>JANIVT010000002.1:27048-627048 GCA_030555945.1 Gaillardinia entomophila | reverse complement strand
CGGTGAATGTGGAGAAGGGATCACTGCGCTTGCGGTACTTGGCGTCCGCCACTCGCCACTGGTCATAAAGCTCCTCAAGCTTGACCAGAAGGTTGAAATAGTCATGCACAAACAACCTTGTTAGCTCGAGCTGTTTTGGCGAGTCGGACACGCCCTTCTTCAACACATGGGCGTAGTGAAGGTGCTCGTTGTCCTGCTTCAAGAGCACGATGCGGTCCTTGGTGGTGAAGGACCACGTGTCGTTGATGTTCTTCCATCGGAACGTCTGGCCACATCTCAACACCTTGTCGAGGGACACTTCCAACGGGCTGAGGGCCACCTTTCTCCACATCAAGTCTGCAGTCATGGGCGCGTCTTTTATTACTCGCATGGAGCAGTGCCCATTATGCTTCAAGCAGTTTCCCTCGCCATTGCTCGAACGACACGTCAACTCGTGTCTTGATGGACAGGAACACGTGCTGGCGAGTCCCGAGCCGGAGGACAAGAAGCGGGGGTTTGCAGCATTTGGTCTCAAGGCGGATCGGAAGAAGGATGCGAAGAGACGGAAGACGCCGTCCCTCACGAGTATATTGATTGCGGAGAGAAGGTTGAAAAGGAGGCAGGAGCAACTTGAGGAGACGGAGACAGAAGTGAAGGAAGAGGCAGACGCGAAGGAAGAGGTTGTGAAAGAGAAAGCAGAAGTGAAGGAAGAGGTTGTGGAGGTGGATGAGACAGCCATTGACGAGTCCGAGGAGTACGAGGAACAGCCACCGGCCCAGGAGGAGAAGCCCCGCATGTCGGAGGCGCTCCGACGGAACCAGGAGTTCACCAGGCTCAAGCGCGAGGCAGCGCTCCCCTTGGCCCAGCGCCTCCGGCCCCGGACCCTTGACGATTTCTTTGGCCAGGAAAAACTCGTTGGGGAAAACGGTGTTCTACGAAACATCATCAACGCCGACCAGATCCCCTCGTTCATTCTCTGGGGCGTGCCGGGGGTCGGCAAGACGTCGCTCGCGCGGATCATCGCCACCACCTCCAGCTACCGGTTCATCGAGGTGTCCGGGGTCAACGGCAATGCCAAGCAGCTCCGAGAGGCCTTCGCCACCGCCGAAAACGAAAAGCACTTGACCGGACGCAAAACCATTCTCTTTCTCGACGAGATCCACCGCTTCAACAAGGCCGTCCAGGACACCCTTCTTCCCGCCATTGAACGAGGCACCGTGACGGTCATTGGCGCCACCACCGAGAACCCGTCTTTTTCGCTCAACAACGCGTTGCTTTCACGCATGCACACGTTTGTCATGGACCCGCTTCCGACCAGCGCCCTCGTCAAGATCCTCAACCGGGGGCTCTTGGTGCTCAACCGCACCCGCCACTTGGTGCACAAGCTCTGTCTCATTGCCTTGAGTAAGGACGCCATCGACTACATTGCCGAGATGAGCACCGGCGACTCGCGGGTGGCCCTCAACATCCTCGAGTCCCTCAACGCATACCTCCTGGGCCTCAAATTTCAGCAGTTGCAGCCCAGTGAAGATGAAAACGCCGTGGCCGGCCAGGTGGCCGCCAATGTTGGCGTGGTGAAGCTCTCGGTCGACACTCTCAAGCCGATTCTCTCCACCAAAAACTACCACCAGATGTACGACCGCCAGGGCGAAAACCACTACGATGCCATCAGCGCCTTCCACAAGAGCGTGCGGGGCTCCAACGCCGACGCGGCGCTCTTCTACCTTGCCAAGATGCTCTCTGGCGGAGAGGACCCGTTATTCATTGCACGAAGATGCATTGTCATTGCCAGCGAGGACATTGGGTTGCGGGACAGCCTGATGCTTCCGTTTGCCATTGCCGCGCTCGAGGCCATCAAGTTTGTCGGGATGCCCGAGGGCCGGATCATACTTGCCCACTTGACGGTGAAGTTGGCAAGGTCGCCCAAGTCCACCAAGTCGTACCGCGCCCTCAACTCCGCCATGGCCTTGCTCAAGGAACGGCCGGAGGTGACCAAGATGCCGATCCCGCTCCACCTCCGCAACGCGCCCACGGGCTTGATGAAGGAGCTCGGCTACGGCGACCTGTACAAGTATAACCCCAACTACGAGCATGGACGGGTGCACCAGCTGTACTTTCCCGCGGAGCTCGGCGACGTGCGCTTCCTCGAGGACCAGCACCTCGGCACTCTCAGGGATGATGATGTTGACAACGAGGACTACGAAAAGTTGGCGAAGGAGGACGCGGAGTACCGCGAGTACAAACGGCTCAAGCGCCAACGAAATGAAGACCGCCGCAAGTTGCAGCGAGTCGAGTCCAAGGCTCACAACGTGCCAGACGATTCAGACACCGAAGTCCCCGAGCACTTCCACTCGTACGACGAGTTTCTCAGCAAGGAGGACCAGCCGGAGTACTTTGACGGCCGCGAGAAGGACGAGTACTCCGACGACCCCGACTGCGTGCATAACTTCGAGTACTCGTACGACGAGATGGCCCACGAGCTGCAGGGGTCCCAGCGGTATGCCGAGGTGCCCCTACAATAACCGATCTGTACATACTTTAAGACACTCGTACATACTTGTCTCGTATATTGCTATTGTACATACTTCATTGGCAATCATACATTTCGTCTTTACAATTGTACATACTTCATAGGCAATTCAATGTCTCAAATCACCAATACATGCTTTATGTCATTATCATTATACTTGTCTCAGTCTGATGGAAGGGGCTTGTTCGAACGGGTTCGAGAAAGGATACTCGTAGTCGGTGGTGAGAGGCTTTGGCTCGCTGATGATCACCGACGGGGGTTTGCGGCTGCGAAACGTCACAATCACGTAGCCGATGGCCAAGTGGAGTGGCCACGCGAGCAAGAAGGCCACCGAGATGAAGAGCTCGACCATGAGCGATGCCTTGTAGGCGTCATAGACCTTGTGCATCCCCGTGTCGATCAGCACCAGGGTGTCGCTCACCACCAGTTTGAGCTCAGACTCCGGGAGCATGGGGAGCGTCACGTTAAGGTTGTTGTTGATCCAGGTGAGGCCCTTCTCCACCGACTCGAGCTTGCGGCCAATGGTGCAGTACACGATGGTACTGAGGGGCTTGGCAAAGGGCGTGGACCCGAAGATGGTGTCGATGGTGTCGTTGAGGCCGGTGAGAAGGGTGGTGATGGTGGAGTTGACCATGACGGTGGCGTTCTTGACTCCGCCAAACACATGCTGATTGAGCTGGGTTTGTTTGGTGGCGAGGGCGGTGTTGGTGTCGGACAAGTAGGCGGCAAACGAGTCGGCGGCGGCGCTGACACTGATGGAGTCGTCCCACTTGTCCAATGACTTGGAGAGCCCCGACAACACAATCATCTGTAGCGCCACCATGGCCATACCCAAGAGGCCGACGTATATAGGGGCGAGGGCCCACGGCGTGGTGGTGTATGCGGCAAGCCAGCGCACCTTGTCGGAGCACCTGACGTTGCGTATACGGTAGAGGACGGGGTTGGCAAACACCGCGAGAGTGTCCAAGATGTTGGTTCCTGGCTTGGTGAGCTCAACGGCAAGCTCCTCGTTCTTTTGGTCGTGGCGGCGCTCCATATAGACGTGCCAGGCCACCACCGCCACGATGGCGAGCGCCAAGAGCGCCATGATGATGGTGGCGGTGTTGCCGACCGACCGCGACGCCGAGCGAATGGCTTTCTTGAGCTCGTCGGGGTCACACACCTGGCTTGGGGCCACGGACTTTAGTGACGAGAAGTCCTCGAAGTCACTTTCCGAGTAAATTTGCGACACAAGACTTTCCAACGGCTCGGCAAGCATGTCGACGGCGGACTCCGTGAGGTTCGAGAAGTCCGGGAGGTTTTTTTCCAAGGAGGTGATTTCACTGGTTACCGAGGAGGCATTGATGTCGATTTCCTTGAGCGAGGAAATGGTGAGGTTCACCAGGGCGAGCGAGTCGGAGATGTCGTCGGACGAGTCGCCCAGGAGGAAGTCCACCACCGCGCTGACGCCGCTGATGACGCCGTTGATGACGGACGAGAGCCCCGAGAGGCCCAGCTGGAACTCGTCAATCACGGCGTTGACGGCGTCCTCCACCAGCTCCGTCACCACCTCGATGGCCTCGGCCACGAAGTTGAGCGTCCCGTGTACGGCGGCATTGAACAAGCACGTGTACGTGCCAAGGAACACATCGATGTAGAACACCACGAGCGCCTTGACAATGTCGACAATCATCTCGACAAACGCTTGCACCAACACAAGCACGCCCAAGAGGGAGTTTTCAATCATGACGTTCGTCGCCTTGGATACTTCAGAAGGCACCTCGCTGTACTTGTTCACCAACAGGCACAACTGGGAGGAGTAGGCTGCCTGAAGATCCAAGGCGGCGCGGAGGGCCGTTTGGAAGACATACACTTTGAGGATGAGAATCACCAACGCCATCACCAGCAGGTGGGTCCATAGCTGCGACACCCGTTCGTTGGCATTGAGCATGCCGAACGCCAGCCCCCAACCTCATTTATAGTGGGTGCTTGTTTCAGAGTGGTTGCAGCCAAGTTTCATCACGTGGCGCGCGCGCAGGTAAACAACTACACCATGGCCGACGAACCCAAGGACGAGAAGCCCGACAATACCCACATCAACCTCAAGGTCAGCGACGGCAGCGCCGAGATCTTCTTCAAGATCAAGCGGTCCACCCCCATGAGAAGATTGATGGAGGCCTTCTGCAAAAGACAGGGCAAGCCCATCGAGTCGTTGCGGTTTTTGATTGATGGAACCCGTGTGAGTCCCGACAACACGCCGGACGAGTTGGAGCTCGAGGACGGTGATGTCATTGAGGCCCACAGAGAGCAGGTGGGGGGCGCCTACTAAGTAGTCAATAGATGACAAAACAATTATACAGAACTGGGAGAACGCAGAAACTACAGAAAGAGGTGCTACAGAAAGAGATGCTACAAAGAGCATTGGCATACCACCATCAACGGGTTGATGGAGTTGAATGCCCTCGAAGGGAACATATTGACCTCCTGCCTCACACGACCGGAAAACAACGGGTCCATAGCAATTGCCACCCACCCAGGGCTCCCCTCTAGCCATAACCCTAGCCATCCCCTCCAGCCACGTCCCCTCAGATCGGCCATTTGGGGGCGACACAGACTGAGTGACCCGTCGTGTTGGCCAGGTGGTCACCCCACCCGAGTCACGGCCCAATGTTGCCTTATCTGCTCATCTCCTCGGATAAGGGGAAGGCGCCGGTATTTTTCCGCGTGCCGTTTACCCCGATTGCGGACCCATATAAATACCGGGGGGCTCCCACCGCCAGAAAATACATCGCACCATGTGTCGTTCCGAAATCTGCTCCATTTGTCGTACGTACCTACCCAACTCACCAACCCGCTAACTCAGACAACAAAAGCTGGACCGGCTGCGGCCAGCACGTCTCGCTGGTGATGGACCCCACCCCCCGCGAATTGTGGTGCAGCTGCGAGCCCTTGGAGGGCGAGGAGTCGTCGTACCCTCCTCGTGCCGGCACCGGCTTTGCCAAAAAGTCCCTGTAAGTAGTTTGCAACGGTTAATGTATGATGATGGGTGGCACGTGACGTAGCAAGCCAGTTGCACATGACGCTGACGTCAGCGCTGACCTAATGCGAACACGCTTCTCCCCACTCGAAGTCGGGCAGGGTCGCGCTCGCTTAGCATCATGGCTCCAGATCCCCAGACTTTGGTGAAACCACTTTTTTGACCTCCACCGCAACTTCTTTTTTACCCGCCCAACACACAGTCCTCACACATGCCCGATCCTCTAGGACTCTCCCAAGATGAAGTCGCTCCCCGCCAGGCACTTCCCGCGGTCAATCTCTTGAACGCAGAGCCCAGCCAGTTTGACGAGCTTCTCTTCTCCAAGCTCCAGCGGCTCGAGCTGACGCTGCCGGCCAGCGCCTTCTTCTCGCCCCAGCCACTTGTTGATTTCCAAAGCCAAATGTACACCAACACCCACCCCTTTGTCAATAACCACCACTCGCTCGACTCCTTCAATTTACCGGCCGAATTGCAGGGTGGTATTGGCAACATTCTGTCGCGGCGTCCCAGCTACGCCGCCGAGTCCTTCACCCGGTCTGTCAACGGCAGTGTGGTGGGGGCTGCCAATACCCCTCCCCCAAACACCAATGTGTTCAAGCAAAACGAAAAGCATTCCTTGGCGGCATTGGCCGCCGCCAACAACTACAACTACAACCACGTCAACCAGTTGACGGACCTGTTTGCGGGCTTCAACTTGAGCTCCAACTACAACCGGCGCCCGAGCCAAATCGCTACTCCGACCTTCAACCCCTTTCCCGCCCCAAAATCACCGGAAACAAAACTAGACAATGGGCTCGTGTACAAGGATCAGTATGTGCAAGCGTCGCCCGCTCTCCGCAAACTCGCGTCCAAAGTCACCGTGTACTACCAAGACGTCAACCTTAGCAACCAGATTGTTGCATCTCTCCACCAGTTGCTCACACACAACAAAATCATCAAGCTTGTCACGTTCATCAAGATCCTCAACAATCTCTCCTTCAACCACAAGATGTTGTGTCTTGTGGTGAACAAAAACGGCAAGCTTGATTTGTTGCTGTACATCAACAACAGCAATTTCCTTCTCCAAAAAAACGATCTCGTCATTGTTGACGGCGACAGAGGCAAGGACTTGGTGCAGGTGTTGGAGCCGCTCGTGACGCTCGACTTTGCCATTCTCTTTGGGTTCTTGAAAAAGTACGAACACTTGAAGTCGCTCACCATTGTGGGCAACACCGCCGCCAAGAAGACCAACGTGGGCACTCACCTGATGAAGGTGGGCGCGTCGGCCATCATCAACGCGCCAAACAACGAGGACAATGAGTTTTTGATCTCGCTCCCCACGAAGCAAGTGACGCAGTTTGCCTCGGCCAAGGACATACACGGCCTCAGCACCAAGTTCCTCGAGGAACGCAAGGCCTTCACCACGTGCTTCAACAAGATCAAGGAACTCAATCTCCAGAACGACCTCGAGCTCGTCAACGTCGAGTACCAGAGCGACTTCAAGAAACTCATCTTCTACTACTTTGCCAAGTTCAAGCGCATCGACTTCCGCGGGCTCATCAAGGAGTTGTTCAAGGTGTACAAGACGCGGATCTGGCTCTGCGCCGTGCTCCCCCACGACCGGCCGCAGCTCTACACCACCGGCGACGGCGAGTTGGTGTATTCACCCACCGAGCGCACGGCGGTGGCCATCCCGCAGGAGTACCAGCTCATCAACGACCAACTCTCCAAATTCTCTATCCACGAGTTTGCGTCGTTGGCCCCGCCCAACTACTTCCACCTGCGAAACTTCTTCCATCTTGTGGAGTACGTCAAGCGCCAGCTCAATGGCAACTTCTACGGCTTCGCCGACGATGCCCCGGCCGCGCCCCGGCCCAGCATCGCCCCAAACTTCAATCCCTTTGGGGATATCTGACCGAGCTTCTCGGTGGACAGGCCGCCCTCATAGACACGAGCCCAGACAGGCGAGCCCTCATAGACTGGCTTCGCCGTATAGAGTCACAATTACGAATACACGACCCCTTCACCGACACCCGCAAGTGCAGCATTGACATTTGTCTTCGGCTGTGTTGCACGTCAGGTCTTGGCATTTCATGCGCCTCACCACAACACGCATTGAGTATTTGAACGTGTGACTTGATCCACAACACACCAAATGAAAGGCTCGTTCAAGTCCAAGCTCGTGGAGTACGTCAAGAGCCCGAAGTTCCAGCGACACATCTTCGACTGGCTCGCCGCCGCCGTGCTCGTGGTGTACTTTTTCTTCGTTGCGGAGAAAGCAAAGCCCTTCAGCAGACAATTCAAACTCAACGACTCCTCCATCCAGCATCCGTTCTCCCACCACGAACGAGTCACCGCCACCGAGTGTCTTCTATTGGCCGGCGGTGTTCCCCTCGCCACCATCTTGGTGGTGGTGGCTCTTCGCTTTTCTCACAACAAGTGGTTTGGGGACAAAACGCTCTCTCGCAACCAGGCCCTTCACCTCGTGCATGTTTCGGTGTTGGCCCTCATCATTGCTCTTGCTGCCGACGGTGTGTTTACCGACATCATCAAGAACTGGGTGGCCCGGGCCCGGCCCGACTTTCTCGAGCGATGCGGGGCTCCTGACGACACCGACACCGATGTGTTTGTCACCATTGATGTTTGTACCGCACCGTTGGGAGACAAGGAACTCTGGGACGGCATGAGATCCACCCCCTCGGGCCACTCGCTGATTAGTTTCACGGGGCTCACGTACCTTGTGTTGTGGTTGCTCGGACAATTCCGCCTTCTCAACGGGGAGAAACCCCACGCCATCTACAAGTACGTGGGCGCGTGTCTCCCCTGGTTCCTTGCATTTTGGATTGCATTGTCTCGAGTCCAAGACTACAGACACCATTTCTTCGACGTTGTGTTGGGGGGTATCATTGGCAATTGCTTTGCATTTGCGGTTTACCGCAAGTACTTCCGCTCGCTCTTTAGTACCAGATGTCTGTCGCCAACAGACGATGTGGAAGACGCCGGGCTTCCGCTCTACACATCTCCAGGTCAGGGCCCTGTAAATCAGTGAGTATAAAAAATACCATTTTGGAACAATTTTGCAACTTGTGCGTAGATGTCAAAGGATTGTGGTGAAACCGATTTGACACGCTCGAAATTGTGCATTTGCACCCACTATAAAAAAAGTGGGTCCCCTGCATATCTGTATGCCACTATACAAACGGTCCAACTCGCTGGTGCCGTTGACACTAGACGGGGCGTCGACCCAGGACGGCAATATGAGCCAGTCGCTCAAATTGGGCCTCTCCTTGGGCCTTCCTCTTGGCACCGTGGGATTCTGTCTCATCCTTGCACTTTGGTACTTTTTCAAACGAAAGCACTCGTCCATGGTGATGTTTCGGGACGACTTCTTTGATGTGGGTTCCCGGGCGTCGGATATCAAAAACCGTTTCTTTGGTGAACTCGACAAACAATACCATTCTTCGGGTGAAACGCTCACCCTCCGACACGGCGCCAAGAGATCCTCGCTCCAGCGCCATGTCCCCAGCGCCATTGTGCCCCAGCAGGTGGTTTCTCCCGTCGTACCACAGGTGGTACGCACGCCCACGTCGTTTGGACTCATGTCGCCAATATTCCTCAAGAAGTTCCACCTCGCCCAACCGCCACAACGACGGCACCTGGCCCTTGTTTCCGAGGTTGACCTTGGCCTCGAATCAAAAGGGGAGAGCGACCACCGCGTGACACCGAAGCTTCCCCCGCTCATCTCCACCTTCGCAGCCGAAGCAAAGAGCATCCACAAGGTGGTTACCCCCTACCAGGCCCGTCTCATGGACGAGTTCACCGTTTGTCGAGGTGACACCGTGTGCATTCTCCAGGAATTCACAGATCAGTGGGCCATGGTGGAAGCGGTGGACGTGCGTCATCATCCGGTGTCAGAAAGGGGAATGATTCCTTTGGTGTGTTTAGGAAAATAAAGGCTGCACCATTTGCACCCAAATCTAATACATCGTTCATTTATATAGTACATTCTCAGTATTGTCTGTAGTAGCCGTGTTGGTTCTGCGATTGTCCGTTGGGCCGAGGCTGTTGTGAGCTCGAGGGCGCCTGGGCCTGGTAATGATACGCATCCTGGCGGTCGTCACCGTATGATCTCATGTTGGAAGAGCTCTGTGGCTGGGGCCGTGGCATGCCTCCATTGTACAAGGGCCGTGCTTGCTGGTTAGGCACCGATTGCACACTGATGGATGGAGGAAGGTTCTGGCGGTACGCATGCTGGCCTTGTGGAGGGTACTGTTGTGGGTACTGCTGAGCATGTTGCGGGTGGTGTCCCTGAGGGGCATGGCGAGGTGCCGACTGTGCCTGGGGCCCTGGTCTCAGCTGGGGGTAAGCCAGGGATGGAGCCTGAGAGGCATGGCCCTGCCCGAGGTGGCCCTGCCCGGGGTGGCCCGCGTGAGACCGGTAAGCGTGCTGCTGAGGCTTGGGGGCGTATTGAGCTTGTGGGTGTGGTTGTCCCTGCTGAGGCTGCTGGTATTGCTGGGGTTGTTGCGGCTTGGGCTGTGGTTGAGCATACCCGTACTGCAGAGACTGAGGGTACAGCGATTGCTGCGGAAGCAGCAGCGACGACGCAAACTGTTGTTGGTTTGGAGTTCTGGGTTGGCCAATGGGGCCGCCAAACTGCTGCTGAGTTGGGGTCTTCTGCGCTGGTTGCTGGAACCCACTGGTTGGCGCAAGCGTCGACTGTTGTGGCCCCGGAGCAATCGCCGTTTGCAGTGGTCCCGGAGCAAGTGCTGCCGACTCGGCAAGGTTGATGCGGCGAGGCGACTGGTTCTGCGACCGGTTGGGCGAGGTGATGTGACGTGGCCGGTTGGGCTGCGTGGTTTCGTTCAAGTTCAACGAGGGCTGTGACTTGGTGATGTGCGACGCCTTTTGTGGCGAGTGGTGGGGGGGCACCGGCGGTGGCAGCTCGGGCTCGCTCTCGCTCACATACTCATCGTCCGAGAGGTTGAGGGGAGCAGGCGGCTGCACGTTGCGGTTGAACTGCTGGTTGAACTCGTTGTACTGAGTCATGGGCGACTGCACCGACGAGTAGCTGACGTTTCGATCGTTGTACGAAGGAACAGCAAGCCCACCCGCACCAGCCCCAATGGAGCTGCTGCTGCTTCCAGAGGTGGGTAACCCGGGCACAGTCAACCGGGGCTGTTCAATCTCGTCGTCACTGTCGTCCGAGAACAACTCGTTGTCGTTGGTGGGGTACGCCGGGTGGTTGTCGGAAAGAGTCAACTTGCGGACGCTCGAGGGAAGCACGTCCTCATCGAGCTCCTCGGCCTCACCGTTCAAGAGCTGGTTGCGGTTCACGTGGAACTGGTCCGAGGGCGAGTCGATGTCACTGTACTTGTTGTAGATTTCCGCCAATTGAATCAGCTTGTGAGGGTCCACCTTATCCTGAGAGAGAGACAAGTTGTTGACATTCTTGTCAAGCTTGGGAATTGACGAAGGTGGGAGCGGGTTGCTCTTTGGGAGAGTGCTTCCCACCTTGGGATCCTGTGAGGGGGTGACACCCGACGAGGGGTTGCGGAACGTTGACGAGAGAGGACTGCCGATTCTTGGAGAGCTCAACGAGCTCACTGCACCACTGAAGCCACGGGCACTACCACATCCCTCGTACCCGCGATCAAGCTTGAGCTTCATGATGTTTTTGAAGTTGGAGTTCCACTGGCTCGCGGACCACGCGAGCCAGTCGGGCCGGGTCTTGAGCTGGTCAATGTCATCAATGTTGAGGTAGTGAACGTGCGGCAACGTGGGGAGACCAAACAACAACGATTCGGCGTCGAGTCGGTCCGCCTTCAACCGCTTGGGTCTACCGTACAACCCAAAGGAGTCCAAAAGAGGAATCATGAACCGAATCAAGGTATCGAACCCGGGCACGGCACTGTGTTGTTCTGGCATCAAAAATACCGACGTGGTGGAAACATCCTCGCTGGGTTTCTTGGACGCCTTGAGCGACGGTGACTTGAAGTTGATGGCACAGTCGAGTTTGAGCATGGTGCTGTGATCAATCAAGAGCGGGGACTGAGGGTAGATGGCCGTGACCGACGTGGCGTTGGTCACCACCGCCATGAGCGACTTTTTCTTTTGCTGGTCGTTTTCAAAGAAGAGAATACGGCCGGGGGTGAAGGTTTTCTTCTTCAAAGTGCTGGGCTCCACCACCGCATAGCACCGTTTCCACGCCATGCCGGACCCGTATCTTATACTGACCCAGTCCTCGTGGTTGAATCTCTTTTCAGCAAGCACGGTACGAATGTCCGAGAGTCGTGAACCCCGTGCCGAGAGAAGCGCCGCAGTGTATGCCTCCTGGAGCGACTGGTATTCGTAGTTGGACAACCTCAACGCAAGGTACCAGCTAGCAAGGTCCTCCTCGGACTTGAACTGGATGATGTATCTGTTCTTGAGGGTGGTGGACACGATGATGACGTTATTGAGGTTCTGCTTGGCAGCGGGTAAGTTTTTCATGGCATTGTAAGCAGCGTCCGTGAAATTGAGGTAGTTGGGCTTGGCGGAGGTCTCGAGAAGGGCATCGGGGTTGTTTCTGAATTGTGCAAGGTTGGCGGCGTCCCAGTAAGCAAGCTGGTTTCCCGTCAAGATGCCGTAGACCTCCTTCCACACCCGATCGGCGGGCTTGCCGTCTCCGTTCAAGTCGTAATACAACATGAACACACCCTCGTGGTATCTGCGGTGTGCTTGCGACGAGAGAAGCGTGACAATGGGCACGAGTTCGGGGGACACCTCGTCGGTATCCACGGGTGCGGAGGTGATTCTCAGGGACACCCGGGATGACGGGGACGACGCCTTCTTGGGCGAGGAGTTGTTGGACCCGAACCGTCTTACTTTGTTCATGGGGCCTAGGAAATAAAAGTGTGGTGTTTAATAGAAAAAGTGATTGTTGGAGTAAAGATCTCTTGATTCTTGGGGATCAAAGAGAAAAAAAATATCCCATGGTTGCGTCGGGTGTGCAGGACACAGAGGTGAAAACCGACCATGGGCTGAGACCAGAAAATGATCTTCGCCAACAAGCGCCCCACGCCCAACGCGCGCGAGTGGATGAAATGGCGCTTGGCCTTGGACCAACCAGCCGGGGTGGAGCTTGGCGATACTCTGATCGGGGAACCCGCTGAAGCGAGGGTGCAGCCAAAATGCGAAATTGGGAAGGACGTCAACAAACAAGCGAGGAACAAAATAGTGCGACCGAATCGGGGAGCACAGTTACGTAACCGGCGAGCACAAATACGCGTGCTGACGCACCGCGCGGGCGCTTCACCTGACTTCACGTGCTTTGCTTGACTTGGTGGAGGAGTTGCAATGCCTTGGTCAACTCGGTCTCGGCGGTGGCCAAGTCCTCGTAGTTGAGTGCGGAAATGGCAAACTTGGCGTGTTTCTGCACCTGAGAAATGTGTTCGGTCTGGTCAATGATGGAGGTGATGGATGCCTTGGTGAGAGGCTGGTGCGGCTTGGGATCGTGAGCCCGAGGGGTGGGCGCAGACGTGGTAGGCACGGCCAGCGCCAGCGACTTGCGGCTCGTGCTTCCGTCGCGTGGGAACACCGTGATGGACAGGCTGGTGTTGATGGTGCTCACATCGTCGTCGGGGAGAAACTTGGGGGGGCCGGGGAGGTGCACCTCGCTCTCGTCTCCGGGAGAAAATGTGGGGGCCCCCGGCAATATGGGCGCGTGGTCCTCCCCTTCATCCTTTGGTGCCTCAGGCAAGTCAGTCTCCGACAAGTCGAGTCTCTCCACTTCAGTTTCCGGCAAGTCAAGTTTCTCCAACTCGGACTCGAGCTCGTCAAAGTCCTCCTTCGATGGCTGCTTCACCTCCACCTTGTCCTTGATCAATTGGGACGTCTGGAACTTGGCAATCTTCACCTTCAGTCTCACAAACTCTTTAAACTCGCCGACAGTAGGGGTCTTGCCTCCGGTGAGCTTGGCGTAGTCAATGGCAGAATCCTCATCCTCGGTAAAGATATCCAAAAGCGTGAGGAAGTTGGTGGCGGCCCGGAGCTTGGTCAAAATGGCCCCCTTGGCTTCCTTGGTGCCATCGTATTCCGACAACGCCTCCAACGCCGAGGTGAACACTTTGAACCCAAAGGCAAACACCACGTTGATGGAAAGCTGCTTGTCGGCCAACACCGAGCGAAGCCCTTCGTCGTCGGAGTTCTTTATCGCCTCGGTCTCGTCAAGTAACTGCACGGTGAACACCTCGTTGTCTTTGTTCTCCACATGTAGTTTGTGGGTGAGGATGTACTCGAGAACATAGATTTTGCAGTAGTAGCTGACAACGGCGTCGACGTGTTCCAACTCGGCGGCCCGCCGGAGAAACGTGGTGACTGTCTTATCTTGCTGGAGAGATTCGGGGATCATATCGCGCATTTACTACTGAATAAATATATACATGAGAGGATGGGGCGGACATGTCCCTGGCTGGTGAGAATGTCTGTCAAGCTGTCGACACCCCAGATTGTGCTAGGGAATCTTGATCGAATGCCCGTAGGAAAGGTCTTCTTTAATGTTCGTGAGTAAAGGGACAGACGCCCGGCCCCCTAGTCTAGTGGAGCTCGGGCATCCGCAAAATCTCCCGGTCCTCGTTCTTGGCACTCTCCTGCAACATCTTCAAGATCTTGGAGTCCTTCCATTTGTCAGGCAACGGCGTCACATCGTAATTCTTGGTGGCCCAGTAATAAATATCCCAGTCACTCTCGTCCAACAACTTGTCGTACTCGTCCAACTCCGCGTCGGAGAACCCATCCAAGTACCGCTTGGCGAACCGGGACAACAACAAATCGCTTTCCAAGATGCCCCGCTTGCGGCTCTGGTACACCAACCGGGCCTTCTTAGTGTCTCTGGTTTCGCCCGTGCGCACGATGGGCTCGATGGTCATGTATCTGGTTTGACTAGTGGGCGGGTTCTGCGGCTTGCCGCCGTTGGCAAGTCTCCGGGCGGTGGTGACAAATCTTCTCTTGAACATGGTGGTTGCTTTTTGTCGCACCAAAACTCACCACCATGGGGAAGGCTGTGAGTAAATTGTCCAAGGATGACTTGAAGCAACTCAAAGACAACACCTACTTTGACAAAAGGGAACTACAACAATGGTACAAAGGCTTTCTTCGTGATTGTCCCTCGGGCCAACTTTCCGAAGAGGAGTTTGCCAAGGTGTTCAAACAATTCTTTCCCTTTGGCGATCCCACCGACTACTGCCACTATCTATTCAAAATCTTCGACACCGACAGCTCCAAGTACATTGACTTCAAGGAGTTCATAATAGCCTTGTCCACCACCAGCAGGGGCACCACCGAACAAAAGGTCAAGTGGAGCTTCCGGCTCTACGACGTGGACCGGTCGGGCCACATCAACTACTCCAATCTCCTCACAATCATCAACGCCGTGTACACCATGGTGGGGCCCATGGTGGAGCTTCCCGAAGACGAAAAGACCCCGGAGGCCCGGGCCTCGAAGATGTTCCGCTTGGCAGGCAAAAACCCCGAGTCGGAAACCATCAACTACAACGACTTCTTGCGCATGACCAAGGCCGACCCGACGTTGCTCAGCGCGTTGAACTCGTACGATGGCCTCGTGTGACATGTCCAGTTGAACTGCATGCTCGTAGTGTTCATTCAATAATACACCTATTGCTGGCTCTCCACCGCCTCCAACAACCCGTCGAGCAACTCGTCCACCTCGTTGATGTCGACTCCCGTACAGAAGCTCACCACCTTCTTGAACTTGGACGTGAGCTCGGTGTAGTCAGATAGACTGGCGAGTTGCTGCGAAAGCTTGTCGTTGACATACTTGTAGGCGTCGATGCGGGCCTGGAGCACGGCCGCGGGCGGGAGCGCCGCCACGTCAATGGCCGCCTTGTCCACCTCCTCGTTTTTGCTGAGCTTGGAGTAGATGGGCTCGATAATGTATGGTTCGTCGGCATCGAACTTGATGTCCCCCGTAGCGTCCTCCTCGTAGTCCGGCACCTCCTTCTTCAAGATGTCATACTTGTCGTTGATGTTGGCCATTTGTAGCTTGATGTTGTCCAAATGCGATAACTTCTCTAGTATCTTCTTGTGGACAAACCGGTTGTTGGCGGTGACAAGCACCGAGTCGTGGAGTTCCTTGTTCAACTCACTGATTTGGGCTTTCTTGGCGTTGATGATGCCCTCGTACTCGGTGTTGGTGTTGGCGAGGAGATCCTGGATGCTTTGGAATATTTTGTTTGATAAGAGGCCCAGGGGCTCGCTCTTGATCACACCCCCATTGATTTCTTCTGGCACATCGTCGGCCTTGCCCAAGAACTGGATGTTGGCCTTGATGAGCTCAGCTAGGTACAGGTCCTCTTCTGTGAGCAGCGTGGCGGGCTCGCTGATGATGTCGAACGACGAGGGCTTGACGCCCGCCTTGTTGTCCACGTCCACGTCGGCTCGGAGCTCCAACAAAATCCACACAAACCACTTGTGCTCGTTTTCCGCAGCAAGGTGCAACGGCGTGTTGTGGTTGTGGTCCTTGCTGTTGAGAATGGTGGTGAGAAATTTCTTCAACCGGCGCTTCTCGGGGTCGGCGAAGATCCACTCAAGCACCTTGACAAAGTAGTACTTGCTGCTCTTCAAACTCTTTTTCAGTTGTAGAATCAAGTAGTGGAGGAAGCTCTGGTGGTTCAGGTCAAAGAGCCACACGCCCGGCCATAGCCACTGGTCCAAGAGCGTTTTGAAGTTGCCCTTTTCCATCGAGTTGGTCACCTGGATGGCACTTATGAGCGGCGATTGGCCGTTGGCAGCACCCCTGATTGGCGAGCAAAGGTCGAGCTTGATGAACGCCGCCACCAAGTTCTCGGACCCAAGCGTGGCTGCAAAGTGGAGCGCGGTCTTGCCCGAGTCGTCCAACGACACGTCGGTGAAGGACAGCTGCTCGAAGGGGTTGTTAGGTTTGTTCTTGGCTAGAATTGACAGAAACACCGCCTTGATCTCGTCAAAGGAAATTTTCCCGCCGTTTTCGTCCTTCTTAAACACCTCGGTGAAGCGCAACTTGATCTCGGCGGCAAGCGCCGCGTCCTTCTCGACAACGGGGGGTAGCGTGAAGGGGAAGTTGGAGTTTTGCAAGCTGAGGGCGGTCACCCGCGAGTCCGCGGGGCTTGACGCGTCGGTCTTTTGTTTCTTGGAGGGCGACCCCACCTCCGGGTTTGGGGTGTCGTCCAAGATGCGTTTCTGGGCCCCGGGCAATTTGTCAAAGTCATGGACGTCAATGAGAAACAATTTCTTCACCAGCTCGTAAAGGTCGAACTTGAGCGAGAGCGACACCGCCTTGTCGTAAGGCACCCACACGCCACGCACAAGGGCATTCTCGTGGGCCTGGAGGTCGTTGTATCTGTGTTTGGACCCTGAGGCGTTTTGCGGGCTGGCGAGAATCTCGTTGGCCACGTACTGGGTGAGCTGTGGCTTGGACCACGCGTTGATCTTCACCAAGATGTCTAGAAGCTGGGTCACATTGACGTACGAGTCCAGGATTCTTCGTAAAACAATGAGTGGCTGGCCGGACGTGGCCGAAGGGGGGGACTTGGGCACCGCCACGTTGAGCTGGATATACTTTGTTCCCGCGTAGGTGGCGGAGTACGTGGAGCTGGAGATGCCGGCGGCCAAGTGGGTGTCGCTGAGTTTGTTCAGAATGGAGGACGTGGTGGTGTCACCAATGTTCAACGGGGAGTCCATGGTGACGCAAACAGATGGGTGAGTGGAGAAGGCACTTAGTCGCCTGAAGGGAGCAATTACAAGTCAAAGAATATCACCGGCGGGCCAGGTTTTCAGGTGGACCGGGAGAGCGTTTGCGAGGTGAAATGATGGACTGAATTGAGATTGCCTTTTCCAGACAAATAACGCGTGCGACACGTTGGGTGCAAGAGTGGAGGACCACCCGAGATGGGCTTGCCGCTGCTACACATCAGGCTACAACGCGTCGAGGCCTGAATACTTTGGAAGAGTTTTGGCGTGATGAAGGTGTGAAAAGCTGAAGAGTTTCGGTGGTGGTCGGGAGGTCGGCGGGTTTGGGGCCGGTCGTGCGAGCGGGCCGGTCGCACCAGTCCACTGGCCCCGTTCGCATCGCACTGCTTTGGCCCCAGTCGCATCGCATTCGCATCATGGACTACTCCGGCAGAGTCAACGCCAAACAGGGCGGCGGTGGCGTCGCCGACACCCACGAGACCAACGTGCACACGCGCAGACGCATCAAGGAGCTTCTTGCGTCGCAGGTGCTTGACCTCGACAACGACCCGTACGTGTTCCGCAACCACCTCGGCATGCTCGAGTGCCGGCTCTGTCTCACCACCCACATCAACGAGTCCTCGTACGTGGCCCACTTGGGGGGCAAGAAGCACAGCACCAACCTCGAGCGACGCCGGGTGCTCGATGAAAAGAACAACAAGAAGGCCGACGGACCCAACGCCGTGGGCATCACCAGCATCAAGAAGCGCACCTGGACCAAGATCGGCAGGCCCGCGTACACCGTGACCAAGATCCGAGATCCCGACACCCTCCAGCTCGGCGTGCTTGTCAAGGTGGAGGTGCCGCACATCACCGCCCAGGAGCCGTTATTTCGCATCATGTCCTACTACGAGCTACTGGCAAAGGGCCAGGGTGCCCTCAAGTCGTTTGTGGCCCGGCTGCGAGACGACGACACCCCGACCGACTACCAGGTGCTTGTCGTGTCGGCGGAACCATACGAGAACATCGCCATCAGCATCCCCAACCGCGAGATCGACAAGGACAAGGCGGCCATGTCGCGGGGCTACTGGTGGCACTACGACCGCGACACCAAGGAGTACTTCATCCAGTTGCTCTTCAAGTAGGTGAGCATTGTATATTAGTAACATGAACCAAGTTCCTCTTGATCTGGTGCACGCTCGCCGCACAAATTATGACCCAAGACCAACGGCACCAGGCCAGTTTCCTCCAGCGGTGTGAGGAAGCCTACGACCTCGTCACCGCCTTCCTCAATGATACCTTGCCGTGGGGCTTTGTTCCCGAGCGACATAGCGGCTACAAGTACCAGCCCAGTGTCCGGGCCGGGGTAAAGGAAAAGATCCGGCGCACCATGGATGTGTTGAGCAACGCCATCAACAGCCACGGCCTCGAGGAAATCGCCATCTCCTACAACGGCGGCAAGGACTGTCTTGTGATGTTGGTGTTGGTGCTAGCCACCATCCATAAAAACTCTGGCAAATCGTCCCTTCCCCCCGACTACAAGCTCGACTCCATCTACGTCAACCTGGAGCTAGCGTTCCCGCAGCTCTCGGCGTTTATCGAAACCTCCACTGCATACTACCACCTCAACCCCGTGAGTCTCAAGGACTCCATGAAAAGCGGCTTCGAGCATTATCTCAATGACGTCAACCCCCGCGTCAACACCATCATCGTGGGCATCCGCCACTCGGACCCCTACGGAGCCAGTCTTCAGTACGAACAAATGACCGACCACAACTGGCCGCGGTTCCTCCGCATCCACCCGATTCTTCACTGGAACTACGTGGATATATGGGACTTTTTGATTGGGTGCAACTTAGATTACTGTCCGGTTTACGACGACGGCTACACCAGTTTGGGCGGTGTGCAAAACACCGTGCCCAATCCCTTCTTGAAACGGGCCGATGGCTCCTACCAGCCGGCATACATGTTGAGCGAGAGTGCCGACGAACGAGAACGCTTGGGCCGGCACCCAGCGGCTCCCTAACCCATATACTCACTACATACATATACCATACAGTCTATCATTATCATTACTATCCTGAGAAAGAGCCCCGGCGCTTGCCTGAACTGCCCACAAGCACCTGCTTGAAGTATTCGTCCGAGAGCGGGCCGACACCAATTTGCCCGAGCGCCCGCTCGGCGCTGGTGTGTTCTATCGGCACCGGCACGTTGCTGGCCTTGCCCTCTTGCTGGAGCTGGAGCTTCTTGAGGCGCATGGTGAGCTCAATCTCCTTGCGGTTGTTCTCGTCAATGAGATTCTGAAGGTACTGGATGTACTCCACCGACTTGGTGAGAATCTGGCCCTTGTTGGGCTTGCCGTCCTTGGTGCCGGAGTTCTTCATGGCGGCGTTGATGGCCGCATCCTGGTCGTCCTCGTTGGCGGGGTTCTTGTCGGGGACCTCCTGGAAAAACTCGGGAGGTACAAGCGTGAGGAGCTCCTGGATCTTCTCGTTGATGTTGTCCCGGCGCTTGCGCTCGTTGCCCTGGTCGTCGTCGTCCGCATCACTGCCGTCGTTGCTCCTTATGGGGATGATGGAGTTCTTGCGAGACTGCGGTTTGGAGATGCCCCCGCTCACCCCACTGTTGCCGAAGGACTGCGATAGCTGTTTCTTGATGTCGAGCGACTTGCTCAAAAGCTCACTGGCAGGCAGTTTGGAGTCGCGGCGGATCTGGATGCTCGGCACGTTGAGCCGCTTGTCGTCCTGGACGTACAGTTCATTGAAGCCAGAGAAGTCACTCATGGTGTATGCGATTATTTATACAAGGGCGCGGCGTCACGTGACCTACTTGAGCGACCGCCCGAGCGTGTGGAGCCGCCGCTGGAGGTTGTGCGCCCGGCGGTCGTCCTCCTTGGTCCACACGGCGGATACCAGCTTGCCGTTATGGGTGAACTTCCCCGCCTTGAGGCGGTAGTAGTCAACGAGAATTTGCTTGAGAATGTGGAAGGTGAGCTCGTCGCCCTGAAACCCATTGTTGAGCATCTCGAGAAAGTAAATCTCAACGTTGTAGAGGTTGTACTTGCCGTTGTAGATCCACGAGATGCGAAGGATCTCATTGTATGAGCGTTGATTAATCATGAGCGCATACAACTTGAGATCCTTCTTTAGCTGGTGAAAGAGCGTGAGGGCAAGCTGCCCGCTGGCGTGGTTGAAGGCCAAGTCGTGGATGACGGTGTTGAAGATGATGGGCATGGTGAATGCATTGAGCACGGGTTGCTCTGGGGTCTTGGAGGATGTTTTGAAGATGGCGTCGATGAAACGTTCGTGCTCGGGCGTGAACCCATCTGAGACCGACCGAAAGAGCCGATTGAGAAAGAGATCTTTCTTCTTGCTGAGAGTGGTGTTCCACTCCTCAAAGATGTGCTCAATGAACTTCACCTTGTCCTCCACCGGAAGCCCCTTGATATGGACAAGGGTGGGCTTGAGAGCACTCTCTGCTCGAGCAAAGACTTCGTTCTTGAGTTTTGATGAAGCTCGCCCAAATACCCCGGCTTGGTTGATGGCAAGGGCGTTGTTGATGGCGTCGCTGATCTGGGACTCGGGGGCCTTGATGGACTCCCGAAGATTCCAGAGGGCCTTGTTGGATTCCGCCTTCTGATCTTCATTAAGGTATGTCTTGAATACTCCACCAAACAACCGCTTCTCCTCGTCAATCACCTCCTTGCTCACGCCGGGTGGGGTGTGAGTGGTGCGCTGAAACATCTCCACGTCGTCGTTGATTGATGCCAATATCGAGTCGAGGTTGTCCGGCTCCTCCTTCTTTTTTGGTGCCTCCTCCAAGTCGATCCCGGCAAAGATGTCCAGGAATGAGCTGGAGCTGCGGACCAAGCCCCTTGGCCTCACTAGTTGCCGTCGTACTAGAAACATGTGCGATGAGAAAAATGCTGCGAATCAATTACTCTATACTGATGATATCTCATACACACCAATGTCGGCGTCGATGGTGTTGAGCTGGAGGTTGGATCCGTTCTCGCCCGCGATGACGTCGTACTTGGGATGGGGAATGCGCCACGACTTGTCGTGATGTTCTAGTTTCTTGACAAGGTACGAGGCCACCTCGTCACAGTACCCCAAGAGCGAAACGTCAAAGTTGCAGTGGTCGATGGGGTCCTTGTTTAAAAGCACCTGGGGCACTTGCTCGGGGATCTTCTCGACGATGTTGGCCACGGGCGCCACCTTGAGCGACGTGCCGATGCTGAGAAGCAAATCGCACTGGGTAAGGTCCTGCCTTATGTTGTCGTGGAACCGTTTCGGGAGCGGCTCGCCAAAGAAGGTGATGTCGGGCTTGAGCACGCCGTACGACTCCGGCATATATGCCTCGTCGTTCTTCATCAACTTCTTGCGCTTGGGCGTGCACTTGGGACAGTAGGGGATCTGCTTGTTGCGAATGTCGCCAAAGATCTTCTCTCCCTTGACACTATACTTACAAGTGACACAGGTGGCGCCTGCAAACGATCCATGGCACTGGATGAGGAGGTCGGGCTTGATGCCGGCGTAACTCTCCAAGTTGTCGATGTTCTGGGTGTAGTTGCGAAGGAGCTTGCCCTTCATCTGGAGAAGCTTGATGAAGGAGTGGAGCGGCAGGTAGACGTTTTCCGGCGGGAGAATCATGTGGGCAATCAGGTAGAACACCAGGGGATCGGCGTGGAATAACCCCAAGTCGAACACCTCCTGCGGGTCGTTGAGCCCCAAGCTTTCGAGCTGCGAGTAAAAACCCTTGGACGACCGGAAGTCGGGAATGCCCAAGCTGGTGCTGATGCCGGCGCCGGTGATCACCACGATTCTTTTGGCCGAGAGGATCTTATCCACCACATCGTCGACGGTGTTGAAGCTGGAGAGGCGGGTCCGCATCATGCGCACCTTCTTGATGGCCAAGTGAAGCAACTTGATGAGGCCCAAGAGCCGTTCGTCGTCACTGGCGGGGAGATGTCGCGGCAAGAACCCAAGCGTCAATATTAGGTCAATCAAGTCCTCGCTGGTGGCCGTTTCCTTCAAGTACTTCTCGAGAAACGGCACCGTGCCGTGGAGCTTGAGGAAGTTGCGGGTTTCCCTCGTGACTTCTTTGTAGTGCTCGAAGTTGGTGGGCGTTGGTGACTTGTTCTTGATGGCCACATACTGGTGGGTCAGGAGCTGGAGAAGGTCGCTTTCGTCCAGCGACGTGGACGCCAGCGACGTCTCCAACAGTTCCACGGTGACGGGCTCGGGTGACGACAGCACGCCGGGCTTGTGCCGTTTGGCCGGCGGGCCGTCGGTGTCTGAGTCTATCAAGATGATATCAGACATGGTAGCGCGCACGCGTTCAGCGATGGGATAACTTTACAGAGACGTGCTCCGGATGTGTTTGATTTGCAGCCAATCACTTTCACAAGCTTGTCTTCTTGTGTAGTTGGCCAATTCCTCCGTATTACCTTTTTGTGCAATGAGGCACGGGCTCGTTTAGTGCGTCGGCGGTGTTTTTTCAGTACGAAAAACACGTCGCTCGCTTCTCTTTTTTTCCGCATGTTGAAAGACGTTAATTTCATCAAGACGCCCAAGGCCGGGCCAATTGAGCCCGCAAGCGACAAGTACGGTGTTCTCACCACCGACTCGCCTGCCATCCACAACGCGCCCCTTCCTGCCGATGGTCCAGGAAGCAAGCACTTCAACAACTGGGTGCTTCTTGGGTTCTTGACGTTGATTCCATGGTTTGTTGTCCGCAAGCTTGGTCTCGGGTTCAAGACGTGGGTGTTCTTCTTCCTTGTGTTTGCTCTCCCCATCCTTATGGCGTACTGGTACTTGCTTTCGTCATTTTCTCCCCGGATCAACGAGAAGGTCAAGTTGCCTGGTAAGCCCGTGGGCTACTACCTTGAATTCCACACCCCTGAGCTCAAGGCCAAGTACATTGACTCCAACAACGGCCAGGGCACCAAGATCCCCATGGAGACCTTCCACGAGTTGTACTTTGACGGTAAGGTGAGCTTCAAGGGCGACTGTCTTGACGTTTTGGAGTTCAGACACGACTGGTGCAAGTTCAGCTTCACGCTTTCCCTCTTCAAGTTCTTTTTGTTCGGCATGATTCCTGAGGTGATCTTGCACTCCAAGTCTCAAGATGAGGAGCAGGTGAGAGACCACTACGACCGCGGTGACGACTTTTACACCTGGTTCCTTGGTCCTCGTATGATCTACACCTCCGGTGTCATTTCGGACATCACCAAGGAGGAGTCCTTGGAGGAATTGCAGGACAACAAGTTGAAGATTGTTGCTGACAAGATCCAATTGTCTGAGAATGACCATGTGCTTGATCTCGGATGTGGCTGGGGTACTTGGACCACCTACGGTTCCTACAACTACGGAGCCAAGATCACTGGTCTCACCCTCGGTAAGAACCAAACCAAGTGGGGTAACACCTTGTTGTCTGAGTACGGCATTGACTCGACGCAGTCGCGGCTTGTGTGCTGCGACTACCGTGACGCTCCTCAGTCGCAAAAGGAGAATGGTAAGTACGACAAGATCACGTGTTTGGAAATGGCGGAGCACGTTGGAATCCGCCGGTTTGGAACTTTTTTGCAGCAAGTGTACGACGCGTTGGAGGACGACGGGTTGTTCTTCCTCCAGTACGCCGGCTTGCGTAAGTCGTGGCAATACGAGGACTTGATCTGGGGATTGTTCATGAACAAGTACATTTTCCCCGGTGCCGATGCCTCCACTCCCTTGGACTTTGTTGTGTCGGCATTGGAGAGAACTGGTTTCGAGGTGGTTTCCATCGACAACATTGGTGTTTCGTACTCGGCCACCTTGTGGAGATGGTACAGAAACTGGATCGGCAACAAGGAGAAGGCCGTCAACAGCTATGGGATCAGATGGTACAGAATCTGGGAGTACTTCCTTGCTTCCTCCACCATCATCTCGAGACAAGGCAGTGCGACGTGCTACCAATTCGTGTTGAGAAAGAACATCAACGCCTACCACAGAGTCAACTACGTGCCCGCGCAAAAGGGCTTGTTGGGACCCGTCAAGGAGGGCACCAAGTGGGCCAAGGGTGAGTTGTAGATTCACGAATAAACGCACCTTTTCTCCAACGGAGTAGCGGCCCCGCTCACGTGCGCCCGTACCGCATATCACCTCGGTCGGCAACTTCCGAACGCCCGACGGCCCCATCCAATCAGGGACCTCGGTGCCGGTAATCGCCCGCGAGTGGTGTCGCGGAGCCGACGCGGCGCCAGCGGCCCGCGTGACTCGGGCCCGGAGCTTGCGTCCGAGCACCCTCTTTTTTCAGGTGACTCTGAGCCGAAAACCTGGGGCATCCGCTGGAACGAGCGACTCCCGCACAAAACGTGATTATGTCTGGGGTAACACCGATAGTGGTTATATATAAGGATTGCCCGACCCCACCCCTTTTTTGAAATTGCAAAACCACATTTTCACCATGTCGTCTCCATTCCCACAAACCATTGACAAATTGAAGGGCGTTGAGATCCGTGCTCCCATTCCTTCCAATGCTAAGCACATTTTCAATGCCGAGGCCCTTGGCTTGGTTGCTACTCTTCATCGTTCCTTCCAGGCCACCAGAAAACAATTGTTGGCCAACAGAAAGGAGGCCCAGAGACAAAGAGACGCCGGCAAGTTGCCCGACTTTTTGCCAGAAACCGCCTACATTCGTGATGACCCCACCTGGACCGGCCCACCATTGGCCCCTGGTCTTAGAGACCGTCGTGTTGAAATCACCGGACCCACCGATCGTAAGATGGTGATCAATGCGTTGAACTCGGGCGTGGCCACCTACATGGCTGATTTCGAAGACTCGTTGACTCCTGCGTGGGCCAACTTGGTTGATGGTCAAGTCAACTTGTACGATGGGGTTCGTCGTAACCTCTCTTACAAGACCAACGGCAAAGAGTACAAGTTGAACCTTGAACCCGGCAGACACATCCCCACTCTCATTGTTCGTCCCAGAGGCTGGCACCTTGACGAGGCGCACGTGTTGGTGGATGGAGAACCCGTGTCGGGAGGAATCTTTGACTTTGCTATTTATTTCTACAACAACGCCAAGGAAACCATTGCCCGGGGCTTTGGTCCTTACTTCTATCTCCCCAAGATGGAGCACCATCTCGAGGCCAAGTTGTGGAATGACATCTTCAACTTTTCCCAAGACTACATTGGAATCCCCAGAGGTACCATCAGAGGATCGGTGTTGATTGAGACCCTCCCCGCTGCTTTCCAGATGGACGAGATCATCTACCAATTGCGTCAACACATTGGTGGTTTGAACTGTGGTAGATGGGATTACATCTTCTCCTACATCAAGTCGTTGAGAAACCACCCTGAGTTCGTGTTGCCTGAAAGAGGACAGGTGACCATGGCCACTCCCTTCATGTCGTCGTACGTCAAGTTGTTGGTGAACACCACCCACAAGCGTCAAGTGCACGCCTTGGGAGGAATGGCTGCCCAGATCCCCATCAAGGACGACGAGGCCAGAAACCGAGCCGCCTTGGAGAACGTCGCCAAGGACAAGTTGAGAGAGGTGCAAACCGGATGCGACTCGTGCTGGGTGGCCCACCCCGCGTTGGTGCCAGTTGTGCTCAAGGTGTTTAACGAGCACATGAAGGGCCCCAACCAAATCAACGTGCCTCCCAAGATTCCTTACAAGCCCGTCACCGCCAGAGATTTGTTGAGTCCCCACGTCCCCAACGCCAAGGTTACTGAGCAGGGTATCAGAACCAACATCATCATTGGGTTGTCGTACATTGAGGCGTGGTTGAGAAACATTGGCTGTGTGCCCATCAACTACCTCATGGAGGATGCTGCCACTGCCGAGGTGTCGAGAACTCAAATCTGGCAATGGGTCACCCATGGCACCAAGACCGACGAGGGCAAGACCATCACCAAGGACTACGTCAAGAAGCTTCTCGACGAGGAGTTCCAGAAGTTGGTCAAGGGTGCCAAGCCAGGCAACAAGTTCAAGCGTGCTCTCGAGTACTTCAC
Organism: Gaillardinia entomophila; assembly: GCA_030555945.1. Lineage (NCBI taxonomy): Eukaryota > Fungi > Ascomycota > Pichiomycetes > Serinales > Metschnikowiaceae > Gaillardinia > Gaillardinia entomophila. The sequence continues at coordinate 600,839 of JANIVT010000002.1, read as the reverse complement.
TCCCGAGGCTCTTGGTGAGAAGTACTCCGACTTTGTCACCACCTTGATCTACGATGAGGTCACCACTGTTGGCAGACCAACCCCAGCTGAGAAGTTGTAAGAATACAAGGATCACTGACAAGCGTAGCGAAGGGGTTCCCAGCGAAAGGTGAATTATGCTCATTGTTGTAAAGACAGAGAAGTTACATTGTAAGGCTGAACGAAGAAACTGTTCTGTGAAACGAGACATTAGTCAAATTTGCTTTCGTATTCATGTCATTCTACGGAAAAATAGGGCGGGGTAGTTGACAGATATAATATTCGTATAAAGTCTTGGCATGCATCATACAATCTTTTCCACTCTTTCCACGGAGGCCTTGTCCTCGTCCACCACGTCGTCGTAGGTGGACTCTGCGTCCTTGAGTTGTCTGTTCTCGGGTCCAACGAAGGTCACCAACAACACAAAGCCAAACACACACCCCATGAAAATGGCCATCACCTTACCGTAGTTGTAAATGACATCACCGGCGGCGTTGGTGATGGGGAACTTGGATCCAATGGTGGACTCGATGGTGGAACTGGCCGAACTGGCGAGGTTTCCCAATTGGTAGGAAATACCCACAATGAAGGACCGGAACTCGGGGTGACTCAACTCCGACAAGTGGGCGGGGATGACTCCAAAGGCTCCCTGGACAAAGAATTGGAGGAAGAACACCGCCGCGTTGATGCCGTTGTTGGTGACAAACGCCCATGGGTAGATGAGAGCACCTCCTCCAATGCAGCAAATGATGATGGAAAGACGTCTACCAATGAAGGTGGAAAAGTGGCCGATGATGAGACCACCGGCAAGGGCACCCAAGTTGGCAATGCAGTTGGTGACGGTGGCTCTGTCCGAGGAGAATCCCAATTGTTTCTTGAGGAAGGTGGGGAACAAGTCTTGCGATCCATGAGACATGAAGTTGAACCCGGCCATCAAGAGCACCAAGTAAATCAACATCAACCAGTACAACTTGAGGGCCTTCCCGGCCTTCTTGTTGAAGGACTCTTGCTTCACACCGGAAGCCTCGCGGAGTTTCTTTTCGATGATGGTTTGCTTCACGTGGTTGGTTTGAGGAAGGACTGCCCGGGAAATGGCAATGAGGAGAACAATTCCGGCTTCAACCCAGTACATGGCTCTCCATGAGTGTGATTGGGTGTCGGCAATGGCTCTGGTGAACACAACGGCGATAAGGTACCCGAAGGCATATCCTTGTTGCACAAACCCGGAGACAATTCCCTTGGCCCGGGCGGGAAGGTCGTCCAACGCAGTGGCGGCCGCGTTACCGTAGATACCTCCCATGACAATGCCGAAAATAGCTCTGACTCCGAGGAACTGCGTGTAGGTTTGAACGAACGAGACCCCAATTTGCACGGCCATCATCAACAACAAGTTTGCCACAAAGGGCCACTTGGAACCATACCGGTCGCCCAAGTAGCCGAAAATGAACGCCCCCACGGTTCTCAACATGAGCACCAACGTGGTTCCCCAGGTGATGTCGGTCACGGTCACGTCAAATTGCTCAGCAAGGGTGTCGACATTCATCACCACGGTGAAAAAATCAAGAGCGTCGGCGGACCATGCAAAGAACGCAACGAGAATGTAGTTCCACTGTTTGCCGGTGATTTCTCTCAAACTTGGGATGGGGTTAAGCAAGTCTTTGTTTGCTCTGGCATACTCCTTGGAAGGCACAAGACCGGTGAATCTGGTGACAATATACTTCTTGATGGACTGGCCGCTAAAGTCGGGAGGATTCACTCCTCCGGTGACTGCAATATTTTCTTCCGTTGACATAAGGACAAGAATTTTCCCGTGTCTTGGCGGTAGCTGTCAATTTATACGGTGCCCCTCCTTTCCCCAGCGGGAATAGGCCCAAAAAAATCTTTTTTGCGTCCCAATGACGGGACTGAAATCCCGGAGCGGCGCCTTGCATGCATGGTGGGGCACCGAGATTACAATTCTCGGACTTTTTCCGAATTCGCCGCGATCGACGAACACCCTGGGCGAGTTGGTGGTTGTTCCTAGAGCAGATGTATCAGCTTCAGGGTGACATTTCCATCTCCCACTTCGTAACCACGACGCCGGATAATTTGCAAAAGGCTTGTTGGGGCAGTGGGGGGCTGCGGCTATCGCGACTTGCTGGATTCGTAATAGCTGGTGGGGTCAAGTGGGGTCAATTTCCGCGACGTTGCTTTGTGACACCAACCATGACGTGTGCGGTCCGATGCAATGAAACATGATTTGCTGATAGCCGTGCCCGTGATCTCCGTGTTGCCATTAGAGATATAGGCATTGTTGATAGGCCAGCACTGGCTTGAGCAAAGTAGTGTCATTGTTGTGAGGTTGTGTTTGTCGGGTTGTGTTGTGAGTTTCCGTGGAGGGACATTTTGTAGGATTCTCCAATTTTTTGCAAAAGTCGAAAATTTGAATATTGACAACAGTGATCGATGATGGGACAACCTGGTAAACCACCCATGTTGGTATAATACACTGCTCTACTTAATATTGCAATGACATGGAGGCTTGGATCTCGCTTACATCTCATCTACGTTTCACGCGATAATCCATAACAAACGCGCAATGATTAGCAACCGCAAATTCAGACTCGTCGGGGTGGCCGTGGTGGCGTTGCTAGTGGTGTTGATGTTAATCAGTGCCAACCAGGGCCTGGCGGTGACGTCCGCCGCCGTGCTTGACTCCGAGGTGAAGGACGCCCACAAGCAAACTCTCATCACCTCCAACAACCTCATTGATTCCAACAACGACGACAAGGTTGACGCTGCCATCAATAACGAGATCTCCAAGCTCACCGATGCCACTGACGATGACAAGCCCAAGAAGGTCGTGGAAAAAGAGGGTGTCAAGGCGCAGGATCCCCTCACCAAGGCCAACCCCGAACAGGACTTTGATGCCACCAAGGAATACCTCGAGATCCGGGCGTTGTCGCCCATGGTGGTGTTTGCCAAGACATACTGCCCATACAGTAAGAAGTTGAAGAAGTTGTTGCACGACAATTATGAAATCACCCCCGAGTTCACCGTGGTTGAGCTCGACAAACACTCCCACGGAGCTGAGCTCCAGGAGTACTTGAAGGACATTACCGGACGTGGCACCGTACCCAACGTGCTCATTGGCAGGAAAAATCTGGAGAGCCGTGGTGGCGCCGACGACTTTGTCAAATTACACGAAGAGGGCAAGCTCCTCGAGATGCTCAACACCTGGGGTGACAAGGAGATTGTGGTCAAGAGAGCCGATGCTCCTTCCAACCTATAAGTAACAATGGAACACAGTGTACCTAATAATGTAACATTAAAGTATAGACAGAACCTGGTTCAGGCTAACTTAGAACTTGGCAAATTGCTTGGACTTGGCAGCAGACACAGCAACCTTCAAGACATTGAATCTGACGGTCTTGGAGATTGGTCTACATTGACCAACAACAACAACATCACCCTCTTGGACACGGAAAGCTGGGGAAACGTGGGCAGCAACATTCTTGTGTCTCTTCTCGTATCTGTTGTATTTGGGAACGTAGTGCAAGTAGTCTCTTCTGATGATGATGGTTCTGTGCATCTTGGTGGAGACAACAGTACCGGTCAAAATCTTACCTCTGATGGAGATGTCACCGACGAATGGACACTTCTTGTCGATGTAGGTACCCTCGATGGCAGCCTTGGGGGTCTTGAATCCCAAACCAACTTCCTTGACCCATCTCTTGGTCTTTCTGTTGGCCTTGGCCTTTGGGTTGGTGAAGATGTGGGGTTGCTGGATGTTAGTTACATGCTTGGTGGATCGATTTGAGTGGGTTCGGACATACCTTCTGGAAAGCTCTCTCAGATTGAACGGTCAATTCAGTAGCCATCTTGTTGGAGTAATGAGGATAAATTTGTCCCACGTCTTAAAATTTTTCGTTTGGGCGCGGGCTGGGACGGTGCAGGCGGCACGGGTGTGTCATGTGACTTGCTCGCAGTCAGCGTGCGCGCAGGGTTAGGCCCTCGAAATTTGTTGTTTGCACGTGCTTTGCACGTGAGGAAAGTAACCTTTTCCCACCCTGGCCATCTGCGACACACTGCCGCATTAGGCAGTCGACACTGTTTACCTCTGCGATATGAGTAACACCAACATCCCCAAGTACAACTTGCCCCGATTCCGAAGGGTTCCGTCGCAGCATTCCACCGACTCGAGCTTCCTCAACCCCAATGAAACCGCCATCAACACCACGCGCACGGTGCTGTCGTCCTCGACGATGATGAGCACTCCGAGCAACGACATACGAAGGGTCCAGCAGCGACAAAACCAGCCCAAGGTGGTGGAGTCGGCCCACGACATCAAACGAAAACCCATCTCCACCAAACCCATGAATAATCTCAACGTCAAGAAGAAGCTCCTCAACTTGCTGCAGTCACTGAAACGCAAATACCCGCTCTCGAGTCCCACTCTGCACTTTGACAAGTTCACCGGGCCCAAGGACACCAAGGGGGACTTTGTGCTCCGAAAGCCTCTCAACATGAGCAAGTACGACTACTCCATGTACACCAGCTACGAACGGCCGGCCCATTCGTTGATAATCCACGACATTGATGAGCGTGAAACTCCCCTCCCGCCCCCGGTGAGGGAATCGCAGATCAAGGCGTGGGAGCTGGCGGAGAAGGTGGCGGCCAACTACATTTTCGAGAGCTCCTCGGAAGACGAGGACATTGCCAACGACGATGACATTGACCCCATCTACTCCGACACGTCTCTTGAAGAGATTGCTGCCGCCAAACACAACAGCACCATCGAGGCGATTCCCGGCTACACCAAGGGCGAGCTTCTGGTGATTCTCAAGCAATTTGAGAGCAGCCAGCGGTCCAACATCCCCACCCTCAAGGATGAGACAGAAAAGGTGCTCTGGCGCTACCAACAACAACACAATGCATCTCAGGAAAAAGCCTTCAGCACATACCAAACCATGACGGGGCGGCGCAAGGTCCAGTTGGCCCAGAAGAGAGAGCTCCTCCATAAGATCTTTGGCTACTCCAACAACATCAACCACCAGCATCTCACCAACAACACGTCGCATTCGTCCGTCGACAATGTTCTGAGCGTCCAGAAGGCATTCCACGAGGATAAAGAGGAGTTGGCCTCGCTCATGCATGAAGACAAGGTGTTTGCCGAGACCTTGGACGATATCCGGGGCAATCTCACCGCATTACGCCAAAGCAATGTCGGAGTCAATGTCAAGCGGAAGGCCAAGAGAAACGAAATTGACCTCGATGACTTTGACTTGGAGAAGTTCCACGACATCACCCACGACAAGCTCTCGTATCTTTATGATTCGTATCTCGGGGATGATGCCCAGGAGGACTTTTCGTCCGAGATGGACCAGGAACTACAGAGCTTCACGTTGGCCTACTTGAAGAAGTGCATCAGGGAGGAGATAGACGACACCGACTAGATAATGATAATGACCTACATGACTAACCAGTTTGCCAGTGGCGGTTGACCTGGGGCCGCCACACCGGGCCCGCGGGCCCAGGTGTCGTGCGGCGGTCGCCCGGCGGTCGCTCGCCGCCGCCCCCGCCAAATTCGCAATCATCCTCAAATTTGTCAGCAATGCACAGTGTGAGAAGTGCTTCTACCCAAACCACACGCTTACTTTCCATCAACAGACACCTCAGTTCATCAGCTAGAATCATGGCCCCAGCGACAATTGCAAAATACGACTACCTCGTCATTGGAGGAGGATCGGGAGGTGTGGCGTCCGCCCGCCGGGCTGCGCAGTACGGAGCCAAGGTGTTGTTGGTTGAGTCCAACTACAAGAAGTTGGGAGGCACGTGTGTTAACGTTGGGTGTGTTCCCAAGAAGGTGATGTGGCACGCCGCCGACATTGCTCACAAGAAAGAACAATTGAAGGCGTACGGGTTGTCGAAGGACGAGGGGAAAGTGCAGTTTGGAGACTTTGACTGGGCCGCCATCAAGGCCAAGCGCGATGCGTACGTGACGCGGTTGAACGGCATCTACGAGAGAAACCTCGAGAGAGAGGGCGTGGAGTACGTGTACGGGTTCGCCGAGTTTGAGAACGAGGACGCCGACGTGAGAATCACCCTTTCGGAAAACCAAGAAACCCCCTTTGGGTCCAAGTCCAAGGGTGACAAATTTGTTGTCAGCGCCGAGAAGGTGTTGATTGCCACCGGTGGCTACGCGGTGATTCCCCCCAATGTCGAGGGCTCGGAGCTCGGCCACGTTTCCGACGGCTTTTTCGCCTTGGAGAAACAACCAAAGTCGGTGGTGGTGGTTGGAGCAGGATACATTGGTGTTGAGTTGGCGGGCGTGTTCCAGTCGTTGGGCACCGACACCTCGTTGGTGATTCGGGGCGAGACGGTGTTGCGGTCATTTGATGAGATTATCCAGAATTCCATCACCAATCACTACACCGACCACCTCGCAATCAATGTGGTGAAGCTGTCTGGAGGCGTTACAAAGATTGAACAGGCGGGCGACAAGAAAAGGGTATATCTTGGCAATGGCGAGACCCTTGAAACTGACGAGGTGTTTTGGACGGTGGGCCGCACCTCGCTAATTAACATTGGCTTGGATAAGGTGGGGGTGAAAACCACCGACAAGAACCACATTGTCGTTGACGAGTACCAGCAAACATCGCACCCCAAGGTGTTATCTCTTGGGGACGTTGTCGGAAACGTGGAGCTTACCCCGGTGGCCATTGCCGCTGGACGCAAATTGTCCAACCGCCTTTTCTCCGGTAAGTCCGAGTTTGCCAACGACAAGTTGGATTACACCAACGTTCCCTCGGTGGTGTTCTCGCACCCGGAGGCGGGGTCGATTGGTCTTACTCTCAAGCAAGCCGTTGAGAAGTACGGCGAGGCCAACGTCAAGAAGTACGACTCCAAGTTCAACTCCATGTACTATGCCATGATGGACTCGGACGACCAGAAAGTGCCCACGTACTACCGTTTGATTGTGGCGGGCCCCGAGGAGAAGGTGGTTGGACTTCACTTGGTGGGAGACTCGTCGGCGGAGATTCTCCAGGGCTTCGGCGTGGCCATCAAGATGGGCGCCACCAAGGCGGATTTCGACAATTGCGTGGCCATCCACCCCACGTCGGCGGAGGAGATTGTGACATTACGTTAATATATAGAATACAGTGGCTAGAGCAATTGATGATGCAATGTGGGCCGATGCAAAGGAGGTACGGAAAATAATAGGCACAACGTGCATGTCGTGTATCTCATGCAGCCGTCGTTAGTTTCTCTGTCTCTTGGGAGGAGGCCCCCGTACCGGCGGCTTGGGCTTCTCGCTGGGCTTGACAAAGAACATCGGGGCGTTCTTGAGAATATCGGGCACCGCCACAAACCGGATCATTGACCCCCGGACGAAAACCTGGTTCATGTAGGAGGTTGCGCCCGTGCGGCCCTTGGTGATGGTGACATCGTATAATGAGAGGTTCATGTTATCCTCGTTTTCTAGCAACTTGCCCCGGTATGTATCACCGGTGGTGAGCTCCAACAGCACAATGTGCCCCTGGGCCTCGTTTAGTAGCTTGACAGGAATGCCGGACATGGTGAGGCCAAGTGTTTGTGATGGAGGTGAAGACGAGAAAATCACCTGGTGCTCGCACACCCCGGGCATATCGGCATTCCCAGCACCAAGTCTGACATTGAATTTACCCTGCAGCCTGTTACAAAAAGAGAGCCCCTTCCGCAACTCGGCCATGTCCCAAACCAAGTTATTACCAGTAACGACTCACATGGACGTGTCCAAGCATAGGATCGAGACGTCCTCGGAGGTTCAGCCGCAGAAGAAGCATCGCAAAAGGGTCCCCATAAGTTGTCTCAACTGCAAAAAACGTAAGGTCAAGTGTGACAAGGTCAAGCCGGCGTGTGGCGGATGTGTCAAGAACCAGGTGGCCCACTTGTGCCACTACGTTGAGCCGGTGTGGGCCACGTCCGACAAGGACGAGGGCAGGGGCCTGGCTGCAAGAGACGAAAGTCACGAAGAGTACGAGAAAGTGATTTATAACCAACGCAAGGAGATCGAGGAGCTCAAGCACCAGTTGGCGGTGATCCAGGAGTTTGCTCCCAAGATCCCGTTGGAGAAAATCACCCACAAGCGGGAGGTGAACCGCGCCATCACCGTGCTCCACAAGCTCAACCCCAACGTGAGCGAGCTCCGCGAGCAGGCCGAGGTCAACAACGACTACTTCTACTCGTTCAACCGGGTCAAAACCGCCATGGCGGTGGAGAAACACGTTCACGTGTACTCGTGGCTCAACACCATCAAGATCGACCCGCAGCTCACCAATCTCTGGTTCAAAATCACCAACATCCAGAAGGTCTATCACATGTACAAGATGAGTCTTATACGCAACAACAAGAAGGAGACGCCGCCGCCCAAAATCCACGAGGTGGACTTCACCACTCCGCGGGCATACCTGGAACCGCAAAAGTGTCCGGTGGTGGAGTGTGACTTCAATCTCATGGTGGACGACCAGGCCACCACGCGGGTCACCACGCCCAAGAGCTCCGGCGACGAAAAGGACCAGCTGATCCAGCGCACCATGTACAACATCTATTCCGACAGCGCCACGTTGATGCTCCGACGGCTCCAGGCCATCTGTGAGTCGCTCACCACGTGTCTCCGTGGCAGCTCCAAGCTCTCCATGAACCAGGTGCAGTACCTTTTCGATCGGTACTTCCTCATGTCGTCGTACGCAACCGAGAACGCCGGCCTCTTTCACTTCTTCCGCTCCGAGATCTGGTCCAACGTGCGCCCCACCCCGGAGCTCTTGTTTGACCTTAGCGTGGGCAATGCCCCGGGGCAAACCGACGAGGACAAGTTTGCCTTTCTCAAGATGAAGGGGGTTTACCTCTCCATGTTGGCTCTCATTGTCGAGGAATCCCTCGACATTGTCAAGGTGCGCCACGCCAAGGGCGAGCGGGGCGACGAGTGTCCTGCGTTTGTCCAACTATTCCCCGAAGAGCTAGAGCTCGTGGGCCTCGGCTACAAGGAGAACAACATTCTTGCCGTGGTGCAAGAGTTCATCGTATCGGTGTGCGAGTCCAAGTTCAAGGACGAGCACCTCGACCACTCGCTTGCGCTTGTCAGTCTTTGCCTAGCGTGGCTCAACCGCCTGGTGATTTTGTACCGGCGCGAGGGCATTTCCCACGAGACGCAGCCGGGCTTTGGGGTGGTGTTCCGCTTCTTTCTCTCGTTGGTGAATAGCGACAACGAGAACGGGGTGAGGATCTGGAAGGACCCGTCTCTCGTGCAGTTCCACGGGCCAGACGACCGCAAGCACCAGCTCCGCATGCACTTGTGCCACGCGTGGTGCGACACCATCCGCATGGTCAACCTCATGTGCTTTGAGTTTGTTCTGCTCGTCAAGCCCGACGACTCCCTCGTGAGCCACATGCTCCGGTTGTATGCGAAAATCGAGGAGGCGGAAACCGACATGAGCCATGTGCGCTACCTCGTGCAGTGTTCCGAGGATCTCGACAGCCTCAAGGTGGCGTTGCATGTGAACTACTTGGTGGCGCGGTGCATCGTGGTGATTTCGTCGGGCATTCACCAGATGGGCGGCATCACCCTCACGTTATTCAACCTCCAAAAAGTGATTGAGGAGTCCGAGTCGTGGTCGCACACCCAGGCGCTCTCCAAGCTCAAGTTCACCCGGTTCTTTGAGTCCAAGAGCATGCTCCAGTACCTCGACTTCTACATGACGTACATTTGTCTCTTGCAGAGCGAAGAGTGCCAGGACCCGCAAATCATCGCCACGTCGGTGCCGCAGATGTTCTCCAAGTGCATTGAGCTCAACCTGCTGCTCCAAAAATTCATTGTGTTTGACATCCGCAACGCCTACACCCAGTACATTCTCCTGGCGGCCACCGAGATCCTCGGCCGCTTGGTGCAGCTCATTGTCGGGTTGCTCATCCGGTTCCGCGCCGACCCAAACTCCTCGTACATGATCTACACCAACGGCAAGTCCACGGTGCGGATCGAAACGTCCATTCGAGACGACCTCATCACCATCACCAGCACCACCATCGCCCGCTTCACCGACAGCGCTCTCATGGACAAACGGCGCGCCACCAAGCTCCTGAAGTTGTGGAAGTTCTACCTCACCTTTATCCATAACCCCAACAAGCTCAATGCCATTGGCAACTCGAAGGTGCCGCACGATCTCTCCCAATTCAGCAAGACCCACTACCTCGAAGGCACCCCCAAGTGCCCCATTGACCATACCAAGGGCACCTTTAATGACACCAGCCCCATGCCCATCAAGCAGGAAAGCAATTGCCCCGTGGACCACACCGCCTTCCAGAAGGTCAAGCCCGAAGCGACAAAGTGCCCCTACGACCCGGCAGCTGCTCCCGCCGAGGAAAGCAAGCGCCGGTGTCCGTTTGACCACGGGTCGATGGGCGAAACCCCCAAGCCGTTCGTCGAGAGCCACGTCCGCGGCTCCAGCACCAAGATCACCCCCACACCACCCCCAATTGAACGCCCCTACGTGCCCAAACCCCCGGCCATTGCTCCCAGCATGGCGCCCGAGACGCTTTACGAACCCATCAACGACATCCACCTTTCCGAGCTCCCCAACCTTGACTTTGATTTTTTGCAGAACGAGGCGTGGTTCGAGCAGCTCGGCCAGGGCGACCTCTCCAATCCCCCCATGGAGGGCTTTTTCCAGTAATGAATAAATGTACTTTCGCAGCCTTCGCAGCAAGCGAATCACATGTTGCGCGCTATACGACCATGATTGCCAGATTGTCCCATCGAACGATTTGGCGCAAGAAGCCGGCGCCATCGGCGGCAAGGCCTCCGGTGTGTGTCGGCACGCCGTTGCGGATGCAGTGGCGGGGTTATAGTGGCGGCAGTCGCCAGTCCTCACCCAAGAAATCCACCTCCCTCAAGGTGCTTGCGGGCCTTGGTCTCACCAGCTTGGTGCTCTACAACACCAACGACACGTTCCACGACTCCGTCAAGCACACTGCGCTCACCGCCAAGCGCCTGGGGGTGGTGGTGGTGGCCACCATGCGGTGTTTCCGGCTCTACCTTGTGACGTTGAGCAAGGACTATGCCACGCAAAAGGAGCGCCACGACGCCCTCTCGGAGACCCATCAAAAGGCGGCCAACATCACCCTCCGCGCCTTGGAGGCCAATGGCGGCATCTACATCAAGTTGGGGCAGCACATCACCGCGTTGACGTACCTTCTTCCCCCGGAGTGGACCAACACCATGATCCCGCTCCAGGACCAGTGTCCTCGGTCGTCCATGGAGGAGATCGAGGAGCTCTTTGTCAAGGACCTCGGCAGACCGCTCACCGATGTGTTTAGCGAGTTCAGCCCCGATCCCGTCGGCGTGGCCTCGTTGGCCCAGGTGCACATTGCCCGGCTCAAGAACGGCGAGAAGGTGGCGGTCAAGGTGCAGCACCCGTCGTTGGCGGAGTTTGTGCCCTTGGACGTGTACCTCACGCAAAAGGTGTTTTCACTCATGCGCCGGGTGTTCCCCGAGTACCCGCTCACATGGCTCGGCGACGAGCTCCAGAACTCCATCTTTGTTGAGTTGGACTTCACCAACGAGGCCTACAACGCCCAGCGCACCAGCGCCTACTTCAAAAACCACCAAAAGGAGACCGCGTTGAAGGTGCCCGACATCAAGTCCGCCAACAAGCGGATCCTCATCATGGAGTACGTGGCGGGCGCCCGCCTCGACGATATCAGCTTCATGAAGCAGCACAACATCAACACCGCCGAGGTGTCGGCGTGCTTGTCGCATCTATTCAACACCATGATCTTCACCCCGAACGTCGGATTGCACTGCGACCCCCACGGGGGAAACTTGGCCATTCGCCCGGTCAAGCGCAAGAACGGGCACAACTTCGAGATTGTCCTCTACGACCACGGCCTCTACAGGGACATCCCCCTCCAGATGAAGCGGGACTACTCGCACTTCTGGCTCGCCGTGCTTGACAACGACGTGCCCCGCATGAAGGAGTACGCCGAGAAGTTTGCCGGCATCAAGGGCCACCAAAAGTTCAAGATCTTTGCTGCCGCCATCACGGGCCGTCCGCCCGACACCGCCATGAACTACGACATCCGCACCACTCGTTCCGCCCAGGAAGTGGAAGACATGCAGGCACAACTCCACTCCACCGAGGGCGCCATCGAGGACCTCATGTACATTCTCAGCAGCATGCCGCGGATCGTGCTCTTGATTCTCAAAACCAACGACTTGACCCGGGCCCTCGACGAGAACTTGAAGAACCCCCTCGGGCCCGAGCGCACCTTTCTCATCTTGGCAAAGTACTGTGCCCAGGCCGTGTATGAAGAGCAAGCGGAGCAGGCACAGCAGACATACGGGCGCTTTTCCCTCTCCACCTTCTTGTACCAAATCAAGGCGTGGTTTGCGTACCAGAAGCGGGTGGGCTCGCTCTTTGTGTATGACTTGTGGATGTTGTTCCACCGTGCCACCTAGATATTCATAAAAGGGTTAATCAGGAACTTTCGTAAAAACAGTCAATGGGTGAGAATCCGGGCGTGTTATGTTTATTTTGTCAAGATATGCTGTTCGTGTTCTGGTGATGCTAATTGTTTCTGATCTTGTCCAAGAGATTGGTGATGCGGGGTCCCATGAGCGGCTGGCCGGTCCGGGTTTTCTTCGACAACGACTCCTTGCGGCGCTCTCTGTCGTGGGCCTTCTTCTCGAGGGCCTCGCGCTTGGCTCTCACGTCGTCAAGCACCTTGCGGCGTTGTTCCTCTTTCCTCTGCTTGGCCAACTTGGCCCGCTCGGCAAAGTTCATGGGTTTCGGCCGTTCTGGTCTGCGTTCTGCCTTGAACGAGAGGGCCAGCTGCGGCGGAAGCGGCGCTCGGGACCGCCCTGAAGACTCTTTGTGTTTTTCAACCTCCTCTTTGTTTTCTTCAACCTCCTCGTTGTGGGTCTCATCCTCATCGCCTTGGGGGACTCCCTCCTTGTCAAGCAACTTAAAGTAGTTCTTTCTCAAACGGGCGCGGTGGACCAACGACTTCTTGATCTCTCTGTTCTTGAACTCTCGAAGATCCTTGATGGGCTTCTTGCCCCGGAAGGGCTTTGCCTTTGGTCCAGCCATGGTGAGAAGTTTTGCGATGCGCACTTTTGCGCAGCCATGGCTGCGTTCATGGGGGTGCCCCGGCCATGGCCTCGAACCGCGCCCGCTGCTCGGGCGAAAGCACACGGAGAAGCTCGTCGATGGTGGCGGACTCGAGGAGTTGGCTGAGCTCGCGTTCGTCGTCCGAGCCAAAGGAGCCGTCGCTTGTTTCAGCATCCGTGTCACCTAGTAGCTCCGAGAGCCCGGGGTCCAAGCCAAGCCTTGAGCCGTCACAACCTTCTTTGCCTCCCTCTGCTCTGGTACCCCTCGCACGAGTCTTTTGGCTTCCTCCCGCTCCGGGGGCGTCCCCCCGATTGCCCTCCTTGTCTTGTAGTTGCCTGATCCTGTCAACCCCGTCCTTGTATTCTAGAGGAACCTCGTACCTCCACTCACCCTCTTTCCCCCCAGAGTACCTCGCCACGGTCTCGAGAATCTTCCTCTGCTCCGGCGTTTGCAAGCACTCCCTGTGCGTTGGGCCCCGATAACACCCCAACAGACAGTACCCCTTTTCACACCGTGGACACGTGTATTTTAACGTGTTCTTCCGGCAAAAACCACAAACATCCTGTTGCAGCAGAATGGCTGCCGGGCCAAAGGGCTTCATAATTTTTCACTGCGAACCATGGTGCAAGATAATCGGTACGTGCCCGTGGCCCCCTCGGCGCTGCCGCCGGCCGAGCTGATTGAGCTCGAGAACATGACCGTCGACTCCCTCGACGAGCTTGACCCGGCGAACTCTGACGAAGGTCCAGATCAAGGGTCCAGCAGCATGCGCATGGCGTTCATGAACATGGCCAACTCCATTCTCGGCGCCGGCATCATCGGCCAGCCGTTCGCCTTCAAGAACGCCGGGCTTGTTGGCGGCGTTGTGGTGATGGTGCTCCTCACGGTGCTCATTGACTGGACCCTCCGCCTCATTGTCGTCAACAGCCAGCTACTGCAAACGCGCTCGTACCAGGACACCGTGCACCATTGCTACGGCAAGTGGGGCCGGATCCTCTTGTTGTTTTCCATCAGTCTGTTTGCGTACGGCGGATGCATGGCCTTCTGTGTCATTATTGGCGACACCATCCCCCACGTCCTCAAGCTGGTGCTCCCGCACCTGCTCACAGGCGCCGACTCGGTGGTGGGGTGGTTGTTCCACCGCAACACCATCATCGTGGTGTTCACCACGTGCATCTCGTACCCGCTCTCACTCAACCGGGACATCTCCAAGCTTGCCAAGGCGCTGGGGTTCGCGTTGTTTGGCATGGTGGTGATTGTGGTGTTGACGGTGGTCCGGGGCCCGTTTGCCGACGCCGGCCTCAAGGCCGAGCTCACGCCGATGCAGTGGACCTTCAACGTCAACATTTTCCAGGGCATCCTGGTGATTTCGTTCGCGTTGGTGTGCCACCACAACACCATCTTCATCTACAACTCCATGAAGAACGCGCTGGTGCCCAAGTTCGCCAAGCTCACCCACATTGCGTGTGCCGTGTCCATGGTGTTTTGCATGCTCATGGGCGCCAACGGCTTGGTCAACTTTGGCGACAACACCAAGGGAAATATCCTCAACAACTTCAAGAGCTCCGACGCGTGGATCAACGTGGCCCGCTTCTGCTTTGGCCTCAACATGCTCACCACCTTTCCCCTCGAGATCTTCGTCGTGCGGGACGTCCTCAAGGACATTGTGCTCTCGGCCAAGGGAGGGTCCACCGCCCACCTCGAGCTTTCGCCAAAACAGCACTTCATCATCACCTCGGTGCTCGTGTTCACCTCCATGCTGGTGTCGCTCTTCACCTGCAACCTCGGCATCATCTTGGAGCTCATTGGCGCCACCTCTGCATCGCTCATGGCCTACATCATCCCCCCCATGTGCTACCTCAAATTGTCGTACACCCAGATTGACTACAAAAACTCCTCCACCGCCGACAAACGGTCTTTCCTCATATGGAAGGCGCTCCCGAGCATCGCCACCGTGGTGTTTGGCTGGGCGGTGTTGTTCATCAGCTCCTACATGACGGTCCGCACCCGCCTACGGGAAGGCTCCTCCGACGACCACTGTGTGGATGACTAATAGTTCCTCTAGACTTTATGAAGCATACCCAAGACACAAAACTCCATAAATGCATACCTTATCCTCTAGACTCAATACATACCTTAGTCATCCGAAACTTCAGTTTGACTACTCCTCCTCGTCGTCGGAAATCACGAGGCGCAGCTTCTTGCGGGGCCGGTCCTCCTCGGCCTGGGTGGGACTGCTCAGGCGGTTCACCGGGGTCATGGACTCGGTGCCCAGGTCGGAGTCGCCGGTTTCGTCGTCCGTGATGTGCTCCTCGGTAGCATCATGGGCCTTGCCCGCTTCAGCCACCTCCTCGAGAATACTCGTGGACCGCACGATGGCCAGCGGCGTGATTTCTGTTCCCGTGAGCTTGCTCCACGTCTCCTTAAACTCCTTCAACTGGTCCTGGCCCACCACGCCGCCTCGCTCGTCAATCAACTTGCGCAACTGCTCCTCCTTCTCGAAGAACGCCGTGGCCCGCTCGTCGTCCAGCTCGTCGTCCAGGTCGTTGACGTACATCGCCGACTTCCACGCGGTGGCCGAGTCGTACCGCGACGCCGGCGCCTCCTCGCTCAAGGCCTTGTCTCTGCGGCGGCGGCGCTTTCTCTCGCCCTCCTTGCGCTCTCTTGGCTCCTTCTGCTTCCGTGTTGTAAACTGGTCAAACACCGTCGTATCAAGTCTTCCCCTCTGGGCGTTCAACACCTCTTGAAGCATATCGCGGTGTCGAAGCACCGCTGCATTGTCAACCGCACCAGGCAATACCGTGGGGTCGTTCTGGAGCTCGGGCAACTGGAACCCTAGCCGCTCGAGAAGAAGCCGCACGTACGCGTTGGTGATGAGAAGGTGCCGGATCGACGCCGTGGGCATCAACACGTCCACCGACGTCTCCAGCACCCGCTTCTCGAGAATCCGCAGGTGCTCGCTGATGAGCCACTCCACAAGCCACTCCTTGTCCGATTGACAGAGACACAGCACCAAGATGGAGATCTCATCCTCGCGCTGCACGTCCTCCTTGAACCGAAGCGCCTTGGCCTTTTTGGGCTCGGGAATCCAGTCATCGACATAACCCGGCTCGTTCTCGTCGAGCTCGGTCTCCCGGGACGGCTTGTAGTGGTCGTCCAAGATCTGGCCCGTGGCCAAGTATGACTTGGTGTCGCTATCCTCGAAACGAGGAAAGAGAATCTCAATCGGCATGGGGAACCGGTCAAACGCCACCTTGAATTTCTTCATGAAGTAGTACACAAACTCGTCAACGTGTTTGCGTATGCTGGCCGACCGGGGCAACCCGTTGCGTAGCCGGTAGAGCGTGTGCATGAAGTCAAGGCGGTAGAGGCCGGTGAACTCTTTGCGCACAACAAAGAGCTTGTGGAAGTACGAGATGCACCGCTTGATGTCGTCGTGACTGAGCTCCTCGTACCGCGAGAGATAGACAATGTGGGTGCCGACGGTGTCCTTGTGAAAGAACTGGGCCTCGGTCTTGCGGAAGTCAAGCTGGCGTTCGCGTATCACCCGCTTGGATGTTTCGTACTCCTCGGTGTCGGAAAGGTCCTCTTGTTGTTTCCGCCTCGACCGCATGTACAACTTGACATCCTGGTTGGCGAAGCTCTCGAACGACCGAAGAATGATGCTGACAACCGACACCACCACGTTGAGGTACCGCGGCGAGTGCTTGGACGCCGTGCGAGGAATCTGCACTAGGAGGCTCACGTAGTCGGCCTCTCCGAACAATTTGCGGATGATTCCCTCGGCGAGCTCCTTGTCGGAGATGTCGTCGGTGTTGGCGTCCGATGGCGCCTGGAAGATGGTATACGCTATGAGGAGCATTTCCCGGAGGCATATCAACGCCACATGCAACGAGTTCCAGTCTTTGGCACTGAAGGCTTCTCGGAGATACTGGCCCACAAGCACAAAGTTGACCTCGCTGAGGGCGGCGCCCACCGAGCCCCAGTCCAACTGGTCCTCGTCTTCGGCCGGGGTTTTGTCGAGGGTGGAAAGATGGGCATTGCGCTGGCGCTTGTAGTTGAAGAACCACGCCACAAGCGCGAAGTAGTTGGCCACGTCGAGCTTGTCGAGGTTGCCGAGCATGTGGGAGTCGGCCAACGACGTGAAGGAGTTGGCAAGGAGCCATGACACCGCGTGCACCACGTTGTTGAACGATCCACTGGCAAGAAACTGCTCAATAAACTCCTTGAGAATGAGCGTGTTGCCGGCGGTGAGGGTCGGCGGCACCGACGTGATGTACTTGTCCGAGTCGTAGCGGAACAGCGTCGGGGCCCGCCACTTCTTGGTGGAGTCGAGTTTCTCGAGCGTGTGGTGCCGGTCGACAAGCGCCTCTTGTCCCGACACCACGTACGACGAGTTGTCGTCCTGGATGGCGAGGAGCGAGCCGAAGCGGCCGTGGCGCGTGGAGATGGTGTCGCGGTGTCTGTTCTTGCGGCGATTCTCCTCCTTGAGGAGTTCCTCCAACTGTAGTCCAGACACCGAGCTGGCGGATGGGATCGGGGCATCCGGGGCCGGCGGGGCCCGGGCCAGCGTCGGCGAGAGGAGCTTGGGAATGTCCACTCCTCTCACTAGTAGGTTGACACACTCCAAGAGCACATGGCCAAAGGTCTGCTTGTCCAAGTCATTACCAATGGACCCACACATGGTGAGGAGGAACATGAGCACCTTGTTGCGCTTGTATGAATCAATGACGGTGTTGAGCGAGATGTCCTCCGGGAGCACGCCGCTCGGCAAGTTGGAGTAGTTGGACTGCTTGCCCTTGGTGATGGAGGGGTCCGCGGGCTCGAGGTAGAGCAAGTTGCGGAACAAGTACACCACCAAGCGCAAGATGGCGGTGTCCCTCGGGTCGCGGTCACGGCGGTCTTGCGCCAAACACGGGAGGGCCAACCGGAGCACGGCGCGGAGCGTCTGCCCCGAGTTGTAGGCAAGGAGATGCTTCTTGTAGACGAGCTGGGCCTTGCGCAAGTCGCTGAACTGGTCTCGCTGGGCCGGGGTCAGCTGGTCGGTGATTTCGTACGGCCAGGTGAGAGACACAAGGAGCTCGAGACATGCCAACGCAATCTTCTCGAGAATGGTGTGGGAAAAACCCTTCTTGGTCTTGGCCGCCTTGCGGTCCCAGTCGCACAAGATCACCACCAAGTCATTCACCACCAAGCCACACTCGGCGATGGCGAGCGCCACGTCGAACTTGGCGTGCTTCTGGTCCACCGTCTGGATCCACCGCTTGATGTCCTTGAGACACGGCAACGCGTCGGGCCCAAGATTATACGGCGTGGGGACTTCACTCGACGTGTGGTCGGGCCCACCGAGCGTCAGCACGAGCACCGAGATGTGTCCTCGGAGCACCTTCTGGGTGTAGTTTTCATTGGGCTTGAGCTGCCGGAGAATGTCACCGACACGGTCCTTGTGGTCGTCTTCCTCCTCCGATGCTTGTTCCTTCTCGGACTCCTCGGACTCCTCAGACTCACTCATGTACTTGTACCGGTTGTCGTCGTCGGAGGCAATGAAGTCTTCAAGATCATCCATGTTGACGCGTAGAGTCGCGTCGCGATGAGAAGATGAAGCAGCGCCGCCCCGCCCGTTCGACCCGCTCGTTCGGCCCGCACCATCGACTCGCACCAATTCGACCCGCACCCTCGACATGCCCGCCCTCCTCGGCCCGCACGACTCGCAGTCTTCACCCTTTGGACTGCAAATTCCGGCACGCAGGATCCCCGCGGCGCACGTCCCATCGGCCCGCTGTTTAGATCTTCCCCTCACGTCGGCGGGTGCCGATCAGGGTTCACCCACATCAAACTAGTAGCTGGATATTTTGTTGCTGGTGGGAGCCCTGGGGGTCGCGTCCCAATTGGGCGATAAAATTGCTATGCACTGGTCGTAGACTCGGTCACGTTGTCCGCCTCACCCGTGCTCCTACACCGTCGAATTCCGCCCCTAAGCGCACCCGTACCTCGCACCACTTTTCCATCAATGGACACTCAGTTCAAGAAACGACACCGGGTGCCGGCGTCGTGCCTGGTGTGTAGGAAGCGCAAGTCCCGGTGCGACCGTGTCAAGCCCGTGTGTGGGCTGTGCAAAAAGAAGTCCATTGCTCACCTCTGTTTCTATGAATTGGAAAAGTCCCCGAGAAACGACTATGACCCCCAACCATTCCCCCAACCGGGAGCCGAATATCCCGTGAACCCGTCCTACGATCCTTCATACAAGCCAACATATATTGGACCCACCTACCTTCCGGAGATCGATCAATACAACCCGGGGCCGGCGGCTGGACCTCCTCCTCCGCCGCCAATGCTGCAGATCCCCGGACCTCCTGGCCCGCTCCACACCCACAACCACGCCCCTCCACATCTCCGACCCCAGCTCCCGCTCCCGCACCACCAGCTTCTCCCTCCTCCATCGCATCCCCAGCCCACCCAGCTCCAGCCCACGCTGCTGGACCAGACCCTTTCCGGAAGTACAATAGTCACCCCCGCCAGCCATTCGCCCGACACCCCGGGCCACGTCAAGAACGAGGCCCTCGAGTTGGTGCCGATCGCCATTGGTCCCTTTGCCGTGCTCCACGTTCTGCCGTACGACATCATGGATGTGTTTTCCAACGCCAGCTACGCGCTTCTGACCGAGGGCCCCGTGTGGCAGAACCACGGGGTGTTTTCGTATCTTGGAGTGATGAAGTGTGATCCCTTTTGCAAGGTGATCCGCAACTTCTCCATCTCCATCTTTCGCTCGGGCAA
The DNA here is from genome assembly GCA_030555945.1 of Gaillardinia entomophila. Classification (NCBI taxonomy): domain Eukaryota; kingdom Fungi; phylum Ascomycota; class Pichiomycetes; order Serinales; family Metschnikowiaceae; genus Gaillardinia; species Gaillardinia entomophila. The sequence goes on along the minus strand of JANIVT010000002.1, from coordinate 580,923 downwards.
AATCGCCCATCTTCTTCTGAACGGTGAGAAAAAAACCGACAAGGAGGCCTACAACTCCGACGTGGAGGTGGAGTCCGAGGAGGGCGACGTGGTGGACGAGGACGGCATCATCATCACCCGTATCCAGAAGAAGAAGGAGTCCGAGCACGAACTCATCATCACGCCCCTCTCGTCGAAGCAACAGAGCTACGACGCCATCAAACACGCGGTGCTCGAGATTCTCCCGTCCAAGCGCAACCAGTTCATCCTCTTTTGTCGTTTCTTCAAGTGGGTGCACCCCTTCGTCCCCGTGGTGGACGAAAACCCCCTTCTCATGGACATCCGAGCCATCTTGTCGGGGGGATTCCCCGTGTTCAGCAGCGACTACTACACCAACTTCACCCTCCAGTCAGACAACGAGCTCACCACCATTGGCATCTTCCTCTGGGTGTTGCGCCTCGGGTACATGTCGCTCTTTCACAATGACGAACTCAACAACAACCACACCGCCGACGAGCTCAGTATCATCGAGGACATGAGCCGGTTCTCCCTCGAGAAGTACACCCAGGTGGCCCAGTCGTGCTGTCCCGACTTCCGCACCACGTCGAGGTCCTCCTTCAAGCTCGTGCAGTACTTGACGCTCCTCCACTTCTACCAGCTGGTGTCCCCCAACGACGGACAGGGCTTGAGTGGGTGCGACTCGCAGATTCTCTTTGGCGCCATTGTCAAGCACGCCTTCTCCATCGGCCTCAATCGGGACCCGTCCATGTACCACGCCCACACCCTTATCAAAAAGAGGGCGCCCCTCATGAAGACGTGGCGGCACCTCTGGAACTACATTGCCAACTTGGATGCTCTGGGAGCCATCTACAGTGGAAATCTCCTCAACATCCGCAGCTTGGAGGTGTGCGACGTCAACATGCCCCAGTTCGACAACAAGTCCGGCCAGCACCTCGACACGTTTCTCCATATCTCGCAGGTGTGCCAGTCGTACCGCAACATCTGCAATCTCATAGCCAACGTGCGCAACAAGCCGCGGGTGGTGGACTTGCTCATGGAAACCAGCCACCTCGAAAAGGTGTTTGTGGATTTCTACGGCAAGGACTTCTTCAAGGAGTACATTTGCAAGCCCAACTTGACGGAAAACCCCGAGATCAACACCGCCGAGCACGAGAACTCGTACATTCGGGTGATGAAGTTCATCACGTTCCTCCATCTCCGCACCAATCTCTTGAGTTTATACTACATGGTGGCGGTATACTACGAGAGCCAGTACAAAGGTGTGCAGACGCCCTCCATCAACGCCGGCATCGAGCTCTACAAGATCCACATCCGCAGCGTGGTGCAGTTGATGTACATCATCTCGTATGTTCTCGACAACTCCGTGGAGCTCTTTGGCAAAAACTACGATGTGGTGCTCACTTCGTACATTGAAAAGGCCCTCATCAAGGTGCACAACTTCCTCACGTCCTTCTTCATCCGGCTCCTCCACCAAAAGCGGATGCTTACCGTCAAGCTAAGCACCCCGGGGCAGGACTTCCGCACCGTCCAGGACGTCAAGATGCGGCTCGAGTGCTTGTTCTCCATCTTCCGCACGGTGTTGGTGGACTCGGACTTGTTCTTGGGCAACTTCCGCCGCATGAGCTCCACGTACATCAACTCGTACCGGCTCTACGTGATGTCGAGCTTTGTCATCAAGCAGTGCATGGAGAACTCGGACGCGCTCTTTGAGCATGCTGTCGATGACCGGTTTCATCATGACGGCACCAACATGATTGACTTTCTCACTATTGCCGACCTTCAGAACCTCGTACGGATGGTGGATGAGTTCAAGCTCGCCAAGGCCGAGTCGTCGCGCCGGCGCGAGAGCCACTCCCAGCTCCTGACCGACGTGGACGACGCCACGGAGCTTCCGCCCGCCAGTGTCAAGGAGGAGTTGGACGAGGGGGTTTCGTTCAACGCGGTGTTTGACGAGCTCGCCAGCAAAATGAATCTCGAGGCCATGAACTCGTTGGCCAACGAGGACATCATGTCGTTTTTTGCCGTGTACGATATAGAGTAACATCGACATCAGTACGACTTGCCTACCGACATCAGTACGGCTTTGCATTTCAACAATAGCTCATCAACTGTACTCATCACTAAAGCAACTATACTCAACTGTAGCTCGTCAAAACGTAGCTCATCGGATATCACAACCGTAGCTCATAAGCTCATCTCTTTACGTCATCGGACATGCCAAGAAGGGTCCGTCAACCGAAACGCGCGGTAATACGAGATTATCATGACTTCCCCAGATAAAAAGCGAACCCGCCTATCGCTCAGTTGCAACTTATGTAAGCGCCGCAAGGTCAAGTGTGATCGAGGACGTCCTTGCAAAGCGTGCCAGAAGCACAATGTACCCGAGCAGTGCGATTACCCCGACCATGTGTGGGAGCTGGAGAAGGATGGGGTGCAATTTTCCCAACCAAAGCCAACGGTGCCGGCGTTCGCCGCCAAACCACCACCACTACAGGCAGTGCCGGCGATGCCTCCCACGTCGGTGATGTACAGCGAGCTCGAAAACCTCAAGAGCAAAATCAAGCATTTCGAACAGTTCATCGGCAGCGCCGCGTCGCCCAACTCCACCGTCACGCAGGAGCTGACCATCGAGACGGCGTCCGAGCCCGTGAAACTACCGCCTCTCATCAACAGCCACGCCCCCAGTGTACCAGAGAGCGACACGTATGTGGGCATCAACCCCTACGACCCCACCAAGCCCAACCATCTCGTTGATTTCTACTACGGGTACTGTCCGATTTTCTACCAGGACGAGTCCCGCCAGATGAACCACGGCCCGTTTTCGTGGCTATCGTTCATCAAGAAGGACAAGAGCATGACGCGGGTGTGGAACCGCCTCAACAAGCCCAAGGCCACCGCGGCGGTGTTGCGTCTGGCCACCACTCCGGGCAAGACCGAGGGCGAGAGCAACTACGAGGAGGAGTTCCGGGAAAAGGCGCTTGACCGCGAGGGGTTCGACGATATCAAGCCCTACGACAAGCGGGCATCCCGATTAAACAAGACGCGGGCCATTCGAACGCAAATGAACAAGAATGCCATTGCGCTCGGATTGACAATGTTCGAGGGGAAGATCGACCAGGAGCTCCAGCTCTTGGAGAAGATCCACATGATTCTCCCCAAGCGACGGGTGGTGTGGACGTTGGTGCGGATCTTCTTCTCCGTCATCTACCCCTTCGTGCCCTTCTTCAATGAAAACGAGTTCCGAGAACAGCTCGTCAAGATCCTTGGCCCCGAGTCGTACGAGGAGGAGCCCGTGGAGATGTTCCGCATCGAGAAGCGGCTCGACTTTGCCACAATAGCCGCCTTTCTCATCATCTTGCGGATGGCGTACTTGTCGAACTTCTCCAACAAACACCAGATCAACAAGTACATTTTGGAGTCGGACGACCCCAACTACGCCGAGAAGCGCTACCTTCTATCCAACCCCATTGATATTGACGTCATCAACTTTGCCCAGTTGTGCCTTGACCAGTTCGACTTGACCCGCAAAACCAACCTCCAGATCTTGGTCACCGCCATGATGATGCGGGTGTATCGGATGTTCTCGCCGGAAGACGGCGACGGCACCGACGGCGGAGATGCGCAAACATTCAATGCCATGCTCACCCAGATGGCATGCACCGTTGGGGTGAACCGAGAGCCCGACAACTTCAAGGACGCTCTCAACGACGAAAAGAAAAACAACCTCATGAGACGACTCTGGTTCTTCCTCATGGTGATGGACTCGTCGCAGGCGGCGCTGTACGGGTTGCCCTTGAGCATCGACGAGCACAATTACGACATCAAGCTCCCCTTCTGGCGGGCCGGGAACGAAATCGTCAACGACCACCACCTTGACCGGGTGGTCAACGAGAACATTCTGGACCTGGCGTCCATCTACTTTGAGCTCCGCAAAATCATCACCATGGCCCTCAGTCTACGAACCAAGCAGCGCATGGTGGACTTCACCGCGGCGGTGTCGCGGTTCGAGGTGATTCTTCACCGCAACTGCGGCAAGCTCTCGGACTTTACGCGGACGGTGCCGGACCCCACGGTGCACCTGTTCCTCAAAATCAAAAAGTGCAAGTCGTACTTGGCGATGAAAATCTTTCTTCTTACAATCTACCACCACTTTTTCCTCGACTACGAGCAACAGGGCAACGTGGACCTCTGCTTCTTCTACTTGCGCAAGGTGTTGTCGATTCTCTGGAACGAGTTCATGCCCGAGTACCTCGAGTTGATCCAGAACAACCACATCCACTTTGACCCGCACCTGACGGTGTCGGACTTTATCCTCAACCCCGGGGTCCAGTTCATGATCCACAAGGGCGGGCAGGTTCTCTTTGCCATGATTCTCCGACTCAACACCACCATCCGCAACCTCAAGAAGAACATCGAGGTCCACGACAAGCGGTTGCGCGGCGACTTCTCCTACAAGTTGCGGTTTGCCAAGTTGTGCAAGCTCGCCCGGATCATGGAGAAGCTCGCGCGGTTTGGGGTCGACTGTCTCAGCCAGTTGAGCGGGCGGTACTACTACGCGTGGCGCGTGTCCAAGGCCCACCGCTACATCATCGACCTCATTGTCAAGGAGAGCTTCTATGCCGATGACGAGGATTTGAAGGGGTGTGCCGGGTTCCCCGACTTTAGCGACGAGCAGTTTTCCGAGTTGCTCAAGATGGGCGAGCTGTGTCTTTGGAAACTCAAGAACGTCATTGAAAAGGAGGCGGCGCTGCCGCAGGAGGAGCCTGCCATCACGCCGTACCCCGCGTACCCCGAGTCGCATCTGGGCTCGTCGGTGGAACTCGACAATTTCGATCATCTCCACCACCAGGAAATCGACCGCTTGTGGATGCAAATGGTGTCCATGCGGGACGACGACATCTTCAACGTGGCCCAAACCACCGACACCACCGATCACATCGACAGTCTCTTCCAGGAACTCAATGGGCAGGGCGCGTACCCGGTGCCCATCACCGCGGCGGTGCTGCCGATAGAGATTCCCAGCGAGCTCTGGTCCCGAATCCCCGACAACATATTTAATTTGTGACAACTGGTCACCATATGCCAAAAGTATCAACGAATTGTAAAATCATGTTCATACTTGCTGCAAATGCGGCAAGCCCTCATCTCGGGTTACCCGGCGCGCGGGCGACATAAAACCTCGCGGGCGCCGAAAACTTTTTCTCCACCACAACTTGTATGTAATAAATCGGAGATGACAAAACGCTGTGCACCAGTCTGAGTACTCAATTCATGACAGACCCAGTATACCCAAATTTCTGAGATTTAAACAGCCACTAACTTTAGCCCCTGTGTAAGCCTTGTAACCATTCGTGTAGACCGCGTAGTGGCCCCATCCCACCAAAATCAGGTGCCAGGGCACCGCCTTTGTTTTGGTCCGTTTGTGTTGGTCCAGGCCAGTCTCGCGACGTTAGCTCCGCCCAAAGGCACTAGCCTCGCGTCAAGCGCGCCTGGTTATGCGCACCTGCCCTTTGGCGAAGGGGGATCTCCATCTCGAGGACGACAGAGAGTGTCCATGGAGCGACATGGTTGCGTGGGTGACAGCCCACGGCGCAAGGGGCTCGGTTGAAACAGCCCTTCCACATTACAGGGTGTTTTGGTGGTGCCTTTTCACCGTTTGGAGCGCGACGCGACACAATGGCCGCGAATGTTTAGACCGATTTAAATGAGTACCTGAAAAATTAAGGAAAAATATCGAGACACGTCGGGTCGGTTGTCAGGCGGGTACTGCCTGTTACGCGTAGCGAGCGGTTCCCTTGCAGGAGGGATGGTATAAGTGAGATGGACAATCCGGGTCAACAGAATCATCCGATGTCATTGACCTCATTCGATCTCAAAGCATTGAACCGTCTCATTGACTCTCCCGTCAATGAGGACATGGTGCAAAAGTTGGTGGTCACCACGCTACAAATCCTCCCATGCATGGATGGAAAGTCGTCGCTGAAAAAGCAGTCGCTTCCATCCCTCAAGGTGTTCTTGACCAAGTTGATCAAGTACACCAACGTCTACACCGGCACGTTGATGGCGACGTTGTCGTACCTCAATCGGTTGAAGCATCGTCTTCCCCAGAATGCACAGGGGCTTGCGTGCACCCGTCACCGCATTCTCCTCAGTTGTTTGATCTTATCATCCAAGTACCACAACGACTCGCTGCCAAAGAACACCCACTGGGCCAAGTATACCGATGGATTGTTCAGCGTCAAGGACATCAACCTCATGGAGAGACAGCTCCTCTACCTTTTGAACTGGGACTTGCGGGTGTCCAACGAGGAAATGTGCCAGAACTTGCGCCAGTTCATCGACCCCATCAAGCTGGACTTGATGCGGTCCGCCAAGATGAGAGACTACATCCAACAACAGAGAAAGCACCACCTGCCACTGCCCTCCATCACGCGGCTGTCGTCGGCATCGTCGGTGTCGATTGCATCTTTGAGTCCCGCGTCGCATTACCGCCAGGACTCGCTCTCGTCGTTGGAGAGTCTAACGCTCGAGGTGGACCCGGTGATTGAGATGACGGCCCGCAAGGAGGAGTACGAGCTCAACCGCATGTTACAGCAGATTAGACACTAATGATTACGACATTTCGCACTCATGTAGCCGACTCGGAGGTGTACGGGTGCGCACATTGATTTACAACCAATTACTCCTGATATGAGGCACTTCCCCCACGCTCTACGGGCACTACATTGCATGGCGCCACGTCCGGCGGTGCGGCCATTCTCCTCCATGCTGATTCTTCGCAAGGACGAAGACAAGTCCAACCAGGCGCTCAAAAACCTCGGCCTCAGTCTACAGAAGGGCAATCTTAAACAGGAGGAGGAGCCCGCCAGCACCACCGAGCTCATCAACCTGGCGGTGGACCCCGAGAGCGACCGCATCCAGCAAGCCTACGAAACCATAGCATACATGACGACTGACGATATAACGATTCAAAAGGGCCTCGACCAGGGGTCCCAATTCAACACCTTCCCCTCGGAACACTACTTGGACCGAAAGCAAATCATCCGCAATCTCCCCGACGAAATCGACGTGTTCGAAACGCCCATGGCGGAAATCAAGCACGTTTACGAGCAGTTGGCCCGCTTGGATGACGACCGCCTGGTGCAGCTCAAGTACTTTAAGCGGTACCTCAAGAACTACGACGACCCGGTGATCCAGCTTCTCCAGCGATTCAACAAAATCAACGACAAGTTCAAGTTGTTGCGGCGCCGCGAGGTGGACAACTTGGCGCTTGCGCCCAATGCATTCCTCTACAAGGAGAATCTCTGCAACGTTCCCTACAACGTGCTTGGGTTCGACCGCTCCATCACGGGGCTTCCCTTGCGTTCAGGGAAGCATCAACTTGACGACAAGCCGTACCCACAGGAGTTCATTGAGGACCTCCAGATGTTCCGCACCAAAATCCCGCTCCACAAACGAGACTTGAACTTCATCGAGATTGAGGAGCACTCGGCCACCGTCGACCCCAACAAGCTCGGTCGCGGCTCGTCCAAGTATGAGCTCCACAAGTTCGTCAACTCCATCTTCGAGGAGCTCGAGTTCCCCAAGAATGCCCTCTACGTCAACAACATCGAGAACTACCACAACCTTGAGGTGGTGTCGACGTTCCTCATCAACGAGATTGACTACGAGATTCTTCAGTTCAAGAAGACCCTCCAGAAGGAAATCGAGATGTTCATGGCGTCCAATGGGTCCAAGCTCCTTGTGTTTGGCCATCAGGACCTCAAGCCAAACCAGTTCAAGTTGGTGGACAACAACCGCACCAAGGAAAAGCGCATCCAGAACTTCGGCAAGCTGTCGTCTCTTGCCGTCGTCACCTACTTCAAGAACTTCAACATGATCCCGCCGTTTGCTCTCTTGCTCGACTCGCGTCGCCAGTACAGGAAACTCCGCAAGCATCTATTCAAGGTGTTCCTCATTAACCTCGAGGACCAGATCGACACCCTCTTCCGCATCAAGTACTACAACCAGCCCAAGATGCGGCGGTTCATGGCGTCGGTCAAAACCAAGATCGGGGCGCTCATTGACGCCAAGCTCATGCCCATCTGTCATGACAAGCGGCTCAAGAAACTCCGCGGGGTCGATGCCCTCATCCACAAACCCAACAAGGACCTTGCTTTCAAGCGCCTCTACTGGCTCGACAACAAATACCGCCGCGAGGTGCAGGCCATGCGGCGGGTGTCGTTCAACGTCAACCACGAGGACTTCAACTCGTACATCCTCCGGCAGGTGTCGCACCCCACCGCGCCCTAGGGGCGTGCGCGGCACGATATTTTAATGTACACCGAAATTTTCACACCCTAGCATGCCCATCAAGAAGCTCCAAACCAGCAAGCAGATCCCTCCGTTGCCCCGGTTGAAGATCAGAAAGCCCACGGTGGCCAAATCCACCAACAAGTGCTATGTGTTGATGTCGTCCTTATTGAACTGCTGGGCAGCCAATGGAGATGGCTCGGCCCAGTGTTCACCTTTCGAGAAGGACTTGAAGAACTGCATGGAGACCCACAAGCCGGAGAAGGAGACGCTCAGTTCCATCAACTACCACGCCCAGCGGTTGTACCCTAAATTGAGAGGAAAGGTGAATGACTAAGACAAGGGACCAAAACTTCATCAAGCAACACTTGAACCAACTCCATCCCACAATACCGCCTCTCTATCCACGCAACTACCTCCCATCACCACCACCTCCCATCACGGGCCACCACCTCCCATCACGGGCCACCCCTCTCCACCGGTCATTGCTTTCTAATTTGTCCCCATCTTCTCCGAAGTGTCATCACGCAATCCACTACCCCAAACAACCCCACTACTTTGCACCATGCTTCATCGCATCGGCGACGGGCATTCGGGTCGGCGTCCTCCCCGCGATATCCGCCGTGTTGCCCATCGCCCGCTCTCCCGGACTGCCCACCCGGACTCCTACCCGCTCCTGCCCACTTGCCCACGCAAGCCACTATGTACATAGAACCTCATCAGTCACTTTGTAGGCACGTACCTCCCCCACCCTCGCTGGTTCGGTGGTTCGGCCAGGCATTTCATCTCGCGGTCCAGACTCATTGGGGGCGCAGGAGAAATCCGCACCCATCACCTTTGACCTTGATATTGACGCCAGGCCCGGGCCCGTTTCTCCGCTGAGCTCCCCATAAGCATGTTACTACGAGTGGTGGCCTTCGCCTTGGTCCTCCTCCTGGTTCAGGCGGCGTTCCTCGAGTCGTACACATGCACAAACGTCGACACTTCCAAGGCCCTACTAGAGCCCTTTCTCTACAAGGTGGCCATCGATGAGGACAAGCAGATTCTCAAGTTCTTGGCCAACTCCAAGGTGGTGGCTCCGGACATGAACTCGCGAGACGTCATCATCTCCGACGTTAACTCCACCACTAATCGGTACACCACGCTCCATGTGGAAATCCAGTTCATGGGCCAGACGTTCATCAACGAAGACCTCCGTTTCTGTGATGTCATTGCCGTCAAGAAGACGTCTTTGTATCCTCTCAGCCCAAGGTTTGACCTGTTGAGCTCGTCGGCCACTGAATCGGCCGCCGCCAGCACCGACGTCGACGGCCACATTGGAAAACGACTCGTGGCAAGAAATATCATGTACAACGAGACAGACAGTCTATCGACCTCCAATCGCACCGTCGAGCAGCTCTACTCCAACTCCACCGGCGAGTTGGTCCAATGCCCGTTGTACGTGAACGACTCCATCGTGTTGTACTACCAGGCAGACATCAGCGACCATCTCCGACTGCTTGGATCGTATACTGCCCGGTTCTCGGTGGTTTCCAACAACGAGGAGAGCACGGTCATCAGTTGCTCTCGCACGTACGTTACTCCCGTGCAGCCCGAGATTGTGTCGCAAGCACTCAATTTGGGCATCCCCATCGTGCTCCTCGCCACCGCCGTGATCAACTTCTTCACCCTCATGGTGTCGCCGCACCAGGAGTCGCAAAACCCCTTCTTGTTCTCGGCATCAGCCATCTGCAACAAGGACCTCCTTCGCCAGATGGAAACCAACGTGGGCCGCATCATCCTGTACCTCCAGTTTGCCCTCTTCACTGCCGGCCTTGACCTACAGTACCCCGGGTTCTACCAGCCACTTGTGGGCCAAATCAAGTGGTGTGCGTTGTTGGGCATCAGCATCATTGATCGCAACGGAGGCCGGGACGGCGAGCTGGATAACGTGCACACCACCTACAACCGCGGTGGCCTCAAGAGCTTGACGGCGTTTCTCACCGACCATCGGTCCATCCACTCCACGTGGCCCAACTTCATCATTGTGCTTTTGTTGGTGACGGTATGCTCCATTGTCGGCCGAGAGTTCATCTTGGTGTTCAAATTGGTGTGGGGCTCGTCGCTCCGCAAGTGGAACGGCACCCCCACCGAGGCCAACACGGGACTTCTTCGCGAGGTGTTGGTTCGGCCCACCGACTACCGCTTCTTCTCGCTCAGAAACCTTTTTTACATGTCGGGCGATTTTGTCCGGAACTTCCTCATGGTGTTTGGCATCCCGTTTGTCGTGCTTACCTCGTACATGTTTTGGGCGGCTGGTCAGATCAACGGCAAGCACAAGTGGTTCCCCACGGTGTCGCTGTTGCGGTTCGATGCCCTTGATCCCAGAGTCTCCTACGACGATCTCTTCCGTCCCTCCCCAATGTACTGGTGGCCGGCAGCGGCATTGCCCGATAACGCCGTGAGTGCCGACGCCTTGTCGACGATGACAGCCGCCCCTACCCCGAGTTTCCTCCCTCTGATCACCGGTTCCATGTCCATGGCATCTGGCATGCCCATGCCCACGGGACCGCCCTCCAACCTGACGGAGGTGATTGTGCCCCCCACCTACCTCCGCGTGCCCAACGTCAACCTTGTGTTTGGAGGCCTCTTGTTCTTTGCGTGGCACGCCCTCTTCCTCTTCTTCTTGTTCAGGTATGTCATCAGCTTCCGGAAATGGCGCTTCCTGATCCACCACCGTGCCTCCAAGCTCTACACATCCGTCAACACCATCTTGAGCTGGGAGTCGCTCTACGTCCAGCTTCATCCCAGTCGGTTGTACTACGTGATTATCGAGTACCTTTCACTTCTCACCAAGGGTCTCATCATTGGCTGCCTCCAGCACCACGGAATGGTGCAGGTGATGCTCTTGATCATCTCGGAAGTCATTGAGCTTCTCCTCTTCTTCATTGTGCTGCCGTACTATCTCAAAGTGTCGTGGTACTCGCTTCGATGGATGCTCCCCGCGGCTCGTTTCGTGGTGACAACATTGTGCATCCCCTTCATTCGGCAGCTCGATCTTTCCGAAAGTGTCCGAACTTACGTGTCGTACGCGCAACTCCTCGTCCACCTCACCATGGCCGTCATCTTCATCATCCAGTTGGGGTACACCTTCTCGTGTGTCGTCATCTCCATCATCAAGAAACGCAACGACAACAAGCAGTTTGACTTTGCCAAAAACTACTCAAACACCAGCGTGGACGACTTCAAGCGCCAGTTCGACTACGTGCCCATGAAGAAGGGTCTCAACTCCCAGGTGCCCGACCAAACGCAGCTGGGATCACAATATGATGCCTTGATGATGGGAGTCGCCGACCAGAGCTCGATTCTTTCCGAGGATGGCGACGATCTCCGCTACTACCGAGGTTCAAATCGCAAGCAGGACTTGCCCGAAAAAGTGCTCGACTCTCCCGGCACCGCGGTCCAAGATGGGTCCTTCAGCTTTGACGATGCCACGTCCGATACTCGTCCGAATACCCCGCGCCCGAAGGACTACACCGTTCGCGAGGCCGACCAGATCTACCGCAAGTACTTTGTGGATACCGAGATCGACCCGGAAATCAAGGCGCTCTGGGACCTGAGAAAGTGGTCCGACGACGTCCGCAAGGATGAACCCTACAAGCAACAGGCCCCCGCCAAGCCGAAACGAAAAGGCTTTTTCCTGTTCCGGAAGGATCAACCCCAAGAAAAGGGCTTCCAGGTGGTTCGTCCCCGCCCTCTAATAATCAAAACCTCCTCGTACCACGAGGACTAATCGACGTCTAACGAGCAACCGTAGTCAAGAGCTATTTGCGTGAATGTTTATGGATGCCTAGGTTTTTCTCTTTTTGGCAACGGGCTCGGTCGCCTCGGGAGATGGGGTTTCGTCAAAGAACTTCTTCTTGACAATGTTCTTGATGAGCTTGTCATCCTCAATAAAGGCGTATTTGCCGTCCTCGGTGGTGAACACCCGATCGGTGTCAAGACATGCTTGTAAACTCTGGTACTCTGACTTCAACACCACGTGTGCCATTTGCTTGCGGTCAAGCGTGTGGGTCAAGTTGGCATCAAAGGGCTCGGCGGACACTTTGGGGTACTCGGCCATGCGTAATTCAATAATTTTTTTGTAGTTTGAAAGAAACAACTTGGTCAACTTTCTGCCTTCAATGAGTTGGTAGGTCTTTTTGAAAATGCGAGAGATGAGAGCCACCTTGGACTCATGCAGAAGGTCCTCCATGCTCTTCAAGAGGTTGATGGACACCACCACCGTGAGAATCTGAAGAATGAAAATGAGCTCGGTGATGATCTCCCCGCTGCGGAAACAGTCGTACGAGTCAAGCACAATCTCCACGAGCTCGTCGTCCTCGTCCTCATGCACAATGGTGTTGACGATCTCGAGAACCTCGTCGATGAACTCGGCGGAAATGGCGCCGGTGTCAACAAAGAATTTCTTGATGAGGGGCAAGGGCACCTCGCCAAAGTCGTGCTTGGAGCCCGTGATCTCCACGTAGCCGTACCGACGCAAGATCTCACTGTTGGGATGGTCGGCGTACATGTTGTAGATCTGGTCGCCCTTTTTGATGTCACACACACTCTTCATGACAAGGTCGTTGGCGGTGTAAGTCAAGCTGGCATTGTGCAAGGTGGTGTCTGCATTCAAGGTGTCGGCAAGAGGAATCATGGTTTTGAAGTAGGTGTCGTTGGCTATGCCGGCCTCATCCAAGCTTTCGTCGTCGCTTTCGTCGTCGTCCACCTTGTCTGGTCTGTCCATGTCGAAGGAATACGACATGATCAACAGAGCGATCTTGTGGTACTCCTCGAGCGAGAACTCCGCCAACTGCGTGAGCCCGAGGGTCTCGACAACCTCCTTCGGGTGGAGTTTGGCGTACATGGCCTCGGCCAAGTCCTTGCCGATTCTATCGATGGTGAGCGACGGATGAAGATCCTTGAGCTCGTCGTCGCTCCAGAACATCAACTGGTTGAAGACGTAGGACTCGTCCCGGATGGGCAAAACATCAAAGTACGGTTTCCACGCGCTGGATGCACCGGCAACACGGATCTCGTACAAAATGGCAATGATGAGCCCGTCCCAGTGGCTGTATTCGAGAAGTTTTTCCTTGAGATGGGGGTGGTCACGGATTAATGTACAGTTGTCGACGTTGAGACACGCCGACCGGGGGATGGTGTAGAGGACCTCATCTTGCTTGATGTCTTCGAGGGCCACGAGTCCTCGGCCCTGGTTTTGGGCACGCAAGTCCTGCAAGGCGATTTTTGGAGAGATTTCCACCTTCAGCGCCTCAAGCCACGCGAGAAAGTCGGTGGAAGCCTGTTCGAACGACATGAGATGAGATGGAGGTGCGATTTTGCTTGCTGGGATTGGGTGCGCAGAAAAATATCCGCCTGGAGGGACCCTCGCATTTACGAGTCGGTGGGAGTGTGGACGAAGATCTTGCTTGACTTGGCTGGTTTTGCCAGGAGAAGGTCTTGTTGTAGCAAGTACGAGTCGTCGCTGGTGGCCACCGCCACGCGGGAGTCGTTGTGGTTCGAGTCGACGCACACGACGGGCGCCCCGAAGGTGGGGTACTGCTTGGTGCGCTTGCGCTTGTGCCAGTTCCAAAGACACAAGTGGCCGTCGGAGCCCGCGGTGAAGAGGCGGCCGGGGGTGCGCTGGAACTTGAGGGCGTTGACGGGGTACGCCTCCTCCTCGCCCGACTCCTTGAGCTTTTGGCGGTGGCACTTGAATGCAAACCGGTTGGCCTGAATGTCCGGGGAAGGGTCGAAGAACTCGAGGGACACCCGCCCGTCGATGCTGGCCACCGCGTAGGCCTCGCCGTCGGGCGTACACTTGATGTCCTTGATCTGGTACTTGAGGCCGCTGTCGCGAATCTGGCACGGCTCGTCCCAGCGGCGGTGATCAAAGATCTCGATGCGGCGCCCGCTCATCCCCAAGCACATTTGCGTGGTGGTACTGTCCATGGCAAAGATCTTATGGGGAGAGGTGTAGGTGTTCACGGGACTGAGGGAGCGGGGGTCGAGCCACTGCACGCGTCCCCCGATGGTGGTTGTCACTAGTAGATTGTCCACCACCAGAATGTTGTTGATGCCGGAGGAAATACCCCCGTTTGCAGTGGGGCCGCTGAGTCGCATGTTTTCGTAGTCGAGGGTTCGGAGCAGCCCGTCGAGGAGGCCGAGGACGGTGGACTGGCCGCTGAACGCGATGCTGAGAACGGGCACGTCCGATTGCAACCGCACCACCTGCTTGGGCGGGCCGTGGACGTCGTATACAAGAACCGAGTCCCACGTGGACACGATGAGGTCATTGGTGGGGGAGAACCGTAGCTGGGTCACCACGTCGAGGGCACCACCCGGTATGGGAGTAAACATGAAGAATTCGCACTTGCAGCCAGAATTGGTCAAATACAACTAAATGTATGATTATTAGCCTAAGTGGACATATTGGCAGGCACCATAGATTTGGGACTCCTCTTGAGAAACTTGAGTTGCTCTGCCGGGTCCTGGTCGGGCTCCACCCACTCGAACTTTTCGCCGTGGGTGAGCCAGAACTCAATGAAGTTGAGCTCCTCCTGGAGGTCGTTGATGACCATGCGGCGGCGCGTGAGCTCCGCGCGGAAGAAGCGGTGCATGCCGTTTTCTTCGGGTTCGGGCACCTCGAGAATGTACTCGTTGGAATCGAAGGTGTTGAGGTTGCGGGGCTCGCGCACCTTGCCGTGATGGAAGTTGCGGATATTGACCTCGTTGACCTCTTCGAAGTGGGTGAGGATCCTTGCCACTAGCATCAACTCGTCCGTGTGGAGATACCGGTGGAGAAACGAGCACTGGCGCCAGCTGATTCTCCCAAGCAGCTTGGGGGTGTGGATCTGGACGAGGCCCGCCCAGGTGCCAAAGACCGCTAGAAAGTTTACCGCAAGGTACACCGACACGGGGAGGAAGGGCATGAGAAACCACTCGGTGCACGAGAGACCAATGGTGGCCGCTGTGGTCCAGGCGCCAGCCTTGGGGAGCCATTGTTTCATCTCCCTCTTCGTTGTATCATCAACTAGCTTGAAAGCACTGTGGTAGTCTTTGGCGTCGAGAAGAAACTGGAGCATGGGAAGCACGTACGCCCGCGTGCAGGGCACCACGGAAAACAACTTGTCGACGTGGAGGACCGGTCGCGGCTGCGTGTAGAGGTATGCCGACCACACCGCCGGCGGCGGCGGGGACTGGAACACAGTGTGTTGGAGGCGGCGCTCCCATTCCCTGGAGGTTCGGTGGTGGAGGTCCAAGAAGGTGTAGTGCGATGAGGGGGGCACTTCTTTCTGGAGGGTGCGGTTTGCCTTGATAAGGTCAATGAGGAGCAGCGGGGTCCATTGAGTTATTTGGTTCACCCTTTTGTCATAAGTAACCACGTTGAGTGGGGCCCTGGATATCGGGCCGCTGGAGGTTGTGTGGGACCATCGTATTACAGACCATCGCATGCGAAATCCATGCGCCGCGACGTGGGGTGAGAAGGGAGTGCGACGCCCCATCACCTTTCCCAATTGGGCGCAAACCCAAACATGCTCCGGCCTCATTTTAAAACGTCCTGACACCGTAAGCGACACTTTCTATGGCTCACAACAACGACGACAGCAGTGAGTTTTCCTACACCGACTCGGAGTCGTTCAACCAGCGGGGCGACGACGTCGGCGAGTTCCGCGGGTTCCCCCAGCCGCCGGCCCCGGGGCACAACCGAGACTCGTACATGTCTGGCATATCCGTGCTCTCAGATAAGGTCCGCAAGGAGGTGGCCCAGCAGGTGGCCATCAAGTCGGTCAACACGGGCCAGGTGCGCAAGTTACGGCCCGACGACGACTTGGAGAGCGTGGTGTCGGAAGGCAGTGCCATTGCCATTGGCAAGCTAGCCACCAAGCCCGCCACGCAGGCATTGAAGCCCGACGTGTCGTACGACACCAGTGTGGACTCGGCCATCCCCGCCCGGCTGGCGCGCCGGCCCAAGAGTGAGTTGGTGAACACCCAGGGACTCGAGAAGGACATTGATGCGTTCAAGCGGGGCCACCGCAAGCGCTTCTCGCTTGCCGTGAGTGATGACTTGGACCGGTTGATGGAGAGTGCCCAGCTGATCAGCACCAAGAACTACAACTTCGAGCTCCGGCACCACTCGAGCCTGGACTCAGTGGACAAGCGCAGTCTCCAGCGGTACAACTCGGGGTTCTCGTCGGGCTACGAAACCGCCGGCGACGGCTCGCCCAAGGATACTCCAGAGATATCGGCAACGCCAGTGACCCCGACGGTGCCCCCTCGGCCTAGCGTGGACAAGGTGAAGCGGGCGCGGGAGGTGAGTTCGCAGGTGCAGCGACGGCTCAGTGAACAGTCGCGACACTCGGAGGTTTCTGAAAACGAAACCATCCGGTCGCTCGACGATTTTGTCGACCCAGATGTGTCCGTGAGCCAGCCGCAACTGCGGGTGGCTTCGCAGCCGCCGGTCATGAGCAACTTTGTGCGGGATGCGAGCGAGGCCCCTGTTCCCGAGCTTCCTACAGAAGAGAAGACTGACTCTGTCAGTGAAGAGGCCCCCGAGATGAGGGATGTGCCTGAGCCCGCAAATGCAAATGCCGAAGAGGCGCCCCTGAGCAAAGCCTTGGAGACGCTGCGCGACGCAGCGTCCAGCATTCGCAGCCTTGTCAATGAAACAGGCGAGCGGCTGGAGGTGCAACTGCAGACGCCGTCGCAGAACGGCTCGCTGTTGTACTCGGCGGTGGAGCCCTTGCTGACGAAACGGATCTCCAGCCAGGTGGAGGCGGAGGCTTTCACGCCGGGGGTGGCCGGCATGCTGCGGGCCCCCAGTAAGGTGCGGGCGGACGTGGGCCCGACCGTCAACGCGGGAGCCACGGCTGCCGCGACAACGACCGACGAATGGGAAGACTATGCGTCCCCCACCAAGTCCCGGGGCTATCAGCCGGTGACCGACGACGTGGGGGAAAGGGACGCCCATGTCGAGGCTCTACAAGTGGATGAGGTGAAGGAGGAAATCCCCGCACCGGACGCCGACTCGCCCGTATTGGTGCACAAACCCTCCAAAGGGAAGTTGGTGCGAGAGTCGACCCGCACCCACCGCAAAAACAAGCCCAAGCGCGCCAAAAGCAAGCGGGTGCGCCGAGAACTGGCGCCGCTCAAGCCCTTCTCGTACCACACGCTCATCAATCTCTTGGAAAGCATGAACGGCACCGTCATTGGCGAGGAGTTCAACCAGCTCAACTTGCCCGTCAAGGAAAAGCAACTTCTCGAGAAGATCATCGACTCGCTTTCCCGGCTCACCAGCGACATGGTGATTGACCAGCACCGGTACGAAATCGGCCTTCTGCGGTTGGAAAAGGCTCTCCGGGCGCTCGAGGGATTCTAGGCACCATGTGGGGTTTAACCGCGCAATAATACCCGGGTTCAATGACCCCAGGGCCCTGACAACGCGCCTTGTATTGTAAGGACAACAAGAAGTTTCGAGTGACACAGCAGATGACACAGCACTTGACACCGTAGATGACACTCACTTGACTCACTTGTACGCACTATGGGACGAGGTGCTTATTTTCCGCTCGCGTACCCAAAATTTATTGTTGACGCTAGCCAACCTGCCCAATTTGGCGCGTGTGGTTGGCTGTTTTGTACAGATCAAACATATTTTCTGACCATTTCCTGCACCATGTGCGCACATGGCTGAAAAAAGTCAACCAGCTCTGAGGATACGGCGGTGAGGCGCTATCTCAGATAACAATTACTCACCACTACCCAGCGGTCTTCACCACTTTTATTTTGCGTCTGTCCATGCCCATATAACATGAGTGATCACATGTATACTCCGCTCCGATTGAAAAACACCGACAACAATGGCGACAAGCGCTTGGGCGACCCCATCACCATCCCGGCCCGAGAGGCGAAAGCCACGTCGCCCTCCTCCGCCACCTTCGACTCCATCACGCTGCTCCCGACGCCCATTCTCCTGACGGGTTCTGCGTTTCCCGCCTTCTCGCCGTTACAAGTGCCCAAGCGAGGAAACCGGGTGCCCCACGATGACTCCAGAATCATGTCGGAATATAAACCCCTCGGCCGCAAGAACTCGTTGTTGGACCTGGTGGCCCGCGACTCGTCGCCCAAGCGGGTTCCCTCGGATCCCATTGCATCGGACATCACCACGCTGATTCCCTCTCCCCCACGGGAACTGTTTCAAAAATACGCCGCCCAGTTGTTCTATGCCCCCCACTCCCACAAAACATACCGCTACCTCGACCAAATCGGCAAGGGCAACTTCTCCACCGTCATCTCCGCATGCTCCACCACCTCCGACGCCGACCGCGTGGCCATCAAAATCCTTCTGTATCCCGAGGGGGATACTTTTGACTTCAAGTCGTGTGTCAAGAGGGAGCTCTCCATCCTCTTGAAGCTACATCACCCCTGTCTCATTCGTCTCCTTGACTATAACGTGGATTTGGACCCGGCCCTAGACAAGGAACAGTACTTCTTTCTCAACTACTGCGGGGGAGGCAACCTCTTCCAGTTTGCATCAAGTCATTCCAAGTTGAATGCCGACAACCCGTCCTTTTGGAGGGCCATCCACCGCATCGTGTGTGAAGTCATGGTGGCGGTGGCCTACCTCCACAACAACAACATCATCCACCGCGACATCAAGCTCGAAAACATTCTCCTCCACCATCCCTTCGACGAACTCCTCCGGCGCTCCACCATCGACGAACCCCTCATCTGCATCACCGACTTTGGTCTTTCCAAGCAAATCCCCTCGCCCAACCACCTCCTCTCCACCCGGTGTGGGTCGCAGGACTATATCTCGCCCGAGCTTCTCATGGGGGTCAAGTACAACGGCCGCCTCACGGACTCGTGGGCCATTGGCGTGGTCATCTACTCCATCCTCGAGGACCGCCTTCCCTTCGACCCCCCGCCAGCAGACTTCTACACCAACTCGGGCGTGTCCCCCTCGGTCATCCAAAGAAGACGGGCGAAAAACAACCCCGCCCACCGCATCGCCATGATTGACTGGGACTGGTTCCGCATGTCGACGTCGCCCGACGCCAAGGTCAACCTCCACTCGTTTGACCCGGTGATCCAGCAAATCTGCTCGCAGCTCAAGTCGGTGGTGGATGCATTCCTCGTCCGCAAGGACAAGCGTGTGGACGTGTCGTCTCTCATCAACCACCCGGACTTTGCCTGGATCAAGCGGTCGGTTCCGGCGGCTTTCTACAATGTATTATAATGTAAATGACAAAGTGCGCGCACCATTTAAACTCCCACCGTCTACACCCCATGTCGGATGTCAAGCCCCACCCGGCCAAAGGCGTGGACCCACCCGACATTCCCCACATCACAAACAACATCGTGCCCCTACTGAATGTGTTGAAGTTCCACGCGCACGAGGCCTACAAGCAGTTGGTCACCATCATTGAGAATCTCTCCACCACTGTGGGCCACGAAACCGACGTCGAACGCAAAAAGAAGTTCCTTGCGTCCATCATCTCTCTCCGACAAGACTTTGTCAAGTTGTACACGCTCGTCAAGTGGTCGCAAAACTCCAAGGATGTCTCGAGGTTGATTGACCTTCTCAACTGGTTCCGGGGCCAGGACTTTTTCTTTGAACAATTGGGCTACGGCCTCAACGAGTTGAACCTGTTCCTGGGCGCCAAGCTCCCCAACTCCGACATTCTCACCAGCTTGGAGGTTCTCGTCAAGGGCCGTCCCCAGCTCCCATCATACAACTTCATCGAGGCGAAGAAAATCTCCCCCGAGAAAACCCTCGAGGTGCTCGAGGACTTGAACCTCATCCTCACGTCCCGCATGGCGCTCACCGACGACATCCCCACAAGATTCCACATGTACGAAATCAAGAACGGGCGCATCTTCTTCACCGTGCCCAACGAGTTCCGCGTGGCGGTCACGGTGGCCAACAACTTGATTGTGCAGCTGGCGGAAGACTATCACAAGTCGCCGTTCTTCTTCATTGACTTTGAGTTTTTGTTTGGCATCAACCCCGACACCAACCTCATCACCCACAAGGACAACAAAACCACCACCCGCCTTCCGAAAACACTGCATGCCAACCTCGAGCGCGTGGCCAACGCCGTGCTTCTCAAACTGGGCCTCCTGGGTTTATATGATACTCTTCACCGCTACGCCATATCCTTCAAGCTCTACCTTGTATCCAAGCAGCTCCGTGATCTCGCCGCCAACACCAAGTGGCGCAACGTCATCCAGTACAAGTCGCAGCCGTCCCTCATCATCGTCAACTACTGGCTGTCGCACTATCTCTCCCGCAACTGGAAGTCCTTCATTGAACTCGGGGTCAACAAAAACTACAACATTGCCTTCCGCTGGTTCAAGAACGGCGCCTACGCCACAGAGAAGGCTAACGAGCTCCTGGCCTCCATCAACGACACCTCCAACGACGAGGACCTCAGCATGGACCTCATTCTTAATGTCATCATCAACAACCACTCGGAGCTCATCATCGCCGCCATCCACGCCGAGCTCGAGGCCCTACTCACCGAGAGCGCCGTGTCGCTCCTCAACCCGCACCAAATCTCCATCGGCCTCACCCCCACCAAGTCCACCATCTTCGCCATCAACCCGTTGACGGGCTACTTCTACTTCATCGACCCCTCGCCCATCCAAACTAAATTCACCAAGATCATCAACTCCCCTCCCCCCAACCCCAAGAACCGCGACTTTGTCACGGAAGCCGACATGATCAAGCAAGTGGTGGACAGTCTCATTCTTCTCAAGTTGGAAACCTTCGACAAGGAAATCGGCCTTCGCTTGGCCACGTGCCAGTGGATCTCCAACGACATCATCAAGCTCAACGAGCACGAGACCAGCATGCTCCCCAACTTTTCCGAGGGCTCCGGCTTCCGCAAGGTGCAAATTTACCGGTGTCAGAACTGGCCGTCGAGTTGGTTTCTCATCAACTTGGTGGAGGGCGCTTCCGACAAGTGTTTCTGGTGGGTGGCCCGTATCAAGTCGGTCAAGGGCGAGTGGAAGCTCCAGTGGGTCCAGGAGCTTGCCTCTAGTCTGGACAAACTCGACTTTGCCTTCTTCAACAACTTGTCGACGGTGTGCTCGAATATGATCATCGACCACATGATTGTCGAGGAGCTTCAGGCGAGACGCATCCAGTACGTGAAGGTGAATGCGACAGAAACCATCGAGAAATTCAAGCTCCCCTGTGTCAAGGCGGACGACCTGATTTACGAGAGCATCATCATGCTCTACAACGATGGACACCTTCTCCCCGTGCGCAACTCGGCCACGTCGCTCTTCCTCAAGGTGAGCCTTTCGCATGCCAGCAAGATGAAGTTGACGTTGCTCGGGAACTACCGTAATCTTCCCGACAACAAGAGCGACTTCACGCGGCTCAACCTCACCTTCAACGGCGACATGTTTGAGATCCACGACGAAATCGATCTTCTGACAAAAATCAACGCCGAGGCCACCAACTACCTTCTCGACCGGGTGTTCATCAGCCTCAACAAGCTCAACCAGTTGATTGAGCTTCTTGACCAAATCAACGAGGCCCAGCTCGAGATTGTCAACAACGACATCAACGAGTTGGTGGTGAAGGTGCACCCAAAATACAAAAACTTCACGTTGGTGTTGCCGGAGGAGGAACTGGTGGCGGTGACGATCGCCGCCGCCCCCGACGAGGACGACATTGTCAAGGTTGTGGCGAGGTTCCTCAGCCAGCAGTCCGCGTCCAAGACCTCGCTCATTGGCTCCGTAAAGTACCTCAAGGAGTTCATTCCTATCCTTGACACCATCCACAATGTGAGGGAGAATCTCCACCAAAAGAACAAGTCCCGGCTAGGCAACGGGATCCTCAAGCTCAACTTCGACGTGGTGATGCAGAACCTCAACTCCATCCAGTTGATGTTCAGCATCAACTACGCCGCCGTCAGCGGCGGCAAAAAAGTGATGAAGGACCACATCACGTTCGGCCTCAGCTTCAAGCAAAACAAGTTCGACAAGCTCCCGAAACGGTGGGTGCAACTCCTGATGAAGGACAACCTCAACGCCAAGAACCTCAAGTACAAGCGGCTCTTCGAGTCCATCTTCAAGGCCATGAGCGAGTTTGAGTCCCGCACGGACAACGGCAAGCCTGTGCCCATGATCAAGCTCAACTACGACTATCTCTTGGAGGCGGCGGAAGTCAACACGTTGATGATCAAGGTGAGCGAGTGTATCATGACGTACCTCAACGAAAACTAGACTGTATTATAGCATAGCGTACCAAAGATGTTAGCATGCATTTATTGAGTTTATAGCGCTACCAAGGATGTTAGCATACATCATTGAATTTATGTGATTGAGGATGGTTCATCAATGAATCAGAAGTTGATGGTGGCCCAGGTGCCCGTGACGGACATGATGATGCTGATGACAATGGCCATGATGACGACGAAGCGCTCAAAGCCCCGCACGTTGCAGAGCTTGAGGTAGAACAAACATGGGAGAATGACGCACACAAGGAAGCAGATGGACGCTCCAAGGGTGCCGATGATCCTGTCGAATTCAGGAAACTGGATGGCAAGAACGACAAAGATGGCGTTGACGGCAATCCGGTTGAAGAAGCGAATCAACCCGCTGACAGTCTCGATGTAGGGCGATGGCTGCGAGGCCACGGGTACAATCAAGCCGTCCTCGTCCTCGTCAAAGTCGGGCTGGGTAATTGGCTTTCTGTCGACGCCAAAGAGCGAGTCGAGCGAAAGAATGATGGGTTTGGCGTTGAGCGGGGTCTTGGCCAAGGGCACCAACGAGATGAGCCCACTGATGAGCGGGTAGATCCACGTGGGGTACCCCGGGGTGGTCAAGACGTTGTTGGTGACCTCGTTGTTGCACAAGTGACCAAACATGAGGAAGCCCAAGATGGCCATGGAGCTGTCTGCGAGTAAGGTGATGGTGTAGGTGGGGAACAAGGACTTTGTGAACTTGTGCGGGTGCCTCATGTCACTTTTGAGGTTGGGGAAGATGGCGTGGCCGCCAAAGGGCGACATGAGAATGCCAATGGCCAAGAGCAAGTCGGGCGTCGACTGGGGCCAAATGTTGGTGGGCATGGCGTGAAGAAGCGACCCGGGGCTGTCGGCCTTGAAGAGACCAAGCCCACACACAATGAAGATGATGGACACAGTGGACATGATGCCAAAGAGCGAGAACACCGACAACACGGGCAACGGCACGAACGTGAATGGGGTCAACACAAAAAAGGACAAGATCTTGAAGCGGGTCTTGGTCCAGTACTCGTTGCCGAGAAGAGCGTGAAGCGAGTCGCTAAACAACACAATGAGGGTGACGCCGCTGCCAAGGAGGTCAATTGAAAAAAGCACCGAGATGACGAGCTTGGCCATGGACCCGTACGCCGCGTAGCCCAAGTCCGCGTACGTCATGATGGTGCGGTCGGTGTCCATGGACTTGGACAAGAGCGACGCCGTCCAGTAGGTGGTGAGCCCACATGCAATCAACACCGGGAGGCCGATGATCCACCCGGCCTTCAACAAGCCCACGGGAAGGGCCAAAAGGCCCACGCCAATGAGAATGTTGATGGAGTTGAAGATGGTTTGCGGGGTGGTGGACTGGCCCTCCACCACGGTGATGACCTTGCCGTCCTTGTCCTCGATCTTCTTGATGTTGACGTGGGAAGCGGTGGTGGCGTGGGAAAAGGTGGTGTGGAACGACGACACCGAGGGCGAGTGGTAGATGCGTCGCTGCGGAATGGCCAAGCCGTTGCTGGTGAACACCGAGTTGTGGCGAGACCGGTTGTTGTTGAGCACATTGATGATGTCGTCTTGGTAAAACACATCGTTGTTGGGAGAAATGTCCACCCCCAGGCCGTACTGGAAAATCTGGTTGCGGTTGGAGAGATCGTGCACCACCGTGCTCAAGCGCTCGCCGCGCGACGACGGCACCATGAGCTCGGGGTCAAAGAGCTCGTCGTCCTCGGCGTCCGAGTCGTGTTCGTAAAAGAACGACCGCTTCTTGTGGATGTCATTGTCGATTTTGGACGCGGCAAACAGCTGCGCCCGCGTGAACGAGCTGGCGAAGTTGTGGAGCGAGTTGACGCCCCGGAACGACCCGATGGGATGGTCGAGAAACGTGTGGGACTCTCTTCGCTTGAGCAAGGGCTCATCGGATTCGTGGGACATGGGTGTAGGTCTTATCTCGCGTCCCGCACAAATTAATGCGACCAAAACAAGAAGGGCGTCGCGGCCGCGCCGCTGACGTAAGGCGAGCCCGCACGGCTCGTGAGCCCGCACCGATCCTTCTTATCACCATGTCGTTGGAAATCTTCCGGGCGGCGGTGCTCGAGTTCTGGCAGAGCTTCTCGTCCAACGAGCTCCTGCTGAGACAAAAATGGCTTCTCGGCTTGGTGAACCTTTCGCTGGTGGTGGTGTTCTGGGTGATGTCGTCGTTTCTTGTCAACGAGCTATTCGAGTCCGACATTTACCGGAAACCCTTCTTCATCACCTACGTCAACACCAGCTGCTTTGTGTTTTATCTCATACCGTACCTACGGCACGAGGGCCTTCTGGTGGGGGATCTTATACGGAAATTGAAGGGCCCACAGTACCAGCCGGTGGATAGTCCCAGCTACGGCTCCGAGTTGAGCATCGAGGAACCCTCCGATCTGGAAGAGATTAGCATCCAGGAAACCGTGCGGTTGTCGCTCCAGTTCATCGTGCTCTGGTTCTCTGCCAACCTCGTCACCAATGCATCGCTCTCATACACACTGGTGGCCTCGCAGACCATCTTGTCCACCACTTCGTCCTTCTTCACCCTCATCATCGGCTACCTTTATCTGATTGAAAAAATCAACCAGAACAAGGTCATTGGCATCATCTTGAGTTTCTCGGGGGTGGTGATTGTCACGAAAATCGATGCCACCGCCACCAACTCGATTCCACAAAACAACTGGTATGTGCTCTGGGGCAACTTGCTTGCGCTAGCCGGGGCGCTCATCTACGGCATCTACACCATTCTCCTCAAGTTCAAGATCATGATCCCCAACTCCCCGAGGGAACGCAACCTCAACACCCACCTCTTCTTTGGTTTTGTTGGCTTGTACTGCCTTGTGTTTCTCTGGCCGGTGCTCGTGGTGCTTCACTTCACCGACTTGGAGCACTTTGCCCTCCCTACATCGTCGCATGTATTCACGCTTCTCGGCATCAATGCGTTCATCACCTTCATCAGCGACTTTTGCTGGTGCAAGGCGGTGTTGCTCACCAGCCCGTTGACCGTCACCGTGGGGCTCTCGCTCACCATTCCGCTCGCCATGGTGGGCGACTGGTTCATCAAGGGCTTTGACCTCAATGGCTGGTATGTGTTCGGGGCGGTGATTGTGACTCTTGGCTTTCTTGTCATCAACAAGGACGAACAGGAGGACTTTGTGGATTCCGATCCACTCGAATAGATATAGAATGGACATATGACAAGCCCTCAAGTGGACACTATCGCCATGTCCCACATTAGTGCGCGAAACACATGCTACTTCGTCAGGTGGTGGCACTACTTCTCCTCCCCATTGTTTGGGCCGCCAATGGCGTCGAGCTCACCTTGCACTCGTTGGAGGCCCCCGACCATATCTTGCAAGTGGTGGGCGGCGACCTTTCGTTGTGGTCGGGACCACGGGACTTCTACACCGTGGTCGCCATAACATCGTCGGACCCCCGCCACGCGTGTGAGGCGTGCGGTGTGTTTGACAAGATGATGCGGCGGGTGGCCCGGCTGTGGTTTGCCGACCACGCCGACTCCCACTACGTGTTTTTCGTGTCGGTGGATATTGCCAACAACAACCAAAACATCTTTGAGCACCTTGATATTCAAACCATCCCCCAGGTCCGCCTCATTCCTCCTTCCACCGACAAGGTGGACTTTGGTCCCCACGCATTGTTCAACTCAGAACACTTGCAGTATCACATCCCCATGGAGTCCTTCGACACCCAGGCGCTCGACTTTGCCCATTTCATTTCCACCAATGTGCACCGAAACATCCTTCTTCGGGCGGAAGACAGCACCACGCTGTTTGTGCGAAGCTTTGGCCTCACCTTCCTCGTCATTCTTCTCATCAAAAAACGGGGGCCATCGGTGGTCACCGGGAACCTCTCGAAAAAGAAAGTGTACATGGTGCTCTGCATCTTAGCCACCGTTGCCTTCACCAGCGGGTACTCCTTCTCGGTCATGCAGCGGGTGCCGTTTGTTGCCAAAAACGACCACGACGAGATTGTGCTTATTGCCGGGGGCTCCCACTACCAGCTCAGCGTGGAAATTCTCCTCGTGGGGGCCGTGTACGTGGCATTGGCATCTTGTGTGGTTGCCCTTATAAAGCTAGGGAACACAAACGAGCACCTCCAAGCAGTCATGGTGGTGGGCCTTACGGGTGGGGTCTACCTTCTCTATAGCGTGTTGACCAGCATGGTGTCCCGGAAAGACCCGGGGTACCCCTACCATTTTACAAAGGTTTTTTAGCATCAACCACATAGAAGTAGAAATTCAGGTGAACCAATTACTTTGAACTGTTTGATTTTTTGATCTTTTGGTTTTGATTTTGATTTGCGATCAAAAAAACAAAAAAAAAATGGGCATCGCCGCAACACGCCGCCCCAATCGCCAACGACAATGGCCTCAAGCGAGCTCAAGATTGCCGATCCCAGATGAGGTGAAGTCAAACTCATCACGACGTTTTTCTCATCTGGGCCAGGACCCTTACCAAGTTGGAAGGACAACGCATAATAGAGTGCATGCGGCACGTACGCACGCTACAGATGGGGAACCTGTTGAATGTATATTAAGCTTTGGGGCAGGAGGCACGGGACCGGAGTTATGAGGGATTAGTGGTCGGCGTCCTGGCCAGGGTTGGCGGTTTCGTAGTTGAGCACCTTGAAGATCTTCCAGATACCAAAGGCAATGGCGGATCCAAGGAATGGACCAACCCAGTAGATCCAGTGGTAGTTGGGGAAGGACTTGCTGGCAATGGCAGGACCAAAGGATCTGGCGGGGTTCAAACCAGCACCGGTGTAGAACACCGAGATCAAGTGTCCCAAGAACAAGGCAATACCAATGACAAAGGGAGCAATGAAGGTGGCACGGTGCTTCTCGACGGCAAGGAACAACACCGTCAAGCAAAGAAGCGCAGTGGCAAAGGCCTCGATGAACACACCTCTGGAGCGAGACACACCAACACCAAGAGCATTGGCAAATGCAATGGGGCCGGGGGTCATGGCAGAAGCGGCACCGGCAGCAGCCATACCAGCAATGATTTGGGCCACAGCCATGATGGCACCCCTGACTGGAGGAACGGCACCGGCCAACACCAAGGTCAAGGTGACGGCAGGGTTGAGGTTACCACCCGACACTCTGAAGAAGATGAACACAGGCACCATGACACCGAAGCCGAAACCGAACGAAATCATGATCAATTGCGTTGGTTGCGAACCACCATCGGTAGGAATGGTGGGGTCTTGGTTGGCGATTTGGGCAATGACAAACGCAGTCCACAAGAAGATGAAGGTTCCGAAGAACTCACCGAGGAATGCAATGAGGTGGTTTTTGAGAGGAGTGCCCGAGACCGAGGAGTCCTTGGGCTCGTAAGTTTCAACGGGTTGTTGAGATTCAACGTCGGAGGCGGCCATGGTGAGTGAAGAAGTTTTCGGGGGAATCGGCGGCTTTATATTTTCACTCCTTCGCCGGGCCGCTGGAGCATTTAGAGCTGGTACTAGCCAATTTGCTGTGACCAAAGGTGCATATGAGCCGCAGAAGCCTGCGTGGCGAGTTATGCGCCCTGTGCATTAAGGGGACATGAGAAAGTGAAGAGGCTACAAGTGGAGAGGCCTCTTATTCTGTCATTACTAAGGCGTTACAATGCCATGGCGCTCACGGGGGGTTGGTTTGTGTGCTAGTGTAATTGGAGAAGGTTTCTGGGAATATTTCTACATTTGGCGAAATTGCTTTTTATGCACCTTTTAGAACCTGCACCGTGTTTCCAGATTCGGGTGCCCTGGATCGGATGGACTTTCATGGAATTTCAGCTGGCAGTGCCCTTCACAATGCCCGGGCGGCCAGCGCGATGTATGAGTGGAGCGTGAGATCTTGGGAACTCCGCCGGTCGACCTGGTTGCGGTGACAACTTCGTACATATGTAGAGAAAGATTCACTGTTACGAGCGCTACCTCGTCGGGTCTTCGGCGCTGCAAATGAACAGAGTCAAGTGATGGCACACAAAAGCGCCGGCTCATCAAATCTATTTTTGCCAGTGCATCCGCGCTGAAACTCAGCGGCGTCGGTTTTAGCGCCGGCATCCGCCGCAAATGTCTTGCCTGGGTGAAGCGACCGCGCCTACGCCTGGTAAGCGAAGACTACCGCGCTGGCCGACTGAAACACAGTGCAATGTTTCAGGTATTTTTGGATAGGCGACACCGCCGCCGCCGCCGCCGAGCAACCACCTGGCCCTCGGTCGGGTGTAACTCTGGTGAAGTTCTTCTCAAAAGTGTGCGTCGGGCGGGCAAAGTTGCCAGAGAAATTTCTGTGCACTTTGTGTCCAACGGCTGAATCAGCCATGCATGGTGCTTGGCCCGAAATCAAAACACCATGCTTGACAACGCAAGTAATGTAGACACAATGCTGGTGTTTGGGTGGGCTATGGGGGATATTGTGAGACACGGAATGTGGGGGGCCAGGGGGTGAAGGGGCATCGCGAATGCTGGCTGGCGCCAACCATCGGCAGGGAGAGTGCCCTGCATCGGAGACCGAGGATCAAGAGTTTCATCCGGACTTATTGTTCACAATAGCCCCTGGTGCCTACCCCTGTGAAGCCCTGGGAGGTTCCTGGGGATTGGGGCCCGGACATCAGAACCGCGTGGCGCGTGCGTGGCTGGTGACCTCCTCACCGCAGATGGCACAACGTGCCGCGGTCATGTGCGACAGTGTCACCAAGCCATACCAACAGTACACATCAATGGTGACATCAAAGGTGACATCAAAGTTGACTTTCACCACACATTGATGGTGACATTGACAGTACATCAATGGTGAACAGTACATCAATGATGACTGTCGATGCACATCAATGGTATC
Source organism: Gaillardinia entomophila (assembly GCA_030555945.1). Taxonomy (NCBI): domain Eukaryota; kingdom Fungi; phylum Ascomycota; class Pichiomycetes; order Serinales; family Metschnikowiaceae; genus Gaillardinia; species Gaillardinia entomophila. Next base: position 551,514 of record JANIVT010000002.1, on the reverse strand, counting down.
CATCAGCAGTACACATCGATGGTGATTGTTGACAGTACACATCCTATTCGACATCAACAGTGCCAAAGTTACATTAACGGTACCATCAATGGAAGAATCAACAGTCACCCTCGGTGATGACCTTCAGCAATGCGCCCATCAGTCCGACCGAGTGAGTGTGAGCAGTTGATGAGGGTCGCAATGTAAAGCGTCCTTTAATGTTGGTTTGCCTACCAAATACATCAATTGCAGTCAGTCTTCAATGGCACGATCAGTCTTGACTCGACCCACTGACTGCTTTCTCGTCATCTCTTGTCGTCATTTCTTGTCTGTCTTTTCGCATCTGTTGCAAGTGCGACTTTTTGTCTCACAAATAAACACCATGGGCAAGTTCCCGCTGCCCTTTAATACCAAACGCATCCAAAAACCCAGCGACTCGTCTCGGCGGGACGAGTCCTCATTCGTCTCCTTCGACGACACCCCGGCACCCGTGCACGGGACAATCAGTGAGGTTGACATCTCCATCGAGTCATCGCGCGTACGGGACGACCCGGCCGACTTGCTTTCGTGGATCGACAGCCTCAATGTGCGGGCCAAACTGGCCATCCGCCACCAGCATCAGGAACAGGTCAACTTGGCCAGGCGGGCCAAGGAGCTGGAGCTCCGACAGAAGTATCGCGACGCGGTGTTTGACGAGCCCTTCAACAAGTTGGGCCAGTTGCTCAACCACAGTTCCGAGGTGAGTTCACGAAAACAACTGTTTCATGAGGACTCGCCGTATCCGGAGCAGAGCTACCAATCGATGCATTTTGACGTGGGGAACGCCGAGGACGATGCCATCGAGGTGCTATCGTCCGAGCCGGAAATTGAGCTGTACAAGTCGTTGATCGACTCCACCCGGCGGTATGATTTTGGGAGGGAAAAAGAAGATGAAGGGGAGGAGGAAATAGAGCAAGATGAAGAGGAGGAAGAAGAGGAAGAGGAAGAGGGGGAAGAGGAAGAGGGGGAAGAGGAAGAAGAAGAAGTCGAAGAAGAAGAAGAAGAGATAGAGCAAGATGAAGAAGAGGAAGAGGAAGGCTCTGATTCCTCTCATCACACAAACACATACGTCACTCAGGGAGTTTCGTACCATCTCCGCGACGGAAGGCCCCGTCTCTCCGATACATACGCCCCGAACGAGGTCATGGTGCTCTCGTCCGAAAACGAGCTGGAGGGTGAAGCCTCGCCTCTTGAGGAGGATGAGGAGTCGCCCGAGGTCTCGGAGGAAGTGTCGGAAGAGAATGTCGAAGGCTTTGATGAATCACCCGAGCCAGAAGAGGGCGCAGAGGAAGAGCACTACAGCGATAATGCCGACACAACCCAATACCAACTGTTTGACAACAACATGTTTGCCAACGAGGATCTTCTCAACTTTGCCGAGACGGTGCTACAGTCAGCGGAGCAGGAGGCACGGGAGCAAGAGGCACAAGCCCAGCACAATCAAGAGCTTGCAGCCACGGCCGTCGACGAGCTCAAGAATCCCAGTGGCTTCACCACCGACTACGAGTCCAATGCCAACGTCGAGATGCCCGTTCCCGACGCCCCGCTCACGCGAGTCAAGTCGCTTACCCCCGAGGAGCGCAGTGCATATGAACCAATCCAGGAGATTGTGGACGACGGCGACTTGACCGAGGGCTCTCTTGCCGACACTGAGGCGCCAGTGCCATCCGATGAACAAAAAGAACAGGGTGTTGATAAGGAGAAGTCACCCGAGCCAATCGTGATACCCAACCCCAGCAAGACCTTCCCCGTGTTCAAAACAGTTGAAGAAGAGGACCCCGAGGAGGTGCTCCGGAAATTGAAGGAGACAGAAAGCAAGTTCAACATTCACTTGTCGGTGGTGGAAGAACTCGAAGAGGAGATTTCGGGTATTCGCTCGTCTGTACCCCCAGAGAACCAGCCGACCGAGGGTAACGAAACGACCTACCACGATGCTGAGAACGAAACGATCAATGATGCCGACAATGAAATAACATATGATGCTGGGAACGAAACGACCTTCCACGATGCCAACAACACAGCCCACGATGTCATTCACGAAACAGCCCACGCCATCCACGAAAGCGAGGTGTCTGTGCGTGAAGAAGCTACTGTGTATCATGACTTCAGCATTCTCACCGGTGAAAGTACGGTTTCTGGTGGCCCAGTGCAGCCGGATATCGAGATCTCTGACGAAAGCGAGACCCATGTCCCAGTGGAAGACCATATCCACGACGCCGATGCATACCCCAGTCCTCCCGACGCCGATGAAACCGTCGAGTACGTTGATGCGGCATCATTGCGCAGTCCATCGTCAACAGCGGAAGACTCTGCATTCCGGTTGACTGAGCAAATCACTCAACAGGCGGTGGAGTACGCCATGAACGCGGTGCAGGATCTATATGAAGCCAGCGAGCGCGAGGACTTGCTCGAGGACCAGGAGTTGGTCGACAGCATCCATGAAGAGATTGCTGACACTCTTCGTGAGCAATCGAGTGAGTTGCACGAAGTTGTGGATGTGGAGCTGACCATCGGTGAGGTGTCTGAGCCGGAGGAAACGTTTGCTCAGGTGGATACTACCTTCGAAGATGCAGTCGAGCTGACCGAGGATGCAGTCGATTCAACTGCAGAATCCGAGAAAAGCAACAAGGCCATTGAAGTTGTGGAGGAAGCGGAAAATTTGCTTGAGGAGTCGCCTGAGGAGGTGAGTGCTTATTCTAGGACCAGCAATGCGACCCTGGAGAACAAAGAGACTGCCGAAGCTGACCAATTCGAGGCAGAAGCAGTCGAAACAGAGTCTGGAACTGGGAAACCAGGGGAAGAAGGATCTGGAACTGAAAAGACGGAGGATCCCACCACCAATGGTGTCGAGGATGAGGCTGACGAAAGTGAGTATCATGAAGTCGACGACACAGTCGAGCCCTCCGAGTCGACGCCCTCTGGTGAACCCATTGTTGAGGAGCCACAAGAGATTGAGGTTTCCGTGTCCGAGTATCTGGGCACCGTCATTACATCGGGGGTGGTCACTCCTACCGATATCGAAGAGCCTGAATCGGTTATTCTCACCGAGACGGTCGAAGTGCCGGAGCCACAGTACGTCGATGAGACAGAGACAGCGCAGGAACTGCTCTTGCCCACCAACATCACCGAGCCCGCGGAAGTTGAACAAATCATCAAGGATGTTACCGAGGACTACGGCTCGGAGATCCCCCTCTTTCCTACGAGCGTAACTCTGGTTGAAGGTACCCCGCAAGCGGAGGTACTGGCCAAGAGGGAAGATGAGCTCTCTCGAAAGCGTCCTCTTGAAGAGGTTGAGCAGCCGCCAGCCAAACGCCGCTTCGGCCTCAACCCGTTCAGGTGGTTAAAGGGTGCTTGGGGTTTCGCCAAATCACCAAATTCAGTCGTGGCCAACGAGACGGAAGTGGAAGAGAAATTCGAAGTGCAGGACACGGATGACGTTTCCGACGTCTCGGGTGACGAAGAGGACGAAGCAATGTCTGAGTCGGAGCAGGAAATCGAGCAGCTTGAGGATCTCGAGGAGGAGTTCGATATGGTCAAGCGGGCTCCCGAGAACTCCGACGACGAGGTGGAGGAGCTTGCCGAGATTGAGGACGAGTACAAGTCCGTCAAAAAGTCGCCGTTGGGTCCATCAGAGGAGGTGGAGGAGCTTGCTGATCTCGAGGAGGAGTATCGTCTGGTGAAGAAAGATCCGGTGGGGTTGGACGACGAGGTTGAGGAGTTGCGTGTGCTCGAGAGGCAGTACAACGAATTGAATGGGGAGGGCGGCGAAGAAGACGAGGAAGAAGACCAGGAGATTCAAGATGAGGAAGATGAAGACCAAGAAGAAGACCAAGAAGAAGACCAGGACGAGGAACAGAGCCTGCAGGTTGAAGAGCAAGCAGAGATCGCCAACAGAGAGAATACCGAGGACCAAGTTGTGGAGTCCGAGGTATTCAAAGAACACATTGCCAAGCCGATACTCGAGGAAGTGCCAGTTGATTCCGAGAGCTCGTCTCCACTAAGCCAAACCGAGGAAACTCCTACTGAAGCAGAGGATGTGGCTGCATCAGCTGAGGCCACCCAAAATACTGGAGAGTCATTGCATGAAGATCAAGTCACCAAGCTGGGTGAAGATCAAGTCACCAAGCTGGAAGCAGATGAAGAAACCAAGCTGGTCGAAGATGAAGTCACCAAGCCAGATGATGTGTTGCTTGAGGATGCCAAACAGCCACTGGGAGAAGAGGTCTCTGGCTCTGTCGCAGACGCTATCCTGTCTGTGTCACCCACTAAAGATGAAGCACCCCATGCTGACGAGCCCGCTGAAAGTCCAGAGGACAAAGACGACACAACTGTCAATCAAGACACCGATCACGACACTGATCATGACACCACGGTCATCTTTGCTCCGGAGCCCATAGTGAAACCGGTGTTGGACGATGTCCCCGACGTGAGCGACGAGTCGGAGGAGGAGGTTTTTGATGCGCTTACCCAGACCACCGAAGAAACGGAGCCGATGGATGGTGATGAGGGCAATCAGGAAGCGACCGACGCTGAAGATGAAGAGGGGCGGAAAGCGGCCGAAGCCACTGATGATGAGGAGCACCAGGAGAGTTTTGAGGATCCTGAGGCTACAGTGGAACAGGACGGGGATGAGGCATCTGTACATGAGGCCGACGCCCCGATCGATCAGTCCGAGGAAATGGCCAACGCCTCGATCGATCAGGCGGAGGAAAAGGCCAACGCCGCGATCGAACAGTCCGAGGAAAAGGCCAACGCTCATGTCGATCAGCCGGAGGAAAAGGCTCCTGAAATCTTAGAAGGGCAAGAACCTACAAGGACGAACGAGACCGAGGGAGAGGCAAGCAGCCAACACCCAGAGGACCCTGATGCCACCAAGTCCGAAGATGAACGGCAGCCTCCGGCGACCAGCCTCGACTCCATTGAGAAGCAAGATCCGGATGTTACCCCCCAGGGGCACCACCAGCCCGTGCAACGCTCCGCATCGCAGGAACACAACATTCTAGAGTACCTCCGCGCCATTGCTGAACGAGAGAGCCTCAATCAAACCACCATCGGGGGCCGAATGTCTCGCGAGCAAACCCCCGAGCCGGCTGACCCCCAGACACCGCCACCACCTGACTCGCCGGCCGACACCCAAACACTCCCACCGCCCGACTCGCCCGCTGCCCACACCCGCAGCCACGACATGCCTCACCTCATCAACCCCAAGGTGCGCAGCACGCCGTCGCCCCGCAAAACGTCGGGCCGCCAGCCTCGCGCCGGCAGCGGGCCCAAGCTCGAGGTGGACCGAGTGCTCTCCAAGGACGAGTACGAGGACCACCCGGCGGCCCGCACGCGGTCCAAGTCCCCTCTCAAAAGAAGCATTCGGGAGCTATCGTCCGAGATTGAGCTGGGCAAGGTGCCCAAGCGGAAGAAGAGCCAGCCAAAGAAAGAGGAGCCCCGCCGAGGCCGCCGGCGCCAGCGCCATCAGTAAAGTCTATAATCCTAGTGTACATATATACAGGTTAGGCGAGGTGGGCCATGGCAAATTCAAATGTGCTGAAGAACACCATGTTGACGATGAAGGAGCGGGTCACCGAGATGCCCAAGCCGCGGTAGTGGCTGCGCTGGATGCGCTGCAACTTGCGGACCTTGTGGGGTTTCGGATCGAGGCCCTGTTCCTTGCGGAGAATGTTGGTGACGACGTCCTTTTGAATCAAGGACTTGGTGGTGTCGATGGGGAAGATGCATGTCCAGCAGAGCACGCCCGCCATGCCTCCGGCGAGGAGGATCGAGAGCTGCGACTGCTCCGATGGGGTGCTGTTGATGACGGAGTTCATGGCCCACTTGAAGGACTCGTACACCGAGTAGTAGATGCCCGAGGAGAGCGAGTCACGGAGGAAGTGGTACTTGAATCCCAGGTAGAGGCCGCGGAGCCCCTCGTGGCGCACAATGTGCCGCACCGTCTGGAGGGTGGTGGCGGGCTGGTAGGAGGAGCCATTGGGCATGTCCTTGAGGGATTTGTTGTGCACCACCTTTTCAATCTGAGCAAAGATTTTGGTGAACTCGAACGGACACGCATAGAGCGACACCCCGCCTCCGGCAATGAAGCCGCTGGCAAAGCACACGGGGATGTTTCTGATGAACGGGTGGGCCACGGAGTCGCCGTCAGTGTAGAGCGCCCGGTACACGTGGGGCTTGGTGGCGGTGAAGATGGACACGCTGAGCGACTTGGAGAAGGATGTGGAGATGAGCGGTGCCCAGATGCCCCGGAAGAAGCCGCGGACGCCCTCGGCTCGGTATGTCTTGCGGATGCAATCGAAGTAGCTGGTGAAGTTCTTGTGGGTCTGCATTCGTGTCTTGACGGTGTCGAGCGGGAACCCAATGATGGTGGCGACAAACGACGAATTGTAAGCTATGAGGGTGGAGCGGTACGGCTGGAGGGCCTCGGGGAACACCTGGATGGCTCGCAGCCGGTCAATGTCGCCGGTGATGGCGGTGATGCTTCCACTGGGTTTCATGAGAGGGAGTGTTCTAGATGCTTATGGGAAATGTTCGGGGGAGGGAGGTGGTTGCCAAGTTGTGGGGTTGGCGGTGCCCCGATGTCGAGATGAGGTTGCAGTGATTTTCTGCGATAACGATTCGTAAGCGTAATTGCTCGGAATCTCATTGACCGGTGGAGCGCGGCCGACCGGACCAAAAGTGGACCAAGCATGGACCAAATTCGGACCCAAAAGTGAACCAGATTTCGGACCAAAAGTGCCAAAATGGACCAAACTTTGGACCAAAAACGAACCAAAATAAACAAATCATCCTCCTTTACTTCAACTACTTCTCTTGTTTGTCGTGTATTTACATGAATGATTTGTTGTGTTAATACCCCCTCCGCTTGGCATCCTTCACCTGGGCCATCAAGTCCTTGAACCCCTCGGAGAATCTTCTTCTCCACCACTCTCTCTTTCTCTGTTTCTTGTACTTGGCCGGGGGAATGTGTCTTGCTTGAACCTTCTTGAAGTAGTTGATGCGGTTGGCCCGAAGCACATTCCGTAATCCCCCAAGGGCAAAGCCAAGGTTGCCGTACTGGACATCCACTGTTCTTCCCGCAGGCGGGCCCTGGACTCGTATGCTCTTGGCCACGTCGCGAGGATGCTTAGCCGTGGCACCAAAGTCGTAGTTCTTGGCTCCACGGAAATACTCGTCCTTGGCTGGCGTCTGAAGGAGTTCGTTGACGTGGTTGACGGTGGACGAGTTGTGGTCCACCTTGGTCTGACCGTCCTTGAGCGTCGACTGCTTGATGAGGTTGGAGAGCTGCTCAAAACTGGAGTTGTACCGTTTGGCCACAAACCCTATGCCGGGGCGGCCTAGTCTGAGCATACTGGTAAATTTTCAAGGTGAGGATGGTTTTTGTCTGGCGCTCGCGCGACATTGTCGGACATTGTCGGGCCATGTCGCGAAGGAGCGTTTGCAATCCTTATAGACTGATAGAATGACAAATGTCATCTCCACCAAGCTCTTCGAGACCGACGGCGTGTGTGCGTTCAAGATCCCGCCGGGCTCGGTTTCGCTATCCGCGTGGAACGTGCTGGCGGTGCAAAACGTGTGGCAGGGCAGTCTACGGGTATATGAACAGGAGGTAACCACCGACGGAGTGGAGGTGTTTTCCCAGCTCCCCGGGATCTCGGACGAGTCGTCGTTCCCCTTTGGGAATGCCGACCCTTCGGTGTTTCACAAGTCATTGCAACCACGAAAAGAAAGTGTACCGCCGTATACGGGGCTCCGACTCAAGTTGGAACTATACAACACCACCGTCCTTCCTCCCACCATCGGCAGTCTTACATCCACCAACAAGGATGTGGTGTGGGCCGAGGTGTGGTACAACCCCCAGCCCGCGGAATTGGACACGCCGCCGCCCGAGGGGCTCGACTACACCTGCGTGATTGCCAACGATGGCTGTGAAACCATCCAAATCACCGAAAACCCCAAATACTACAAGCTCATCACCCAGCTTCCGGGGCTGGGGTACCACGTTGTGCCCCGGGGGCAGCAACCCAAGACTCAGGTCACGCAGGTGGCATTGGGCCTCAAGTTCGATGACAACTTCAGCGCGGTGTCGTTTGCTGAAAGCTTGGGCATTTACAAGCGGCGGTTTCGCAACTTCGAGGAGCAGTACCGCTACGAGGCCCGCAACTTCGGCCTCAATGCGGCCACCCAGGCGTTGGCCATTCTGGATCCGGACGAAGACGACGACCACGCTCATTTTTATGACAAGAACTCCAACCTTTTTGACACCAGCAGGTACTCGCTCACGCCGTCGGTGGATGAAATCAACTCCCGACATACCCGCGAGATCCTCCGCCTGGATGATGACAGTGACGATGAAACAAATGACACAACCACCGACAACCTCACCGAGCGGGCCCTGGCGGAGGAGAGCTCCGACGACGCGGACTTTGGTGAGTTTGTGACCTCTACATAACCCGAAGGAATGGACATCACCCGTGGGCAACCTCCACATAACCCGAAGGAATGGACATCACCCGCGGGCTACCTTCACATAATCCCGCCGGCAATAAATGAACATGCACGTAAGTCGTATATTTCTCGTGACACGGGTAGCCATTCTATGATGTTTCCCTTCTCAGTTCTTCTTCTTCTTCTTGTAGTACATCTTCTGGATGAGGGGATGGTGCTCGCGCAACTCCTTGTTCTTGTTCTTGCTGTACTCCACATAGGCCATGTCCTCTCCACCCGCCAACCCCGACAACAGGCCCGCGCTTCTCTGGGCATTGCTGCTCTCGATGCGTGCCCGCTTGTCCTTGGAAATGAAGTTGGTGTCGAGATCATCACCTAGCTCGATACCCGCCGCGTCCTCGTTCTTCAAGAGCACCTGCTGAAGCAACTCACGACGCTCTCGTGGGGTCAGGTATGCCAAGTCGGGAAGCTGTTCCATGCCACTCAAATGGGTAATCACCTTGAATGCATAACCCTGGTCCACCAAGAACGCCTGGCGCTTGGTGGAGTAGTACATCTCCTGGGTGTCCTTCGACACCAAGCTGTAGAAGAAGGCGTTGAAACCCTCGTCGTTACGGCGCTTGGCTCGGAGAATGCGCCCGAGCCGTTGTGCTTCCTGACGTCTGGAACCGTAATGCGATGAGATCTGGATGAGGCACGTGGCCTCGGGCAAGTCGATGGAGGTGTCTCCCACCTTGGAGAGGAAGATGGTGTTGATCTGGTCGTTATGCTGGAAGTTTTGAAGGATGGTCATTCTCTCTTGTTGAGGGGTGGAGCCATAGATGAAGGGCTTGCCTAGCTTCAACGCGTACTCTTGCAACGCATACACATTGTCACTGAAGACAATGATCTTGTCGCCACGCTTCTCGTGGTAGTGGATGAGGAACTGGCACGCCTGGAACTTGGTGGGGTTCATGATGTAGAGCAACATGCGCTTGCGGGCCGACTCTCGAAGATACTCCTGGTAGAACTCCGCCGTCATGGGACACCACACCTCGGCACACTGCACGTTGGCAATGTGTCCCTTCAGCGCGAGGTCCATCCAGTTGGCCTCGTACAATTTGGGGCCAATCAAAAAGTTCAAGTCGTTGATCTTGTCGTCCTCACGCACAAGGGTGGCGGTGAGACCCAACTTGGCGTGGGCGGCAATGGTGGTCACCACGCGTCGGAACATGGCGGCAGGCACAACGTGCACCTCGTCCAAGATGATGAACCCCCACTCTCGCGACGTGAGAAAGTCCATCACCTTCTGCGAGTCGTGCGACCGGTTGCGGGTGTTGGCCACCATCGAGTAGGTCGACACCACGAGCCCGGACTCACTGGCAAACATCTCCTTGTTTTCGGAGGTGAACACCGCCACGTTCTCCGGCTGGATCGTGCACCACTGGAGAAACTGCTGTCTCCACTGCATCACCGACACCGACGACGTGCACAACACAATGACGGACTTTCGGATGGTACAGGCGGCGGTGATGCCCACGAGGGTCTTGCCGGCGCCACAGGGAAGCACGATGATTCCGGAACGCGCCCGGCCATTGCCAAACATCTTTGAGAGCGACTTCTCCTGGTACGGGCGGATCTGCGTTGAGGGCTTGAGGTCGATGTCGAGGTCGGGGTTGCGGTCGTCGTTGCGGAAGTCGTACTCCTCCAACATGGGGTACACAATTTCCTGGCACCGGCGCTTGACGATTTCCACCGACTCGTTGGCAATCTCAAACGAGTGCACGGTGTCCATGTCGTCGTCGTCGTCGTCCTTCTTGCCGACGACGGCGGCAAAGATATCCTCCACCTTGGCGTCGTCCTCAGGCTTCTTTGAAGTGCCCGGAATGCTCACGTCGTTGGTGGGGGCCGCCGACTGCACCAACCCGGTGGCGGTCACCGACAGGCCCGACGAGATCCGGAGCGGCCCAATCACTTCGTCTCGCAAAAGCATCTGGAGAATGTCGGCCTGGGAACTTTCGACAAAGTACCTGTTATGCTTAAGCACAAGCTTCACCTTTCCAAACGACACCGTCGACTGCTTGATGAAGTCGATGAATGACTCGGCAACCGGCACCTTCAGCAACCGGTTGAGCACGGCAATGATGTCGTCCGTCTCCAAGCCTACCGACACGGCGGCGTAGAGCGACGGCGGGGTGATGGTGTACTCGTGTATGTGTGATGGTCGTGACAACGGCTCGGCAATGGTGATGAGGAAGTCCTGGGCTTGTTCTGCGAGAGGCGAGAAACTCTCGAGGATGATTCTGCTGTCCAATGGCGAGATCCAGATGGGCCGCGAGAAGTGGTCTGGTTTCAACTTCAAGTACAGATAGTCACTCCGCCCAAACACCTTGGACACGGCGTCCGGCACGTAGTCGGTGGGCGCGTCGGGCGTCAACTGCACCAACTCGTCGTCGGAGAACTCGCGCTCGGAGGTGTTGGCCTTGATGTCCTCCACCGTTTGCTGGGCCTTGCGTTTCTTGTCTTCGTTTGCTGCCGGCGCCGCCTTCCGCTTGGGAGCACGGCGGGACCCGTACGAGTAGTCGCCGTCGGCGTCCGAGTCGAACGAGTCTTCCGAGAAGTTGCCCTCGTTGAGCTCGGCGTAGTTGACCCGGGACATGGGATTATTAATGCGCGGGATGCTGTCACGTGAGTAAGTAGCAAAGCAATGGATGATTTCTAACAATCGACAAAATGAGTTGACAAAACGACCTCCATAACAGTGGATAGGCAAATCACAACAATGGGGCAGAACGAAGGCAATCTTCACCAAATGTGGGGTTTTGTGTACATTTACGTCACATCTTGCCCACTTGCTCAAGACGACATGTCGTTCACCCCCGAAACCGACCTACCCTGCCCTTCGACCTACTCAAAGTATTACCGTTTTCTTTTCATTTGGGATGGTCTTTTAGAAATGGTCTCCTCTTTGGTGGTCTTGGGTGCAAATCGCATCTCACTCTATCGCATAATACATTAACTAGTCGGTAAACTTATAGGACCCCGAGGCCATGGTGATGGAGCCTCCACGGTACGAGCCCTTCTTCATCTTGTTTTTGTTCTTGGTGAAATCCTTGCCACGAACCTTGCCCAACTTGTCGTTGGCCATTTCTCCCCAGGTTCCAGCAGCACCCTTGTAGGTGTTGTCTTGCAAGGCCTGGTCTTCGAAGGAAATCTTGCTTCTATCAATGCGCGAGAAATGCTTTCTTTGACCGGGCTGTAATTCGGGTTCGGGCTCGGCGGGGATGGGCTCGGGCGATGCAGATGAGATGGACTCGGTCTGGGACGAGTCGCTCTTTTGTTTTTTGTTGGGGGAGGTTTCCTCCGATGCTGGTCTCTTCTTGGACTTTGTCTCGGAGGAGCTGGAGGAGCTGGAGGAGCTGTCGCTGTCCGAGCTGGAGTCACTGTCACTGCTCGAGTCACTGTCGCTGCTTGAGTCGCTGTCACTGCTCGAGTCACTGTCACTGCTCGAGTCACTGTCGGAGCTAGATGAGCTGGAGGAACTGGAAGAGTCACTGTCGGAGCTGGAGTCAGAGTCAGAGGAGCTGGAGGAGCTCGAGGAGTCACTGTCGGAGTCGCTGGAGTCGCTGTCGGAGCTAGAGTCGCTGTCGGAGTCCGATGAGCTCGAGCTTGATGAACTTGACGAAGTGGAGTCGCTGTCGGAAGAGCTATCAGAGTCCGAGCTGGAGTCGTCAGAGTCCGCCTTGGCCTTCTCCTCCTTCTTCCCTTCACTGTCCTCCTCCTCTTCGTCGCTGCTGGAGTCTTCGTCACTGTCACTGCTCGAGCCTGATTCACTGTCGGCGTCGCTGCCCTCGTCACTCTCATCCTCGGTGTCCTCCCCGACCATGTCCACCAATTGGTTTTCCACCTCACGCAACTTCACAGTGCCCGCCACCTCCTTCTCAAGGGCCTTGAGGGTTTTGCTCAACCCCTCTTCCTTGAGATAAGCGGCAACGTAAGACAACACAGTCTCCTTAGACATGATGATGAGAATTTTCTGCGATGACACCCGTACATCGCGCTTTTTGCAGCTACTTGTATACTAGAGCTTGGCCCGCGCCTTCTCCTTTCTAATGGCCGAGAGGTATGTCTTCACCAACGCGGGCCCGGGGACCAGCATGCCGAACCGGGACTCGCTCTCCTTCTCACGTGCAACAACCCGCTGGCAAATAAATCTATCAATGAGTTGCACCGTCTCGTTGGGGAACTCGGCGTGCAAGTTATGAGACCCATTGGGAAAGTCCTCAAATGAGAGCTTTGACGACGGAACGGTGGACCTGATGAAGGACGTCGTTTCCGGCGGGTTCCAAAAGGCCTTGGCTCCCGCCACGTGGTGGATGTGCACCTGGGCGTGGGGTAGAAGCGACATCCCGAGCTTGAGCGACTCCTCACCCCAGTAAAGCGACAACAACTGCTGGTCCTTGGACGTCTTGGTGGACACCTCGCCGTTGACCACGTGGCGCTCGTCGTCCATCAAGTCCTTGAGCACCTGCGGGTGGAACTTCGCCATGAACGGAAGCCTCCGGAAGTACGCCTCAAAGTCTTTGCCCGACACAAATTTGTCCTTCAACACAAGATTGAGCTTCTCGAGCATGCGGTACCAGCCAAGACGAACATAGGTGTTGACATACATCACCGGCTCAATGGCAAGCACCGAGTCGTAGAGATACGGGTCGAGCAACGCGCCGAGCACGGCCTGCGACGCCCCCAACGAGTGGCCAACCACAATGGTGTGGGAGCCCTTAAACTCTCCGAGGGACTGCTCGTGGAGCACCACCTGGTTGATGTCCATGCCGCCCTGCTCCCAGGGATGGGCGTACCCCAACTTGCCCTCGTTGGCCAACGCCGAGTCGCCGTGGTTGACCGCGTCCAACGCCACCACCGTGCCCAATTGCCAGGTGCGCTTGGCCATGGTGTAGAGCTTGGCGATGTGGTACGTCCACACCGCCTTGGTCATACCGGTGCCGTGGGTGAACACAAGGTTTATGGTGGGAACGCCCGCTCGAGGCGCCTCGGTACTCTTGTACTTGTTGTAGACAATTTGTAAGTTGTCGGTGGGTGCAATGGTGCTGCCCGGGGCCCGGGGCCGCACCACGGTGTATGATTTCTTTTCCACCAGAAAGGACATGCCGAAGAAATGGGCCCAGCCCAATCTTATACCCTGTCGCTTGATTAACCCCTGGCTAATAGTCTCGCAAAACGAAACAGACTTCTATTGTTTGGTGTCCGGCTGGATCTGCACCGTCGCAAGGACAATTGACGCATGATTTAGGAGCTCGGCGATACCACCAGAGAAAGTGTCTTTTACGAGTCTCCCTGGCCAACATGCTGCCCATGGACAAGCGTCCAATTTCAAGTATGAAAGACAAGTTCTTGTGGCATTTGCGCCAGGTGCCTCGCCGGCTAAGGCAGCATCGGGGGTCGCCCGCACGGGGCCGCAGGCGCGGATTGTTCCGTCCGCCGGATGGTCACAACGGCTGCACGGCAGATTGTTGGACCGCGCCATCGGCCGATGGATGAAAATTTCTCGGTGCCCCACACCATGACCTCCTCCATCAAGATCCTCCGCACCGTGGCCCAGGTCCGGGAGTGGCGCCGCTGGTGTTTGCTCAACAACAAGCGCGTGGGGTTCGTGCCCACCATGGGCGCTCTCCACGCGGGCCACTGTCTGTTGGTGAGCCAGTCGCTCAGGGACAACCATCACACCATTGTGTCCATCTTTGTCAACCCGTCGCAGTTTGCACCCCACGAAGATCTCGAAGCATACCCTCGCACTCTCGACAGCGACCTTGGCATCTTGGACCAACTTCTGCATGACACCCGCGCCGTGGACGCGGTGTTTGTCCCCAAAGTGTCCGAAATATACCCGTTTGGCATTCCCCTCGAGGTCGACAAGCAGCGCGGCGCCTTTGTCACCGTGCAAGGGTGCTCGGAGCAGTTGGAGGGCGCCCAGCGGCCGGCCTTCTTCCGCGGCGTGGCCACCGTGGTTACTAAGTTGCTCAACATCGTTACCCCAGAAAATGTGTATTTCGGCCAAAAGGACGCCCAACAATGCGTGGTGATCCGCAACTTGGTCAAGGACTTGCTCATTGACACAAGCGTGCATGTGATTCCAACGACGAGAGAGGCCCTGGGGTTGGCGCTCTCCTCGAGGAATGCCTACCTTACCCCGGAGACAAGGGAAAAGGCGGCTATCATCTATAAGGCTTTGTCGGCGGGCAGGACTTACTATGAAGGGAAGAATGCGCCAGTGCTGGCCTCGGCCATCCTTGGAGAAATCCACTCCGTGCTACTGCAAAAGCCAAACGACTTTGTCGTGGAGTACGTGGCCGTGAGCCACCCCGAGTCCCTCGAGGATCTTGACCAAGTAGAACCCGGCACCGGCGCCATCATCTCGACGGCGGTGCGGGTGCCCCGTGCCGGCGGCGTGGCCCGTCTCATCGACAACGTTGTGCTTGAATAGATTGCCGCGGAGGCCCGTCTCTTGCCTAATGTATATAAATTCTATCGACACCGTCGTGTTTGCTAGAGGGCCCGGCGGCGAAACTTTGCCCCCGCAGCCACCTTCTTTGGTTTCACGGTCGTCTGCTCCATGGCCTGCCGGTCGAGATCAATCTGTCTCTGAAGTGCGTCCTTGTCCAAAACATCCACCCCCACCGGCTCCTTCGCCCCGTAAAACACATAGCCAAACTCCACGAGCCACACGGGGTCCACCGCGGTGATGCAGCTCATGAACTCTTTCGACGTGAGAATGAGTTCGTGGTACACCACGTACTCGGGCGCCATGCTGGCACCACCCACGAGCCCCGACGTCGGGTGGATGTGCATGTGCATGTAGGGATGGCGGAGCGACGAGTACTCCGACTGGTGGGCCAGGATCCCCACCTTGACCACGCGGGCCAGCTGGTGGAAAAAGGCGGCGCAGATGCACCGGCGGATATCGTTGTCGTTGCGTGCTTTCACCAAGGGGAGCCGGTTCTTCTGGAGAATAACAACAATTTGGCTGCGAATGTCCTTCGCCCGGAGCAACGACTTGAGCTGGAGAAAGTTCCTGGCCGCCCACACCAGAAGCCCCTGGTAGCTGGGCTTCTTTCTTAGCTGCTGCTCGAACTGAAGATACACATTCAACAACGTGAGGTGGTCGGACTCGGCCACGGTGAACTTCTCGCGGGCCGAGTCCGCCTCGTCGGCCCGCTCCTTGGGGCGGAAGAACACCGAGGGAATCGAGAGCATCGACACGATGGTGACGACTTCGTGCGAGCAGTGGAACTGCGGCTGGCACGCGAGGAGAATGAGCTTGGAGAGCACCGGCTCCATGGGGAACTGCGCCATGTTGCGCCCGAGAGTGGTGAGGTTGCCGAGGTTGTCGAGGGCGCCGAAGGACCAGAGGTCGTAGAGGGACGTGGCCACGAGCTCGCGCGGCGGCGGGTCGAGAAAGGGGAAGCTGTGGATGTCCTTCACGTTCATGCTCTTGAGCAAGAGCATCACGTTGGCGAGGTTGGTGCGCTGGATCTCGGGCACCGGCTGCGAGTGCATCTCCTGGGGTGATGCCGCCTTCTCGGTGTAGAGCCGGTACGCCACCCCCGGCCCCGTCCGCCCGGCTCTTCCGCTGCGCTGGTTGGCGTTGGCGAGCGAAATCGGCACCACCTGGAGCGCCTCCATGCCCAAGCGGGCGTTGTAGGTCTTCATCTTGACCAAGCCGGTGTCCACGACGTACTTGATGCCGTCCACCGTCAACGACGTCTCGGCAATGTTGGTGGCCACCACCACCTTGCGGCGGAACGGGTCCTTTCTGTTGAAGATCTTGGCCTGGAGGTCGGCGGGAAGCGTCGAGTAAATCGGGTACACATCCAACGGCGGGGCGTCCTCAAGCATGTCGAGCTTCTCCTGGATCATGGCACAGGTGACCTCGATGTCGTCCTGGCCCGTCATGAACACCAAGATGTCGCCGTCGTTGTTCTTGGTGGCACTGAACTGCTTGAGATGGACGGTGAGCACCTGGCGCACCGCCGTCTCGACGTAGTCCTCGGCGGGCAGCCTCGAGAAGAACACTTCCACGGGAAATGTCCGTCCCGGGATGGTGAACTGCGGCGCCCCGCCAAAGAAGGCCGAAAACCGGTCGGCGTTCATCGTGGCACTGGTGACAATCACCTTGAGGTCGCGTCTTCTCGTGAGGAGCTTCTTGAAGAGGCCCAAGAGCACGTCGGTGTTGAGCGACCGCTCGTGCGCCTCGTCCATGATCACACACAGGTACTTCTCGAGCGTCGGGTCCATCATGATCTCGCGGAGAAGAATGCCGTACGTCATGTACTTGATGCGGGTTTGGGGTGATGTTTTGTCTTCGAATCGAATGGAGTAGCCCACCTCTTTGCTGAGTTGCACCCCCATCTCCTCGCTCACTCGCTTGGCAACAGACATGGCCGCCACCCGTCGGGGCTGCGTGCACCCAATCATGAGGCCCTCCGCACACATGCCGTCTTCATAGAGATACTGCGCCAACTGGGTGGTTTTCCCGGATCCCGTCTCTCCAATGACAATGGTAACCTGGTTCTCGGAAATGGCCCTCATGAGGCCTTCCCTCACGGCAAACGCCGGGAGCTGCCGCCGTACCGCCTGGATAGCTTGAAAGTCGACTTTCTCGGTGGTTTTGGCGGTTGTCTGGGATTTCTGAGTTTCCTCCTTCACCCCGAGCACCAGGCCCATTTTGGTGCCTTCTAGCGTCGACCGGTCCCTCGCCTGCTGGGCCCGCTCCCGCTTGGCCTTGACATCCTTCACCGCCGGCGAGCCCTGCTTGGCAATCACCGCTAGCTCCGACAGTGGGTCCTTCACCACGCTGACTGCCGGGCGGAACCCGGCCACCACCTCTTGCGCCGACTTGCCCAACTGAACGGTGAGGTACTCGGCAAAGGGGTCGAGAAAGGGCGGCACCACAAAGTGCGTGACAATCTTGACCTTGGGGCCGGCGTCCGCCTCATGGTCAAAGTCGTGGTACACGCCGTTGGAGTCGAACCGGCCGCCATTGCCGGTGGGTCGCCGCACTTGCTTCGGCACATGGGCCTCGTAGTCTTCCGGAGCCGGAGGCTCAATCTCGTCATTCATGTACCACTCGCGGTCGATCTCGGCATCACTCAAGTGGAATTCGTCGTCGGCGTGCATTTCCTCAGGAGCAGTGAGTTTCTCGAGCGCCGCCAACTCCAGAAGCGAGAGCCCTTCTTTCTTCATCGTGGCTGTTGCTTCTTCTTTAGGTAGAGCCGCCTCTTGTTTTGGTACTATCTGCTTCTCCTCACGAATCCGTTGCGCATCCAGCTTCTTGATCTTCTTGAACTTGAACGACTTGGGTGCCGTGGGCTGGGGTAGATCGAGCACGTCGTCCTCGTCGAACGACACCACCACCCGCTTCTTCTTCTTGTCTTGCTTCGCCTCTCGTAGTAGTGCATTGATGTGGTCGTTGATGAATGAATGCACCGTCTTGGCTAACGGTTCCCCAAGCCCAAGCGCCCGCGCCGTGGCAACAAACCTCGCCTCGTTGTTGTTGTCGTGGAACAGCCGCACCAACGTCCGGCTGAACTCGTCATTCACCAGCCGATTGAGGCCCTGGCTGATGAGTTCACTTAGGTCCGTGATCATGTAAGCAGGGACGGTTTGGGCGATGGGCGCGATGAGCGCGCCATGCCCACCTCCCACTTCCGCCATGCCGTGGTGGCCCGTGTGCGCTTGTCGCCCGGTCCGTCCACCGCCAACGAGGCCCAGTACTTGTACGAGCGGTTCCGGGAATTGGCTCCAAACCTAGAAGTGTTTTCCATTCCTCGCGACCCATCACGCACCCTGCTCTTTCTACCCCGGATAAACATGATATACACCTACGGCGTGCCCATGCTCGACGATCCTTTCGATCTAGAGGACAAAGCCGAGTCCATTGAGGAGAACGTGCAATTTGCAACAAAGCAGCTCAGTCTGATTGTCGCCCTACCGAGGTTCTCGTACATTGAAAATGACCCCGACTACGAGTCTGGACGAACCGCCGCCCCGTTTAAGTGGAGTCTCACAGAGAAGGGGAGGGCCTACGATGGGAAGTTCGAGGTGACGCTGTCGACCGTGTCAAACCCCTTTGTGCACTTAAAGACTACCGAAGACCGCAAAGCGGTGACCCACGCCCTACGGCACAACTTCCAGAAGTTCCACAAGTTCGACGTGCACGTGGAGCACGGGCCCGAGACGGCCCTCCGGCTCTTGCACCAACTCCTGCCAAAAAAGAAAAAGACATCTTAGTCTCTTTAACGAACTGCTTTCTCTCTAACTTTAGTTGGTCCCCACCTAGTCTGTATTTGGTGTAGTCTATTTTACTTCTCCCACGCCTTCACCGCCTCGAGGTCCTTCTCCACAACCTCATTCAAGTAGTTCAAGCCCTGCTGCTGCTTCAACAAGAGCTTCGACAACTTGTTGATGAGCTCGTCGTTGGCCTCCCCCTCGGCGCCCTTGTTGTTGTTTGACTCGTCGTTCATCGTGGCAATCAGATTGTCAAACTGGTGAGCCAACTCCTCACTTCGCTCCTTGAGAATAGTCAACCGAGCAAAAATATCGTTCACCCGCCCAAGGGCGTTGTTGGGGTCGTTCAACTTGGCGTTCAACAACTCGAACTGCTTCAGAATCTCCTCTTCTTCGGGAAGCAAGGGGTATCCCTTGAGTTTGAGAATGGCAAGGATGGTGGCCAAGCGAAGAAGTCTTCGGGACAACTTGGTGTGGCGCGCCTTGGCCTTGATGATGCGAGACGTGTTGTCCAAGTCGTGTTTGGATGAGAGTTGCAGCTGCTTGTCGTTGATGCCATTCAACAACACCCGCACTTTGGCCACATGGTCGAGCTGGACCTCGATGCGCTGGGCCACCTCTGAGAACGACGCCACCTTCACGGGGAAGTGCTGCGACGACGGACGGTGGGTCATGGCCAGGTCCCAGTCCTCGGGACTCTCGTTGGCGGGTCTTGGCTGGTTGAGTAGAGCGGTGATCTCCTGGTCGCTGAACTTGTTGTAGAAATGCGTTTTGAGAGCACACTTGGGCGAGTTGGGGTCCCATTGCTCCTTGATTTTGGCAAGTTGGTCGTTGATGGCGGGGGTATAGGTGCTGCCTTGGTTGGTGGGCGCCGACGCGACGGTGGATGCAGTGGGGGCGACGGCGCCGGTGGGCTGGGGCTTGGTACTGTTGTTGGACCAGCTGAACGACGGCTGGGCGTTGTTCGTGCCAGTGGAGAGGGCGCCCGATGCGTTGTTGGTGTTGTTACCAAACAATCCTCCCGATGCGGTGCTGTTGGCGTTGTTGCCGAGTCCCCCTGACGTGGTGTTGATGTTTCCCCCGAACAAGCCTCCGGATGTGTTGGTGTTGTTGTTGGTGTTGTTCCCAAACAACCCGCCCAGGGTAGCTGGCTTGCTCCCAAATAGCCCGCCAGTTGTAGATGCAGTGTTGTTGTTGGTGGTGTTGTTTGCTCCAAATAACCCTCCAGAAGTGTTTGTGTTGTTGTTGCCGAACAACCCTCCCGATTGGTTTGTGTTGGTGCTGGTGCTTGCTCCAAACAACCCTCCCGATGTGTTGGTGTTGTTGTTGTTGTTGTTGTTGTTGTTGTTGTTGCCAAACAACCCTCCCGATTGGTTTGTATTGGTGTTGTTGGTGTTGTTGTTGTTGTTGTTGCCAAACAACCCTCCCGATTGGTTTGTATTGGTGTTGTTGGTGTTGTTGTTTCCGAACAAACCACCCGATGCAGTTGTAGAGTTGGTGTTGTTGGACCCAAAAAGACCGCCGGAGGTGGGAGCATTGGACGTGTTGTTGGCGCCGAAAAGACCCCCGCTGGCCGCCGGCTTGGCCCCAAAGAGCCCTGTGCTGGTGGAGGCGGCAGCATTGGTGGAGGTGGCGGGTTTGGCACCAAAGAGCCCGCCCGATGATGCGGACGAATTGGTGTTGTTGCCAAAGAGCGAGCCCAGCCCCGAGTTGGCGGGTTGGCCGAACGTCAGACCGCCTGCGGGCTTGGCGCCGAAGGGACTGCTGTTGGAAGCCCCAAAGGTGGAACCTTGGGTGGTGGAGCCAAACATGGTGTTTATAAATTTTTGCGAATCGAGAATAAGACCCGTGCCGCACCTACCGGGAAGTCAGAATAAATATATTAGCACCGTGGTGCTGCCACTCTGGAGTGGATGCATGTAGAATACAAGGCAGAGTCATGCAAAGGGGCGTTTCTTTGGCCTTCGAGTGTTCAGCTCGACAGAGTCACGGAACGCGAGAGCGTTCTCTTGAGAACGGCCCGTCAATCGAATTCAGTTAGATGTCACTTCAACACGGTTAGTTGGCGTCCGACTCCTTCTGCTTCAAGAACTCTGCGGTTCTCTTTTTGTCTTTGTTGAAACCCTTGAAGATGGGGTTCTCTTTCAAATGGATCTGTTCCTTGGCTCCAGGAATGGTCTTTTCCAATCCCAAGTGCTTGAAGATACACTTGTTGAAGACGCTCTCGGCCTTTCTGCAATTGCCCAATCTATGGTTTTCCTGCTCCAAGCACTCGTAGTGCAACTTGAACTCGTCAAAGCAGTACTTATTTATGTCTTGAAGTACACTGACGGCACATCGGGTGACTCTTCTTCCTTCCTTCAAACACTCCAAGGTGCCTCCGTTGTTCTCTTGCTTACAGAGCATGAAATCATCGTTGTAGGGCTTGCACTTTGCACCAATGAAGTAGGATGCCGATAAGAGAGGGGCCGACGTGGCGCCCACCTCGTCCACTTCCGGGATATCCTTGGGGAGAGGGTTCTTGTCGGTGTTTTCCCACTCGTGTCTGCCGATATTGATATCACCAAGAACCATTGTAGATGGGGGAGATGATTGTGCTTATTTGCAAATGGGTTTTTCGCGGGTCGTGGTTGGTGCGGGTATTTACGCGGGCGGGGCCGGACGGCGTACATTGGGGTCTGCACCCGTGCATCAGACAGAAGATGGGTTCGACATGCAATTGGCTATGGGCTGGTATGAAAGCCATTCTCGTGGTCACGGTTGGTCAAGGCCCACGGCGCCGTAGATTTTGCGGAGGTGGTCCTTTCCTGAGGGAGACGCCTGCGACGCCTCGTTGTCGAGGTACAGCTTGAACTCGAGCTGCAACGACGACACGCGGGGACGTAGGGATTTGTCGAGAAAGTCAGACGGCTGGTCTCCCACAAGCTGGGATATCTTCAGGAGCGAAAGGTAGAGCGATGTTAGGAGGTTCCAGTGTGCAATGGGGTCGTGCGGTTCAGTGCCGTTGGTTCCATTGTTTGAGGAAGTTGCTTTGATGTCGCTGGTTCCCGTGGTCCCAGTGGGTGTTTTGGTTGCTTTGGTTGCTTTGGTATCACTGGCGGCGCCGGTTGGTTGGCGTGGCTCTACGGCAAGAAGGGTCTCGAAGTTATTCACCTGTTCGTTCAACAAGAGCACCAACTTGATGGTGCTCTTGAGCTCAAGCAACAGCTTGCGGTGATGCAATGCCTGGGACGCCGTATCCCGCGACGATATGAGACTGGTCTTGAGACTGAGGAGCTCCGCGTTGAAGCTCTTCAAGTCCACCTTGATGGAGTTGATGAGGTCCAAGCCACCGTTGATGGACTTGCCGAGTTCGATGAAGTCGTTGTAGTCGTTGTTGACCAAATCTAGGAGTTCCTGGCTGAGGGAGTTGGAGAGTTGGGTCAAGTCCTTGATGAGCGAATCCACCGAGGTGAAGCGGTGGTTTTTGAAGAGGAAGGCGTCGGCCTCGATGGTGGCGCCCTGGAAGTCATCGCGGCTGATGGATACGGGGTAGGGGAAGTCGCCGGCGCCAATCAACTCGGTGTCGGACATGGGTGCGCGTGAGTTTTGGGTGTTTTGCGATTTTGCCAAAATCTAGACAAAAATGCGCAGCTGTAGGATACAACTGGTGAGAGTTTGACCTATGAAATGGTGGGATGGTCTGTTGCCATGTCAGTGCTCTGCTGTCAGTCAGCTCTCAGAGTGCTAATCAGCTCTCAGTAGTGCTTTACTGTCGTTACTGTCAAGGTTGTTAGTTCCTAAGCTACTTGATATGAAACGCCAATACAAAAGGTGAAACAATCTAGCGAGCTGGCGATGCAAGCGACGAGTCTCAATGGAGATTCTATGGCACATCCAACAATACGGACTTTAGTGAGGGGGATCAGAAGAAGGGGGGTGGACAATGGATGTTGATCTTGACCATGTTACCTTTGAGTTACGGCTAGGCATGGGTGCAAGGAGCCATAGCAGCAGTGCGGAAAGCGTGTCCCAGAACAGAAGGCCAACCTCCGCTCGGGGGTCTGCACGATTCGGGTGCCCTTGCTAATGCGTCGAGCAAGCATGGCACTGGCTGCATCCAGTATGCTAGACGGGCGGTGGGGACATTGCGCGGGTTCAGTTGCAGGACAATCTGAGCGACACGAGGGAAAAAATATTTGACAAGATCGCAGATCGCGAGTCGGTGGGGGCGGAGGAGCGCCGAGGAATGGAGGGGTGCGTTCAGGAGGCTGGGAATATTTTTCTCCCACTCAGGACAACGACACAAAGGCAAACGAGGTGTAAGCTCATCGGCTGGCCGGCTAAACCCACACAATAGAGAACCTCATCACAAAGATGATTCGCCCGCAAAATAATGCCTCCGCCATCTACAGAAGGGTGGTCCGAGTCAGCAGTCCCCCGATCTTCGGTCCCCTGTGCGAGCAATCAAGGCGACGATGCACTTGAGATCGATCTGGCATTCGATCTTTATCCGTGGACGAAGTCGTGTCCGTGCAGTACCAGCTCGTGACAACTGAATCGAGAGGGTACATTCCGCAAAAGGGGGAAGGGAGCAATTCATCTCCCCCAAACCCCGGCAAGGTTACGTAGTCGCCGACACGGGCAATTACGAAGCCGGCTCTGTAGCGGGGATTGTTTAGAGATTGTTGGTTTGCGTCCATCAGGGTCGCCATGGGATGAAACGGACGCTCCACAATGGCGTTGTTGTGGTGGAAACAGTTTAACTAAAAGTTTCAGGGCGGACTAAACCGTTGCAGGAGGCTTTCATTTTTTTTTTTTTTCATCTTTTTTCACCTTTTCCATCTCTTTTTTTCTCGATGGCCCGACGTGGGGGAAGTAAATCCGCGCGGCATGTCGGTTTGTCGGGGCAAGATTCATCATGACCCAGGAGCAGTGGGCTCGTCTCCCGTCGTCACCCCCAACGGGGTAATGGGTGCGACAGAAAATATTCTCCAACAAGGGCGAAGAAGAGCCCTTACCTCGCAAAGTTGAAAGGCTATTGTCGTCGGAGATACCAACCCAGGACCAAATCGCCCCAGCCTGGCGCCTTAATGGTTGCAGACGCTCGCTTAATTGAGGGCATCACCTTTGGGGTCTTTTGTTTGATTGGCTTGAGCAGGAGCGCCCCCACTGCTCGCGGCCCACCGCCCACCGCCCACCGCCCTCATCACATGCCAGGTGCACTCAGGAGTGCGCATGCAGCAGCCCTGACCGCCCCAATTGGGCTGCGCACGGGAGCTGCACCGAGGGTTATCTTGCAAACACCAGGGCAATTGTCTTGAGCTCGCGAGGGTCTAAAACGATGACATGTCAACATACAACGGATGCTTAAACGGGCAATATTATAGCCCGCCGGGCATGGACATTCCCAAGGTGTTTGTGCCACCACACGCTGGGGTTCACGATAACGGGTTGCAGCAAACGAAAGCGACCGGCCCAGAATAATATTCTAAAGAACAACCAGGCATAATTCTCGCTTGGGGGGTGATATGGTGTTGCACGCTATTATCCGGTAGGACCACCCGGCGGTCGACGTATTGATGAGGAGGACACCAAGAACGTATTATGCCCCAATCGTTGTGGCATGGGCTTCAGGGTAGGGCCAGTAGCCCAGATGCATCACCATCTAGCGTTGTAGTTGAGAGATTGACAATGGACTATTTTCTCGAATGAAAAAATATCCAGCCCGCAACAATCATTGGCCGACAGGTAACAACGAGCCAGGCGAACCGTGACATCTCGGGATGCAAACGACGCATTGGTGATGCCCTTGGGACCAGAGCCTTCTCGAGAGAGCTAGCAAAGGCTCCACGGTGCTCCCATACCTCTGGTGAGTGTTTGTCAGGGTGGCCTTGACGAGCACCATTGTCCAATCAGTCACCAGGTGAGGATGAAATCTGCGGGGAACACGACCCTACGTCACCGGGACAATAGTTGCCCTTGAGGATGATTAGATCTGGGTTCGACAGAAACAAGAGGCGAATGCTGCATGATCATGCACGGACAGGACGACGCTGCTGCACCACGGGCAATGCCGGTACCTTGACTGGATCTACGCATTCCCACCCCGTTAGGTGCGCATGGGCCTGAGGGAGACGAGGAGCTCCGATCCGCAAAGCAAAAAATCTTCCCCGAGTCGGGCGGTCACATGCCTTGGCGAGGGCGGACCAACGCATTTGTTTTGAGATATTTTAAATGACGAGGCAACACTATCGGAGCTCTATGGTCACGGTGACCACGTCCCCGTGGTGCTCGTCGTGAAGGTGGACCGCTGGCATTGGCAACTTTTGCAGAGTGAAACTCGCATTATGCAGCATCCATATTTGCTCTCATAACGTGGGTGTCACTACACGATGCAGGCCACGCAGCGTGCATGCGGGCTGACTTTTTTTTTTGCGGGTTGTCTAATCGGATTTCTGTTTTCTTCACCAGGCCTGACTGTCATGTATAAAGTCTTGCAAGTATCCAAAATCGTGGGTCTTCCATCCGAATAAGTGTTTGCCTTTCTTGTGGTTGTCATTCTTTTCAGAACATGTCTACGGCCATCTACTACAATCATAATATGTCGATTGAAGATGCCCAGTCCAAGCACACCTTGCCATCTTTAGCACAAATCATGCCTCAACAACAGCAGCAACAGCAACAGCAGCAGCAGCAACAACAGCAACAGCAATTGCAACAATACCAGCCCCAGCAGTTCCAAACATTCCATGACAATCTTGTTTATCAAGCATCTCCAGACCTTTTGACCAACCCCTCTCAGCCGAGCAGTGTCAACACCACGCCGGCGTCGTCGTTCTCGGGGGCGTCGTCCAACTACATCACCGGCCCCATGGCGGCGTCCATGGCCGCGGCGGCCTCGGGCTCGTCAGTGTCTCTGGTAGCATCACTGGCGTCGCTGGTGGCGTCCATGCCCACCATGGCCCCCACCTCGGCCCCCAGCATTTCCTCGGCGGCGGAAAAGTGCACCTGCAACAGTCCCGCCAACCGGATTCCTCGACCCCGTAATGCGTTTATTCTCTTTCGGCAAAAGTACCACCAGCTGGTGCTTGAGGAGGGAAGCGTGGTGAGATCCAACCCCGAGGTGTCGAGAGAACTCGGCCGCCGGTGGAGGGCGTTGAGTCCCGAAGAAAAAGAACACTGGAATAACTTGGCCGAGGACGAAAAGAAGAACCACGCAAAGAAGTACCCGGGGTACCGGTACACCCCCAGACGGCATGGGAAAAATAGAGGTTGTCCTGGATGCCGTCAAAAGGCTCTAAGACAACAACAAGCACATCTCCACAACCAACAATTGATGCAGTTGCAACAGGACCAGTACCATCAATATGTGCATTTACAAGAACACCAGCCACCGCAGGTGGCCCAGCATCAACAACAACAACAACAGCAACAACCACAAGCGCAACAGTTTTCCGGCGGCGCCAACTTTGGCGGCCAGTTCTTTGTGCAAAACCACTTCCCCCAACAGAATTTCCAATTCTCCTTCTCTGAGCAGGCTCACCCCCAAGAGAAATTAAGTCCCTTGACGGCTCCCCAGGGCCAAGACTTTTTGCCGGTGGGACAACAACAATTCATCTACGACCCAGCGTACGCCCAGAGGTTCAACCTGTTGCCCACCCCTGCCACCGGCTTTGATGTTTTTGGCATGCAGCAGAACCCTTAGCACTAACAGAATGATTGATGATTATGTGTAGACTTCACCCTGAGCGACAGTCGGGGACCATATCAAGGTGAAGCACATCGGCTACTTGCGCACAGATGCACCTCACCCAACTATGCTATCGTCAGGGTAGGCGACCCGGATATAACACCATTACTAATCCCCTCCCCACATTGTGGAACGGTGTCCAAAACAAACCAGTGGCCCCATTATTACGTGGCCGCAATGTGTCAAGGGACCTACATACAATAACCTCGAGAGCATGGATGGCTTATACCTGGAAGGTGGTTCCGCCAACGGCGTGTGATGGTACAGATACGCCTGCCATCGGGCGGATTGCTCGGCACCTGTCGGTCGATATGGACGTGCTGCAGGGGTTTAGGCCGGTGCACACGGTGTGGGACCGCCCTGACGGACGAGGCTGATGAGCAATGCTGGGCCCAAGCAGACTTTTTCACCTGGAACCGGGCGTGCTCACGTGCGCAGGCACATGGGCCCTGCACCCTGCACGGCACGGCCCTTGCGCACAAGTGCCTGGAAAAGAGCAGTGGACCATCAATTACCGAGACTTTGGGTGGATGGCAGCTACTGGGCAGTCCTCAATTGATGGTGGTGGCCAAGTGGTCAGCCTCATTCTCCTCGGGCACAAAGGCAGACACCAATTCCCCGTGCGCGCAGAAAATATCAGGTTTAAGCGAGGATGCATAGCCATTAGCGTCCTGTCGGAGATCGAACCACCGGTGATCCGCACCTTTCTGATGGGCGGTGCGCGGGATAATCACTTGCTGGTGACAATCAACGGTGCGGTGGTGCACTTCCCTTGAGGGGTTCTGGTGGGCAGCCACTCACGGTAGCGACTCCCGGGGATGCATGGCTCCTTCAGCAACCAGGAGCGCCATTACATAAATGTTCTCCCATGCAGGCACCAACACCGCAGTT
The DNA here is from genome assembly GCA_030555945.1 of Gaillardinia entomophila. Classification (NCBI taxonomy): domain Eukaryota; kingdom Fungi; phylum Ascomycota; class Pichiomycetes; order Serinales; family Metschnikowiaceae; genus Gaillardinia; species Gaillardinia entomophila. The sequence continues at coordinate 524,138 of JANIVT010000002.1, read as the reverse complement.
TCATCTAAGGGGTTACCCAAAATGGAGCACTGGGGGCGCGCCCTCCCGCACGAAACGCACCCACCACATGGAGATGCCCGTGGGCTGCAGCGGCTGCACGGGGGTTAATACGCAATGTTCGCCAACCTTGTTTTTTTCCTTCTTTAAGCAACCTGTATGACAGTGGTTGCAGTGATTGCACGTGTCCATAACGTCGCTACAACTCCGACTGGCAAATGTCCCAATAAATAAAAATAAATAGTCATAACGGCGTAGCGGGTGCACTAGTGCAGCCCTGATGCATCACGTGCAACAAGCGGGTGCTTGACACTGGGGCTTACTTAGATATCCTCACCAAACGAATCAATGGTGACAACCTCGCCCGGCTTGAATGGAGGCATCCCCAAAAACGGACACCCGTCACAGCGGAAGGCATCTCCCAACGCACAGCTGCCACACCCGCCGGTCTTGCCCTCGACGGTAAAGTCGATTTCCGTCAAGTCGTCCTCGGTGAAGGCCACCTTGGTTTTGAGCCGCTCCTCAATCTTGATGGCCTCGAGCGTGGCCGATTGCGCCATCTTCCCGAGAATGGTATCTTGCAACGAGCGCTGTTGCTGGTCCTCAGCCTCCTCCAACTCCTTGAGCCCACACGTGCAGTCCTTACACGCCTTTCTTCTCTTCTTGCCACTAGGAATCTCGCACTTGGGCACAATGAGGTTGGCCCCGAGGTTGGTGTCGGCAAGAAGATCGTCCTCGTCAATGTAGTCTTCGTCGTCGTCGTCTTCCGACTCGCTAAAGTAGGTGAGTTTGGTTTCCGCGAGCTTGCGCTTCATGTTGGAGGCGTCGTCCGCCTCCTCGTCGGTGTTTGATGCAGAGGTGTCGGTGAGCCCAAACGGACTGGCCACAGGCACCTCCACCGGGTCACTGGCAGAGCCGGGGGCAGGCTTAATATCTTTGGCCTGGGCAAGTTTTTTGAACATGGGCAACTTCTTGCCCTCGTTGTTTCCCGTCTTCTTCTTGAGAATCTGAACCAGCTGCACGGGCCGGGGCTTTTTCCACACGTCGCCCTCCACGATAAACCCACTCATGAGCACATCAAGCGACTGGTCTGTCGGAAGATCGCCACTGATGGTTCCGTCGTACCTGGTTGCTGCGTGAAGCATGGCCATGGTGGATGCAGGGATGTGTCTGTTTTCTTCGCCCTCGTTGGGATTGACGTAATGTATCACATCGTACTCGTCCGAGGGAAGAAGCACCGCCTTGGAGGCAACGCGGTCAATGATGTGTTGAGCAATGTGGGCTTGCGGATACTGGGACTCAAGACGTCGCTTGAACACCAGCACGTCGTGTTCGTCTGTCACCACCGTGGGGTGGAGAAGAAGGAGAATGTTCATGCTGATTCGTGAAATGCCGATGGGTGGGCTAATATATCAAGAAGTATTAGTTATGTGCTTTCTTTTTCTTAGTAATGCGGTGGACATGTTCGCCCTTTCGGGTCATGTGAGCGGTGTGCGCACGACCAGGTGGCCGGTTCCGGCGCGGCCATGACACTTGGCGCGGGTTCCATTGGCGGAATATGGAGGGTCCACGGAATTACGGAATTTGCACCCCAGCCTTCCCAGCCGTGGTGTGCGTAAGCACACCACGGCGGCTGCAATTGGATCCCTTGTGCTTGTTTGGTTGGCAACTGGCACAAACGCCCCACAAGGACTGGTAATTGAACGCAATTATAACTACAATGTCAACCCAGTTTGCTACGGCTACACGACACGGCTGTGCCACAACACGACGACAGTACACCACGGGGGCCTCCTGCCTCTGTAGATGCTTACGTCTTGTTTGTAGTTTTCGCCTTGTCTATAGATGTTTACGTTTCTTAGATGGACGTTGTCTCTGATATGCTTGTGTGTTGTCGTATGCCTACGGTGTGTCGATGCCTCATCCGTCTCAATCACTTTCACTCACCGTGTCGTCCTCAATGTCGGTTGCATCGTCGTCGCCCACCGCCTTGATTAGTCCCAGTATTGGCGGTAGGGTTTGTACCGGCAGCGCCGGCTGGTTGGCCGGCGAGCCAAAGCTGTGGGTTCGGCTGTGGGTGAAACTCACTGTTTGGGGCGACGATAGCGACATGAGCAGGAGCACGGCCTCCTGCTCGGTGCCCTCCTCTCGTTTTAGAGCCACGTTGAGGGAAGGGAGCTTGATGGGCTGGCTGGGCGTGCGAGGGGGGTCGTAAGTCATGCTTTTGCGTTTGGGGGACAGCTTGCTGTTGCGGCGGCGCTGTCGTGAGAGGGCCGCCTTCAATGCGTCGTGGGCACTAGTTTCCTCGGTGGGCAGGGGCATCTGCACTCGTTCTCGTTCAATGATGGGCGACTGCTTCAATCCTTCGAACGTGGCGGTGCTTGGAGTCCCGGGCAGGTGCTGTAGGGTTTGCAAGTTTAGATTGGCTCGCTGCACCAGTAAGCTCGGCGACCACTTGGCGTCGGTGGTTCTCGACTTTTTCGTCGGGCTCTCCACGCTGAGCTCGGTGAATGTGAGCTTCTTGGGGTCCTCCTGGAGCTTGCCCAACGCCGAGCTGAGGCGGTTGCGGAGCTGGGAGCTGATTTCGTTGAGTTCCTCCTTGTTGGGGCTTTCGTCAAAGAGCTTTCGTCCGGGACTGAAGTACTGGCTGCCGCGGCTGTACCGTTTGTGGTCCTCATCATAACCAGTATGGCGAGGGGTCTTGAGGCCCGGCGAGTCCAGGGAGGTGCGTTTCATCGACGGACTGAAGGGAATCTCGGTGTTGTGGTCGGGGGTTTTGGGGAAGGCGCCGCTGAGCCGTTTCTTGCGCGCGTGGCTGGGCGGGGTGCTCGGCGAGGCCACCTTGACCGCCTTGGCCATGCGTGGCGATGAGCCGGGCGTGCTGGGTTTGTCCATGGTGGTGTTGTTGAACCCTGAGATATGAAACTGTGAATGCGCGAATTCGCAAAACTGGGCCGGCGCGCTGGGCCCGTGCCAAACGTCGACCCGCACCGCGGGCCGAATCATCGGCCGACCCACCGCCTACACCAATAATATGGTGGACCCAACGTGGCACCCCACCAATCTGAAACACCCTTGCTTTACCGTTTCAATTGGGACGCGACACCCCACGGGCAAGCCGTCTGTTGTCCTTGTCTCTGTTTGTTTTCTGCTCCCACATCTCTTGCAACCGCGCGAAATAAACAAACATGAACGAAAACATGTTATCGCTGGAGCGCAAGCCCAAGCGCCTCTCCATGGCCGGCGCCACGCGCCAGAGTCTCCTCGGGCTCCGAGGCGGCAACTTGTTCGACATCCTCAGCCAGGTGCCCGGCTCGGCCAAGCGCAGATCCACGCTACTATCGACCCCCGCGTCCTCCAAACGAAGACAGAGCAGCCTCCCGCCGATGCTGGCGCAGCTGAACGCGTCCAACCCACCGCTGGTGCCGGCGTATGTGCGGGCCGACCAGCGCCCGCTCAAGGACAAAAACTACCAGCTGTTGATCCAGCAGGAGATCATGGACTTTCTCCTGGCCAACCGGTTCGAGGCGGAAATGAACCACCCCCTTACCCCGAGAACCCTCCGACAGCCGACGCAGAAGGACTTTGTGTTGGTGTTTCAGTTTCTCTACGGCAAGATCGATCCTCACTACAAGTTCACCAAGTCCATCCAGACCGAAGTTACCTCGGTGCTACGAATCCTCAACTACCCGTACCTCGATGGGATCAGCCGGTCGCAAATCACCGCCGTTGGCGGGTCCAACTGGCCCGCCATCCTTGGCATGTTGTACTGGCTCGTGAAGCTCAATCTCCTGCTCAGTTCGTTTGTGGGGGAAGATCTCATTGGGGCGGAGGACGAATTCGACAAGCACATGATCAAGTTTCTCACGGCGCTGTACCACTCGTTCATGGAGTCTAACGACAACTACGCGCCGTACCTCCAGGAGCTCGGCACCAGCATAGCCAAGTCGGAGGAGAAGTTCTCCGAGGAGATCACCCACCTCAAATCACAACACGACGAGCTTGCGGCGAGGCTCGCCGCGCTGCGGGCGCAACTACAGGAGCTCCAGCAGGGCGAAGTCAAGTCGCGGGCGTTGGAGAACGACCTCATCAAGTTCCAGGCATACCTCGAAAGCATGGAGTCCCGCAAGTCCAAGTGGCAGGAGGTGCTCGACAAGATCGAGGCGGAAATCGAAAAGTGCAAGGACGAGCACCGCGTCATCCACGCGGACAAGGCCGCCATCGAGGGCGAGCTCACCGCCAAGGGCTTCACCATCGCCGAGATTGACACCCTCAACACCGAGCGCACCAAGCTCCTGAAGTCCATCGACACCCTCCGCATCAAGTTGGAGGACGTGCGGCAGAAGGTGGACGCCAAAACCAGCGACGTGCACGCCAAGTACCAGAGCCTCGACAACTTTATTACTCAGTACAACACCCTCGTGTACAAGCTCCACGCGCAGCACGACTTTGAGTTGGTGGTCAATCCGGACGTCGTCAACGCCGGCGACCGGGTGTTCCAGCCGCACCACATCATCAACAAGACGCTCAAGGACGAGAAGATCGAGTTGTTCAAGTACCGCTCCGCCGTCAACACCCAGATCCACCAGGACGAGGACGACACCATCAAGGTGCGCGAGCAGTGTGACTTGATGGAGGAGAAGATGGCCGAGCAGCGCGAGCAGATCGAGACCCTCACCGCCAAGCTCAACGCCAACAAGGAGGCCTACGACGAAATGTACCAGAGTCTGTTGGTGGACAGCAACCTGTACTCGCTTCACATTGAGCGGTTGGAGCAGCAGCTCCGGCTGATCAAAATCAACACCAACCAGGGGCTCATTGAGATTGAGAACAAGTACCAGAACCTCCAGATCGAGCTTGACGAGTTGAACCACGAGATCTTAAAGGAGAGACTGGTTCTCCACGACAAGATCCAGCGCATCATCGAGTTCACCATCAACTTCAAGATCAACATCCAGCAGAACCTCGAGGACTTGGATGCCTTGGCCACCGAGCCGTAGGAACAGATGCTCAACACAGAAAGAGCACTTTTCCATCAATGGATCCTCGAGGCTAATTCTTGCCATGAATGAGTCTCCTGCGCTTCTTCCGACCGGTCTGACCACCGGTAGTAAGACTTCACCTCAGTACCTACTTAGTCACCGGTTGCATGGTATGCTATCTATGTACACTAGTATTCGTTTCTCAACCACATCTGCACGCGCTTGCGGCGGTCCTCTCTCGCCAAGCGCTTGTGGTCGTGCCAGGTGTTTTGCTGATGCTGGAGCGCCTGCTCCACCACCTCCTGTCTCTCCTTGTGGGATCCTGTTATGACGTTGACCTTGGCCTTGTCCACGTCAAAGTGCCTGGCCAACTTGCTGATGGTCCAGGTGGAGGGGTCCTGGTTTCGCAAGGTGAGGATCTCCTCCACCAACTTTGGGGTGATGTCGTAGGTGGCGTTACCGTAGCCATGGATGAGCGGCATGTTGTCCACCTCCTCGCGGGTATATGACTTTGTGTTGCGGGCATCGAGGGATCTTCGGGGGTCGTTGGGGGGAAGAAATGCTTTGGGCGTTTGCTTGAGGTGAGGACTCAGCTGGGGAGGGTTGTGCACGAGCAACGGCCCGTTTTGCTTGGCTGGCTTGAAGTTGAAGGCGGACCGTGCGGCATTATACTTGTTCTTGGGGGTGGTGACGAGGGGGATCTGTTGGCCCAACCGAAGACTGGCACGCATGATAAATTTTTCAACCCGTACCCCAGACACAGAAGAACCAGGCGCACCGCACGAGCTCGCACGAGGCTGCGACCAATTGCACGAGCTCGCCCGATTTGCAAAAGGCTCGCACGAGCTCGAACCGTTTCGCACGATCTCGCACCATTCAGACGAGGGCACGAATTGCACAAGGCTAGCACAAATGCACAGGACTCATGGAACACTCCTCGGTGGGATTCCCGTCAAGTTAGCAACACATCTTTCTCGTACTAGTCGAATCCTGGGATGTTGGCTCAGCACAGAGTATAAAGCACAGCCGGAACCTACGCTCGTCGCACAATGGCTGCCAAATCCAGGCAAATTGCACCTGACGACCATGGCCAAGTGAAACCTCAACTCCGTTTCTACAATGCGGGATGCCATGGCAATCATTCCGATGGGAGTCGTGTCGCCTCATCCCCAGTCGCATGCCGTTGGCCCCACACTCGCCACATGCCGGCCTACGGCACGCACTCGCCATGATCGTCACCGCCTTGGGCAATCGTGAGCGGCCCAGAGACCACCCCAGCGCAGACCCACCGGTCCAGACCAACTTCCCCCACCGTCACTGCTTCCATGTGGTCGGCAACTCGGCTTTCCCCAGATGGTCTCGCCCTGGTATGTGCACTCAATTAACGCAACAGAGTAAAACGCGAGTTAGACGAAAATACTCCACGAGCCTAAGCACTCCGCTGCCTCAAGCACCATTCGCCAGCCCTTTTGAACAGGGCCTTTCGTTCATGTTTGCATCCCCTTCTCGCTCGATCTTTTGTCCCTTTTCGTCCTTCGTCCCGAACTAGTAGCCTACATTGTCAGCTCACTCGCTAGACACTATTGTCTAGCGAGCGTTGACGGCGCGACCACGGACACGCACCCGGCCCAATGCGGCATGCCCATTTCCGTTACGAGGTGCACCACCCAGTGCGCCCGCGTCCCGAATCGTGTTTACGACCGTGCACGCCTTCCCGATCGGGCCCGTTTCCGCTCCAAAACAATGCATCACATAAACATTGACGCACAATCGGTGCACGCTGTGGCACCAACTATAAGGCCGTGCCCACAAGAGAGAAAATTTGTGCGTGCACCGTGCATGGATCCAAGACCTTTCACTCTTGAGACATGACGATTGTGTAGAAATTCCCTAACAACATCGTCACTCGTTTTATATTACGTTTTTTTCCCCCCAGTCTTTTTACCTACCCCAGTCACTCTTTGCCAGCGTCCCACTGACCGTATTCATTCCTTATGTTGTTCCAGACTTTGTCCCCTGTTGTGCTTATTGCCCTAGCCTCCCTTGTGGCTGCCGAAGACACCACCCTCACCTCCACCATCACCGTCACCAAGACGTTGTTGACCCCCGAGGAGTCCTCTTCGTTGGCTGCTGCCCAGGCGGCGGCCTCCGAGTCGTCGGCCTCCGCTGCCTCGGCGTCCGAGGCCGCCGTCAAGGCGTACGCCGCTTCGCTCTCTGCTGCCAGTGAGGCCTCCGAGGCTGCTGCCGAAGCCGCTGCTGCCAGTGAGTCTGCTGCTGAGGCCGCCGCTGCTAGCGAGTCTGCTGCCGCCGCCGCTGCTGCCTCAGAAGCCTCAGAAGCCTCTGCCGCCTCGGTTGCCTCGGTCGCGGCCGCTGCCTCTGCTGCTGCTGCTGCTTCGCAAGCCTCCGCCGCCGCTGCTTCGTCCGAGGCCGCTGCTGCTGCCGCTGCCTCCGAGGCTGCCGCCGCTTCGGCCTCGCAAGCGTCCGCCACCGCGGTGCCTTCCTTGACTGCCTTCCAAGGTGTCATTGCTGTGGCCAGCAACTACACCAACTCGTCGTCCACGTCCACCGCGTCGTCGTCGACCATCTCCTCGGCGTGGTACAACTCCACCACCACCACCAAGAAGTCCTCGGCCAAGTCCTCGGCCAAGTCCACCTTGGTGCCCGAGTCCTCGAGCGAGTCCTCTTCCGCCGCCGCCTCGTCCGCCGCCGCCAAGTCGTCGTCCTCCGCCGACTCCGGTGCCGCGTCCCTCGGGGCCGGCGTGTGCCTTGGTCTTGTTGCCGCGGCCGCGGCCTTGATTTAAATACCCTCTTGTTTTCTAATGTTGCAGAATCAGCGAATCCGGTCGAACGCCAGCACTTATCCTTCGAACCTGATGTTTCCTTCGGTGCTTTGTTCCTCTCTTTTGTCTAATTCTTGTCACGCTGTACTTACTACTGGATTGTTTGCGGATATATTGGTTTGTAACTCAATGAACTGCATTTTGCACCTGCGACCCCAAAGGGCCCAGACCCGCTTGGGCAGAACACTTGTGGTCCCCCATGACTATATAAACGCCGCGGCGGCTGCAATTGAAAGTCATCATGTCTTCTTCTTCTTCTTCTTGCAACATTTGCACCCACCCCGTGGAGTCCTCCCCATCGCTGCATGCGCAGACCCGGGCCCACTGGGACCACCTCCGCTTCTTTGCTACTCTCCCCGAACTCACCCAGAAGTCTCTTCTCCTCTGGTACGACGCCTTCATCAAGTACTTCTTGGCGTACCCCGAGCTCAGACCCCACTTTGAGCCCTTCCACAGTGTGGTCAGCACCGAGTCCAACTTCATGATTCACCCGTCGTCGCCGCTCTTCAGCCATTACTGCTGGCATTTGCACAACCACATGAAACACCAGGTGTCGGGCTGCCTCTCCATCGAGCTGGTGTATGCCACCGCCAGAACCTGCGAGCCAAGGGCTCTTGAGGAGTACCTCGCCCGGCTCCTCGACGACTATGGCCGCTTGGGCGTGACTCGTCTGCTCAGTCTGTACCCCCCCTCCATGGTGACCTTCGTGCACCACTTGTCCCCACGCATCATCAGCTTTCTTCGGGGCGCCACCCCCGACCTCGTCACCTTCTGTGCCGACGTGCTCGTGTTCTCGTACATGACCTGGGCCACCCTGGGTGAAATGAATGTGCTGGACGAGGTCTTCTTTTCCCAGGTGACAAAACACCCGGAGTACGACTACTGGCAAAGACCCAACTCCTCCTCGGTGGTGGACCTTGACGAGCCCGTCGCCATCCCCCGCCTTCTGCGCCCCAACCCGTTGGTCACCCCCAGTCTTGTGAGATTTCCCCCGGGTCTCAACCCGTCCGAGTGTCTTGACTGGCTCTGCGACAGTGACTGCTCGGAGGACTCTTCCAGCACCTACTTTACGGTGAGAACAACAGTCTCCGCCGAGTCCAGCGAGCCCGACATCCTCGCCACCCCAATGCCCTCGCCGGTGGCGGTGACGTTGCGTCACCTCCTCCACAACCTCCGCACCAACCTCCATAGAAACTAAGTACAAGAATAGGAACAATACGAATAGATTACATTAGGAACAATACGAATAAATAAAAAACATGAACACCAATGCCAGTAACAGGTTTTGGCAGAACACTCGTGACCTATTAAAGAAAGTCCTGGATATATAAATGGCAAATTCCAAATTCCAGTATTCATGCTCTCGCTCTCCCAGAAAATCCTCATCATCGGCGACGCCTTTGACCTCGCCGAACACCACGTCGACACCTTCTTCGCCGGCTTCATCAGCCGAACCCCCACCTGGTGGTACCGCGCCTTCAGCCACTTGTTTGCGTCGTACCCCCTTCTCAAGGACTACTTCAACCAGGTGCCCGGGTGCTATCTCACCCACACCCAGAATGTCGTGCTCCTGCAACAAGCCAACAAGCTCTGGTTCAAGGCATACGTCACGCACATGATGGACCACCTCCGCGCCACTGTGGACCCCCGCTACGACGGCCGGCTGATTCTCACGTTGTACAAAACCATTCTCTCGAAGGAGGACCTCATTGTGGGCGACCTGTACCGTGGGCCCCGGCTCTCCCACCGGCCGGCACCACGCCCAAGTGCTCCACCAACCATTGCCACGTGTCTCCGGCGTCTTCTTCGGTTGAGCCCACCGCCATACGAGATGCCCCCGGAGTATCACGTGGCTGCGAACGCACCCGCACAATAATGGCTGCAAATACATTAATATACAAAACCCCCATTTAGTGCCTCCTGCCGCTGAGATCCTTCAAGTACTTTTCCTTCTCAAGCACATAGTACTCCATCTCCAGCATGCCCTTCGGGATCTTTGGCGGAATCTGCGGCTTGTTGCTCGACTCATTAAGCGGCATCCGGTCAAAGATGGACGGCAGGAACTTGTCCGTCATCCACTTGCCCTCGCCGACGTATCCCGTCTCGTGGGTGCGGTAGTCCACACTGACGTCCTGCGGCTTGACGGTGCCGTTTTGCAACCGCAGACTCTTGTTGAAGTGCTCGCTGGGGGTGGGGGCGTAGAACTTGGGGTTGATGGCTCCGTTGGCGGCAGACTTTTCGCCGGCAGCAGACAACAGCTTGACCTGTTGGTCCATAAAGTACACTTTGGTGGGCACTCCGGCGTCTTCGTCCAGCTCGTCCAACCCAATCTGGTCCGCCGAAAACGGAATCAGGTGGGGAGCCACGCTCAACTTCTTAAAGTCGGACACAATGCTGGGCGACGATGGCGGCGGCTTGCGTGCGGGGGACCGTCTTCTGTCCGGAGAGCGGGCGTGGCGCTCTTGGCTCTTGTGCGGCGGCGGTGCTGGTGGGGCAAAGTCGAGCTCGTCGTTCACTGGAGACCTGCTGGCGGGCAGCTTATAGTAGTGGCTCTGTACATCCCGCTCCAACTGGTCGAGATTATCCACCTCATACGCACTAAGAGGGGTGATCAGACGCTCGTTATTGGGCAACGCGGGGATCTCGCCCAAGGGCTCGGCGGACGGCTGCCAAAGCGTGGTGATGGGCTCCCTCGACTGGAACTTGCGCGTGAGCTTGTCAAAAGCCGACACCTTTTTCTTCTTGCCGTTGTCAAACACATCGTCGTGGCTGTCGGCCGAGGATGTGAGTGGCGTCAGCCCGCCGCTGGCCTCGTGGGACGAGTTGCTGTTGCGGAAAAACGCCGAGAGCCGGTTCTGTTTCTGTATTTCTCCCGACACGAAAACATCGTCGACGGCAGGCGCCGGCGGTAGGTCTTTGTTGGAGATGAGGCTGCGGTTGGGCGACCGGGCGGGCGATCGTCCCGGCGACCGGGCCGGCGACCCGTACGCCAGGCCCTGCGGCGACGGGGTGTGCGTCCGGTACGACGCCTCCATCTCGTGCTCGGGATACTGGGCCAAGCTGATTTTCGGCGGGAGCACGGGCACACTGGGGTAGAACGTCATCTCCAAGTAGATCATGCCTGCGCGTCGTCCGTTGAGCTGGAGATCGTACCACTTGTCGTGGATGTACTTTTCAATTTGCTTTCCCTGGCGATCACACTCCACCCGCTTGTTTTCGGGCAGAAACACCACCGCACAGTCGATTTCGGTGGTGCCAATGGGCGTCGGGTCGTTTTTCGTCTCATCCAAGATGTCGAGCCGCATCACCGGCCGCCGGTCCCGCGTGAGGGCGAAGCGGATCTCGTGGGTCCACTCGGGCGTCTGGCCGGCCCGGAAGTGGGAGGGGGTCTTTTTGGCGGTGGTGCCAATGCGGAGCGTCACGTAGGGCGATTGTTTGTCGAGCTTCCGGCGATTTGGAAGGTGCTTGGCCCGACACACGAGAATGACGAGCGTGCCGTCGGCCGACTCGACGTCTTCGTACACAGAGGCTGCTTCGCTCATGAAGAATAGTTGGTGATGATGGCTGTGTTTACCTTTACCGATTGGGGAGTGCGCATGATGCGACATGGGCACGGGTTTTTCATTCACTGTCTCATCGCATGTCTTTTCGAACCAAAGGAACCGGGCGGGTCCCCCTCCCGTTCGGTCTAGATTACGCCGATGTGTTGTCGGTGAACACGAAGGAGGATCCCACATTGAAGTTCCCTGTGCACGGGCCCGTCAAACCGGCTGAAGAAGCGGTGGCCAAGCAGTCCATCGCCTTTGCCAAGGTGATGCTAGACGGCCCGTTCTACACGGGGGGTTCCACCGCGGAGAAGTCTGCCTCCGACGGCATAGCCCGCCATTCAGACAAGTACAAGAAGGTGAAGCGCAGCGGCTTGACCATCGACGAGCACCCGTTCCAGGTGGAGTTGTTTCCTGAAGAATTGCATGCGGTGATGGGAGTGAACAAAAAGAAGAAGAAGGTGAAGATCTCGTCATACAAGGCCAACGGCGGGTCGCGGGAGTACGCCGTCGACTCGCCCGACATGACGCCCGAGGAGCGGTTGGCCAAACTCAAAGACATGGCCGAGACCTTGGATGCGGACCCGTCGGCCAACCGTGCGGAGGAAGACGACGACGACGACGACTTGGAGGACGAGTTTGAGGATGACGACGACGATGACTACAACGCGGAAAAGTACTTTGACGACGGCGAGGACGACGTCGACGACGGCGACGATGAGGCTGCCTTCTAGCCCTCATACAGACAACTGCTACCCCCCTGCTACCCCACTCAATATGCTGTATATTAGACGTCCAAGGTGACGCTCACCAATGCATTTCTCCCCTCGGCCTTCAACCACCGCCCAAACTTGTGTTCCTTCGACACCAAGATGTAAACCACCACCTTCTTATCCTCCTGTAGCACCACGTCGTCGATGCCCACCACCACGCCCTTGACCTGGACCTCGCCAATCTGCTTGAATGAGCGCAAGCCCTCCAGGTCGATCTTCCAGAGCCGAACGGCGCCGTCGTGCGACCCGCTCACAAACAAGTCCGAGTACGGCACCGCGTGTATGCTGGTGATCCAGTAGGGCTGTCTCTGTGGGATTTCGCGGGCGGCCTTGTCGGCATCGTGTTCCGCAGAAGCCTGCGCCGGCTCGAATTGCGGCTGCAACCCGTGGGCCAAGCGCTGGGTGAAGAGCGGCTTCTTCTTGGCGAGCGACCAGAGCCCGATGTTGCCGTTGTCGGAGCCCGTGACGAAATGGGACTCGTCCACCATGCTCACCACGTCGATGGACCCCTCCGCGTGGAAGGGCCCGCTTTCCTCGGCGTCGTCCTTCTTCTTGCGCCGCTTCTCGGTGGAGTCACCGCCCCGGAAGGTCAACCGAGACTCCTCGGCAATCTTCCAGAACATGGCGGTCTTGTCTCTGGATCCCACCGACACACACGTTTCTCTCGCGAGCGAACTGATGTCGCTGATGTTGTCCTGGTGCCCGTAGAGAATCTCGAGCTGTGCAAATTGGTTGATGGAGAAGGTCCGCACCCGGAGGTCGGCGCACGCGGCGTAGAGCTGGTCGGTGTTTCTTCTAAACGTGATGGAGTTGACAGCAGCCCGCGTCTCCAACACCTTGAGGCACGAGAGGTTTTCCAGCGACCAGATGATGAGCCGCGAGTCGCTTCCCCCGGTGACCACGTACTTGCCGTCGGGCGATGCGGCCACGCAGTTTATCTGCGCCCAGTGGTGATTGTTCTGGACGTTTTTCGTGTTGACCTCGAAGAACTTGGCGCCTCCGCGGGTATGCTTGACTCGCTGGGGCTTCTTGCCCGCGATGTTCCACTTGATGATCTCCAAGTCCTTGGACACCGTGTAGAGATGAGGGTACCGTGCGCTCACGGCAGTGACATGCTTGGACCCGATCCGGGTCACGGTGGGGCGCACGTCGTCCACTTGCGACGCCACCTTGTCGCCAATGAAGCGATACACGTACCCCTTGTTCTCGGCCACGTCTTCTTGTAATCTCTTGGAAAGGATATCGTCGTCCTCGTCCTGAGCATCGAAATCCCCAAGCTCATTCTCCTTCAAGTTGTCCAAGTACTGCTTGGCCAATCTTCTCCGCTTGTCGGCAGCACTCTCGGCCTCGAACTCCTCGTCGGAGGAGACGTTCTCGGCATCGCGGTGGGTTGCGACCTCGTCTTCACTGGACTCCAGGCCCGATATTTCCTCGTCCACCTCGCGGGGCTTGGGATCTCTCTTCTTGGCAACGGACGTGTTGCTCCGTTGCCGTTTTCTTTTCTTGGAGGGGTCCGAGAGAAATGGATCACCGGCCATGTTGAGATGAGATGACTTTTTTCGCACTGCGTCAACCATCCACCTTCACAACGTGCTGTCTTCTGTCTTCCACCTTTTGTCTTGTGTCTTCTAGTGTCTCTACTCGCCTCTATTGTCTATACTTTTGTACTTAAGTTGCCTTTAAGATTTTTTATGTTGTTGTCCTGTGTTCATTGTGCCGGGCTTCACTTGCACCCGCATCCACTTATTACCCACAGGCTGGGTCACTCTTCAACCTTAATCCTCAAGCAAATCCTCGATGTCGTGGTCCTCCGCCGCATCGTACGCCGTCTGGTGTCTCTGTCTGAGGGTCTCGGCCTGGGCCACCAACTCCGCCTCCTGGAGCTTCACGTCGCGTCTTGTCTTCTTCCCCCAGCCGAAGTTGGCAGCTTCCGCCTTCAACTTCTTCTCCTGCTCGAGTTTCTTCTGCTCGTCCTTGGAAGGCTTCTCCTTCTTCTCGCGCTCGTCGTCGGCGAGTTGCCGCTGGAGCGCCTTGGTCTGCGCCCACTTGGTGTAGTACTGACGGATGGCGAGGTAGAACGACACAATCACCACCAACCGGAGGTACTTGATGAGGTCGTCCTTCTCGACGTAGTTGTACACAAATTCAAACATGCCGAAGGAACCGTCGCGAATGGCAAATTGGGTGCGACTGTCGCAAATGTTGTGCCAGTCAATGGACATCAAAATTTGTGGCTACGATTGTACTCTTACTTATATTAGTTGGTATAAAGCCTTGTGAAAGCCAAGCCACGGTGGCCAAAAACTCGTGCCCTCGGAATTTGCACCATTGAAAGCAACACCTCCTCGCTGCTCTCATCTTCCTACAACTCATCGTCGCTGGCAAAAGGATCCTCCTCGGGAAAGTCGCCCACCTCCACCTGCTTGGGCCGCAAGAAACTGCCGTGGTTGGCCTTGGCGTCAAAGTACCGCTTCCCGTCAATGGACCCGTCGTTGCGACCCACGGGCTCGTCGAACTCGACCCCGACCCACGTGTCGTCGTCGAGCTCCTTGATCCTGCCCACGTATCTCACCAGGCCGAGGCGCTGGCCCTGGATGTTGATGACACGGCACCGGTCCCCGACGGTGATTTTGGCTGCAACGGCCTCGTTCTCATCAGCCCGGCGCTGCTTTTCGGCATCGTACTGCGGGTCGAATCGGCCAAGCCCCTTCTCTTGCTTCCACCGCAACACGGTGTCGGAGCGCTTGGCATACTCCTCCTCCGAGAGCTTGAACCCGTCGACCTTTTCATCGTCGAGCTCGGCGAGCTGGGACTCGGGGTTGGCGTCCAACACGTGGATCCGGCTATACGATGCAATCCCCAACAGCGCCACCGGCGTGGTCTTGTCTGCCTCCTCGTTGTAAGGAGTTTGGCCAAGCACCTGGAACTCGTTAGACGAGGGGAGGGGGTGGTAGCGAAGCTCCTGGTGTTGTGGCTCAATGCCCGTTATGAGCTCGAGTTTCTGCTTGAGGTAATGGAGGTGCCATTGCGGCGAGATGCGGCGCTCGGACGTGGTCAAGTCCAGCGTCACGTACACACTGATGTCACTCATGGGGAATTCGCATTTTTTCAACCCACCATGGAGGTATGTCACCAAACAACATCCCAACCCACTAACGCAGAAAAACGACAACAGAAGACGAAACACCCAGAAGCACGACGGGCCCAAGCGGGAGGCCATCTTGAATTTGGCCAAGTACCGGGACCAGGCGGTGCGCGTCAAGTTCATTGGTGGACGCCAGGTGGAGGGGATCTTGAAGGGCTACGACCAGTTGATGAACTTGGTGTTGGAGTCTGTCCAGGAGACGTTGAGAGACCCAACCGACGAGGGGGTGTTGACCTCGGAGAAGCGAGACTTGGGCACGGTGGTGGTACGGGGGAACAACTTGCTCACCATTTCGCCGGTGAACGGAATTGAGATTATCGACAATCCTTTCCAATAAGCAAGCATGTACATCTCTTGCACACAAGTACCTCGACCTCGCAAACAGAAAGCTTCTCCATTGCAAGCAAGCACCCTTCTTCGCAAAGTACATCGACTTCGCAAATCTAGGGCTCGAGCAAACTGAAAAAGACAATTCCCCTACCCATAGTATGAACATGTACGACTCCCTCCGTGGCTACACATGGCTGCAGGCCCTGCCTGCTTTCTTGCTCTCTCTCCATCCTTCAGTGGACTGTTGGTGGTCTTTTAGAATACGGCCATGAAGGAGCACGTCTACTGAAACCTCAAGTCACCGTTCCATATAACAACACACCACCTGCCTAGATTTTCCCTTGCAATACACTCTCTTATCTTCGAAAATTAGATCATCGCGCTCGCTCGTATCGCGCTATCTCATCACCATGAGCCTGAGTAACGAAGTGTCGAAAAACGTCATTCTCCTCCCCCAAACCAACCAGCTCCGCGGGTTGTACTCGATCATCCGCGACCAAAGCACCAAGCGGGGCGACTTTGTGTTTTACTCCGACCGAATCATCCGTCTTCTCGTCGAAGAGGGCCTCAACCAGTTGCCCGTCGAAGAGGCCATTATCGAGTCGCACGGCGGCCACAAGTACCGGGGCGCCAAGTTCTTGGGCAAGATCTGCGGGGTGTCGATTGTCCGAGCCGGCGAGAGTATGGAAATGGGGTTGCGTGACTGCTGTCGTTCCGTCAGAATCGGCAAGATTTTGATTCAGCGGGACGAGGAGACCGCCACCCCCAAGTTGTTCTACGAAAAATTGCCCGAGGACATCAGCGACCGGTACGTGTTTTTGCTCGACCCCATGTTGGCCACCGGTGGGTCGGCCATGATGGCGGTGGAGGTGTTGTTGAGCCGCGGGGTCAAGATGGACCGCATCTTCTTTTTGAACTTGTTGGCCGCCCCCGAGGGCATCGAGGCATTCCACGCCAAGTACCCCGACGTGAGAATCATCACCGGAGGCATCGACGAGAAGTTGGACGACGACAAGTACATTGTCCCCGGTCTCGGTGACTTTGGTGACCGGTACTACTGTATTTAGCACAGCATGTCACATTTTGTGATGGACGATGTTGGGGTCCTCCTCAAACTCCTTGGAGGTGATCCACATCTTCTTGAATGTAGATAATCCCGCAAGAATAGACCCGCCGATCCACGTCAGGTACTTGCGTTCGGGGGGAGCGTAGATGCGCACCTTCATCTTGGTGTCGGGCACCTTGCCCTGGGACCCCCACACCGCGGGGGTGTTTGTCTTGAGCTCGGTGAGTAGACGGTCGCCAAAGTTCTTGATGAGGGTGTTGCCGCCGGAAAGAATGATGTTTTGGTAGAGGGTGGGCCGTAGGTCGAGGTCGGTCTTGCCAATGGCCAATGCAGTCAAGTTGTGGATGCCCGGGCTCTCGTCGCCGACAATCTGCGGGTTGAACAAGATCTCGGGCGAGCGAAACCGCTCGACCCCCACCTTGACCAACTGGCCGTCGGGCAATTTGTACGACGAGAAGAGCTCGTTGTCGGAGGCTGCCCCCGAGAGGTAGTGGGTGTATGCAGACAGTGAGTAGTGTTTTTCGTCTTTGACGGGGTCCTTGGAGATGAAGCACACCTTCTCCTTGATTTGACGA
The DNA here is from genome assembly GCA_030555945.1 of Gaillardinia entomophila. Classification (NCBI taxonomy): domain Eukaryota; kingdom Fungi; phylum Ascomycota; class Pichiomycetes; order Serinales; family Metschnikowiaceae; genus Gaillardinia; species Gaillardinia entomophila. Next base: position 506,885 of record JANIVT010000002.1, on the reverse strand, counting down.
ACCACCTCCAATTCCGCCAGGCTCTTGAGGGCCAACCCCGTCATGGACCGTATGTTATATGCAAGCTGGTGGGTGATGTCTCGTCCGGCAATGTCCATGCGTTGCTGGGACGTCGGGAGGGCAAACCCCTCGTACACGGGCACAATGTGGGTGACGCCATCACCGCTGTCAATCACCACCCCGGTGGTTCGTCCCGACGCGTACAAACTCAACACCGCCTGGATGGAGATGTACATGCACGGCACGTTGAACTGCTCAAAGAGCACCTGGCACATCCTGTCGCGGTTGGAGCGGGGGTTGAGCGGCGCCTCGGTGATGAGAAGTGGGTGCTCTTCGGCATTGATGCGGAGCTCCTGGGTATACGTGTGGGCCCACAACTTCTCCATGTCGTCCCAATTGACCACGACGCCGTGTTCGATGGGGTACGAAAGCCGAAGAAGGCCCCGGTTCTGCTGGGCCACGTTGCCAATGAAAGTATCGTCCTTGGAGGCCTCATCGGTCAATATCAGGCCCGCCATGATTTTCTGGTACTTTGGCCGGCCAATTATCGCCAGTCCGTACAGCCTCGGCTTGTCCTCGCCGGCAAACCCGGCCTTGAGGTTACCCGAGCCATTGTCAATGACCACCGGCTGGTTGTAGAAAGTTTCCATCGCGATCAAAACAAAAACACGCACCCATGCTGGCCCTCAACACCCTTTCCAACACCCAGAAGGCCCAGCTCCGCAATGCGTTTGCGTTGATTGACGGCGAGTCCCGCGACTCCTCCATCACCAAGGCGGACCTTGTATCGTTGTACAAAACGCTCGAAGTGGAAGTCCCCACCGATGCGGAGTTGGACCAAATGCTCACGGTTGACGGGAAGGTGGTTGCTGGCCTCAACTTCACCCAGTTCTCGTCCATCATGGCCAAGGAGATCCTGAAGCTCGACGACCGAGTCACCATCTACAACGCACTCAAGGTGTTTTCCCAGGACTCGCACAACCACGAGTTGGTTATTGACGTGGATGAGCTCAAGGAAGCGTGCTGCTCGGTGCAGCTAGGGGAAATCGGGTCGGGAGACCACCGCATGTCGCGTCACACGTTTGACACGTTGACGAAGGAGTTTGTCAAGGAGCAAATCGACGGCAAGCGGCTCTTCATGGCGTCCAAGTGGCTAGATGCCTATGTGGACTAGTGAGAGAGAAGCCCGGGAACAACCACTTTGTCTCGGAAAGGCAGTCTCTTGGCTCATCGGCCCCCTTCTTATATTACATGTCTAATGATCAACAATCAACTCATCGCATCCCCAGTCCTCGTAGGAGCCATCGGGCAAGTATCTTCTCACCACCAACGGGATCTTTCTCTGTGCCAACTCCTTCATGGCAATTTGCAAAGGATCGGTCTCACCTTCAATGTCCACCAACACCGGTGCATTCAACGAGATCTGGAGCGCTCTCGTTCCCAATATTCTCGCCTTCTCGTACTTGGTCATGTATGGGGTGGTGGTACGCTCCTCCTTGGGCACAGCCAACTCCTTGGCGGTCTTGGCCCGAGGCACATCATCTGGACCAAGGCCTCCATTGACGATGGTTCTTCCGTCTTCCGCCTTCATTTCGTGGTCTTCGTCACCAGCGGGCTCCTGGAACTCATCGCCGGAAAAATTGTCGGGCGCATCGAAGTCGGCAAAGTTCTCGGGGGCCTCGTTATATGCTTCTTCTCCGTCTGACATGTTTGTAGTGAGGCATTGAAATTTTCGCACTGAAACCCGTGCCGCAGGCACCACCATCGATGGATGGCAGGCTAACTACCACCAGCGACCTACTCCAGGTTTGAGCTCAAGGTCCATTGAATAAAATCAGTTCGATCCTTGTGATTGAGTTCGAGCCATTTCTCGTGTATTTGGAGCATTCTTCATCATGTGGTTGCAACTGCATGCTGCAGGCACATGTTATTGCCTATGAAGTAATTGTTTTCTGTACATATTCGTATATCCTTGTGTTGGTGTTAGCTTCATGTACACATCATTCTTCAAGTTTTGGGTTTCTCAATTTGCACCCATTTGCAATTTTTCAGAAAAACGCTCACTACCGGGGTACAATAAATATATCAGATTGAAGCGGTGCTTCTATGGTCTAGATATGCACATGATGAATTTTGGGAGATGAGGGTTATTTAGGTCATTACAACTCGTTGATGTAAGGCAAGGCATCGGTGTTACCGACAGCAACGTAGTTGAAAGCACCCAACTTGAAGCCAGCCTTGGCAACGGAGGCGTCCACAGTGACATCATGAGGGAATTCGAACGAGTATTGCAAAGCAGTACTCAATTGGGCAGACTTGACGGCACCGGACAATTGCGAGGAGGTGACGTTCTCAAGGAGCTTCTTGGCCGCCTTGATTCCAGAGGCAACCACACCAGCGTCAGCGTTGGACACGGACACAACGAACAAGCCAGCGTCTTGGTACTTGTACAATTTGGAGTCGGCACCAGCGATCTTGGACAATGGAGAGGCAGCACCGGGCAACACCGAGGTTCCAAGGTAGGCCGCCAAGGTCTCGTACTTGGCAAAGTCGGCCTTCTTCACGGGGACACCAATGACGGCGACGCTCTCGCCCGCGGCTCTGATTCTGGCCTCCTTACCCTCAAAGAGCTCGGTGGCTGGGGCGGCAGTGGTGCCAGATGGAAGTTGCGAGAATGCAGATTCTCCAACAAACTTGGCAAGGTCCTCCTGAATAACACCCGAGGCAATGATGCTGACGTTACCAGAGGTGTAGACTTGAGAAGCGAATTGCTTCACCTCCTCAACAGACACGGGGGTGGTGCCGTCGTAGTACAAGGGCTGGCCCAAGCCTCTTCTGAAGGAGATTTGATGGAGGTTTTCAACGGCGTTGAAGCTATTGGACTTGAAGGCAGCCTCGTACTCGGCCTTGGCCACAGGCAAGACGATTTCGGGCAACTCGTGGGGTCTATAAGAGGTGTTGGCAATGACATTTCCCAAGGCCTCCACGTAGTATGGCAAGTCTTGTCTGAGGAAAGAGGTGTTCAAGATGATGGCATCTCTGGTGACGTTGGTGGAGAAGGTGCCTCCCAACAATTCACTCTCTCTGGTGAATCTGAGGGCCGACTTGGCCTCGTTGTTCAAGAAGTTGTACTTGGACAAGACGTGGGCAATACCAGATTTTCCCACCTTGGATCCGGCATTGTTGACAACAACAGACACCGTGGAAAGGTTACCGGGAGCCTCTCTGGAGATGAGCTTGACGGGAGCAGCAGTGCTGTAGGAGCGAGCAGCAACACGAGACAACATGATGGGATTGTGGATTGAGATTTTTTTTGGTGATTTTCAATTGAAATTTCGCACTCCGTGATTGGATGCAAGCACCGCGCGCGGCACGTGACACGAGGGAGTATGTATTAGAGCTGGGTAAGACGTAATTTTGCAGCCTTCTCCTTGGAGAGGCCATGGAAGTTGATGTAGTCGTAGGTGAGGCGCCCCCAGATGAAATCGGCGAGCACGAGCACGTGCACCACGCCCCAGATCAAGTTGATGCTGTAGAAGAAGTTACTGTTACCGTTACCGAGCACGATCCAGCAGTAGTAGAAGATGGGCGAGAGGAGAAGCGCAATGAGGAGCGTGAGGAGGGTGATGGGGACAAACTTGCAGTGGGGAATGACGGTGCCGCGGAATATCGGGAGCAATGCAAGCACAAAGCCCAAGTCGCCGACGGTGGGGTACGACTTGGTGAAGGAGATCCATGTTGCCGCCATGACAAACGCAAGAAGCGAGTCGCCCGACTGGGTCTCAAAGAGTCGGATGGCCAACGGCACAATGAACAAGACCGAGTAGGTGTTGAACAAGCCAATGTAGAAGGGGGTGAAGAAGTCAAACATCTCCGTGAACAAGTACCACCAGAGGCCGAGGTTCGGGGTGATTTTTTTGAAGTTGATGACGGTGGTGTAGCACGAGAGGAAGTTGGTGGAGTTTGTGATGGCGTAGGAGGCGCCAAAGAGGGCCACCACCGACGTGACAAACACCGCGAGGCCCTTCTTGTACACTTTTGGGCCGTAGACGGCGTGCGCAAGGGCAAACAACGGCACCATGAGGTAGATGTGGGAGAAGTTGATGTAGGCCGCCACCGTCAAGGCCATCACGGCGCGAGGCACCAGGTGCTCGATGACCAACTGCTCGAGCGACTCCACCACAAGAAACAACGCGAGCGACAACGTGGAGTGCGCCAAGTTGGTGGCCAAGAGAAGCGGGTTGAAGAGCACGAACGCGGCAATGAGGTGGTCGTCAAACACCACGAGGGGCGCCGCCTTGGAGTGTCTCTGGTGGTACCACCGGTTGATCTGGACGAGTTTGTAGGCCATTCCGACGTCAGCAGCTGTCCAGAGCAAGTTGAAGATGATGGAGGCGTATGGAATGGCGTTTAGGTAGGCAAAGAACACGACAACGAGTGGCGGGTGGTGCACCACTCCTCCGTCATAGAGAGCGATGTTGTGGTTGATGTAGTAGAATGCCTCGTGGAGCGCCTTGAACGAGTTGACGGGAGTCGAAACCTCAATGGTTGACGCCAATGTGGAGGTGAGCCCGGGTACCAACGGCAACACGGCACGGATCAAGCCACCCACGGCCAACACAAGCGACAACATGGTGAGAAATACGTGTGCGAAAAAACATGTCTTCAGTATGTACCGATTCAGGGCCATCGACAAATACTAACCCAGTTCCATCCCGTCAATCCCAAGCCGTTTCTCAAGACCCTTGTCAACAAGGCGGTTGTTGTCCGGCTCAAATGGCAAAAGACGGAGTATCGCGGGACCCTCATCTCCATCGACAACTACATGAATTTGCAACTAGACAACGCGGTGGAGGTGCTCCATGGCGAAGAAGAGTCCGAGGATCCGGTGGGGGAGATCTTCATTCGTTGTAACAACGTGTTGTTTATAAGGGAGGACGTGAAGGGGGCCAACGATGGGGCCAACGATGGGGCCAACGATGGGGCCGACGTGAGGGCCGACGTGAGGGCTGAAGTCGACGTGAAGGCCGAGGAAGCCATCCCATGAACTCTTCGTGTTCCCTTTCACATAGAGTGTCACCGAAGCGCTGACGAGGTGAGAGGCTCCTACCCGAGGGTGATTTTGCTGACGTCTGATGGGACAAATGACCACCAAATTTTGTGGTCAATTTCAACTGTTGGAACCTACTGTTGCCATTTGCCAGAGCCTCCCCGACTCTTATGTATCATACTCTGTACTATAATAACACCCTCTGGCTGGAAAAATCGCACAATGGCATCTGTCGCACCGTACGGCGGGTTCCTCGTCAAGACGCTCGACGACGAGAAGGCTCGCGACGAAGAGTTGAAGCAGCAGCAGGTGGAGGTCCAGGTCAATGGCACCACCGAGACGTTGCGTCCCGAGGCGCTTGTCATTCGTGGAGTGGACAATCTTTCCACCGACGACATCAAGTACTTTATCGACTACTACCTCAACTTCGTCGAGGTGGCCGGCGAAGACGGCCCCAAGTACGAGCCCAAGCCCGTCACCGAGCAGATCGAGTTCCGCATCCAGTGGATCAACGACACCAGCGTGAGCATTGTGTTCCAGAGCCACCCACAGTGTAAACAAGCGCTCGAGGCACTCTCGATACTGGCGGGTCCGCAGGCCGCCGAGGTGGCGGCCGACTTCTCGGAGCAGTACGTGGCCAGCATAATACAGGAGCGGGAAACCAAGCCGTACGGCCCCGCCAAGGAGTTTCGCCAGAAGCAGAGTCTTTTGAGCCGCCTCGACTCCGCCGCCCCGGCGGACGAAATGGATCAGGACCAGTCGGCCGTGGTGTTGTACACGCGCCAGGCGTTCCAGCTGGACCGCAAGGTCAAGAACGCCAAGCTCTACCTGAGATACTACTTGTTGCACGGCGAGCCCGAGCGCCAACGAAGACCCCGCCGTGAGCGGGTGGAACGCGAGCCCCAGCCCGTGGTGGAGGATGAGGATCTCTTTGCCGACAGATTGAGATCCACCGAACCCGAGGGCCGCCGCAACCGCAGAGATCGCAACAGACACCAGGGCAACACCCGCAACCGGTCCCGCAGTCCGGGCGAAGACTTGTTTGCCCATAAGTTGAGAGACCGTGAACGTTCCCCAATGAGAGACTAGGCCATGCAATTGCCTGTCAATAATCTTACTGTCTATGTACTATCTTACTGTCCATGTGTTTAACCTTAGTGTCCATGTGTCTACCTTAGTGTCCATGTGTCTACCTTAGTGTCCATGTGTCTACCTTAGTGTCCATGTGTCTACCTTAGTGTCCATGTGTCTACCTTTCTGTCTATGTGTAGTATTCGTATGTACTAGTTGCCCTCCTGACCAAAGTCCTCGGTAAACTTGACGTGGTTCTCGATATCCGCGTGGTTGACCGTTGGCCGGTTACTCTTGATGGACTTGATGAAGTCCTTCACCGTCAATGGAGGCTCCTTCAATTCGTCGGTGCCAATGTCCATCCAGTTGAGCTCGCGAGCCCCCTCGTCGCCCGGCGAGCACGGCGTCAACTTCTCGACCCCATCCTCAATGACCGGCTTGAAGTGGGTGGCCTGCTGGATTTTTCTGATGGGCTGCATCAATGCATCCCGCACCACCACGGCAATGTCGTGGCCCGAGTACCCGTCGGTCATCTCCGCCAACGCCTTGATGTCGTGGTTGTTGCACTCGCACGGCACCGTGCCGATGTTGATGTCAAACATGCGTGCTCTGGCCTCGACGTCGGGTAGCGCAATGTAGATGCGCCGCTCAAACCGTCTACGGATGGCGGCGTCCAATTGCCAGGGGATATTGGTTGCTCCAAGCACCAACACCCCGCTGGAGTCGTTGCCCACCCCGTTCATTTGCACGAGAAGCTCGGTCTTGATTCTTCGAGAGGCTTCGCTTTCCCCCTCGCCCCGGGGGCCACACAATGCGTCCACCTCGTCGATGAAGATGATGGACGGCTTGTTCTCGCGGGCCATGGTGAAGAGCTGCTTCACCAATCTCTCCGACTCTCCCATCCATTTACTCACAAGGTCCGATGAAGACACCGAGAAGAACGTGGAGTTGGCTTCGGTGGCAACGGCCTTGGCGAGGTACGACTTACCCGTACCGGGAGGGCCGTACAACAAGATGCCCGACGTGGGCTTTCTGTTTCCTGTGAACAACTGCGGGAACCGCACGGGCAAAATCACCGCCTCCTTCAATGCCTCCTTGGCACTCTCCAAGCCCGCAATGTCGTCCCAGCTCACCTGGGGCTTTTCCAGAAGAATGGCGCCCGCAAGCGCCCCGCGGAGCTTCTTGGTTTCGGCGTCGTCGTCATCGCCGTCCTTCTTGGTCTTGGTGGACCCGCTGGTGGCGGAGCTCTCCGCCGGCGAGTCCTTCTTCTCGAGGAATGTTTTGAGTTGCTCTGCCCGAGTCAAGTACTCGGTGAACTTGGACTTGATCAAGTCCTTGGAGCGCGGGTTTTTCTCGTACTTGAGCGCCAACATGAGGTAGTCCAAGCCATTATAGTAGAGCTTGTACGCCTCTTCATACCGCGTGGCGGTGTCGGCATCGATGGCCTTCTGCACCAAGTCGATGCCTTTGGAGAGGAAATCGGATGCCCCAGACATGTAGATTAGGGGTGCGCACACCCGTGCCCCAGTACCAGCCAAATGGTCAGCGCGGCCTACATCTGGCGTTTGGGTTCACGTTTGGTGTTTGGATTCACGTTAGGTGTTTGGGTTCACTGTTTGTTGTGGTGTTTGGGTCCATCGTGCTATGGTGTTTGGGTCCGGCTTTGTCAAGTTTGACGTGGCTTTGACCATACTTGCGCTGAGTAAGCTCGGCCGAGCGGTGCGGCTGCGAATCGAGCAACCCAGTCCCATGTTTCCCAGTCAGAATGCCTGAAACCCCCCACCCATACCTGGCCATATCGTTGCATGTCTGGTGGAGTGGACTTGCCCCACTCGAGGTTGAAGATCCCCGGGTGATGAATGACGTTCTCGTGAATGGTGCCAAATTGGGCTCGGTGCGCGAGCCCGAAATCCCGAGCCCCTCGGCCGGGATTAATAAGCACCGCTAGCCGTGCGACTGGGGACTGACGGCTTTTGCGCTGCTGAGGTGCGTTGCGTCTTACCAAATCCTTCTGTCATATATAAGGCTGTGGTGCCGTCCGTGACATCATGACCGACGGAGAGAGAGCCTCCACCATTAGCGCGAAGGACAGCGTGAGTGACTCACTTGAGGAGTCTCTGGTGCATCAAATTACCCAAGATAAAGAAATCCGAACGCTCTACGAAGAGGATGAGAAGATCCAGCGGACCCAAAGTAACGTGTCCGAGCTTTCCAGAATCCTCACAGGACTCAAGGATGACCTCCGCCAGGAGGTGACCAGACCAGAAAACCCCGACTGCCTTCTTGTCAAAGAATTGAGCCAGGCTCCCAATGAACCCGAAACCGGAGAAGAGCCCGAGAAACTCAACGACGACGGTCCTCCCATGGACAAAGGGTACGCGTGGGTCATTGCGCTCATGGCGATGATTTGTGCTTTTGCTACGTGGGGTGCCAATGCGTCCTTCGGAGTGTTTCTCCTCCACAGTAAGGACTCCGGCTTGGCTACCGCCGACACAAACTTCCCCCAGGCGACACAGATGGACTACGCCCTTATCGGAGGCATTTTGGTGTTCCTTGCCCAGTTCCTAGCACCGTTTTCTGTCCTTGGCTACAAAGTGTTTGGCCACTACATTCTTGCCATTGCTGCCGTGATACAAACCGCGGGGTACCTTCTAGCGTCGTTCGCCAAGGAGGTGTGGCACTTGTACGTGACGCAAGGATTCTTGGTTGGGGTGTCGTTCTCAATGATCTTCATTCCCGCCACCATGATTCTCCCCACCTGGTTCAACAAGCGCTTGGCCACTGCCATGGGCCTCTGTGTTGGCGGTGCCGGTATTGGAGGGGTGTTTTTCTCGTTGGTGCTCAACAAGATCATCGAGGTGTCGGGCGACCAGCGCTGGGCCCTCCGCACCTGTGCCTTTGTCACCCTTGCCGCCACCTTGCTTGCCTTGTGTTTCCTCCGACCCCGGAACGAAAAGTACAAGCCGTTATCCGAGACCCTCACCAAGGACTTTCTCAAACAGAATGCTGGCGTCATCTTCAACGCCAAGGCCCTCTACAACTACCCCCTTGTCAACCTTGCTCTTTGGTTCAGTATTTCGCTCATGGGCTACACGTTCATGCTCTACACCACCGCCGCATACGGCCGGTCCGTGGGACTCTCGGCCCAGGAGTCGTCCGCCATCACCGCCATCCTCAACGCCGCCCAGGTGTTTGGTCGTCCCATCATGGGCAACGTCGCCGACCGCTTCGGCCGCACCACCATCTGTGCTGCCATCTGCTTGATCGACACCATTCTCCTCCTTGCATTCTGGATCAACGCCCAGTCCTACGGATCTTTGATTGCTCTCAACGTGTTGCTTGGCTTCACCGTCGGGGTGGGTAGCACCCTTTGTCAACCTATGGCCAGTGACATTGCCGCCGGCTCGGGGAGACTTCCTGCTGCTTGGAGTGCGTGTAACTTGGTTGCGTCCTTCTTCTCCCTCGTGGCCGAGGTGATTGCGTTGGCTCTCAAACAGCCCTCGAGCTCCCGGCCCTATCTTCACAGTCAGATCTTTGCCGGTGCATGTTTCTTCTTTTGCTTTCTCCAGATGTTGGTGAACCGTGAGTGGCTCATCAGAAGGCTTCTAAAGCAGCGGCTTGCCGAGACGGAAGCCGCTCTCGAGGAGTCAAACAAGTCTTACTTGAAGGAGGATGACCAACGCGATGTGCTCAACCAACGCTTGGTCAGATACAACACTCTCCTCAAACGCTCCCCCATTGCATTTGTCTTGAGAATGTTCTACCCATTAGCAGTATAACTCTCCTCAGCCATCATCCAGCAGAGTTTCTACCCATTAGAGTATAAACATTGACATTGAAAGGTGTAGAGATTGTGAATGCTCCTTTAGGACCATACAACAAACAGCTTAAACATGCAAGCACATCGTACGACCCGCACGCAATGTCGAGGTGGCATCGTCCAACATCTACTATTCTCATTAATGACTTTATTGAAGATAAAATACATGCCACATCCTTAACGGTTAGACTTGGCAACTCTCTCCAACTCATCCTTCTTCTTGATGGCGTAAGAAGTGGAAGAACCCTTGGCAGCGTTGATGAGCTCCTCAGCCAAACACTCAGCAATGGTCTTGACGTTTCTGAAAGCAGCCTCTCTGGCACCGATGGTGATCAAAGCAACGGCCTGGTTGACTCTTCTCAAAGGAGAAACATCGACGGCTTGTCTTCTGACGGTACCGGAAGAACCGATTCTGGTGGAGTCTTCTCTGGCACCAGAGTTGACAATGGCGTCAACAACAACCTGGAGAGGGTTTTGCTCGGTCAACACGTGGATGATCTCCAAGGCGTGCTTGACGATTCTGACGGCCTTCAACTTCTTACCGTTGTTTCTACCGTTCATCATGAGGGAGTTGGTCAATCTCTCAACGATGGGGCATTGAGCCTTTCTGAATCTCTTGGAAGCGTATCTTCCAGCAGTGTGGGAGACAAAGACGGGTTGTCTGATTTGGATGTAGTCAACCAAGGAAACGTCCTTAACCTCGATGTTTTCGAAGGACCACTTGTTGAACAACTTGACCTCTTGCTGGGCAGCTTGGACGTCAGCTGGGATGGCGGTGGCCAACTCAACGATTTGCAATTCTTCTTGAACGACTGGCTGTTCTTCAACGTATTGTTCTTCGACGTCAGACATGTTGTGTGAAAGTAATGTGGAACCGGTGAGATTTTTTTCACGCCCTGTACAGTGAGGGACGAGCATTCGCGGCCAAAGTGGTGCAAAAACGAGCAAACAGTCACAAACGCCGTGCTGGCACCTGCGGCGCGCCCTCTTCAGTAGTGGATATCTGAGCACGCTAGGGCAAGGCCCATGCTAAAGTCACGTGTAAACATCAATTTACGCCCGTACATCGGAGCCAAAATTCCCAGCGTCGTTAAAACATGTCCAGCGTGGTTAAAAAGACTACCGTGTGATGGTACCACTCTTCTTATTGGTCTGGTCGAGTTTCACTTGGCTCCGAGCAAAATTGGTTGACTTCCTCGACACTGTTGGGTCGCTCATAGTTAAGGCCCTCGATCTGGAGGTGGTGATGATTTAGCCAAATTCAGCCGGCCAAATCCGCTGAAAAGTTGCACACACCTTCTTCTACCGCTACGCTGCCAACTCGCCCACTGCTACACGAAAAGTACTCTCCCCGAGGGTAATTGCCACGTCTGGTGGATCCACCCTGGGGATGTTCCGTCCTGCACACAGCGTCGAAAACTTTTATCGACCGAATTACCGCAGTAGCCCAATTAGGAAGGTTAAAGTTCAAAGTCGTGTATGAGCGTAGAATGGCTAAACAGTCATCTGACAATTTGGACAATCAGGTACTTCGACAAAGGATATGCTCCTATTGCATCTACAAATGAACCCGACTGCCATGGAGTAACCCAATCTCATAATAAAGACAACATTTCAGGGCGATTCGCTCACCATAAGGGAAAGAGACCCCATGATACGTCTGGTTCATTGGCGACCTTGCCAGCTTGAGGTGAGTTCCCCCTACGGTTTGATGCACTTTGGCTCGGTGATGCACCCGAACATCATGTATCGCCCGGTTTGGATCGCCTCCTTTGTGCCTGGTTTCATGTCACCACCCTTTCATGTTCCCACCTGATCACCTTGCTTTGTTGGTCACTCAGCCATGTCTTCCTTGCTTTTCGCAGCTAAGTGACCGGGGCTGAGAGTTCCAAGAATTTGGTGATCCGCGCCTGCACACAACCCCCCGCACTCCTCGAATAAAGCGACGCTCCAGCCAGCAATTCTTCTGTAATCCATCATGTCCAAGGATAACTACGCTCCTCCGACCGGCGCTCCTCCCAACTGGTCCAGCAACGACAACGGGTACGCTCCCCAGGGCCAGCCCAACTACAACCAAAACACCCAGGATAGAGGTTTCTTGGGAGGAAACAATCAACAATACGGCGGTGGCTACCAACAAGGTGGATACCAGCAAGGGTACCCTCCTCAAGGTGGTTACCAGCAGGGATACCCTCCCCAGCAAGGTGGGTACTACCAACAACAACAGCCAATGTATGTGCAGCAACAAAAGAAGAGCGGAGACAGCTCGTGTTTGATGGGATGTTTGGGAGCCTTGTGTGTGTGCTGTACCTTGGACATGTTGTTCTAGCATAAAGCAATGTAGTTAAAATGTATCATCAATTTATCAATGTCAAAGCATCTGTCAAAAATGAATGCTAAAACTTTACTATTTAGTAGCATTTCGTGGCCTCCTTAATACTCCTGGACATTGTCGTTGGTGTCCGTCACCTTCACCCCCTCGACCGCAATCAAGATCAAGGCCACGTTGTCCCGCTCGATGTAGTTCTTGGACTGCACGGTGTCGATGGAGTCGTTGTTCTTGTGGAGGGACTGGAAGAACAAGAAGCGGTCGTGGTCGGTGTCGGGATCCAAGATCTCTGCCGTGCCACTGATCATCACCGACACACTGCTGATCTCCGCCTTGTTGATGTTGGTTAAAAGCTCGTAGAGCGAGTTGCGACGGGTCAGGTCCGAGGGCTCCTGTTCCGGGGCTCTGGCCGAGATCCAGTCGTGTACCAACAACGACACGTTGGGGTTGCTGGTGATGTTCTCGTACTTGGTTGTTCCCTTTGGCGAGGAGGTGATGATGTAGTCGGTGTCACCCCGATTGATATATGTGTAGTTCATCAACGACACATGGGGGATGTCGTTCTTGGACGTGGCAAGGTGCACGAAGCGGGTGGACTTTAATAATTTGACGACGCTATCTGGCAAGTTGCTCATGATGGGGTATTTGCGCGACCATGAGTGATTTCGAAGATGAGTTCGACACCATCAAGCAATTGAGCGAGTCGGAGCTACGTGACGACAAGATGATCCGGAGAATCAAGTTGGAGCGCCGCCTCAACCAGATGGAGCTGGGCGCCGTGAGCCCCCTCGATGTGGTGGATGACACAGACACCACCACCCCACAACCAAAAGAGCCAACAGCCCCAAAACCAATTGACCCTCCAAAGCTGGTGCACAAGCACCGCATCAAGATCACCGGCAAAGACAAGTTCCTCGCTTTGAAGAAACCCCGCGTCGACAAACTGGACATCTACACCATACGACACCGCGTGCTCGCCAACCTCCAGGGCAAACAGCCCGACTTCCCCGGGCTCCTTGAGCTGAACCTCGTGGAAAAGTACAACGAGGTGTACCAGACCCTCCAAAACACCGTGAAGGACCGCGAGGGCCACTCGGTGCTCATCATTGGGCCCCGAGCCAGCGGAAAGTCCGCCATCGTGGAGCGGGCGCTTGCGCAATTGGGCGCCGAGTTTCCCCAGCAGTACTTTGTCATCCGGTTGAATGCGTACTTGCATGCTGACGACAATGCTGCCGTGCGAGAGATTGCCCGGCAGCTTGACCAGAACGTGGTGGGCGAGTACCGCTTCGAGCAGCGGGCCATCAGCGACACCTTCACCAACATCCTTGCGTTGTTGGACGATGCGACCTCAAAGACCAGTGGCGATCGTTCCGCCGCCATCGTGTTCACCATCGACGAGTTTGAGCGGTACACCGGCAACAGCAAGCAGACGCTCTTGTACAACTTGTTTGACCTCTCGCAGACGTCGCTGATCCCCATCTGTGTCATTGGGCTTCTGACCCGAATCACCACCCGGGAACTGCTCGAGAAGCGGGTCCGCAGTCGGTTCAGCCAGCGCATCGTCACGCTCCCCCGGCCGGCGACCATCGACGAGTTCTGGGCCAACGCCAAGCTCAACCTCATGGTGGACGACGACACAAAGAGGCTGCTTAGCCACCCCGCGGTTGCCGACGCGTGGAACTCCCGTGTCGAGGCGCTCTACTCGGAAAACACCACCCTCACCCGACTCGTTGTGCAAAACTTCTACACCGTCAAGAACTACAAAGACTTCAACAACCACTGCATCCATGCTGTTAGCGCCGCCACTGCCGAGGCACCGTACCTCCACGACGCCGACTTCAAGGTGTACCCGCTCTCGCAGCCCAAGAACTCCGTCCAGGACATTCTCGCCGCCCTCTCCACGTTGGAGCTTCTCCTTGTCATTGCCGCCGCTCGCTGGATGAGCAAGGTCGACCTCCACGCCCTCAACTTCAACATGGCCTACAAGGAGTACCAGGAGATGATGAAGGCCCTCAACGCGGGGTCCGCCGCCGTCACGGCGCAATCGGCGTTGGACTCGGCGGTGCTCTCCAACATCAAGGTCAACCACAAGATATATCTGGACCTGGTGCTCAAAAACAGCTGGCAGACGCTCTACCGGCTTGGCTTGGTGTTGGACGTGGTCACCAACTCCAACGAACTCAATGCCGCCAACAACAACCTCAACCGCTCGTTCATCATCGAGGAACTGAAGATGGTGCAGCTCGACGTGACACTCGATGAGTTGAACGCGTTGGTTACCGACCAGACCTACCGGCAACTCACGCGGTTGTGAGGAACACCCGCATATTTTGACACACTGGTGTTTTCGCAACTCTGAAACAGTTGCGAAACCTTGTCGGTATTTAAGTGCCCCGGTGTCGGTCGGGAAAATATGCCCCAAACATTGCACGAGAGCGTGTCGACGACTCTTCCCAAAACGCCTTCGGGTGAGTTCTTCGACAAGGATGTCAAGGAGATCTTTTGTATGATGGTGATCTGCCTCCGGCTTACTGCACACACGGACCGGTTCCTTTCCCGGAGTCACCCGTACTCGTTCCAGCAAGGCAAGGCCTTGGAGGTGATGGAGCACTTGAACATCGACGTCGACCTCTCGTCGGCCACCACGTCCATTCGCTACTCGATCAAGGCCCAGTTGGCGATGGTGTTGCTTCGCCGCTTCTTCGCCGCCAAGTTGCTCCACTGTCCGGCGGATCGGACTCGCCAGCACCCAAAGGATGGAGTGGCCATGCAGCCCACCGCCAAGGGCGTCGCTGTTCTCGGCCAATTCTGTCGAGAGCTAGGTATGAGTTCCTCGCAACAGCCGTCCATCCTTGCCTCGCGCCACCACTCCATGGACCTTCTCTGCTTCGACCGCCACTCGCGCACCGACGCCGTCTACCAGCTGGAGTACCTCGTGGTGGTGGTGTTCATGCGGCTCATGGGCCCGGCGCCAAACGTATGGTCTCCCTCCAACTCACCCGCCCCCGTGACAATCCAGGACTTCGACCACGACCTTTTCTCGTTGGGAGACACTTCAAGTGGGAAGCGCCGCAAGATCAAGGCCCTCCGCAGCCCGTACCACCACCGCTACTTCACCAACCCCGACAGTGACTCGCAAATGCAGTACTACGAGTCGTCCTCGGGAGTCCGAGTGTTCCACAACCGTCACTTTGGCTCCAAGACATATGAGTATTGCGTGACAGGAAAGGCCGTGTGCCAGTGGTTGTGCGACTGCACCGACATCATGAGCGTTGCCCATGCTGTTGACCTTCTCGTGAGTCTCGTACGGGCCCGTCTCATCAAGCCGGTAAAGGGGGCCGGCGATCCTGTTCGGTCATTCTACGTCATCACGTCCCTCGGCCACAAGCACTGCCAGTGGGGTGCTCCTGTACAAACTGTTGGATTCGGCGAGGACCCTGAGCCAACTCCCGAGGAGAGAGGTGACCCCATCAGGCTATTGGATGTGCTCAACGATCCCGGAATGCGCTATCTATATCGAACCCATCTCGAGCAATCTTACTGTGCCGAGAATCTCCTCGCATATCTACAACTCAAGCAATACGGTGCTCAGGTCAAGGTGCTCAACGAGCTTGCAAAGGCACAAGTATCCAAGCAAATCACCCGGGTCTCCAACGTATGCGCCTCCCTTGCTTACAGCATCTACTTCAAGTACTTGAGTGCCGAGTCGCCGTTCTCGCTCAATGTGGACTACGCCCTTCGTGAGGAAATCACCAACATCATGATGGACTGGAGCCCATCACCCGATGAACCTCCGGAGACCGGAGGCGCGTGCCAAAAGACCGGCTCCCCCAACAAGACCGGCTCTCCCATTGCGTGCATCACCATCTCCACGCCCTCGACCCCCTCCACGTCATCCTCTGAGACCGACGAGCCGTCGTCTGCACTTACATTGATTGCTCGTGCCACCCCGGTGTACTTGCGCATACAGCAAAGCATCTTCCGCCTCATGGAGACCGACTCCTTCCCAAAATTTCTCGCCGGAGACGTTTACCGCCAGGCCGTGGGGCGGCCCTCCAGACAATCTAGCATAAAGCGTATATAATAAATTCCTTCGTAATGGTATGGTAGTGTACATTATGCAATTGGGTCCAACGTCGTACCCTTCTTGATGGTGGCCCAACCAATCAACCGCCAGTGCTTGTCGATACGTCTCGACAAGGCAATCTTCTCGTTGACCTCGGTACAGGCCGGAGTGGTTAATTGTAAACGAGCCATGTCGGCCTTGACAGCCACCACTCGGGCCCCGGTGGCAGTGGAGCCGATGTTGACCATCAACACCTCGCCGCTCTCCAACTTTCTCACCTTGGCACCTTGCTTCTGACCATCGGTCTTGACACCCAACAACCTTCTCAAAAGGAAGTAGTTGATCTCAATGTCGGTGTACACGGAGGGCAAGTCGCCCTTGGAGCCAACAACCTGTCCCACAAGTCTGTCGGCTCTACAGAGAGTAGGGTCCACCTTGGTACCCACACCAATCAACCCACCGGGGACGGCGAATTTAAGGTCGTTGTGCTCTGCGAAAAGGGAAACAATGTTGGAGAAGATGGGCTTGCACTGGATCTTACCGTTGTCGTCCTTGGTGACGATACCCGGTCTGATTTCGATTTCGTCTCCGAGCTTGAACACACCATTAAGAATGGAGCCTCCGGCAACACCTCCTTTGAGGTCGTCAATCTCGGCTCCGGGTTTGTTGACATCAAACGATCTGATGACAATCAACCTGGGCGAGGCCTGGAAGTCTCTCATGGGGACGGGGATATAGTTGCAGATGAATTGGTTGACGGCGTCAATGTTGTACTTCAATTGGGCCGAGATGGGCACGATGGGGGCCCCGTCGGCAATGGTGCCTCGGATGAAGTTGAGAATGGACTTTTGGTGGTCCAACGCCGACTCTTCTCTCATGAGATCAACCTTGTTCTGCAAGATGATGACATGCTTCAACTTCATGATTTCGATGGCAGCCAAATGCTCAGAGGTTTGTGGTTGAGGACAGCTCTCGTTACCGGCAATCAACAACAACGCGGCGTCCATGACGGCGGCTCCCGACAACATGGTACTCATCAAGATATCGTGTCCGGGACAGTCGACAAACGAAACGTGTCTCACCAACTTGTAGCGTCCCGAGCATCCCTCACGGGCACACTTGGGTCTGATCTCCTTGTCGGACTTGAAGGACTTGTAGCAATCGGGCGCAGGACACTCGTCGTTGTCACACTTGTAGATCTTGGCGTTGGCGTAACCCAACTTGATGGTGATATTTCTCTCCAACTCGTCCTTGAAACGCACCGTCTGCACGCCCGAAATGGCTCTCACCACGGTGGACTTACCGTGGGCCACATGGCCAATGGTTCCAATGTTGATGGTGGCTTGTCTGTTGATGATCTCGGCGGAAAGCGGGGTCAATGAGCTGAAGTCGGGGTTCTCGGGCTGTTCGGGCAACCCGCCGCCCTCCTCGAACTCTCGCTTGGCGGCCTCCTCGTCGTACTCGTCGTCAATGCCGGTGAAGGCGACGCTCTTCTTCTCCTTCTGCGGCTCGGCCACCTCGGCCTGCTCGTTGCCGCTCTCCACGTCGTGCTCGTAGTACTCCTCTTCGGGCTCCTCAATACTGCCAATCACAATATCCGGCGTGGCGTTGTCAATATCGTCGTAAGACATGATGGTGATTTCTGAAAGAAATTTTCATGGCGCGCGCACGACACCACCATGCCTTCACTCTACCGTAAGTAGTTCGAGTCTGATTGGGCTTGGGTCTGACTTCTTTGTCTACATGGTTCGTGGCTCATAAATTACTAGGTCATTGCGCATGGAACCCAAAGTCGTTCATCACGCTGTCCACATCCTTCCAGAGTAGGTCGGTGTCGAGAGAGTCCATTTCGAGGTTCTCGAGACTCTGCACGGGCGACTCGTTGAGCACCACCTCCGACATCATGTCGAGGTTGTCGTTTGGATAGCGATGCCCGCCGTTGAAGCCCGGAAGCGTGGCGTTTCGAGCCGCCGGCGCCTTGGTCTGCGACCGGTTGATGCTGTTGCCCAGAATGGCCATGCGGGACGAGTCTGCTGCTCGGGGCTGAAACTGCTGGAACGTCAGCACGTACTCGGGGTTGCCCACGTCGGGGTGCTTGAACACGTGTGGGGTGCGGTTGTTCGACACGGGCGACAGCTGGTTGGTGGGGGTGGTGTCCTGCTTGACGAGCGGCGACGAGTCGTTGCTGTTGTTAACCACTTTGAATATGTTGGAACGCTTTCCGGGGGCAGATATGGGCTGGGGGTCCAAGGGGATGGTGCGGATGATCTTGCGGGCCTTGCTCTCGGCATTGACGGTGTTGGACAACAGCCGCTGGCGCTTGGTGCGGCTGGACGAGCTGCTCCCACCAGGGGTGCCCTTGTCGCTGGGGTCTTCCTTTTCATCTTCCGAAACCACCGCCTCCTCCTCGTCGAGGGAGTTGCCGTCGTCGTCGTTGTCGCCGTTGTTTTCCGTGCGGTTGTTGAGCTTGATCATGCCCACCTGGTCGCGAAGGAGGAAGAGACAGTCAAAGAACACCGAGGCGCTCATCCGCGAGCGGATGTTGATGCTCAAAGAATTCAAATTCTTCTCCTCGAGGGTGCGGAAGAGCTGCCACATGTTGCGCATGATCCCACTCGACCGGTAGGCAATGTCGTGCTTGAGCACGGAGGCGTGCGCCGCGAGCGAGATGGCCGCCTGGTAGCTCTGCTTGCCCACGTCAATGTCCACCACCTCCTTCAACGACGAGTGCGCGAGCTTGGCTATGATGCACGACGCCTGCCAGATGTTGATGATGTACACCACGGGCAAGTACTTGACAAACAGCGGGTCGCGGGCCTGGCAGAGGTGCGCGTGGTTGATGAGGGCAATGGCGGCGTTGTAGAGACCCACAAGGCCCTTGGAGAGCTCGAACCGCAGGAGCAGCGCCAGGTCCATGAAGTAGTATGTGAGGAGGTGCACGCGGGCGGTGAGGAGACTGAATTTGAGGTAGGGGTCGCCCACATGCGGGGCCATCTTCACCTCCAAGTCGTCGAGCTGGCGAGAGAGAACCTTCAAGAGGGGGAGCCGGTGGCCGTGGTCCAGTGCGCCGTACGACTCGGCCGACGACGTGTTCAAGGTCTTGGAGATTTGGTCCTCGAAGTGCGCCACCTCAATGAGTTTCTGGAGAAAGTCGGGGAGCTGCACCGACCCTCCGAGGCGGAACATCGACTGGATCGACGAGTCGAACTGCACGAACGCCGGGAACCCGAACGCCGACGCGATGCTCTGGGACGCGATGTTGCACACGACCCACGTCTTGGCCTGTTCTTGCGCCATGGCAATCTGCTGGGGAGTCTTGGTGCCGCTCGAATGGTCGGAAAGGGAGCTGGGCGAATGGAGCCCGATGCGGATGGCCTGGAAGAGCGCCACGCCAATGGTGTTCCACGACGAGTCGGCACTGAGCGACGATGTGATGGGCGGCCAGAATGTGTAGAGAAGGAACGCCTGCACCGAGTACACCGAGCACGCGTTGATGATGGGCTCGTCCTCTTCGGTGGGGTTGTAGCGAGTGATTGGGGATATGGTGATTTCAGCAAGAATGTCCTTGATGATGGGCGAAAGGGTAAGAAGAAGATGTTTTGTGGGGTCGCCTCGGTACCGTCTCGCGGCAACAAACATAATCACCCAGAAAAGCGCCGGACAGAGCTTGTAGATGCGCTCGGGGCCCTTGACCACGTCCACCAACGGTAGGATCGGGTGGTACCGCTCGACGTACTCGACAAAGAGGTTCTGGATCGTTTCGGGCGAGAAGGTGACCGCATCGAGGCTCTTCTCCTCGCACACGAGCGCATGGGGCGGGATCACCACCCGGGGAGTTTCCACCCGTAGCTCGTCCTCGCGGGGGTCGTTGTATGGGGATAGCGACACCGCGCGGTCCTGGACCGCACGGCTGTCGGGGGGATCGGCGAGAATGCTCGAGCTGCTGAGAGTGGGGATTCTTCGTAGGAGCTCGGCCGCCTGCGAGGTGCTCAATGTTTTCTTGAGTTCGCTGAACTCTTTTTCGATCTGGGCAATCCGGGCCCGCTTGTAGGTTCGCTTGTAGTCGGTTTTGATGTCACACTTGTGGCCCTTCTTCATGCACCGGGTGCACGGCTCGGGATGGCGCTCGAAGGCGTCACACTTGGACTTTTGCTGGCGGCACTCGATGCAACTCACCTTTTTGGGCTTGCCGCTTTTGGAAAGTGGCACCGACAGCGTCTCGTGGAACAGCGGGCTTTCCTCTTTGATCTGGTTGTTGAGCACCAGTAGCTCCCGCGACATGTTGGCGATGTGCGCCAAGTTATCTAGAGGGGACTGAATGTTACTCATGATGTGATGTTTTTCATGCAGGTTTTTGAGATGTGCGTATTATGTCATCTGTGGCACAACCTTCTACACCGACCGTGCTGCCTGGCTGGCATAGCCAGCCAGTGTGTTGCCATTGTTTGCTTTCTTAAAAGCAAGATTTTCGGGAAGCTGGACTTCGTGATGTAAGCTATCGAGCGTAGCTTGTAAGTCGTAAGTCTAGTATCACAACCCGACTCGAGCCTTGTACTGATGAAGCCTTGTATTCATGAAGCCTTGTAGGGATACTCGTGGAGTGAACAAAAGAAGTCCTAGTTTCGAGAATGTTGGTTTTGACAGAAAAGCCCCCGCTACATATTTCGCAGCTACTTATTTGCCCAAAATGTTCCCGAATTGCAAAATCGCCAAAATTGAAAATACCAAAATCACATCTTCAGAATTCACAAAGCCATCTTCACAACGACTTCGGATTGTTGACACCACCGCCTCGACGTGATGATTCACTTCCCGTTTACAGGTTTACCTCGCCACGCAACCGCGCGACATGCACCTCATCCTCTCTTTCCAACAGAGCAACACCGACATCCGCCTTCTCTGGGCGTCGGTGTTTGTCCGCATGGCCGGGTACGGACTCACCAACCAGGTGCTCACGCTCTTTCTCGAGGCGTCCGGGGTGCCGGAGCTGCGCATCGGGCTCTTTATGACATTGACGCTTTTGGGCGACACCGCCATCTCGTACGTGTTGACGTGGTACGCCGAGGAGATTGGCCGCCGCACCGTCATGGTCATTGGCAGCGTGATGATGCTTGCGTCGGGGTTGGTGTTTGCCACCAGCTCCAGTTACGTGGTGCTCTTGACCGCAGCAATCGTGGGGGTGATTTCGCCCAGCGGCGACGAGACGGGGCCCTTCAAGTCGGTGGAGGAGGCCTCCATCGCCCACTTGACCCCGCACAACCACCGCCCGGAGGTGTTTGCGTTCTACGGGGTGTTTGGCACCGCGGGCGCTGCCCTTGGCTCGGTGGTGGCGGGAGTGCTCGTGGACCACCTTCACAGTATGGGCTACTCCCTCCTCACCGCCTACCGCTTCATCTTCTTTGTGTACGGGGGAATTGCCATAGTGAAGGTGGGGTTGATGCTGTGTCTTTCCAAGAAATGTGAGGCAAACCAAACTCATCAACATGATGAAAACAGTGAAACCTCCACGCTCTTGGCCCAGCCCCAGGGGCTCTCGCAAAACGCCCGCTACTATCTCCCGCGCCTCCTTGCCATCTTCATGTTGGACTCGCTCGGCTACGGCTTCATGCCCTCCGCGTGGGTTGTCTTCTACTTCAAAAAGGTGTTCCAGGTCACCGCCACCACGCTCGGGGTGTTGTTTCTCTGCACCAACGCCGTCGACTCCATCTCCAGCTTGCCGTCGGCCTACTTTGCCAAGTGGCTCGGGCCCGTCAAGGCCATTCTCTTCACCCAGGCGCCCGCGGCAGTGTTCTTCTTGCTCATGGCCTTCACGTCGCGCTTGCCCATTGCCGCAACTCTCTACTTCTTGAACTGCGCCGGGTCCACCATGGACGTGGTGCCGCGGCAGGTGCTCCTCACGTCCATCATGAGCAACCACGAAATCACCAAGGTCATGGGCATCATCAACATTGGCAAGACGTTGGCGCGGTGCGTGGGGCCCATCTTCACGGGCCACTTGGCCGAGGCGGGAGCGTTGCGCTACGGCTTCGTCATCAACTCGCTGTGTGTGCTTTTGGCCGACCTCATCCTCGCGTGTAATTTCCTCTCGCTCGACCTGGGCATTCTCCAAAAGCAGAGCCACTACCAGGAAATCGAGTGAGCTGGATTTGGCTAACGCACCCGGCCGCTCCTGCACATAAACCTGTCTATAAAAGCAATCGCGGATATCTGGGGAAGTATCATGGCCGACTACAAGTTTGATTACGCCCGTGACGACGCCAAGAAGAAGGAGCTTCTCCGGTTTGCGGCAAGTCAATGGGGGAAACTCGCGGGGGCGGAGACCTTCGCCAGTGTGGTGTACCAGGTTTACTCCACGTATTCCGACGGGTACAAGATGTTCTACCTCGAGGATACCTCCACCAAGAAGCCCATTGCGTCGACGGTGGTTCGCAGACTCAGGGGGTTTTATCGTGAGGCCGAAAAGGGCAACGCGATCAACTCGGCCCCCGATCCGTCGTTACTTGGAGTCAAGCACACATCCGTGTTGCTTGTGAGCATGGTGCTCACCGATCCCGCGTACCGGGGCCAGGGACTCATGTCGACGCTCCTCAAAAAGGCCATTGAGTACACCGAGGACGAGATCATCAAGGAGCACATCGACAACAGCACCGACTCCAACGACAGCTTCAAGAACATGGTGGTGCAGGACGGCCTCCTCGACAAGCAGTTGGCCCACCACTACTTGTCCAAGCAGTACACGTGGATCTTGTACTCGTCGGTGGGCACGTACTACGAGCGGTTCGGCTTCAAGCCGTATCCCCTCAACATGTACCTGGTGCCCGCCACGGTGTTGCGTCCTCAGGACAAGGAGGTGATTGAGACGTTGATCAAGGGCCTGGGGTCGGAGAACCCGGCGCTCGTGGGCAAGCGGCTCAAGCTACTCCGCCACTCCAACCCGCAGGACCGCGAACTCCTCTCGTTCATCTACCAGGGCAAGGAGCTCGACATCTTGACCGAGTTGAACAAGTTGGTGTTCCACTCGGAGTTGGCG
Source organism: Gaillardinia entomophila (assembly GCA_030555945.1). Taxonomy (NCBI): domain Eukaryota; kingdom Fungi; phylum Ascomycota; class Pichiomycetes; order Serinales; family Metschnikowiaceae; genus Gaillardinia; species Gaillardinia entomophila. Next base: position 483,519 of record JANIVT010000002.1, on the reverse strand, counting down.
GGAAGCAGCAAGTCGTCGTCGTCCCTCACCAACTTGACCAACGTGTTGTCCATGAGCAAGTTGGGGTCGTCCAACGAGCTCTCGTCCATTGCCGAGGGCGGTCAGCAGTCGCGGCGCCGGTCGTCGACCATCGGCCAGCTCACGGTGCCCAAGTTCTCCATCAAGCCAGACCCACTGTCGTTTGACATGTTCTACGAGCTCGAGTCGAGCGTGGTGAAGAAGCTGGGCAACGACGCCGCCATCGACGCCGCCGACATCCGCGGCGCCATCTTGTCGAACGACCTCCAGCAAAAGAACTACTACGTGCTCTGGGGCGCCACTGCCTCGCGCAAGGCCGTCATTCTCGGCATGGGCGAGCTCAAGTTCGACCTCTACGGCGCGGCGCCCGAGCACGCGGGCCTCCCCCGTCGCCGCGGCTCCTCCTTCACGGGCCTCAACGACTTGGGCGGCGTCAACTTCCAGGACTTGACCCTCTTGTTGCATGCTGCCTTGTACAATGCCGCCGAGCGGATCGGCGCCCCGTCGCCAATTGCCGTTGGCGAAAACGACTTGCCCACCACCATCCCCGGGCCGGTGCTCCACGACTTCTTCATGAACTACTTGCCCACCAACTTTGAAAATGTCCACGGACAGGACGAGGATGTCGACGACGGCGCCAAGGTGCGCTTCTTGACCTCGTCCGACGCATACATCTTGCCTATGCTCCGCAAGTTCGGATCCAACGATCCCAATTTTGACCTAGACTGGTACGCCAACTGCCTCTGGCTGTATGGTTGATGTGATATAGTTTGATCAATGGTGCCACGACTTATCTCCTTGCCGAGGCACGAGGCAATGAAGTGTTCAGTGTTAATCTCTACACCCATTGCTTCGTGCCTGGCAATAATCAGTAATCTCTACACCCATTGCTTCGTGCCTGGCAATAATCAGTAATCTCTATAACCCATTGCCTCGTGCCTCGGCAATGGGTTTAGATTTTTGTGGGGACCGCGCATGGACACTAATGATGGGTTCGTGCCCATACTAGCCATCTTCTACGCCGTGTTTCACCCGACAGAAGGCACCAAGATCATCCACCAGGTGCCCGAGAACTCCATCATCCAGAAGGGCTCGGCCATCAGCGACAACTCGTTGTTTGATTTCGACACCGTCAAAAACTACATCATCCCCAAGCCCCAGCTCTGCAACCGGCTCCTATCGTTCAAGATCGACCGGCACCGCGTCATTGGCTACCCGGTGAATATCGAGAGCACCGACTACCTGCGCAATTCCTTCAACTTCAACTTTGGTTTTGTATTTCCTTATGATCGGGACACCACCCCCTACGAGCCGGCCATCCAGCGCATGGGCAAGATGTTTCGGGTGTTGGAGGAGCAGAGTTTCATTTTGAGCAAACTCGAGGCGAAGCTCCTGTTTTATCCCCGGGACGACAACAACAAGCCGGTGATTCCCCTGCTCATCTACACCGAGTTCAACAAACGGTTCCCCGAGGCGCTCCTGACCCCCGGGCAAACCAAGTACCGCAACGTCGAGCTTTCGTCGATTGAGTCGCTCATCCACCAGATTTACCAGGACCTCAACAACTACCTGGAGTGCTGCATTCCGCTAGATACCGCCAACAGCGTGGACATCAAGCTCTTCCCGATCCTCCCGCCGCCCATGAACATCAAGGCGTACCAGGTGCCCGTGTCCACCGTCAAGCTCAGCTCGATGGTGGACGTCAACTGGGACCCCACCATGCTCAAGATCCTTCCCCACATCAACGGTGTCAACTCCATCAAAAAGATTAGTGAGTTGGCCGACGCCGACTACCTCCTAACCAAGCAGTGCGTGCAGCATCTCATGCCGTACAAGTGCATCACGATGATTGATATCTTTCAGTTTGGCAACATCTATGCCCCCACCAACCACATCGGAGACTTTCTCAAGACCCCGGGCTTGGCCCAGGAGTGCCAGGCGTACATCGTGACCGGCGAGCCCATCTCCACCACGGCGCCCACCAGCACCACCAACACCCCCCACAACATGTCGGCGTCGGTATCGCCCTACACCCGCACCAACTACCTTCAGCTAAGCAAGCGAAAGGAGACAAAAACCATCAAGGTGCCGTCCAAGACATCGCTCTTTTTCCTCTACCGCTCCCTCAACCAGGGCCAGACCCTCAAGGAGTGGTACATCCAGTACCGCAAGCTCCTCGGGGACATTGACATCCGGCGCTTCATCACGTTCGGCATGCTCCGGGGCCTCATCTACCGCGTGCACTCGTACCCCGTGATTGGCTCGTTCAACCACCAGCTCAACGTCAACGACGAGCTCGACGAGCTCATGGAGGAGTTCGAGGCCCAACAGTTAGACAAGCCGCCGCATCTGCTCCAGGCGCCGCGGGTCAGTTTCAGTGCCGACCGCCGCCAAATCACTTTCAGTGATAGCGACAGCGACATCGACGACGCCTCGGCCATCAGCATCCACGACCAGGCCATCGACGACACCGATCCCGACGAGACCGACGCCGGCGACATGATCAAGCTCGTCAAGCTCCTCAAGGGCTATCAGTGCATGGACAGCATCTGCACCGAGTTGCATCGCCTGCGGGGCGAGGTGGAGGCCATGCTCCACAAGCTCGGCAACTTCAGCATCATCAACGGGTGAAGGTGTGGGTCACGTGACGCGCCATGCGCCTGGCGCCGGTGTCTCCCTCCCCCCCCCGGCGCGACTTTTTGTTTGTTGTTTTGATTGTTTCTTTCTAAACACAACCATGTCAGGAAAAGGAAAAGTCCACGGAGGCAAGGGAAAGTCGTCCGAGTCCGCCAAGAGCACCACGTCGCATTCTGCCAGAGCAGGCTTGCAGTTCCCCGTGGGTAGAGTCAAGAGATACTTGAAGAAGAATGCTCAGAACAAAATCCGCGTCGGGTCCAAGAGTGCCATCTACTTGACGGCGGTGTTGGAGTACTTGACCGCCGAGGTGTTGGAGTTGGCGGGTAACGCGGCCAAGGACTTGAAGGTCAAGAGAATCACCCCTAGACATTTGCAGTTGGCCATCCGAGGCGATGAGGAGTTGGACAACTTGATCAAGGCCACCATTGCTTACGGAGGTGTGTTGCCTCATATCAACAAGGCGTTGTTGTTGAAGGTGGAGAAGAAGCAGCCCCCACCAGCCAAGTAAGCCGCGAGCTTATTGTACTATATGTTTAGTGTATAATATGTCTATGTACATTTAGGTGCCGAGGCGGATGCCGAGGCACCTTGCGATGTTGGACCAGTCGCCGACGCCGCCACTGGGGCCACTGGGGCCGATGGGGTCTCCTGAATAGATGTTTTTGTTGTTGGTTGTTCCGGCTCCAACTTGATGAACTTCGGGTTCATGCCCTCCGGGAGCTTGTAGTCATCCAAGCGGATGTTGTGTTCCTTGAGCTTGTTCTTGATGTAGACGATCTCGTCCTGGAGCGTGGAAATATCATCGGCCAACGCGTTCCGCTCATCCAGGGCCTTTTTCCGGCTTCGGTACGCCTCGTAGAAAATCAACAGGCCCGCCACGCTGAAGATGAAGAACTCCAGGATGAACGTGGCGCCGTTGTCGATGGCCTTGTTATCATTCAAGGGCCGGATCTTGATCTTCTTTTCGCCCAAGAGGCTCATGCGCAACCGGAGATCGGTGGAGTGGATGGTTTGCGCGATGCGGATGCACGCCAGGCGGAACTTGTCGTGTTCCTTGGCCTGCTGCTTGAGCCCGGTGGCAATGGGCTTGGCCACGGTGCGGATGAGGAGCGACGTGAGCTTGAGTGCTATGCCACTCATGAAGATATTCGCGCCGCCACAAACAAAACCGCCGGCCACCACCAACTCGACAACCAAATCGGCCGAGGGATGATGTCATCACCTGGGTCTGAGCACCCGGCGGATCGTTTTCCGCTGATGCCTCATGTCAGCACCTGGCACATTGGTCTCTGCTGATGCCTCGTGTCAGCACCTGGCTATTTGGTCTCTGTTTAGTTGGCGCCGTCAGACACAGCCCAAAGCGTCCCACGCACCCACCTACCTAATTGCACGCCCCCTCATCCCTCTGCCCGGTGAGTGCCGGCGGGCTCGGAGTTGGTTTACGAGCCGCCGAGCCTTCCCCCACAATGGTGATGCCCCACAACGAGGCCCGCCGTATGCACTCCCCAAGTTGGCGAGGGTGCTGAGGCACGAAGTAGGCGGGTGCCGGCGGCTTCGCTGCGATTCCATGGCCACCACCATGGCTGGCCCACACCTCTGGGGACTGTTGTTTTCTGGTCCGCTTCAAACTCGTGGTCAAACACCCCCTCGCCCATTGGGTTCCTGGCGTCTTTTCTCTTGGCTCAGCCAATCATCGCAGCCAACCCCACAAACCGGAGGAGGGGAAGTTGCAACATGTGTGCAGGCGCGCGATTTGTTGAGACCACCACCGTTATCTGTGGGGTCGATGCAAACTCCGAGCCCCGATACTCCGTGAGTATAAGTAGGCCGTCCCCCCGCAAAAAAAAATGAGCCACATACGTGAAATGCCCGAATCGACTGCTCACTTGACGTTGGACCACGAAAAAGCCCAGGCGCCGCCCGCCGGATTCAAGGAGCGGTCGCTTGCCAAACCCAACTTGGCCGACTTTGCTGCGTACGAGAAGTTGTACAAGCAGAGTGTGGAGGACCCCTACACGTTTTTTGGCGATGCCGCCAAGCAGTACTTGGACTGGGACCGCCCGTTCGACGAGGCCCGGATCCCCCGCTCGCCCGACAACGACTTCAAGGACGGCGACATCCCCGCGTGGTTTGTCGGCGGCCGCCTCAACGCTTCCTACAATGCTGTTGACCGATGGGCCATCAAGAACCCCGACAAGCCCGCCATCATCTACGAGGGCGACGAGGTGGACCAGGGCAAGATCATCACCTACGGCGAGTTGCTCAAGGAGGTGTCCAAGTTGGCGCACGCGTTGACCAAGCTCGGCGTCAAGAAGGGCGACTCCGTGGCGGTGTACCTCCCCATGATCCCCGAGACGGTGGTGACGCTCCTCGCCATCACGCGGATTGGCGCGGTGCACTCGGTGGTGTTTGCCGGGTTCTCGTCCACCTCGCTCAAGGACCGGATTCTCGATGCCAACTCGCAGATTGTCATCACCGCCGACGAGAGTAAGCGTGGCGGCAAGACCATCGAGACCAAGAAGATTGTGGACGATGCCTTGAAAGACATTGACACCGTGCGCAACGTGCTTGTGTTCAAGCGAACCGGCAACTCCCATGTCCCCTTCAACGCTGGCCGTGACTTGTGGTGGCACGAGGAGTTGGCCAAGTACGGCAACTACTTTGCCCCCGTGCCCGTGGACGCCGAGGACCCCATCTTCTTGTTGTACACGTCCGGGTCCACCGGCAAGCCCAAGGGCATCCAGCACAACACCGCGGGGTACCTTCTTGGCGCGTTGCTCACCACCAAGTACACCTTTGACGTGCACGAGGACGACGTGATCTTCACCGCCGGCGACGTGGGCTGGATCACGGGCCACACCTACGTGGTGTACGGCCCGCTTCTCAATGGCGCCACCACGGTGGTGTTTGAGGGCACCCCGGCGTACCCCGACTACTCGCGCTACTGGCAGATTGTCGACAAGTACAAGGTGAACCAGTTCTACGTGGCGCCCACGGCGTTGCGGCTCTTGAAGCGGGCGGGCACCTCGTACGTGGAAAACTACAAGTTGGACTCCATCCGCGTGCTCGGGTCCGTGGGCGAGCCCATTGCCGCCGAGGTCTGGCACTGGTACAACGACAACATTGGCCGCGGCAAGGCCCACATTGTCGACACCTACTGGCAAACCGAGAGCGGCTCGCACCTCTTGACCCCGTTGGCGGGCATCACCCACACCAAGCCGGGCTCGGCATCGTTGCCCTTCTTTGGCATCGTGCCCAAGATCCTCGACCCGGTGTCGGGAGAGGAGCTCACCGACAACAACGTCGAGGGTGTGCTTGCCATCAAGTCGGCGTGGCCCTCCATCACCCGGGGGATCTACAACGACTACTCGCGCTTCATCGACACCTACCTCAAGGCGTACCCCGGCCACTACTTTTCCGGCGACGGTGCCGCGCGAGACGGCGACGGCTTCTACTGGATTCTCGGCCGTGTCGATGACGTGGTGAACGTGTCGGGCCACCGGTTGTCCACCGCGGAGATTGAGGCCGCCATCATCGAGCACGAGTTGGTGGGCGAGAGTGCCGTGGTTGGGTACGCCGACGAGTTGACGGGCCAGGCGGTGGCCGCGTACGTGTCGTTGAAGAACTCCAACGTCGAGGACGTGGAGGCGGTCAAGAAGGAGTTGATTTTGACGGTGAGAAAGGAGATCGGGCCCTTCGCCGCCCCAAAGTTGATTTTGCTCGTGGACGACTTGCCCAAGACCAGATCGGGCAAGATCATGAGAAGAATCTTGCGGAAGGTGTTGGCGGGCGAACAGGACCAGTTGGGCGACATCTCCACCCTCTCCAACCCCGGGGTGGTGGCCCAGATCATCGACGTGGTGGCCAAGTCCACCCGTAAGTAGTATGTTTAGCCAAGTGAACACAGTGTGTTGGAGGGTGAGCCCCTAGGTGTATGAAAAGGCTGGGTCCGTAAGTTAATAAGCTAAGTAGTTCGCCTATGCTAGGCAGGTGCCTGATGTTTTTATGCACTCAAGAAGAGACTGGGCCTCCGGACGGAGGGCCGTCACCCTCGGCGTGATGCCACGGGCCACGAGGTACTGCTGGGTCGTGGGCCCAATCGATGCAATGTTGAAGGAGAGCGAGCTCGACACAATGTAGTCCACAATCACGTCCGTGCCCTGGGGACTGAAGAAGATGATCCACGAGTCCGGCCCGAGACTCGGCTTGACGCGGTTGAAGTTGGCGACGATGTCGTCCCGCTCGCTGGTGCGGTAAATCACCTTTTCGTACAAGGGGATGCCTGCGTCGGCGAGTTTGCGGGGGATGATGTCCTTGCGGATTTCCCCCGTGAAAAATGCTATTCTGTGGGTGGGGTTGGCTTCGTTGATGATGATGTCGGAGAGCACCAGGCCGTTGCCGGCGCTGGCGCCGCCCCGCACGTCGGTGAAGCCCGCTTCCCGAAGAATCTTGCTGGTGGCCGGGCCCACGGTGTAGCCCGCCTTGGCGAAGATGGAGGCCACGGCGTCGGGCCGCGCCGCCCGGATGCGGTCGATGCACTCGTTAAACACCTCGACGGCGCGCTGGGACGTGATGATGAAGCTGGGCGTGTGGATCAAGAACTCATCGCTGAGGAGAAACTCGACGGTGGCGGAAACGTCGGTGGCGGCGTGTCGGAGCAACGGGAGGAACACGGGCTCGAGCGCGTGCCGGGTGAATGTCTCGTGGTAGGGGTCCTTGGGAGTGGTTTTGTTTTTTAGAAGTAGCACCACCATGCTGACTAAATGCAATGATTGATTGGTGCGAAAATGACTTTTGCAACTACATCTCGTAACTCCTCATTCTACTTCCTTCTACTGTACTTCCATTATTAATTACTTCTTTCTACTCACTCTTATCTAGTTGATACTTCATCATACTCTCATCTCATTTTTCATCATTTCTACTCTTACATCTCATTATATTCATTAATGGCCGCAGCCTCTAGGCATGATTGAAAACTCGGCCGATGCGCTCGTTGCCCACCATCAAGTTGCCGAGGGTGTTCCGCGTGAGCAGACGGACGTGCTCGAACGTCTCCACCTCGTAGCCCGTGATGGACACGTAGAGGAAGAACCCGAGAATCAGCACCAACACGGGCAACCAGAAGAAAAACAACATCTTGTCGTTCTCAAAGTTCTTTCTCGGGCGGTTGATGTACGACACCACAAGGTCCTCCGACGAGTCCGACTGCACTTCTTCTTCGGTCTTGAGGGCCGACGAGGGGCCCTCCACCGGGCTCTGCACCGGGGCGGCCTTGGGCCGCGAGAAGCCGGGGCCAAAGGGGAACAAGTCGTCGTACGAGGGAAGCTCGTTCTCCAGGTCGCTGTTGAACACGTTCTTGACCCGCTGCCACAACCCGGTGGTGTGCTCGGATCTCGGGCGGACTGCGGGCTCGGGCTCGTGCACCAGCGACGTGTCGGTCTCCACCGACGAGTAGTCGTCCTCCAGGTCGTAGTGGTAGTCGTCGCTGTCGTGCTCGGAGTCGGCCATGTCGGAGTCGTGCTCTGCCGCGAGAGGTGGCGCCTGGCCACGCCGCACACGCCCGCCGGTGTCCTCGCTCACCATCTTGGAGATGTGCCGCCCGTAGTTCATGGCAAACATCGAGTTGAGCAGGTCGAGGCTCATCGACTTGGTGAGCTTGTCAATCACCACGTCATTCTTCATCATGTGACTGGTGAAGTCGTCCGACAGATCCTCCGAGAGGTTGTTGAAGATATCCAACACATTGAGGTCGCAGTAGTCCTTGAGGTGACGGTCGTTCAGCAACTTGAGGTTCCAGTCACACTTGCAGTCGAGAAAGGTGTTGATGAGATCCCGGTACCCGCCCATCGACGCCAAGAACAACGGCGTGATGCCCTGGTTGTCCTGGATGTCGATCTTGCACCCGTGAGTGATCAAAAACCGAATCAACTGCGTGTAGTTCTTCAACGTGGCCAAGTGCATCACGCTCTGGCCCTGCTTGTTGCACAACAGCCAGTTGGGGATGGTGGGGCAGTTGGGGAGGTCCACCAACAGAAGGAAGTTGATGAGAATGTCCTCGGTGGAAAGATCGCTATTGGTGAGTTGCTCCACCGCGCGGTGGGCATTGTCGTACCACTCACGGGCCTGGGTGGTGGACGCAGGCAACGGCGCCGCGCCGCCGCCGGGCGAGTTGGTGGCCAGGTCCGACCCGACAATCCGCTTGGCGATGTTCTTGGCGTCCTCGAGCTTGCCGTTCATCTTGAGCCCGACAATCTGGAGCGCGAGCTCAATGAGCTGCCGGTCGGTGTCATCGGTGTAGGTGAAGATCTGCTGCTGCTGCACGCCGCCAAGCATCATGTTCTCGTGGTTTTCAAAACACACGAGCACTTGGCCGGGCTGCGTGGCGGGTGGAAGGTACGTGACGATGGTGGTTTCCGACCAGCAGTGCGTTGCAAGCGCCGGGTTGGCGCCGAACTTGACCGCCAACCCGGGGCGGAAGTTGAACCCGAGAAGCGTCACCTCGATGCCCCCGCGGATGGGCCCTTGCGCAGGGATGATGCGCTGGATCGAGGGGAGCGTTTGCGCCGGCTGCGACGGCACCATGGGGAGCCCGAACTGCGGGCCCGGCTTCGTCAAGTTGTTGACGGAGGTGTTGGTGTCGCTGTTGCTGGTGGGGGAGAAGCCCGTGAAGCTTCCGTTGAACATGGGGTTGGTGGCGGCGTTGAACAGGTCGTCCACCGAGAGCTTCTTCCGTTTGAGCCCCCGGCGGTCGGTGTCGGTGTTGGTGAGGATCTCCGACGCCGACTCGTCGATACTGTTGGGCGAGAGGGGGTGGAGCGTCGCCAGCTCCTCCTGCTTCACAGAAGAGCCCTCCTCCTTCGATGCAATGTTTTTCTTGCGGTCCATAATCATGATTGGAGTCGACATCAGTTTGCCAACAACTTCGCCGTGGTGGTTCTTCACCACAAACAAGAGCCGGAATCCCTCCGACTCCTTGTGGTGACGACAATAACAGATAATTCTCGCCGAGAGATCCATGGTCTTGCGCTCGTCGGTGTCCAAACCCGTGGGACGAGGAAACGACACAATCTCCTTGCAGTTGAAGATGATGGCCTTCTTCATCATCTTGTCGTCGGCCCAGGAATTGGGGTTGTTCTTGACAACGCCGTGGGGGGTATTGGGGGAGCTGCACTCGATGGCCTCACTTTCGTGGCCCGACTTTCTGCGGGATGCCCGCTTCTGTTCCCGCTTGATGCATCGAGAGCAGATGTTGCACGACTTGGAGAAATCAGATGTGAGCACAAAGGTATCAAGATAGAGCATGCTTTCCTGGATCTTGGGCGATAGTCCGTCGAGGGGCTCGTTGAGACAGAACTTGTTCTTGGATATGAGGTCTTGGGGAATGTGAAGAAGGACATGAGGCGGAGGGGGGCTGAGATGGAGCTTGAGTTTGATTTGCGTCTCGACTCGCGAGCAGTTGGGGAGGTCCGAAACATCTAGCTTGTACGGAAGGGAGGCCATGGTTTCGTTGGAAAAGTCAAGGTAACTGGGATCGGGCACGTCCACGCTGGGAGGACACGGGTTCATTTCGTGGTTGCCGAACTTGAGCTTGCTAACTTCGTCTCGGATACAGTCATAGTCGGAGAGTTGGGTGGTGGCACTTCGGGGAGATAGTTGGGTGGACGTGACGTTGGAAAAGGCGGCCTTTTCGGCGGGGGAGGAATGACTGGACGATCTCTGATCGTAGGGACTGGCGTACGTGGACGAGGGCTCTTTGTTATACTGGTTGGGGTTCACATAGAGGTAGTCGTTGGGCTCGTTAAACTCCTCCTTGTGAAGAAAGAGATCCAACGAGTTTTCCGCCTTGACGCCCGCGCCGTTCACCGGCGTCGTCGTGCCAAGCAGATCGTACACTCGTTGGTCGAGGAACTCATCGAGGATATCCTGGTCCTCATTGGCAATGAGGAAATTGTGATCCAAGATGTTTTCGTCTGTCATGGAAGACATGATGGCAGATGGGTTGGATTTATGTTCGGGCCACGCGTTTGTTGATCAGATCTGATTGTTGGAGAAGCGATAACTACCGAGGGAATACTTTGGAACTGCCCAAACACTCAGGTGAAGTCGGTTTGAAAAAACAGGGCGTGTATGCAGGCACTTTGCCTTTTAGGGGCGTGTTGGGGTAAAAGCTGCCCGCGATAAAATTGTTGGGCCTCCCCTCCGGCACGTGCCGAGCGCGTGACCATGTCGCGCGGATGTCGTCGTGCGTGTCGCTCGCCACTCACGTGCGCGTTCACGTGCGGCACGAAAACATTTCGTCGTCCACCATGCCCAAGAACACATTATATGTCACCAGCTTCTCCAAGGAGTCGAAGGCGGCAGACTTGGCCCCCGACTTTGAAAAGTACGTATCCACTAATGATAGGTTCTGATCCTCATCTTCTACCTAATTGATTCCTCCTCCTCCTTCTTTCCTCCCTCCCTTCCTCCCTTCCCTCCTCCCTCCCTTCCCTCCTCCCCTCTCTCCGAGATCAAAACAAATCACCCACCAGAACTAACCCCAGATATGGAGAACTCGTGAGACTCGACATCCCACCTCCAAGAACCGACGACGGCGAAAAGTACGCCTTTGTCGAATACAAAAACCCCGAGGACTGCGAAAAGGCCCTCGAGTTGGACGGCAAGGACTTGCCGTATGCATTGGGCGAAGGCCTTGTTGTTCAATTGGCCCGCAGTGATCCGTTTTCCGTGAGAAGAGGGGGACTGAGAGGAAGAGGAGGCTACCGAGGTGGTTTCAGAGGCGGGTATGGCGGCTACGGCTACCCCCCAAGAGGAAGAGGAGGCTACCGCGGTGGGTACGGCGACTACGGGCCTCCACCAAGAGGCGGATACGGCGGGTACGGCGGAGGCTACGGCGGGTACGGCAGTTACGGTGCTCCTCGTGGTGGCTACGGCTACGCGCCCCGCGGTGGGTACGGCGAGGCCCCTCCACGGGGCGGCTACTCGAGTTCTCGTGGCGGATACGACCGGGAGTACCGATCCGGGCGTGGGTCCTACGACGGACGCGAGGACGGGTACCGTGACGAACCAAGAGAGGGCAGAGAAAGAGAGGGCAGAGAGGGCAGAGAGGGCAGACCGGAAACCGACGACTACTCGCGTGGCCGCTATTCGAGATCGCCCTCGAGGTCCCCCGTCAGAAGAAACAGATCGAGATCTCCCGACAGATACTGATCTCCATGTAGTATAGGTAGACAATAAACCAACGACGTTTATGCTATAGAATGCTACTGCCCGGAGAGTAGAGCAAGGGGCTGGTGACCATGGCGTTGAGGCGCCCGCCCACGCCCGTGGTGTTGTTTTTGGCGGTGCTCCGCAAGTTGTTCTCCCTCATCACCATCATCACGCACGTGAGCACCAAGCTATCCAAGTCGACACTGAGCGTGCTGGAGGGGTCTTCGGTGGTGTTTGAGGCATCTTGATAGAGGGTGATCTTGCCTGCTTCGGAATATTTCTTGGGTATAATGGACGTGGACTTGACGTACGTCATTGCGTCGGTGAACCCGCCAAACGGAGGAAGCTCCTTGGGGATATACGCCTTGTTGTGGCGGGGCGAGGTCACCCCAAAGTCGGATTCGGCAAGGAGCGGGTTGGTGGGGTACGGCCGCGGGTTCTGCAACTCCCCGGCCAGTTTGACGTTGCCCTTTTCAACAAGGTTGTCGGTGAGGGCAGGCGCGTCCTGGTCCACAATGGCAAGCTTGAGGTATGGGTTGTAGGTCATGAGATATGCGCCCATGATGGCGGTGCCAAGCACCCGGAACCGCGTGTTCCTGTACTCAAAGTCGGTGAAGGCCCGGAACGAGTGCTGGAACGCCACCACCTTGAAGGGGGAAGCATTTTCCGGGGTGAAGTTGAATGTGTATCGCCGCACGTACTGGAACAGCTTGACGTACACCGAGCAAAAATTGTACGATTCGTACAGATCGCTATCGGCGTCACTGGCCACGGGCTTGGCGGGAATTTCCCGGTATCGCTTGAACAACATGAAGGGCACGCTCTTGCGGAACGTCAGCATGTACGGAACCACCACCTTGAACAAAGGGAGGCCCTTCCCCAGGAGCTTGTTCTCTAGAGGAATGATGTGGTTGCGGTGGTCCACAACGTTGTCTCCAATGGACTGGCGCACCTCGCGGGCATTCAGCAACCGTTTGATGTTGCCCTGTTGGTCGTAGAGAATCACCAGGTTGCGGTGCTTGCGGCGGGCCCGGAGAAACTTGAACAACGCAAACGACTCGGCGTCCACAAACACGTGGGTGGTGTTCTTGATGAGCTCGTTCACCACCACGAAGTCTCGCTTGAGGTCGTACTTGTTGGTGGACCGGTCCATGATGAGCGAGCGGGTGAGGGTGGCCGGCCCCGACCCGGCCTCGTTGAAGATGGTCAGCTGGTCATCGTGGAAGGTGTCGTCGGGTGTGGGCTCGGGCTCATCGGGAGCATCTCGGAGCAGGCGTTGGCGGTGGATGAGGTACGGGAGATACTGGGTGAAGTTTTCCTGGTAGGTGTGCTGGAGCTCCATGCGGCTCTGGCGGTCGATGTGGAGGGTATCGGAGTCGGAGAGGGCCACCAGGGGCGACGACACCGGTGAAGTTGTGGGCAGAAGCGAGTGGGTGGGCAGGATGTCGTCGTCGATGGCCAGTTCGGGGATGGCCTGGTGCAACACCTCCAACGACAGCTCCCCCGGGAGCGAGAAGCGCCGTAGTCGCAGCTCGTGCGACGAGTACAGGTCCACCAGGTTGGACCGGTGGAACCGGCCGCGGAAGATCAGCTTCATGGTGAGTAATCCCTTGTGATCGCGCGTCCCTGCATCGAACGGCTGAGTGCACCACCGGCTATTCCACCACGCTGACGCTGACGCCGTGCATCGGGTTGCTCTGGGCGTCGTGCTGGTACATGCGGGCATCGAAGTAGATCACCTGCGGCGGCGCGGGGCCCCACACAAGGTGGATTTTCATGTTGGCCTTGTAGCGGGGGAAGCAAATGTGTTTTTTCACCCAGTCCACGTCGCACTGCGCCGGCGGCTCCACCAGCTCCACCTTGAGCAAGTTGCCGTCGCGGTTGCGGATCACCCGCACAAACAGAAACGGCCCGTGGCGGAACGTGCGCTCGAGCGCCCGGCCCACCTGGGGTCCCGTGACGTTGAGCATGATTTCCCGATGCTCCGACGCGCCGGTGGCGGAAAAAGTTGCAACCGACTTGTCGCGGCCGTTGGTGTACGAGTAGACACGTACCCGCTTGAGGTAGCAAACAAGTTCCGAGAGCGACTCGTGCACAAAGAAGCGGGCGTGGAGCGACTGCGAGTACGGGCGGCCCTTGAAGGACTTGCGAGGTTTGCGTTTGGAAAGCCGGAGTTGCCGAGTGAGCACGGCCATGGAGCGAGGAGTTTCCGTGGGGGTTTTTGCAGCCGTGTCCCCACCAACTTTGGATTCACCTTGCCAGGGATCAGGCACCTTCCCATAGGTGTAGTTGACGTTGGCCCCGCGCTTGAGTCGAAGCAAGGTGTTCACCACCAAAAGCGACGCCGGCGACGTGATGATCGCGTCGGGGGGTGGGGACCCGTCCATCGGTGACGTCAACGGAGAGAGAGGGTCCCCGGTGGATTGCGAGCTGAGCGAAGCAAGCAGGCTGATGACATCGAAGCCGGGAAGAGTCTCGGTGGTAGCAATTGGGTTCATGTTGCAAGTGACAAGTGGGATGCGTCTACATTAGATGATGTATCGTCATGGTGCTTGGCCATTGACGCGGGCATCAATTGCAGCCACCAGTTATTCCGAGGCGGCTTTCCAGGCTCGTGGCACTTGCCCTTGCTGCCATCTTGCCCTACTTGCTGCCATCGGAGTCTTGCTGCCGCCACGTGATCGCAAGCATATAAATGGCAGAGATCCGCGTTGCTTCTCCACAGTTGAAAAATTGAGAATATGCCAGAAGTCCGCCGCAACAGCCGCTCGAAAACCGCCAAAGAAGAGCCCCCCACCAAGAAGGTGAAGGAATCCCCCTCAGAGATTGAAGAGGGCGACTCAATTCCTGACATCACCCTCAAGAACGAGCACGACGAGGAAGTCAGCTTGAAGGACGTGGCCAGTGACAACCACCTCGTGGTGATCTTTGCCTACCCTCGTGCCTCCACTCCCGGGTGCACCAGACAAGCGTGTGGGTTCAGAGACAATTACGACGAGTTCACCAAGCACGGCGCCGTGGTGTTTGGGTTGCTGTCGGACACTCCCAAGTCGCAAACCACCTTCATCACCAAGCAGAAGTTGCCGTACTCGTTGTTGTCGGACCCCAACAAGGAGCTCATTGGGGCATTGGGCGCCAAGAAGTCGCCCTCGGGGATTAAGAGATCGCACTTTGTGTTTGTGGACGGGGTGTTGAAGGTGAAGAAGTTGGGTGTGAGCCCTGAGGCGAGTTTCAATGGGGCATTGGACAGTGTGAAGGAGTATGGTGGCGAAGCCAAGGACGAGGATGACGAGGGGGCCGAGGACGACGAGGAGGACGGAGCCGCCAACGGCGCCGCCAACGGCGACAGGAAGGCCAAGCCCACCAACTTGAAGGACGATCCCATTGACATTCCCGAGGAGACGGTTGGCGACGACGGGGAGTTTGTTCCTGGAGACGACGAGGACATTATCGAAAAGGAGGAGGACCAAGATGAGGACGTGAAGGAGGAGTTGGACGACGGGTTGGACGATGATGTAGGTGGCGAGCCCGAAGTCGACGACGATGACGACGAGGACCCCGACGTGAAGGAGTAGCGGGCTACTCGAGTAAATGACAATAAATATATGCTAGTGCTGTTACGTGCTAATGTAATCGGCCGAGGCAAGCATCAACGCAACCAACGCCGACACCTTGCTTGCCCACCACCAGTGCTGGACCACGAACGAACAGTAGTGGAAGTCGAACTTCCACGAGCCATCGAAGCGCCCCGTGACAATGCCCGTCTGGCCCTGGAAGTCGCCCATCATTGCCCGCACGACAATCTCCCGAATAGGGGCCCGTTCTCCTTCCAAGCGGTCCTTGGAGGCAACCCATTCACCGTCGATGTAGTTGTACCAGTCATCGCAGCCGACGTGGTCGTGGCCCGTGAGCACGATGCCCTCTTTGTCGGCGTTGGGGAACACAATGTCAAACACCTTCTGGGTGGTTTCGTAAAGAAGATGGTTCTGCGACCGCAACAACCCGTTCTTGTATGGTTCCTTGTCGTTGTCGACGTAGTACTTGTGTTCGGGTCCATCGGCACAAAGCCCCTCTCTCTTGTAGAAGGGAATGTGCGTGAGCAACACCGTGGAGCCCCTGAAGTTGGCGTTGGTGAGGTTGAGCCGCTCCAAGAACTGCCATGTGAACCGGACAAACTCATCCTGGAGCGCCGGGCCCTCGAGGGTGAGCGCGTCCAACACCACAAGCCGCCATTCGTTCGCCTGGCCCTCGTTGTACACCACCACATAGTTGTTCTGGCCAAACAAGTGGTGGAACCGCGCCATGTGCTGCCAGGTGGCATCGCCGCTGTAGCCAATGTCGTGGTTGCCCGTGAGATTGATGAACATGGGCATGTCGAAGTTGGGCAGGTGCCTCGAGAGGTTGGTCCAGTCATACACATCGCGATACGCCCGGCTGTTGAACCGGTGGTCCGGGTCCATGGCGTTCTCGTCTTCGAGGAATCGCCTCCAGTCGTAGTCCTCGTGGCGGGCCCACGTCTCCACCACGTTCTGCTTGTACTTGTCGGGCTGGGGGAAGAGCCGCTCCACGAACCGAAGCGTGCGGTTGTAGAACTCGGTGTCGTAGATCCACTGTGACAGGAACTGGTCGCCCATCACCGCCACGTGGCTGGGCCGGAGCCGCGCTTGCATGGTGCGGTAGATGTGGCCAAGGTAATGGTCGTTGCCGTAGTTGTCCAAGCGCTTGATGTAGGGGGTCAGCGGCCAGTTGCCGTTGATTTGCGGGTCGCCAAACGTAAGGAGGTGGATGCGGTTCTCATCGGCGGCTTTGGGAGCCTGGAGCAGGGGGAAGTTGAGCAACACCAAGTCTCGCCAGTACTGGTTGAGGTTGTTGATGACGGGGAACCTGCTCACGTAGTGCTCGTCTTTCCACGAACACTGGCCGGGAGAGTTGACGAGGTCGGGGTAGAAGTACACGAAGCCATTCAACACGAGGGTGATGGCAATGGCGGCCCACTTGAGTGGTGCAAGAAACATGGTGCGCACTTGAAACATTCAAGGTCTACGTGTGCTTACTGTATGAATCGATTCATCATGTCGTGCCTGGTTTCAGACAATCTAAACAGTCTCCTGCAAAGCTTGGTTCAACTTACCAATCTTGGATTGGATCGACAAGTCCACGGTCTTGTCACCCACCTCAACAACCAAACCACCCAAGATGTCGGGGTTGACCTCGTTGGCAATTTCCAATGACTTACCAGAACCCACGAAGGAAGACTTACCAATGGCGGTTTGCAATTTCTTCAACACCTTGGAGTCCAACGCCTTGGCCGAGGTGATTTTGGCCTTGACAATGCCCTTTTCGGCGTCGTTGAGGAGCGAGAACTTGTCGAAGATGTTGTTGAGCTCGCTCAATCTGTTGTTCTCGGACAACACCTGGAGGAAGTTGACGAGGGTCTTGTCCAAGGACAATTTTTGGGCAATGGTGTCAATGACGACTTTTCTGTCGTCCTTGGTCAAGGCGGGGTTGAGAAGGAAGCCGCCCACCTTGGTGTCGGCCTTCAACAACTCTTGGATCTTGGAGAGGCCCTGGAACGACTTCTCGACGGACGAGTCTTGCACGGAGGCGGCGTACAACGCGTTGGCGTAGGTTCCATCAATGCCAAACAATTGGACTGGGGGCTTGACGGCCTTGGTGGCAGTGGCCAACGAACGGGCAAAGGTACGGGACAACATGATGAAGACGTGAGTATTGTTTCGGCCTACCCTCGCACTTTTGGTGAAAATTTACTGGCTGGCAGCCGGTCTGAAAAGTACGCGCGAACCGCATACACCGGTTCGTTTTGTGCGTATGCGTGGGTCCGCGTGAAAAATCATCCATGTTCAAGGCCTGTTGCAAGAGAGTCGGGCTCCAGGTCCGATTCCAGAGCACGGCACCGCTTGCCGGAGGCCAGAGCGCCCTCTTTGCCCAGGACGAAGTTACTGATCTTGAGCGGAAGGACAGAATCTACCGTCGGCAACAAAAGTTGGCCCTGGAGCAGATCAAGGTCAAGAGCTACGCCAACGGACACCTCCAGCCGGGAAGCACCCACTTCAAAAAACCCATCCATGAACATTTGCATAAAGGCGGTCCCGTGAGAGAGTTGACGGTGCCCAAGAAGAAAACCTCGGGAAGAAACAACACGGGCCACATCACGGTGCGAGGCCGCGGAGGTGGACACCGGCAGAGAGTCCGGCTTGTCGACTCCCACCGCTTGGAGGCGGGCAAGCAAACGGTGGTGCGTATTGAGTACGACCCCAACCGCCTGGGCCACATTGCGTTGTTGAAACACAACGTGACCGGCAACCTCACGTACATCTTGGCGGCCACGGGGTTGCGGGCCGGCGACGAGGTGGAGTCCTTCCGGGCGGGGTTGCCCAAGGACTTCATTGAGGAGATGAACCAAACCAACAACGGCGAGATCGACGATGCGTTGTTGAGTTCCCGAATCATGCAACGAGGCAACTGTCTCCCGCTCAGCATGCTTCCCATCGGGTCGATTGTGCATAACATCGGGTTGCGGCCCGGCGGCAAGGGCCAGATGATCCGGGCGGCGGGGTCGTTTGCTCGTCTTTTGGCCAAGCACCCGGAAGAGAAGAAGGCGGTGGTGAAGTTGAGCTCGGGTGAACACAGATATGTGCACCTCGAGTGCCACGCCACCTTGGGCACGGTGTCCAACAAGGAGCACCAGGCCATCTCGTGGGGTAAGGCCGGTAGATCGCGCCACCGGGGCAAACGGCCCATGGTGCGTGGTGTGGCCATGAACGCCAACGACCATCCCCATGGAGGTGGTCGGGGTAAGTCCAAGTCCAACAAGGTGTCGCAGTCGATGTGGGGACTCAAGAAGTTCCAGAAGACCAGACGCTTCAAGCACGTCAACAAGATGATGATTAAGGAGAGACCCCGGTCGTCGGGTCAGTAATGTACATAGCTATTAACAGGTGTTGCTGAGAAGGCAAAAGACTGATTGTAGGACCCGAAAGAAGAGGTCGGAGCTCGTGAGCCATGAGACAAGGAGAAGCACAAGGAGAGCGACGAGCACGCCGAGGGCAACCTGGTAGCGGTACGGGGCAAGCATCCGAGCAAGGCGGTCAAGGGGCGGCCGAGTGTCCAAGCGTCGAAACGGGAGAAGCGGCGACGCCTGCAAAAGTGACATTTGGCGCCACATCTGGTACCAGGGGGCCGACCGCCACGGGGGCGGGGTCTCGTGCTGGCTTGGACACGGCGCCAACGTGGCGTAGCTGGAGTGGGTGGTGACGTGGCCGGGGTGGGACTGGCTGGTGACGTAGCTGGCAGAGTCGGACGCACTCATGTTTGTGACACCGCGTCGAGCTCGCCGAAAGGCAATGCGTCGCCGGCCATGGCGTGTCTGTAGGTCCGGTCGTAATACAAGTAACGGTGCCGGGCGTGGGGGTCGGCTTGGTCCCGATGAAAGATATCAAACTGAAGCAACTCCAAGTACACAAACTCGGCGGGCAAGAACCCGAATCGCTTCACGAGTTGTTCTTCCGACAACCCTAGCATCTCGGCAAAGCGGCCCCGCCGCGCCACGCGGAGCCGGGCGTGCTTCACCTCCACCACCGTGCCCTGGGTGCGGTAGGTGATGCGCTCGTGCATCCGCCGCTCGTACTCACACACCGTGGCGAAGGGCACCCACGCCACCATCATGTGGGTGCCGTCGCCCACAATCGACATGAGGTCGCCCGACGGCGCCACGCCGGCGTGGGTGAGGATCCGGCAGAGCGCACTTTTGTTGGCGGGACCAAAGTGTCCACTGACAATGTCGCTGGCAAACGTTCGCCCGACGAGTGCGTCGACAACGGCCTCTTTGAACCAGTGCTGGTCCACCCAAGGCATTGCCTGAAGACGGGGATTGGTGGGTGCGATGCGCGCATCGCGCGTTGGTCGCATCAAGCCAGTTCGTCCGACGACACCCGGCGCTTCTTCTTCATCTGCAACCGCTTCTTCCGCTTTGTCTCGCGCTTCTCCCGCTGCCGGATCAACTCCTTAGTCTTCTTGGAGGCGTCTGCCTCGGAAGGGAAGATCCTCCTCAAGTCGTCTCGGATGTGCGTTTGTTCGTGGAGCTTCCCGTACTGGATGATCATGGAGTCGTAGGCACAGCACACGTCGAGGTCGGCCAAGTCGGCGGTGTCGCGCTGCCCGTAGTACTTGAAGATGTTGGGGCTGGCGTACTCCTCAAAGTACCGCTTCAAGTCGGCGGAAAGCGCCTCGAGGCG
Organism: Gaillardinia entomophila; assembly: GCA_030555945.1. Taxonomy (NCBI): domain Eukaryota; kingdom Fungi; phylum Ascomycota; class Pichiomycetes; order Serinales; family Metschnikowiaceae; genus Gaillardinia; species Gaillardinia entomophila. The sequence goes on along the minus strand of JANIVT010000002.1, from coordinate 463,396 downwards.
CTCCGTCGACGGACACACGCTCTCGCCAAGACCGTACCGCGTGCTGAAGTGGGTGAGAATCACCTTGCGGCAGTCCATGAGCCGGCCCACCTGCACCGCCTCCACCAACGTGGAGTGCTTCTTGGCGAGAGCCTCCTCAATCAACTCTCCGTCCAACGAGGCCTCGTGGATGAGAAGATCGCTGCCGTGGCCAATGTCGACGAAACGCCCGTTGGGCCGCGTGTCTCCCGAGTACGACACCTTGAAGGTGTCGCCGCCAAGGTCGAACGTGATGCTGATGGAGTATGCCCAGAAGCAGTGGATGGCCCGCACGGTCTGGATGTTGGAAATGCCCACATCTTCATAGAGGGCGTCGATGGCCGCGTGGTCGCGGGGAGGCGGGGGCTCGCGGCTGGTGGTCATCTCGTTGTTGTCGAGGCGTTGCTCGAAGGTATCGAGCGACACCTGGGTGAGCTGGCCCACCATGTCGCCATTGACAAAGTGCTCGCAACTGATGAATACCAACCGATCAAGGTCCACCTCGTGGTCCACGTTTCCCTCGAGTGAATACCACTCGGTGACAAAGTTGCGGAACTGCCACGGCACCACAAGGTAGAGCTTGACATTTTGGTTGGGGTTGGCGCGAAACCAGTGCGTGATGACGGAAACGAGGCCAAGGTGGTGGTCGGCGTGAAGATGGCTGAGGTGGATCATGCGAAGCTCCTGGAGCACCCGGGCAAGGTGGCCGTGGCCAAAGTTGCGCTGAAGCGCCCCGAAGGTGTTTTCGCCTCCGTCAAGCAACACCAGGCGGTACTCGATGGCGCCGTCACGAAGGCGGGGCACCCGCACGAGCGACGAGATGACGTTGCGGTGGATTGAGGGGAGCGCAGACCCTGTTCCGAGCGTGATGACTTGCACCCTGTCCTTGAGCAGAGCAGCGTCGGGGTCCAACGACACCGCCTCACTCTCAAGCACCGCGTGCTTCCGGTCGTGGTACTCTTCGGGGATGTGCTCGTCAAAGAGCTCGGAGAGCGGCTGCTTCTGCACGAGACTGTCGTCGACGGTAACCCCCTCGGTGTTCACCACCACCTGCTGCAAACTGTGCAAGCGGCGGACGTCGCCCGAGTCCTCCACGTAGTCCTCTCCGTGGGGAAGATTGAAGCTGCCGTTCTGTAGTGTCTTCAACTTCAACGTGCTGATGTTGGCCAGCGTGAACATGAGCGTGTTGTTGGTGAGCAGCTTGTGGCTGATAATGTGCTTACACTCGGGAGGGAACTTGCCAATGAATGCGGAGTACTCTGGCAGCCGGAAATCAATGTCGTCGCCGAGAAAGTGGTACACCACGCCAATGGGCTCCGGCCCGTACTCCTCGGTGTCGGTGCGAAACCATGTGGTGTTGGAAATGGTCGGTTGGAGGTACTGCTGCGACGGTATGTCGAGGACGATTGCCTTGCTGAAGTGCTTGGGCTTGTCAATGACCTGGTGCGGGTACACGAGCTCCCCGTGGTCGTTCTTCACCGCGTCCCCGTTGGTGAGGTTGCGAAAGTCGACGCCCGGCTTGACGCCGAGGCGCTTGGCCGCCTCGGGGTTGAACCGCCCTCGCACCGGGAGAAACCGAATGAGGTAGTTGACCGAGTCCTGGGTCACAATGTCCGCCAAGTCGGTGGCACGGGGGAGCTGGACGTGGGTGTGGATGTCCTGTTCGCTCGGGTCGGACTTGTATGACGTGGGGTTCGGGTCGTTCACCTTGCTGGTGTCCAAGGGAAACATGAGCGACACGAGCTTGCGGAGCTGGCGGAGGAGCTTGTTCGAGACGGTGGGGTCGGGAGGGGCGTGCTGGTCAACTGGCGCAATCTTGACCGGGTGCACGATCATGGACGAGTCGCCGATGATGCCGTCCGCCTGCTTGATGTTGAGCTTGACGCCGTGGCGGAACACAAAGTACCGCCACGTTGCAACCACAAAGTGGGAGATGTGGTCGCAGCCAGTGTACAACTCGACGTCGTTTTTCGTGGCGTCGCTGATGGTGAGAAACAACCCGGGCAACCCGCCAATGTCCGCCCACAGCGTGATGGTGCCGGTCAAGAAGATGCTGTGCATTCGAGACAACCGGATGCGGTTCTCGTTCAAGATGCGCTGCGAGCCCTCGGGCACCTTGCCAAAGAAGAACTTGGCGCCCTCGCGGTTGGTGAGCATGACAAGCGGGTGGTGGAAGTCGCTCGACTTGTGGGTGACGGTGGTGAAGTTGAACATGGTGGTGGTGTACTTGGCGCAGTCGAGGAACTGGGAGAAGAAGTCGTGGTGGTGCTGGAGCGAGGCGTAGCTTTCGGGATGAATATTCTGGGCACCGATTTTCTTGGAGGATGCAATAAAAGAGTGGCTGGCGGCCCGACGAGCAATTCTACTTACAGCCGTCAACTTGTCAGATGGGCATGAGGCCGATGAGTCGATGCGTGTGTCGCGGCGTGCGACATGGCCCCGGCGCGCGACATGGTTCCGGCACATGCAAAGTGCGCTCCCCACACTTCTCCATGGCCGACATCATCCTGTCCATCTACACCAACAACGCCGAGTTGCTCTCGCTACCGTCCTCCGCCGAGCCCAGACCGCGGCTTGGCGACCGGCTTCGAAACATCCCGCTCTTGGGCCGCGCCATCCCGCGCCGAGACTCAAAGAAGGTGCTTATCGAGACCCTTCTTGCAAAGCAGAAGGTGGCCACCACCTACACCGAGTGGCACGACATCTCGCTCCAGCTCGACGAGGTGCTCGGCAACAATACCTGGAAACTCAACCCAGAGTCAAACCTATATGACTATGACTTCATCTACAACAACCTCCAGGAAATGCAGGAAGCCCGGCTTGCCAAAGACTACAAGCTCCTTCTCTACTTGATACGCACCAAGTGGTGTCGGAACTTGGGGAACATGGGCAACACCGACTTGTATCGGCACTCGCACGTTGGCACCAAGAAGTTGATTGAGGAGTACAACGCCGAGTGCCAGGCGTCGCTCGACTACCTCATCAACGACCCCGAAGTGCACCTCGATGACCGCTACGTGCTTGGCATGCTCATCCAGACCCGCAAGAACATTGGCCGCACGGCGCTCGTGCTCTCGGGTGGAAGCACCTTTGGGGTGTTTCACATTGGCGTGCTTGTCACGCTCTTGGAGCAGAACCTCCTCCCCCGCATCATCAGCGGGTCGTCGGCCGGCTCCATCATCGCCAGCATTCTTTGCTGCCACACCAACGACGAGGTGGTGAAGCTCATGGATACCATCACCCTGCGCAAATTCAACATCTTTGGCGAGAGCTCCGACCCCAAGGTCAACAACTTCAAGTCGCTCCTCAACAACCTCAGCCACCTCCTCAAATACGGCACGTTGTTTGACATTGACGGGCTCCAGCAAACCATGATTGACTTTGTCGGCGACCTCACCTTCCGAGAGGCCTACAACCGCTCGGGCAAGATCCTCAACATCACGGTGTCGCCCACGTCCAACCACGAGCTGACGCGGCTCATCAACTACTTGACGGCGCCGCACTGTCTCGTGTGGCTGGTGGTGTGTGCGTCGTGTTCGCTCCCCGGGATCTTCCCCTCCACCACCATCTATGAAAAGAACCCTCGCACCAACGAAATCCACGAGTGGAACAACGACGTCACCATGAAGTACATGGACGGCTCCGTCGACAATGACTTGCCCATCACCCGGCTTTCGGAGATGTTCAACGTGGATCACATCATCGCGGTGCAGGTGAACCCGCACGTCATTCCCATGCTCAAGGTGTCGGTGAGCGATGTGGGTGGACACGTTGATAACGAGGTGTTTCGTCGGTTACGGGAGGCGCTCTCCAACTGCTACGACTTTGTCACCGGGGAAATCATTCATTATCTCCAAATCTCCAGCGAGATGAATGTGTATCGGAATTTTTGCAGCAAGGCCATCACGTTGTTGTCGCAGAGCTACTCTGGCGACGTCACCATTCTCCCGGAGCTTGCAATGAAGGATTTCACCAAGGTGTTTGTCAATCCGACGCCGGAGTTTCTTCTCGACTTCATCATCCGAGGCGCCCGGGCGCTGTGGCCGAAAATCACCGTCATCCGCAACCACTGCGGGGTGGAGTTTGCCCTTGACAAGGCCATCTCGCATCTCCGAGGACGGCTCATCACCACCAACCAGCCCAAACTCCCCGTGGCGCCGCAGCTCAGCGACAGTTACTCGCTTGTGAACTCGCCGGTATTGAGTCAGGATCCCGAAACTCCACCGCGGCGCAACCTCAAGCGGCACAACACCATTGGGTCGAGTTCAACCAAATCCGCCCCGAAACGCAACACCATCAGCCATGGCCGGGTCAAGAGCATGTCCAAGGACAACTCGTCGCTGTCGCTCACGCTCCTTGGAAGCAACCGGGTCAGCTCAGAAGGTTATGCCGATGACCAGCGGCACAACAGCATCCGCAAGGCCAAGAGCTCGGTCAACTTCCAGAATGAAGATGCCCGGTTGTCGCCGCAACTCCAGCGGACTATCCGGTACACGGAAAACACGTACTTTGACGTGTTCAAGCCCGAGCGCCCCAAGGCGCTCAATGGCCTGGAGCACGCCAACTTGCCGAAGCGGTCCATCAACAATTCGGTGAGGAACTCGTTCATCGGGTTGAGCGGGCTCAAGGATTTTACCCCGGAGCAGATGGACGCCCACGACTTGCGCAAGCAGCTACTCAAGGCCGATAGTGATGGGTCGGAGGGGGGTTTTGATGGAGACACCGCTGTTGGGGACCACGACGTGCTCACGTCCACGCCGACTAATGATGACCAAATATACTGATGACCACCGGAATGGCCATGCCCACGAGCGACACGAGTAGTTCGAGGCCCAGAAGCGCCGTGTGTTTTTCGGAGAGGGTCTCCTCGGAGTCATTCGTCTGCGGCCGGTAGTCGTGGCGGTCCTCCGTGAGCACATGGAGCATCACGTGGGTGACGATGTAGATGAAGGTGCCGCCACTGAGCAAGAGCAAGATGCCAATGGCAAAGTCGTTGTCGGCTGCCGTGGCCAAGAGCACAAAGTAGGTGACGAGCGAAGCCACCGGCGTCATGGCCGAGAACACCGCGAGGTGCACGGCAATGGCCAGCTTGGGGAACGCGTCCTTGGCCAAGAGCGTCACCAACGAGAAGGCGGTGGGGAGTTTGTGGATGATGATCATGACAAAGAAAATCACCCCGAGGGTGATGTCGTCCTTGGTGAAGCTGGACCCGAGCGAGATGCCGTCGACGGCCAGGTGGAGAATCAACCCGAGCGTCAACGGCGTGCGGACGAGCGAGCCGAGTTTCTGGCCCACCGAGTCGTGGTTGCGGCGAGGAGGGCTGCCGACATTGAGCGACTCCAACACCACCTGAATGTTGTCAATGAAGAACATCACCATGAACCCCACCAACAACGAGAGGCCAATGTACTTGGGATACGCCTCGAGGTCGTTGCCACTGGCGTAGAGCGTCTCAATTCCCTCGGGCACCACGATGGCCAACAGGGTGCCAATGAGCATGCCCATACTGAGCACGGACACCACGTTCAACTGGCCTGCGGTGAGGGGCAAGTGGAGCAGGAGTATGCCGGCACCGTACGACGTGGCGGCCATGAGCACCAGAAGAAGTGCCAAATTGAGTCCGGCATTCATGACGAGGTTGCCAAAAGTAGATGCAAATGGAATGTGCGGAAACCGTGTGAAATTTACAAAATCACCAATTCGTAGATCAAAGACAAACAGTGCCCATGTCGAAATACACGAGCTCATCAGGCTGATCCAGTCCCTGACCAGCGCCTAATCTGTAATGTATTCACCACTTCAGGTCTGGTAGTCGCAGCACGCGCATGTCTCAGCAAGAGCTCATTGACGACAAGCTCAGCTTGGCCGTGCTCTACTTCAAGGCCAAGGACTACCGCAAGGCGCTCCGGCTCTACGACGGCCTCGTACGGGATCTCACCCGGCCCACGGCATCCCAGCTCCGACAGCTTCGCGTCGCGTCGGGACTCGTGGAAAACCCCGTCGTGGGCAAGTTGGTGCACCCCAAGCTCACCGCCGTGCTTGATCAACGGGCTGCTACGCATGAGAAGCTTGAGGACATGCCGAGTGCTCTCGAAGACGCGTCGACAATTATTCGATATGAGCCCATCAGCTGCAAGGGCTACCTACGAGCGGGTAAGATTTTGCAACGGACGGGCCGGATCCAGCAGGCGTGCAAGACGTACCAGGAGGGCATCTACACAATCAGGAAGGCGAGGGAGAAGTTCAAAATCGAGATATCGCCAAAGCTATGGCAGTCACTTAAGGCGCAACACACCATGGTTCGGGAGGCTCTCAAGTCCCAGCCCGGCACCCAGCAAGAGCCTGTTGTGGTGGAGGCTACAAAACCATCAAGGCTGGGTGGCATCCAGCGGCAGCTTGACCTGATGCTTCCACTCAAGCGGACATTGAGCGGACGCCCAAAGAAAAGCGTCGACCCGGTAGCTTTGTTACCCCTAGACGTCATTGAAGAGGTTTTCCAGCTCCTTTCGTTGAGAAACGTGCTTCTGTGTCACTTGGTGTCGAGAAGCTGGTACAACACCCTCACCCGACTCCCGTCGTTGTATCTCCACCGCATCCGGTTCCGCCACCGAGTGACCCACCCCGAGGCCGCCGCCGGGCTCAAGCTCATCAAGCGCATCGCCAGTCGCCAGTCCTCGAAAACCGTCAGGAGCCTCAAACTCGGCTCGACATTCAATTCTCAGCACCTCCTCAAAATCTTGGATGCCGTGGTGGGCGACCGCCACCTCCGCCTTGAGGCGCTCGACATTGTCAACCGAGACTTCAACATCGAGGCGTTGGCGGGGTGCCTTGGCCGGTGCCAGTTTGCCAGCCCCAGTCTCGAGGGCCTCCGCACGCTTCGCGTGGGCATCAACGCCAGTTTCCGCTACGAGGCCATGGTGCTCTCCTTCAAGCACTTGCGCACGCTCGAGGTGGTGGTGTTGGACACCGAGATGTCGCTGACCAACCGGTCGATGGTGCCGCTGAACCCCATTTTCTGTGATCTTGTCACTCGGGGCAACACCCACGAGAACTTGGAGGTGCTTTCGCTCGTCAACCACCCCAAGCTCAACCGCGAGTTCATGACCGTGGCGCCCGACTGCTCCACGTACGACCCGTACGTGCCCTTTCTTCTGCTGCGGGTGCCATACCTCACCAAGCTCACGATTGTTTCGTACGACTTTGACGACATGGAGGCGGACTTTGGCCACTTTCTCTTGGCCACCCCGCACCTCGTGCTGTTGTACCTCGAAAACAACCTCAATCTCTCCATCAAGTCGTTCATGATGATCATGGCGGTGTACCAGCCGGCGTTCGTGCTCCACGAGCTCGTGCTCCGGGAACGGCGCGTCACCAAGGCGCTCCATCTCGCCGACTTTGACCTCGACCAGCTCAAGGCACTCGGGGGGCTCTCGGTTCTTGACGTGTACTCGTCGTCGCTCTCCATCAAGGGGCTCGACAAGTTGTTGGTGCTCACCGGGGCCAGTCTCCGCTCGTTGGCCATTGGCAACTGTAACTACATCTACTTCCGCAACGGCCGCTTCTCCACCCACCAGAAAACCACCTTGGGCCAGGTGCTTGCCCGGGCGCCGCACCTCGAGCGCCTCTCCCTCAACGAGTTGGACTTGGACCTGACGCTGATGAAGTTTTTCCACGACGACATTGTCGACTTTGGCGTGGACAGGTGTCGGCTCAAGTACCTTGACTTGAGTTTTTGTCCCGAGATTGACGGCACCGGGTTGATGAACTTGTTTTCGCCGTACCGTGGTTCCGTGCGCGTGGACGAGTTGGTTGTGGATGGAATTGACGTGAGCAAAGACACGCTTGTTGCGCTCCAGCGGCGACACCAAATCAAGACGTTCCGCAACGACCAGTTCCGCGTGCGCTGGCGCCAGTACGGCGTCAACACCATGGTGAGTGAGACCCGGTAGGTTTCGCAGCCCACCCTCCAGAAAAAAGCGCGCCAAATTTGCGATGAGCACCAACATGGCCATCACCCGCAGCACCCCCAAGAAAATCAAGTTCGACGACAGCTACAACGAGGGCGAGTTCTACACCGCGGACGAGGCGTCGCAGGTGGTGGACGAGCCCTCGGACAGCGGGCTGGAGTCGGACGACGCGCCCGAGGAAGAACTGACGGCCACATCCAAGCAGGCCATTCTAGATCAGCAGAAGCGCGAGTTCGAGAGACTCCAGGAACAGAGAAGAGCGGAGCGCGAGAGACGGCGCCAGTTGGATCTTCAGAACAAGGAGCAGCAGGAGCAGAAGCGCCTCAACAAGTACGCCGATTTACCCGAGCTTCTTCCTACAGACGTATTGGAGGAGGTGGAAAAGGAGCAGGCCAAGCCCAAGGTCCACTTGAAGATGAATGCATTGGAGGAGCTCGAGGCTCGGCGCCAGCTCAAACTACAGAAACTCAAACTGTTGAAGGACAAGCGCATCGTGCAGAAGGGCCCCGTCAGCGTGGCGGTGCAGACGTTCCGCAAGAAGCCGGTGGTGCCCAGGGCCGAGCAGGCGGTGGTGGATGTGCGTGAGCAGTGGCTCAAGCGCGACAGCATTAGAAGAAAGTAGCATAATGATATGATGACAGAAATGAGCGGTCCTCGACCAACCTTCAGCGACAGGCGAGTCTTATGCCCTGGTCCCAGGTATGGATTAAGGAGAGATACAGATTCGGCTGAGCGAGCTGAGAAGGGGGTACCGCTTGTGGCGTGGTTATACACATGGGCAAGAAGCTCATGGGTTCACTCCGGGATAGGTCGAAAGGCTTGTTTGTGAGACACCATGGCATGTATGTGCACCTCTTGGTCTCACAGCCTCGACACGCCGAGCCGATCCTCTCTGGCCCTCACCGCATTCAAGTCCTTGAAACTTAAGGACGACGAGTCGGCGTCACTCGGGTGCTCCTGTAACTGGGAGTTATTTGCAAAGGTGGAGTTTGAGTCGCTGGCCACGGCCTTGGCGTCGTCGTACTCAAGAATATCCTCTGGGGTCAACTTGATGGTGGTTGCTGGACGACGTAGCATGGAGAGAAAAAAACCCACACACCAGATAAGCGGATGGGCCGACGGGGGTACGGGTCCCCGCGCGAAGAATCTACGAGAAGTTCGATGGGGGCGGCTTATTTTTAGCACCGCGGCCCGCAGTGCGGATGCAATGACAAAGAGCGCTTGGGAATTCGTATAATCATACAATAATAATGCACGGGTAAGGAAGAATGCGGGTAGGGGAAGTGCGATAATGGGCAAAACGCCGTGGCTGATAATGTGTCATGTCCCTTGATAATGGAGAGAAGCCACGGGCGGTGCCCGATGGGGATGTCATAGTTGATCGTCCAAGTCCCTGTATCTAATTTTAAGACAGTAGGGGCACATCATATGGTTGCATCGATGACATGTGAAACGCGTCGGCGGATCGAGCATGATGCGTTCGCCCCGCGGAGTGACGGCGGGCGTGGCCAACGGCGTGGAGACAACCAGCGGGTCGGGGGTATGGGTGGCTGACACGTCGGCGGGCATGTCGAAGTAGCTGCCTCTTCGTTCGGGGGTGTCGTGATATGTGAAGTAGTTGGATTCATTAGGGCTCTTGTAGATGAGCAGCGAGTAGAATTTGAGCTTGGCGATGATATCGGCTTCGTCATGGGAGGTGGAGTCGTGGTGGGGGACTTTTTTGTTAAACTGTTGGGACTTGACGGGGTCGGTCCAGATGATGGTGCCGTAGGCCTGGCCGCAATCACAGCAATACCACTGGCAGATTTTGTTGGAGTCGAAGGTGACGTAGTCTTGGAATTCGCTGGCGGACTTGGGGGTGGACTGGCCCAGACCAGCACTGGCGGTTCGGGCACTGGTGGGTCGCGAAGTATCTATTCTGATAGAGGAGTCATGATGGCCGCGAGTCAAGGAGTCCACCGGGTTGGCCATGGTCGCACACATGGGGTGGTGGGAAGGGGAGGGAGGCGAAGGAATGGTGGCGGCCAGAAGTACGGTGGGGTCTCTAACGTCAGCAACGGGCCCCTGGACATTATATAACCCGATCTGGGGAGGTCAAGGCGGTTTGGCCATTTTTTTTTATAACTGCAAAAAAAAAAAAAAACAGCAAGGAAACTCCGCAGTTCCGACGGGGCCTGGATCATTTCAGCTTTGGTGGGCCTACACTACTGATTGCTCTTTCGGAGGAGGGCCCACCACTGCTGATCATACCGCCGTGGTCGTTGCCACCACCATCTCGGCCTCGGGGGCACGCGATCTAGAACCAGGTGCTGCCTGCATACTCTGCTCATCCGCCTCACACGCCAACCTGGCATTTTTTTGGAGACCCAAGTCAGGTGCCTGCATGGAGCCGAGCGAGGCATGAATGAATGACGAATTATTTTTGCCTGGCCAAGACGATGAAAGTTGCTGTCAATTAGAAAACCTTCGGTCCCCATAGATGTTGAGGAGGTGTTGTTTCTTGTCGAGATCCTGATCTACGTAAGGCGACGCACGGCCATTCGCACGCATGCTGGGGTGTAACCGAGACTAACGGATTTTGGGGTATGTGGATTCTAGAATTGGCCAGGATATTATTTTGCTCGCTACTTTTGCTGCGTGGAATCCGGGGCCGCCACGCCCCACGCGGGCCCGGCGAATTCCTCGCTGGTGCGAAGGTCCACCACCTTTAGCCAAAATTCCATCGGAATTTGGCCCCGCGCGTCGCCGGGCGAGAGAATCACTCCGTTGGCGCTGACGTAAAATCGTATGCCCGCCCGTGCACATGCATGCCCATCAATGTAGATGAGGATGTTGCAGCTTCTGCGGATGCCGCTGACGTTGGTGGTACTGCTGTTGGTGAAGTGGATGTGGTTGCGCTGCATGCGACTGAGGCCGCCGCTGCCAATAATGTCGGCGAGTTTGTGCCGATAGGTGCCGTGGTAAATTTCGTCGGGGATGTCGCTGCCGACGAGCTCCTTCATCTGTGAGGTGCCCACCTCCCGGAGCGTGTGGCCCTGGTTGGCGCAGATCACGTCGGTGCCGTTTTTCGTCGCTAGACTAAACCGCTTCTTGTCGTTGTTTTCGACAATGCGCTCAATGTCTTCGCGCGAGGCCCTGAAAGATTTGAGCCGTTGGTGGGTGAGCACCTGCTGGAGGGGCACGTATCCCTCCTCGTCAATGTCGAGTTTCTCTTTGGTGGCGCCGTGCCTCAAGAGCCACGAAAGCGCCTTGCTGATGGAAACGTCCCTCTTACTCATGCGCAGAAAAATCACCCGTTCTACTGATATATACATGGATGACTCATTAACATTACTATGTACACTCTACGACTTGCCAGATCCGTGTCCTGTTCAACGATCAGAGCACTTCTTGACCTTGGCCCCTGCCAACGACCCCAAGTTCGCCTTGTTACCCTGCTTGATGGTCTCGTTATCGCCAAGCTCCGTGTTCTCGTGGAACTTTAGAAAGTACTTGCCGTCCTTGTCCCGCTCGCCCTGCACGATGTTTTTGACGAGGAACTGACTCACCTCGTTGAGCTTGTTGATTTCGTCTTCAATCTGCGTGGGGTCGGCGAGCGCCCGGTGCTCCTCAAACCCCTGTCTGATCTTGGCCCGCGATGCGTACAACACCTCCAAGTCGCCCGAGAAGGCGACCCGGGTCGACCGGAGGGCGGCACGGTAGGCTTGGAGTGCTCGAGACATGATGAGATGGGGATTATTTCCGCGCGCTTCTACTGGCGGTGCTTACGTAACTAGAGTACCAACTTCTCCACCGAGTACTTGGGCACCTTCGACACCTCCACGGGCTCGTCGAACTTCTTGGCCAAGGGGTCGCTGATGGTCAAGATCGACTCCAACTGCTGCTGCTGGTGGGTGTCGCTGGCAATGATGTTGTCCACCTTCTTCTTCTTGGTCTTGGTGGGGGTCTGCGCAAGCGCCTGGTTGGTGAGCGTGAGGTTGAAGTTGTTGGCAATGAGCGCCTCCACCTTGGCCTCAACAATGGTCTCGAGCGTCTTGATGGTGTTGACCAGCCAATTGAACAAGCCGCCCACATCGATCACCACCTGGAGTAGCTGCAAACTCTCGCCGGTGTTGACACTCACCAACTTGCTGAGCACCTGGTTGAGGTTGATGGACGCCTCGTGGAGCCGCACGTACTTTTGGAAACTGGCGGTGATGTCGTTGATGGAGTACTCCGTCACCAAGCGGTGGATGACGTCGTTGAGAGTGTCATCGTGGTCGTCAATGTTGATGAACTGCGAAAGAAGCTCGTCGATGCTGAGCGCAGGACACGTGATGATGGCTTGCCTTAGCAACTTCTGCTGGCTGTGACGGTGCAACAACTGCAACAACCCGTGCGAGTACTCGTGCGCAAAGCACGGGTGGGTAAAGAGGTATGTGAGCGCACCCTCGGGCACAAATGCACTGTCCTGGAACTCGAGCCCGTCTTCGTTGGTGAAGATGAGCCCGAGCACCTGCTTGACGAAGTTGACATCCACAATGCGGTCGTGGGCCTCGTCAAATGTCTCGCCCTTGGTGTCATTCTTGAGGAACTTCACCAACATGGTGCTGAACTCGTCGCTGCTCTTGCGTGCCCGCAACTTGCCGAGCTTCTCAAACACTGATTTGAACTGCTTGGCGTTCTGCTTCTCTTCGTCGTTGATGGCATCATTCAACAAACTGGGCAATCCCTTGAACCCATGCGCGGCCACCTTGGTGATGCTCTTGCCCAAACACTCGCTCAACCGGTTGAAGCCGACATTAACGTTGACAATCTTCAACTCCACGTTATTCAGCGCCTTGTCGTAGTCAAGGTAGAGTGCAAAGGTATCGGTGGTGGTGGCCGTGTCGCCTCGAGTGGCCACCACGGTGTTCACGTAGAGCTCGCCATCGCCGGTCATGTGGTCCAAAAGACTCTCGAACTGGAAGTTCAAGAGGGAAATGCTATTGTTGTAGGAGAGAACAATTCTCTCGGGACTGGGCAGGTGCATCGACACCTCCGAGCACCGCCCTTGCATGAGGGCGCCCACGTCCACGGTTTTGGTTTCGCTGTCGAGACGGCTCAACGGGTGCGAGCTGATGCTCTTGTTCTTGATGCTGAGCTTGTAGAGAGTGCCGTGGCTGTAGCAAAACCTGAGGTTGGTGTCTTCCTTGACAATGATGTTGGAAACCTCGAACGAACGCTCCTCGTCCAACGACAACAACCGGTACTGGACGCCGCCCTTGACCTTGCTGACGAGAACCAAGAGCTGTTTGTTGTTCTCATACACGAAGGCATGGTAGATATGCATCGCCGCCTTGTTGGGCTCGATTTTGGTCTCCACCGGGGAGATGCCGTTCTCCACTTTGAAGAGGTGCACGTCGCCGCTCTGCGTCACCACATAAAACGACTTGGCCGACTTGGTGAACCAGAGCCCCTTGGCCTTGCTGGGAAGCGAGACCTCCTCGGTGGCTGCGTCCTCCTCATTTCTCGAAATGTACAACACCTTGTGTTTTCTTCTCTCGGTAAGCCCAATGATGTACTGCTTTGTTTCTTTGTCCTTGACGTCCATCGAGTCCACCACCGTCGATGGCGACAACGGGTACGACCACACCAACTTGGGCGTGGGCTTTAGAAGATAACTTGAGATGATGGATTTCGACACACCCAAGTCGATTTCCGATGCGTTGGTGGTCCGGATGACGGGCGTCACCACCTTCTCGGCCAACGGCACATCGGGGATCCGGGGAAGCGTGATGAGGGCGTAGTGTTCACTTAACGCTGGGCCCATGATGATGAAAAAAATCGCGATGAGTCGATGAGGTAAGCACACCAAGCGACCCCTTCAAATCTCTATGAGTACTATTTCCTTCCTTTATTCCCTAATATACACTGGTCGATGCCCGACCTCTATCAAACGCTTTGCAAAAACTCGTCGTTGGCGTAGTGGTAGTCGCCAACGACAACCTTGAACTCGTCGGTCTCGGGGTTGTAAGAGTCAATCTTGAACGACGACAAGTCGTCAACGACAATGTCAGCACCCGAGTTTCTAACCTTTTCAGGGTCGTAGGTGGAGCAGATACCCACAATCATGGCTCCGGCTCCCTTACCAGCAGTGATACCAGCGGGGGCATCCTCAAACACGACAACCTTCTTGTTCTCGTCCTTGTAGCCAAGAGTATCTCTGGCCGATTGGTAGCCCATGGGGTGGGGCTTGCCCTTTGTGACTTTCTCGGCGGTGATGAACACGTCTGGCTTCTCAATTGTGAGCAACTTCAACCACTTGGTGGCCAAGGGCAAAGTGCCCGAAGTGACAATGGCCCATCTTTGTTGGCCGTTGGCGGTTTGCTCCTTGGAGTACTTGTCAAAGGACTTGACGAGCTCAACGGCACCAGGGATTGGCTTGGCGTACTGGCCGAACGAGTCGGGAATGGCTCCCTCCCAAGCCGTCACCTGCTCCTCAATGGCATCTTCGGGCGACCACTTGGCAATGACATCAAAGGTTCTGCATCCGTGGGAGGTTCTGATGATTTCCTCGGGGTTGACGTGAGGTCTGGTCTTACCAAAGTTTCTCCAGAACTCAGAGATGGCCCCGGTGGAGTTCACCAAGGTACCATCGCAGTCGAAGAGAGCGGCGTTAACGTAAAAGACGGCGGGTTGTTTTTGGATAGTCATAATGAGTGTGTGTGTGATAAGAGGGGAGTGGGGCGTGCCACTATTTATACTTTGGGTGGCCGCCAATTCGCAGCTCGTGGTTGTGAAAACGTTATCACCAGACGCTGCGCATTACGTAACGCATCGTTTCTTTTGAGAACGTGTGCAACGCACGGACTGCACACTGCGCCGGAGCCCTCTTTCCTTTTGCTTGGAGTGTAACGGATCGGAAAAATTATGACACCTCGTTGCTTTTGAGGAGGGGCGGTAATTGCAGGTAGCTGCGATAGTCAGAATAACGACTGTAGGCGCTGATGTGGCGATGGTTCCCTCCTCGTCACATGGTGATTACATTCCCAAATACTTCTTTAGGCACAACTACGTCATCCAATACCACTGGCGCGTTTCGTATGCCCGGATTCACGTTGGTTCTGAGAAAGCCACCTTTGTACTATGTTTTCCTGCAGATACCAACCGGACCAACTCATCAACTACGTCATACGGCCCGGGCTTAATGGGAGCTATGAGCCTTGCCTGGCCAATCAACAATGTAGTGTTTACAAAAGGGACCAACATTTCCCAGCTTTGTGGAACGTATCGCTCGATTCAGGCAATTAACATTCACATGAACTCTCGGTTGATGGGAGCCTGAGTGTACACCATGTTACATGAGGGAGACCCACAGAACCCCTTGATTGCAATAGCCGGGCTTAACAATGTCGGCCAAATGTCAAACACTCCTGACAATGCCTAGATTCACCTGTAGATGTGATGTCATCGCTATCGGCATGCCAAGGACATCCCTTAGCACAGTTCACCGACGATTCGGGCTTACCACCAAAAAAGATGCCTTCAGCCAGATTCGAACTGACGATCTCCTCATTACTAGTGAGGTGCCTTACCAACTTGGCCATAAAGGCAGGAAACGCGACCTCGGTGAGGGTCGAACTCACGATCTTAAGATTAACAGTCTTACGCCTTAGCCAACTTGGCCACGAAGTCTCGTATGATGGATTTGGCGCTTTCACAACATGAGTTATACAGCAGATCCAACCATTAATGCAGTCTACATGAAAATAGCCTCACTATTCGTTAAGGTCAGTTCATGAGTAAGTAAGCTGGGGATGATCTGACTTGAACTAAGTGGCAATGCCTCATCTCATCTCCCTTCTGTCTACATTATTGACGTTACCATGTGATTATATTATTGAACAGAAGAAAGTATACAATTAGACGTAACCGATTCTGTTGGCAACATCCAAAGCGTCGTGGTCAGCAGTCAATCTGATGTAAGCCTTCTTGGTACCGTTAGGTCTGATCAAGGTGTTGACGTACAACACATCGACGTCGTACAACTCCTTGACGGCAGCCTTGATTTGGTGCTTGTTGGACTTGATGTCGACTTGGAAAACCAAGATGTTACCGTCCTCAACCTTCTTGATGGCGGTCTCGGTGGCAATTGGGGAAACAATGATCTTGTAAGCATCCAACTTGTTGGTCTTTGGCACGGCCTTTCTGGCGTATTGAGGGTTCTTGGCGAGGTGGAGGGTCTTGGGACGGTGGAAGGTGGTGTCGGTTCTAACCTTCAAGGCCTTCTTGGAGTTGGTACCCTTCAAAGCAGATTTCTTAGCGGCAGCAGCCTTAGCTAGATGTTAGTACGGAACGGGGGACACCTTTGGACAGTTTGACGTGGGATTGTGGATGAGTTGGTGATGATGTCGGACTTGACGGAGCAGAAAACAGTGGTTTGTTCACACGGAATACATTGGTATGGTCGGTCACGGTGGATTGGTGGTGTCGTTGTGGATTGGAGCTGGGTACATACAGTTGGAAGCCATCTTGATTACTGTTTGTTAACGTGAAAAATCTTTTTGGTTTTTTTCGAGTGCTCACAGCGGAGCGAGCGAGCACCGGGCGTGGGGCTCTCTGGTGTGCGCGTGCCGGGCACGTGCGCGCGCATAGGCCCCAGCCCTAGGTTACCTCACCCGCCAGAGGGTCTCGACTTCACCATCCTTGACTGGTCCCACACCGGGTAAACGTATCGCATGGCTTGATATATACAGGTTACAAACGACGGAGCTTCTTGGACCGCACACCGCCAAACTTCAACTTGGTGCTGTCGCTCACTCGGGCAATGTTGGACTTGATTTTGGAGCCCTCCTTTCCTTGCAATGCCGACAAGAACGCCTCTCTGCCCTTGCCAAAGTCTCGCATGATAAGTTCCACCTTGTCGTTGGGCCCAATCAAGTTCTTCTCCTCGATGAGCTTGAAGAAGCGAGCACTCACCTGGTACCCGGCCTCGTACTCGGCTCTCTGGCCCTTTCTGAATCCAAGCTGACCGGCACTGACATGGATCTTGGTGTGGTGTGGCAATTGTAGGTAGTACAACACCTGTTCGTTGTAGGATAAATGCTTATTCTTCTCGACAAAGTCGAGGTCTTCGACGACGCCAACAAGCGACAACAACGTGTTGTGTCTGTGGAACAAGCCGTAGATCTTCCACAACACCACCCGTTCTCTGGTGCGGCCGGTGGGTTGCTTGGACACGGGGTTGATGATGTTGCCCAATCTCTCAGTGGATGCAGTTTGTGATATGGAGGACTGAGACACGGTCCGGTTGATGTGAAGAGCCGGGCTCAATCTGGATGGCCCGAGTGCCCTGATGACGGGAGACGCCCACGACCTGACCCCGAGTCTGCCAATCATGAGTATGCGATGTTGATTGAAAAATCCGCGCCCGTCACGTGCCCTCACCAGAGGAGGGGGACCATCCACCACCAGTATCTACAGAAAATACGTGAATTCCGGTTCGATACGAGGCGTGCCAACTACTTCACCTCACCGAGGAGCGTCTGAGACAAACCACCTCGGAGATAATCGGCGTAGCTGACCGAACAACATCACCAACACGTGTTGGTGGTCCTCGATCGGAGATCAGGCAACCGTGAAGCCCCATCCATGGGCCACGACATCACGTAGGGTTGGCCCATGGTGCTGGGGCGCGGAGCACCTCCGGTGGTGTTTATCACAACACGGTGCGGATTCTCACGAATTGTTGTTTTGTTTTAATTTTTATATCCACACCTGTCCTTTAAGAGGTTACGGCCGTCGACCCATCCATTGACCATTGCCCTCCGGCCCGTACTCCTCCAAAACACGCGTTGATCCTGGCCGAGTGTTTTTGTCTAGATTGTTCCATCACGATTGATCATTTTCCCGGTTGTCGTTATCCTTGCGCTTGTACTTGATTTTCCCCTTGCTTGAGTTTCCCCCATACTTGTCCCAATTAATTGCATATGTCGCTGTACAACGAAGAGTACGTGTTGGACGAGGTGGTGAATAACGCCACGTCGGTTGCCAACCGAATGGTGGTGACGGAATACAACAAGATCGGCGAGGGTGCTTTCGGCACCGTGGTGGAAGCCACCTTGAGGTATACCGACGCCCCCAACAACACCACCGAAGCCCTTGGTCCGTTTGCCATCAAGCGAGTTCCCGCTCAGACCGAATACAAGAGTCGAGAGTTGGAGATTCTCCGAGTGGTGAACCACCCCAACATTGTCAGCCTAAAATTCTTCTTCGACAAGCGATCCCCGGTGGACGGAAAGGTGTATCAGAATCTTGTGATGGAATGCTTACCCTCCAACTTGCAAAACGAAATCAAATACTATAGACAGTCCAAGTACACCATCCCCTATCCTCACATGAAAGCATACACCTTCCAGTTGGCCCGCGCCATGCTTTATCTCCACGGGTTTGGAATATCCCATCGTGACATCAAGCCCTCCAACATTCTCGTGGACCCCTCGACGGTGACTTTGAAAATCTGTGATTTTGGAAGTGCCAAGAAGTTGGAGCCCAACCAATCCAGTGTGAGTTACATTTGCTCGCGGTACTACCGGGCGCCCGAGCTCATAGTGGGATGTCCCATCTACACCACCAAGATTGATATCTGGGGGTTGGGGTGTGTCATTGCCGAGATGTTTCTTGGAAAGCCCATCTTCCAGGGCCAGTCGGCCGAGTTGCAGTTGAAGGAGATCTCCAAGCTCCTTGGGCCTCCTCCCAAGACCTTTTTCTTCAAGAGCAACCCGCATTACCGAGGCAACATGTACCAGAGTAAACTCTTCAGTTGTACTGTGGAGGAAAGATTCAAGCAAATCTTCAGCAATTCGCCGCCCGACGCCATTGATCTCCTTCTCAAGATTCTCGTCTACGACCCCGACTTCCGGGCCAGTCCCAGAAGCGTACTAGTGCATCCTTTCTTCTACGAGTTGAAAAAAGAGAACTTCAAGGTGTATCCCCGAGGCGCCCAGAACCCCATCATCCTCAACTTGTTCAATTTCAGCAAATACGAGTTGGAGTTGCTAGGGCCCTACAAGGAGGAGCTCTTAAAGTCATCTGATTGAATAGCCATTGTTAATGAAGTCACCGTCATGTAAGCGTAGAGCCCCCTTGTTCATTATTCTACAATGTCAAACTGTAGCTAAACTCGTCCTCGATGTTCTGGGACAACCACAACACAATGCAGCTCAACATGATGCTTCCGTTACACACAATGTTGGACACCCCCATCCCCAACGTGGGGAAGGTGTACTTTTTCAACAAGAACTTCAAGATGAACACCATGAAGGAGCCGGCCAAGCCCCCCGCCAACAACGAGAAGCCAAAGAAGAGAATCACCCGCGCGGCCCACGCGGTGGAGTTGGCGCCGGACCCCAAGAACGAGGTGTTGTTGGCCTCAAACAAGTTGGACTTTTCGATGGAGTTGACAATCAACATGCCGGTGGTGGAGCAAATGAAGGGGATCCAGTCGACAAACGTGACGTGCACAATGGAGGCATTGACGGTCTTGGAATAGATGGCGGCGTCCACCATCAGCCAGAGGCCAATGGCATAGAGACACCCGGAGAGATACACGCCAATGGATCTGAGCTTCTGGCTTTTGGGCAACTTGAGCAACGACGCATTGAAGCGGAAGAGGTGGTTGGGTTGGTCCATGCTAAGGAGTGCGATTAGGTGTACGGATATTATTCTGGGGTGGAAGTGGGTGCGACCACCG
The DNA here is from genome assembly GCA_030555945.1 of Gaillardinia entomophila. Classification (NCBI taxonomy): domain Eukaryota; kingdom Fungi; phylum Ascomycota; class Pichiomycetes; order Serinales; family Metschnikowiaceae; genus Gaillardinia; species Gaillardinia entomophila. The sequence continues at coordinate 443,698 of JANIVT010000002.1, read as the reverse complement.
GCTTGCTGACGTACTCACTGTTGAGGGAAAAGACCCTCACGGTGCCGTCTTGGGTACAGCACACGAGGGTGCCGCCGCCGTCTTTCAAGTCAATGTCAAAGACGGCCGACGGCACGTTGATTTGTCCCACAATCTGTTTGGTCTGTACGTCCCAAAAGAGAAGACCCTGGGAGTCGGTGCCGGACACCACAAGCGGCTCCGTGGTGGCGGTGATGAAGGTGGCCGTGCAATTGTACTTTTCACAGATGCTAGAGTCGTGCGGTCCTGCGTAGGTTTTGATCACCTTGTTGCCCATGTAGTCCCAGAGACGGATCTTCCCGTCTAGAGAGGAGCTGAGGATGTACTTGCCGTTGGGAGAGGTCTGCACGTGCGAGATGGGGAAGTTGACCACGTCGTTGGTGGACGCGGTGGCGGTGCCGTGGTTGGCACTATTGTACACCAATGTCTTGAGACATTGACCCGTTTCCAAGTCAAAGAGTCGCATGAGTCCGTCGAACGACGCGCTGACAATCACCGTGTCGTCGGGGGTCAACGAGAGCGAGCTCACGGGATCGGAGTGGGCGGCTAGCGTCTTGAGACTCTTGCCGGAGGAAAGGTCCCAGATGGTGATGGTTTCGTCGGCACTTCCCGTGATGAGAAGGTTCCCCTTCAGGATGAAATGGAGCGTGGTGACGTGGTAGGTGTGTTTCTTGAGGATCTTGATGCACTTACGCCTCAGCACCAGCCATAGGCGCACGGTGAGGTCGTCGGAGCACGACGCCAAAATGTCGTTGTTGATGGGGGAGAACGCCACGTCGGAAACGCCCCGCGTGTGGCCGCTGAGCGAACATCGTAGAGCGCCGGAGCCGAGATCGTACACGCGGATGAGCCCGTCCGCCAGACTGGTGGCGAGGTGGGTGCCGTCGGGCGAAACCTTCACCGCGGTGAGCGCATGCTCATGAGAAATGGAGTACTTTTGGGTGTATAGCTGGGGGTAGGCAGGGCCGTGGCCGTTGGTCGGACCCAGGCCATTGGACACCCCGGAGGCTTCGCTTGGAGGCGGTGCCTCGGCGTCGGTTCTCGGCCGCTTGTGTGGTTGTTCCATGCGCGCGTTACTATTTACTCTTCATCCTATCGATCCAGCTCTCAAACAAACTGTTTTCAATCTCGTCAAACTGACTCAACAGTCGCGACAGACTGATGCGCTTGTCGGCTGAGAGCAACCCCTCGTTGGTTTTGAAGTGGGAGGGGATGATGGCCCGTTGGAGTGCGACGCGCACGTCGTCCGATGCTGGTTTGGTGACTTCTTTGAGAAAGTACTTGAGGTACTGGAACACTAGGATCCTGGGCGGGGTCATGTCGTCGTGGGTGAAGGTCACGAGATTGGAGATGTTCTCGTTGAGTGAAACCAATTGGTCGTATTGTTCGGTGGTGAGCGTGTTCTTGTTGTCGATGCGGTGAAACACCTTGTTGACAATCTTGTTGAGCTCTTGATGGAGATTTCGCCGGTAGGTATCCAGCTTCATGTCCGGGGAGGCCGACGACTCACGCGTGACGGCCGTCGACGTCGGGCTCAATGCATTGTGGGAGGGGGGTGGCGTGAGCGCCAGGGGCAAGTTGACGGAGAACATGTCAAAGTGGATGGACTTTTGCTTGCCGTCGTCATTCCACTTTTTCTGGTTGTTCACGAGCTCCGTGGGCATGTAGAACCGCTGGTGCTTGTGCACGTGGTTGTCCTGGTCCCAAAGATGCTTGCGGGTTATTAGTTGTTTGAGGGACTTGCGCTGGAGGGGCTCCGAGGCCAGGGTGCAGTTGGCCACAATGAAGGGGTGCTTGAGGATTTGGGACGCCGACGGCCGCTGCTTCGGGTTAACAGTGAAGCATTGCGTGAGAAAGTCCTTGAAGGGGTCGGATATGTCCAACTCCCCGAGCCCAATGAGCTGGGTAAAGTCGTCGTTCTTGACGCATCGCGAGATGAACCGCAACGCCTTCATGGGCGGGTGCTGGTTTTGTAGCGGCGGGCGTCCGGTGAAGAGTTCGTACGCACAGCACCCCAACAGCCAGATGTCGGCCTTGTAGCTGTGGCCGCCATTGTTGTTGAGAATCACCTCCGGCGCCATCCAGTACGGAGTGCCCACAGTGGTGTTTCGGCGGGAAAAGTTCGACAGCAACTGTGTCGACACGCCAAAGTCCGTGAGCTTCACCTCGCCGTTAGTATTGAGCAATACGTTCTGGCTCTTGAGGTCGCGGTGGATCTTGCCCTGGCCATGTAGGTACTCCAACGCAACAACAATCTCCCGCACCACCAAGGCAATGGTGGACTCGTTGGCCATGGGGCCCGGTTTCAAGAGCTCAAACACCGAGCCCCCGTTCATGAACTCCATGATGACCCAGAGCTTGAAATGTCGCTCGAAGCACCCGAGGTACCGGGTGATCTGCGGGAGCCGGCACTCGGATATGATGGCGATTTCCTTGTTGACCTCGAAGAAGTCCGTCTGGTCGTTCTCAAGGTCGATTTGCTTGATGGCCACCTCCTCTTGGGTCTGCTTGACTATGCCACGGTACACCACGCCAAAGCCGCCCCGGCCCACCTCCTCGCACACCTCGAGCTCATCTGCTGACTTTATTCTCATGTGTGAATGGTTTCAGAACTACCTCACCATAACAAAGATGCGGCACGCGTCGCACGTGACCCCCGAAACACAACGTGTGGCCTGTAGCAGAAATTCGGGGACATTTGGGGACTACAGTTAGTGTCTATAGATACGATCGACGCTACAGTAGGAGTTCACCTATTCTTTCGAATTCACTTGTTGTTCTCGCACCGCATCGCAGCCATGATACGACCCCCGCGGCTCAGTGCCTGGGTCCGCTCGCTCTCCACGCTTCCTCCCCGGAGCCTGAACTACGGCAATGTGATGCTTGGCAAGACGTTGGCCCACAAGCAAGAGAACACCATTCGATGTACCATTTTCGACCGCCACGGCGACATCGTGGTCCACGGCAAGGACTTCAAGCGAAGCAGTTTCATGAAACACCACGGGCTTGTTCCTCGGGACTTCCGCAAGATCTCGCGGCACCACCCCAACCAGGTGCTCGGCACCGCGGTCAATGTGGACATTGTCCCGTCGATAGTGACCCGAGATGAGTGTATTCTCTTGAACTTGCTCAACATCCGGGCGCTCATCAAGAGCGACTGTGTTGTGATCTTCGACACGGCGTCGTCGGCGTTCGGTCCTCGCATGAACGAGAGCCACTCCCAGAGCATCTTCCTCAAGAAACTCCGGGAGATTCTCAAAAACACCGACGACGACTTGCCGTACGAGTTCCGGGCGCTCGAGGCCATCTTGGTGGACGTCATCACCAACCTCAACACGGAGATGACGGTGCACAGTACCGTGCTCCAGAACATCTTGGCGGGACTTGAAAATTCCATTGAGCGAGTGAAGCTACGGTACCTTCTCATCCAGTCGAAGAAGGTGACGCAGTTCCACCAGAAGGCGTCGCTCATCAGGGATCTCTTGGAGGATATCCTCGAGAGCGACGACGAACTCAATGCCTTTTTCCTAACAGAGAAAGTCAATGGTACTCCTCGGCAAGGCACCAACCACGCCGAGATCGAGTTCCTCCTCGAGTCGTACCTCAAAACCAGCGACGAAATCGTCCAGACCGTGGAAAACCTCAGGGGACAGATCAAAACCAGCGAGGAGATCATCAACATCGTGCTTGACTCCAACCGGAATGAGCTCATGGTGCTCGGGCTCAAGTTCTCCATTGGCCTTCTATCCATGGGCGTGGTGCTCTACGTGGCCGCCGTCTACGGCATGAACCTCGAGAACTTCATCGAGGAGTCGGACGGCGGCTTTGAGGGTGTCACCATCCTCAGCACCGCGGGGTTGGTGATTCTCTTCCTCTTCAGTCTCAAGCAACTACACCGGCTCCAACGGATGACCATGAGTGGAGTGGGCCGCGACGAAATCAGAACCGCCACTTCTCCTAGAAAGTAGAAGGTATAATGATCATGACTATCTCGACTTAGTTTTCAGGCTGCTCAAGAACAATGCTGGGGGCAAGGAAGGACGAGCTGCTGCTGCGTTGCCTCGACTCCGGGGTCGAGTCCCGTTTTTTGACTTCGAGCGAGTTGCGTGGGGTATGACGGGGAGATGCGCTGGGCGACGGCCGGGGCGTGGTGCCAGTTCGGAAGGGACGGAGCGAGAACTCGCCGCTCACGGGCCGGGGACTGGTGAGCACGGGTTTCTTGGGCTCGGACTCGGGCCGCACCTTGGGGATGTTGAGTGCCGCTGTCTCCTTCTCCTTCTTGGCAAGGAAGTTCTTCTCGGTTTCCACCAAGTGTGTGAACAACTGGTATCGGGTCTTGGTGCTCAAAAGACAGGCAAGTAATTCGTCGTACACCTGGGTGGGCGGCTTCAACCCGCCGGCGCTTTTGATGGCGGAGGGCCGCAAGATCAAGTGCACGAACGGAACGCTGCCGATGGCGTCCATCGAGTTGAGCTTTCCGACGGTGTCTTGAGTGGGCTTTTCGTCAGAAGGATCGACGGCGTCGGCGTCCCCGTAGCCCGCTAAAGTCCCTAGCTCAAACACCTTGGCAATGTGCTCCAACAAGTAGAGCAACGACGCGAGGTTGGCGCGTGGGATGAGGCTCAACTGTTTCACCACGTCTTCGCCCTTAATGAGTGCGTCGTACACCATGCATGGGATGAGCGAGTCGCTGACCTCAAGAAGCCAGTTCTTCAAGAAGTTTACTGTCTGCTCCGGTTTCGTGGCCAAGTGCTTCACCACATGCTCAACAAGTTGTCGGTGGACAGATTCCTCGTCCTCCGAGTCCGCCTCGAACTCACTGATTAATTCAATGAGGTCTTGCTTGAGCAGCCAGTAGCCCTGGTGGTGGATTGGCGCGAGCCATGAGTCGCCAGCCTGTACGAGACTAAGGGCCTCAAACAAGAATAGAGGAACCGACTTTATACTGAGAAGGGAGCCCTCCTTCTTGACCTGGAGAGTAAAGTCCTTGTACAAGTTGAACTTGAGCTTGATGTTCTGGAAGTTGGTGGTGGTTTGGTTGGTGCTGTACTGTTTTTTTGCAAGGTTCTCCGGGGAGACAATCAGGGGAAAGTAGATGCCCGTGGAGAAGCGCTGGATCATGGCGTCCAAGTCGCGAGTGTGGTTTTCCGGCCGGTCAATCGTTTGAAGAAAGTCACTGGCGTGCTGGTGGAGGCGCGTGGTTGATTGCAACGAGAAGTCGTACACGATCTTCAGGAGCTTGGTGAGACTATGGTAGATGAGCTCGATCCGCATCTTCTCGAAGTTCTCGAGGGTCTGGGTCCGCGTGAACACCTCCACCTCCACCAAGTGCTTGAGTTCTTGTAAATGCAAGTACTTTTCGTCGTACTCCTCCTCGAGCTCGATTAAACGGGTGGGGTAGTCGCTTTTCATGAGCGACAGCCGCATGTGCTGGAGCATGCCATTGAACTTCTTGGAGGTATCCTGAACAAGCCGGGCTGTTTCGCGTCTGGGTGATACTGCTTCGGCCAACGGGTTGGCTACATGCAACGCCAACGGCGACCACTCGAGCCACATGTTCTCCGAGGTGAACTTCCGAGCAAAGAACCCCGTCCCCACCAACAACTTCAAGTCGACGAGGGCCTGGCCAAACTTCTCGATGTTGGCCCGCGTCGGGTTGAGCCCGTGGGGGCGGGTCCGCACGAGCCATTCGCTCAACTGCGAGCTGTTGAAGATGTCGTTGGTGTACCCCGGGAGCGGGATCTTGCGTCGGACTGTGCTTATGGCATCAATGAGTGTGGATAGGAGTGCTTGGAGCTGGGCGTGGGACTCGAGCTTGACGGGCCCGAGCGCCAAGGGGAACGAGAAATCCGACGGAGGCTCGTCCACACTGATGCTAATCTCCTCCACCTGTTGAGTCGGCACCTCGTCCTCCTTTGACTCTGAGCTCACCTCGTTGAGCCGCTGCGTCTCAAAGTACTGGGCCTTCAATGCCTCCACATCCAGGTACTGGGCCTCGTACTCGTCGAGGAGATCGTCGAGCTCCTTGAGGATCGCCCGCACCTGGGGCTCGTGGAGCTTGATGAATTCGGTCAATTCAGAGAGCACCCCGGCGTCAATGGCCAGCGAAAGGCCCATCAGCAACTGGGCCTCCTGCGCGGTGTCCGTGATATACTTGTGAAACGCCACTGAAAGATCGACGGGCTTGTCTTCATGCTCATTGGCCCGCGGACTAAAGAGTCGTTTCGGTGGTGCGTCCAGCGGAGCAAGCGTGCTGTCAAAGGACGAAGAGTCCACCGCCAACTTGGTGAGAAACTCTCCATTGGAGTGGTGGTAGTTCATGTAGCTGAACACGAGCTTGCGAACCTCATGGAGTTGCTTGAGGGATCGCACCAGCTGCCTGGACAACAGCTCGATGCCGGTGCGGTAGTCGGCCAGCCAGTATGAGTTGGCGAATTTGGGTAGCATGATCCACGCGTCAATTGATTTCGCACAACAACATGGCGTCGGTCGACCTGGACATTGCCGACATCCGCAAGGACATTGATGTGCTTGAACGAGAGTTAGAGACGCTCGAGGCCCAGAGGGCCGAATTGACCAAAGAGTTGCACGAGTTGGACGAGGAAACCGCCGACTTTGACGACGAGCCCCGGTCCCGCCATCTCGATGAGGACGATGTGCCCTTGGTACAGCACTCGCACTTTGACGACTCCATTGCCAGGTTCTTCTCTGAACAGCAGCCAGAGGAACCAAAGCATCGCAGCGAGCTCTCCTACAGCATCTTGTCCCGCACGGACCACGCCGTGCAAATCAAGGAAAATGTGTTGCTTGAGAATATCTTCCGCTTCCACGGCATCACCGCGTTTCCCATCAACAAGCATCTCTTCAGTGATGATGACGAGCTTCTCGGGCTCCGCTTCGACGTGTTCTCCCACCATCACAACAAATTCCTCACCCCACATTACATCATCCTCAGAAAGGTCCATCCCTCCGACAAGACCGAGGCCGCCGACCTCCAGTGGCTGGTGTACCGCCACACGGTGCCAGTATATGTCCCCATCAGCAACTACACCCACCATCTTGCCACGGAGAACATCCTTGAGTTTGCAAAAAGTATTCGCAACCACTTGGTTCACATTCAGTACAAGCACGACAAGCTAGACAAGCTCACCCTCATTACCCACCAACACATTGGAGGCACCTCCACCGACGCGGTCATATCTCGTCTTGACAAAGATCTTCAGGCCAACCAGGTGGCCATCTACATTCCCCATCACGACACCACCCACATCGTCCACTTGTCGTGTTCCGACGACACCATCGACTCGTGCTCCATCACCCTTGCATCAGACCACCTGAATGACATTGTCCACACCGAGTCTCTTCTACGAGGCACCACGTTCGCCAATCTCATCAAGCAATTCAAGCCGGTCTTGAGAAAGCTCGTGGCCCTCTAGCTTGTCCTAGTAAGCTTCTTCTTTTACGTATATGGAGATCCTCGCCCGAAGGATCAACAACAAAACATAAATACTTTTAGCGTCTAGAAGGCATTGCCGAAACCCGCCCCCGTGGGCTGGTAGCCCAAGCCCGGACCGTTGGTGATCAACAACGGCTGGTTGATGGGGGTCTCTTCCTCGGTCTTCTCGGCGGCCTTTCTCTTTTGCAAGTCCTCGTACACCTCCGCCAACTTCTTTTGGTTTTCGTAAGTCACACTGATTTCGTATGGCTTGACGAAATTGCTGAGGTTATGCAACCACGACAACTCAAGCACGTAGTCGTACTCAATGATGTCGTACGCCGAGTATAAGAGGGCCACGAAACACTCGTGGTTGCCGGTCTCGACAAAGTAGTCCAACAAGTCGTGCGCAATCTTGGTGGACTTGGAGAGGGTGGCGGTCTTGATGAGGTCCGGCCACAACTTGTCGTTCTTGAGAATCTGGATCGCCTTGTTGTACTTTTTGTTCTTGGTGTACAACGTGGCGGAGATTTGTCTGAAGAAGATGAGGTCGTGGTTCTCCAATCTCTCGGCCAAGTCCAACGAGTTGAACCGGTTGTTGGACTCGTTTTCGATGCTGGACCGAAGCGATTTGTAGTCCTCCTCCTCGATCAACAAGTCGTGGTATGCTCCATTCACCACCGAGTTGTTTCTGTCCAACACCGAAATCAAGAAGGGCTTGATCAAGGGCAAGTTGTCGGACTTGACAAAGATACGCACCACTCTGGGGAGGTCCAATCTGGGCGCCAACACCGACAACAAGTCCACCAACAATGAGGGGTTCTCGGTGAGGTAGAAGTTGATGGCCTTGTAGTAGATTTCGAGGTTGGGGGCCTTGACGATGATTTCCTTGAAGGAGGAGTGGTCGAAAGCAACCTCACTCTTTTCAATCATGGTCAACGCAGCATTGTCCCACTCTTCGTAGTGACAGTACAAGAAGATCAACTCGGGGTAGAGGTGCGCCTCCTCGCAGGCACTGAGCACCTTGGGGATGTTGATCCGTGACCAGAATAACTTCAAGTGCTCCATCACCTTCTCGGGCGAGTACTTGGAGTAGAGAATGGCCAACTCGGTGAACATACCCATGTGGGCTCTCTCCAAACCCAAGCCGCTCTCGAACAAGGCAATCAACTCGGTGAAGTACCCGTTGTGCTCGTAGGTGCGGACCAACTCAGGCAATTCCTCGGCGTCGATGATCAAGTTCAAACCACAGATTTGCGCCAATCTGAACTCCTTGTTCTCAATACACGCGCTGTTGACTTGCTTCCACACCAGGGTGTTGGAGGCCTTTCTGGCACAGTCCACCGCACCCTGGTAGTCCTCGAGATACACCAAGGTGGTGGCCAACTTGGAGTACTTGGACACGCTCGAGTACAAGATCTTGGCCGCCTTGTAGTTCTTGGCTTCAAACAACTTGTCACCAATACTCTCGGAGTCAGCAACGTTGGTGCCGCCCACAAACTTCTCAATCTCAGACAACTTGCCCAAGGTGGCGTAGGAGTTGATGAGGGCACCGTCGATCTTGGGCTCTCGCAAGGTTTCCCTGGCCATGTCCAAGAAAGGAATCAATTCCTCCTCCTTACCCGCGTGCTCGGCAATGTCAATCACCTGCTCGAAGTTCTCGGGGTTCTTGGACTTGACGTACGACTCGATGGCCTCGGGAATCCGCAACCCGTTCAATTGAGCAGTACCCAACTGGTACCACAACTCGGAGGTGTCGTACTTCTCGGCGTACTGTTCACCGCGGTCAAGCGACATGATGTCTTCCACCAACACCTTCATGGCCTCGGATCTGAGCTCGAACTTGTCGTACACCTCGAACGCCTCCTCGTTCAAGCCGTTGTCGATACAGAGGGGCGCAATCTCGGTGGGGTCGAACTTGTCCAACTTCTCAATGTACCCGGACACTCTCGAGGGGTCGGCCTTGATGGCAGTCAAGATCAACAAGCCTTGCAAGGAGGTGTTGTCGTTGAAAGGAGAAGGCTCCAAGATGATCTTTTCCAACAACTCAATCAACTCCTGGGGCAAGTCGTTCTCCATGAACGCCTTCACCGTGATGGAGATGGGTTCGGGGTCGTTCAACTCGGGGATTCCCGTGGAAATCACCTGGTCAACCAACGGTCTTCTGTGGACGTTGTCCTCAGTCAACACCTTCGACCACAAGTCAAAGTCCGACTTGGCAAGCAAGTATCTGGCCTGGTACTTGTACATCTTGTTCTCGTTGGTGATGTTGATCAACTCGTCGGCGTTGTTACCCTTGGAGTAGGCAATGTACGCGAGGTAAGGGTCTCTCTTCTCACAGTACTTACCCACAGACAACGTGTCGTATTGGTCGTTCTCCTGCAAGAACTTCTCGGGGGAGTTGTTGGAGTCGATGTAGATCTTGGCCAAGGTGTTGTAAACCTCCTGGTCGGTGGATCCACCCTCGAGAGTCTTCTCCAAGAAGGGCAACAAGATCTTGAGTCTGTTTCTCTTCTCCACCTCGGCCACCAATGGTTGGATGGGCACGCGGCCAAGCACAGACAACAACAAGTCCTTGATGATCTTCTCGTCACAGTCGACATCGAGCAACCCAGCCACCACCTGCGGGGTGTTGGCCGGGTTGACTTGTTGCACGTACACCTCAATGAACTTGAAGAACTGGTTTTTGTACAAGTACAAGATCAAGTCGTGGACAAAGTTGAAGCGGTCACACACAATGATGAGGGGAAGCTGGTCGTCCAACTTGAATTCCTTCAAGAAGTTCTTCACCTTTTCACCGTTGTAGACGTTGTTGTCTCTGACGATTCTTTCAATCTCCTTGGTTTGGTTCATCTTGGCGGCGGCCTGGATATACTTGAACACCACGTCGGGCTCTTGCGTCAAGTTGACAATCGACGACAAGTAGTAGTACTCACCCTCGGTGCACTTGTAGTCCTCAAAGAGCTTGATCAACGTCAAGGGGCCAATCAACTCGGAGTACTTGGTGGCCACCTGGATCACCACTTGCAAGTTTTGCTGGATGTTGTTGCTCAACAACTCCTTCAAGCATGCCACCGACTGCTGGACGTTCAACTGGCCAAAGTACGTCACCAACCAGTCATTGGGCAACACGTTGGTGTGCACAATGACGCGCTTGATGTCCTTCAAGTCGTCGTAGTGCTCCAACGCTCTTTGGAAAAGACCGGACTTCTCACACAACTTGCCAATGGTGGGCTTGTCGTAGTGGCTAAACATGTTGTTGCCCAAGATGGCATCGGCCACCTGTGGCGCGTGCAACAAGTTGATTTCAAGCACCTTGGTTTGAAGATGGCCCTCGGCGGGGGAGTCGTTCTTCAACGCATCCAAAAGGAACGCAGTTCCCTGTTGAATGTAGTTTTGCGAAAAGAACAAGTCGGCAATGTTCTCCACCTTGAGGTCGGCGTTGGGGCTCGCCAACAACGACACGGCAAACTCGCTGGCCTTGTCGGGGTTGACTCTGACGAGGTTCTGGATCAAGTTGGTGTAGTCGGGCGAGTAGCCAACCTTTTCACAGTAGGGCAAGATCTTGTCGAACTGGCCCAATTCCGCCAATGACGACACCACCTTGATGTTGACGTTGGCACGGATGTACACCGCGAGGGCAAGCGCGGTGTCGTTGTAGGACTTGACAATGTCACCCAACTCCTCGGACGAGGTCAACTTCTCCTCCTTCAACCACTTCTCGAACAAGGGCTTGCGGTCTTGCTGCAACACGGGCTTGGCCAACTCCACCGACTCGTACTTGTTCAAGGTTCCCTTGTCCAACAAGGTGGAGAAGTACTGTAAGATGGGGGAAATCTGGCCCGGTTGTGGCGTGATGTGCTTCAACTTGTTGATGGTGTCGGGAGTACGCAACTGCTCGGAGGATGCCGCCACCTTGGCGGCGTTGGTGTAGTCGCCCTGGTTGAGGTAGTTTTGGAATTGTTGCTGGAACAAGTTCTCGGCCCCGGGGAACCCACCACGAGATGAGAGCGAAAGCGCCAAGGGCACGTCCGACAACTTCTCCAACACGTAGGGGATGATCTTGTCCTGGGCAATCTCCACGCTCAACACCTGGCCCGACTTGTTGATGGTGATGATACCGGTGCCCTCGTTGTAAGGAGCAGCGGTGAATACCGGGTCGGCGGTGATTCGGTTGACAAACAAGTTGGAGCCGGTCTCGATGTCGTAGAGATGAATGAAGCCGTACTTGGTCAAAATGTAGATGATGCCGTACTTGTTGGACGCCTGCAAGCTGATGGGGAAATCGTTGGCGGCATCGGGCGGGAAGAAGATGTCGACGGACTTCTTGGGGAAGGCGGGGTTGCCCTCGGCGTGGTCAATCTCAATGATGTGCAACTGACCCTGGCCCTGGGCGTTTTTGTTACCGACGCAAAACACCTTGGTGGGGTGAGGTGCTCCGTTCAACTTGATGGAGGCGAACTTGGACACATGGCCATCGATGGCCTGCGACACGTTTCTGGCCTTGGAGAACAACTGGATGTGGCCGGCAATGCGGCCGTCCTCCTGGGCAATGCCGGTGACGGCAAACCACCCGAGGTCGGGCTCGGCGACAAAGTTGATGATTTGCGCATTGTTGAGCACCTGGTGTCTGTCGGTGAGTTTGACGGGCCCGTTGTTGGTGCCGTCAAACACGTTCCAGGTGTAAATGGCGTTGGTGGTGATCAACCCAAGCACCTCGTTGGTTAACCATCTCCAAAACACCACGGGCTGGTCCACCGTCGACGACTTCAATCTTTGCTTTGTTTCAAGGTTGAAGATCTGTAACGTGGTGCCATTGGCTCTCAACGAGATGACAAACTGGTCGGGGTGCATGATGGCACTGTCAGCACTCATGTTCTTCTTGGTGACCTGGTTGCCATTTTTAAGATCAATGATGGACACACCAAACTTACCGTCGGGGGACTGTTCCCGAACACAAATGTAGTGGTCCGACTCGAGGGTGGTGGATCTGAAATCAAAGGCACTCAGCTGGATGCCCAACTCGGACAAGTGGGCTAGCTGAGTGAAATTTATCGGAATATCGTTCGACATGATGACAATTCAATCACGACAATTCAACGGCGGCAATTCGGGCTAACGGCACTGGCGATGAATGGATGGAAAATGAATTGCAGATGTCTGGTTGTTTTCGATCTGTGAGTTGTCCACAAGGGTGAGCGCGGATTAGGTAAGCGCGGTCGGGGCGGGCGGGCGGTGCTTGGCTGCGACAACAGACAGAATCTGGGGCAGCGGGGCAGACCTTGACTTGGGAGCTACTGGTGGAGCGAGAATGGAACAGGGTTGGTTACTGGGTGAGATTCATATATCAAGTGTGGGGCGAGTCGCACCCAAAGACGTGAATTTGGTGCAATCTGGGGATGCGGACACAATCCTGAAAAATTGCAAAAACCTGCTACAATGACATCGGAATTACATGGGAAATATTTGTTCATTAAATGACTATGCTACTACTCTGTGTTGTACAGGTGACGGGTGATGGAAGGTCTTCGCTTCGCCTTGTCTATAGGGGAGGTCTCACCTCATGCAATGCGTCGTCCACCAACTTGTTGGTCCAGCCGGTTGGCAGCGACAGGTCCCACGACGACTTGTGCAACCTGAGATACTCTCTCACGTGGGGCCACGACGACCCGTACCAATTGCCGGTGAGCATGTTGATCTCGGTCTTTTTCGCATCAATGTCGGTGTCGAGATTAGCAAACAACGGGTTGGTTTCCCAGTCGACGAGCCAGTATGCCACGAGCAAAAACGCCTCCTTGACGTGGGACGGGGTGACGAACCGCTTCCCCCCGATGGCGGCCAAGGCCCGCGCCAAGGTGTCGATGGCATCGATGGTGCGGGTCGGGAGTTTGGCGTCGGCGGGGGCGAGCGACGTGAGCCGGTGGCACCGCGTGAACACCACGAGCGAGTAGATGTACTGGTGGACCTCGGGGGAGAGAAACACCGGTGCAAGCCGTAGGGGATCAGTTGTTTCAAACGATGAGGCATCGGGGACATGAATTGCAAAGAGGAAGTGGGCCTTGAGCCCAAAGTAGAGGTGTGGTCTGGGCCGGGGGTTGATGACGGCAACAATGACAAACGGCACCGGCGGCACGAAGGTGGTGCCCCCCACGCTCACCGACGGCGATGGGTGGAGCCGGGACTCGACGGTGTCGAAGCTGTCGATCTCGGCCAAGAAACGGCCCAAGTGTTTCTGGTAGGCCCGGGAACATCGTTCCATGTTTCTCCACACGACGATCGAGGACGGGCGGAGCAAGTCGGGCACGCTCGGCTCGGGTGCGAGGTCCACCTCCGCGAGGTCGAGGGTGCGGCCGCGGGCCTGGGCCTGTAGCCACGCGGCGACCCCGTCGTAGTCAGACGAATGGATCACGAACCGCCGCTTGGTGTGGATGGCCACGTCGAGCGCGTGCGGTGGTAGCATCTCCAGGAATCGGGCCACTGCGCGCGAATTAGCATCCAGACATCCTGGGCCCGCGGCCAAAACGTCCGCCGCGGGGCCACCGTCCAGCGGTACAACAAATTTGGAGACAGGGGCCGGTGGTACTCACCAAGTAGCTTGTGGTGGTTGTTGGCTGAGTGGGTAGTTGTTGTCAGACCCATTTTCGGTGGAAATTTCATTGCTTGGACCATTGCTTGGGCCAGGCTGGGGCATTGTCATATGCACTGGCTGACGCGGGTGGTGCAGGAGGTGGAGTCGCACGCGTGTTTGTTTTGGTATTTTTGTTGTGGTGTTACGTGCAGGGCGGCATTGGCCAGTTGAAAAGAGCTTGGTTACGCTTTTGTTTATTGGCAACCCGTCTACGAACCCTCATTTATTTCCGGCTATGGTCACCGTCTCCACGCTTCCCTCCTTCATGAGATCCGAGCCCTCGCCCAAGGTGATGGACTCGGCGTTCCCTCCCTTCAAGGTGGAGCACCGGTACCGAGGCGTGTACGAACGAGCCGGCTTCGACGTCAACCTACATGGGTCCGATCAAAAGTCGCTTCGTCAGACGAGAAAGGCTCCTCGTCCGGGCAATGGCAGAAACCCCTACGCTACCCCAACCAGTCGCCAGGACCGGTCTCGTCTGAACACCATGGGGTCGGGGCCACAATCTAGTCTTCCCCGACAATCTAGCACCAGTCTCCCCAGACAGTCCACCACCAGTCTCCCCAGACAGTCCAGCACCAGTCTCCCCAGACAGTCCAGCACCAGTCTCCCCAGACAGTCCACCACCAGTCTTCCGTCGCAGCACCTGTACTCCACCACCACATCCCACCCGAACCCTCCTCCTCCCGTCAACGAGCTGGTGATGTCGTTCCACTCGGCCAAGTCCCAGCTCCCGATGGACTCGTCGCGGCTGTCGGACTCCAACACCGAGTTGTTCAATCCCACCAGCAAGCGGTCGTCGCCTCCGTCGTCGGTTGCCAGCGACCAAAAAAGTAGCACCAGTGATGACAGTTTCAATTTCAGTCCGTCGCCGGGCACCACGAAAAACTTCAAGAATCTCCAGTTGCACCTCAATGACGCGATATCCGACGACGAGGAGCTCAACCTCAATGACTTGAGTCGCGAGTCGAGCCAGTCGACCCATATCCAGCAGCCCCAGCAGCAGCCGCAGCCACTTCTGCAAAAGCCACTCACGGCGCAAAGACAGCGGCTCTCGACGCTTCTCCAAGACTTCAGACAGGACATCCAGGACCACAAGAACTACGTGCCCAAACCGCCCTCGGCGCCCGCCTCCACCGTCGCGTCGCCCACGCTCCAGGGCACCCCCCAGCTCCCGCCCAGCTCGCCCTCGGAGCTCGGGCTCGCCAAGTTCGAGCCCCCGCAAAACAGCTTGGTGTACAAGCACTCCCGCGTGTCCTACGACAACACCAAGTACATGGACCTGACCACTCCCGCGGACCCCTCGGCGCAGTTTGCGTCCTTCCAGAAGTCGGCCCAGGCCCCCGACAACTCGCTCAATACCGACTACCAGACCTTCCTCTCGTCGGGTGCCTCGAACCATCCTCGTCACTCGCAAATGTCGACGGTGAGTTCCATCATCCTGAAGGGACTGATGTACGAGGACGACGAGGACGAAATCGAACAGGAGCTCCTGCGCCAGCTCCAGTCCCTCAAGACCTCTGGCGTGGAGGCGAGTGAAGAGCCTGTTGAGCCTCTCAACACAATACCGGACGTGCCCCAGGCCATTCCCACCTTCAACATCCAGAGCGCCGAAAGCGACTTGGACGACATCTCCTCGCAGGCGTCCTTCGAGTCGGTGCGACCATTGTCTGTTCGTCACTCCAAGTTGGTGTCGGCCGAAGACGCTGCAAAGTTCCAGGACGACGGCAGTGTGCACGAGATTGTCATTGACGAGCCTCCTGCCCGCCGCGGCGTGCAGTTCAACGACGACATCCAGACGTTCCAGATCCCGGCGGCGTCGCCCTCGGCCCAGCCCTCGCCCTCCAGCGACTCCTCCGCGCCATACCCCATCACATCGGCCGAGGAGATCGAGCTTGCCCTAGCGGCATCCGACTCCGAGCCCCTGTCACCATTGGAGCCGGAAACTCCCGTCGAGGCAATGATGATGGCCAGCCCCGCGTCCACCAAGCCCTTGAGCCCAAAGAGCCACCACGTGGAGGAGGAACTCAACAGCATCAACTTCCCAGTGCCGGTGCAACACACCCAGGTGGAGGAGCTTAACTTCCCGGTGCAAGAGGAGGTGGAAGAGCTCAACAACTTGAGCTACCCCGAGTCGCCCGACTCGGCAGACTTTGACATTGAGCCATTGCAGCCAAAGTCGATCGACGCCATTTTGGCCAGCACCCAACCCCCCGCCCGGTTCCAGCCCTTCCCTAGAAAAGAGTCCAAGGAGCCAAGGGAACCAACTGAACCAAAGGAGCCAAGTGAACCAAGGGTGGAACAAAGAACACCCGAGGTCTATGCCCCCGGCACGGGTCCATGTCGCACGTGTGGCCAGGCGGTGAGTGCCCACGGCCGCGGGCCCGAGAAGGCCATTCACTCCAAGACGGGCGAGCTTTCGGGCCAGTGGCATCGTGGGTGCTTTGGGTGTGCCTACGAGAACTGCCACGTTGCCTTCAACAAGAAGGTGCAGTGCTACGTGCATGAAGACAACGCCTACTGCTCGTCGCATTACCACCAGTTGAACGGCACCGTGTGTCAAACGTGCTCCAGCGGCATCGAGGGTGAGTGCATCGAGAACGAACTCCAACAGAGGTGGCACGTGTCGTGCTTAAAGTGTGAGAAGTGCCACAACGGCATTCGGGATGACTACTACCTCATCAATGCCCGGGTGTACTGTGAACGAGATGCCGCCAAGATCATCACGGGCAAGCAGGAGGATGCCGACGGCAACCTTCGCGTGGGGGGCCTCTCCACCAACGACCGCATCGAGAAGAGACGCACGCGTCTCATGTTTGTGGAGTAACTGTATCATATTGTATCATAGCGCCGCCTGGCACCCTCAACTCATGTCTATTCATGCCTCATGGTATCTATACTACCTGCCACAGCCGTGTCTATCTTAAACGTCATGTTAATCGTCGGTGATGATAAAGTTGTCCTCGTCGTAGTCACCACTGGTTAATGCCACGTCCTCGTCGTCGAAATTGCCAAACACAAGCTCGTTAGACGGCTGCGAATGGTATGCTCTGAGCTTTTGCTGCATCTTGTTGTAGATAATGTAGGTGGTGAGCGAGGCCGCAAGTCCCGTGATGACAATACTGACAATGTCGAAGATCTTGGTGGACAGCGACTTTGTCACGTCGCCGAGCTCCTTGATTTTGTTGCCGACAAAAATGTGAATGAAGAGCTTGGGCGAGGTGATGATGGAGGCGGAGAAATACGTGAGGATGGGCAACTCGGGAATGGCTGCAAGTGCTCCGTTGGAGAGCGAGTACGGCAACGGACACAACCGGATCAACACGAGAAGAAACAAGCTCGAGTCCTCTCTGAGAATCTCGGCAAACGCCCGGAACTTCTCGTTGGAGTGGATCATGTGTTCGGCCTGGGCCTTGAGCAAGTATCGAAACACAAGAAACAGACACAACGAGCCCAGGATGGATGCCGACGCGAGAAGCGGCCACCCTCCGGGGAAGCCATACACCATGCCCGTGAGCATGGACAATGCACTGAAGCCAATCAACGGGGGGAAGCCCACGAAGAAAATCAACACAAACAACAAGAGGTGGCCGTGTTTGAGGCCCGCCAACTTATCGGATACAAGCACAAGGAGCTGGATGATGTACACATGCAATACGGCCACGACAATGACCGCCACGAGCCCGAGAGCAACCAACACCCAGAGAGCGACCTTTTTCCAGGTGGGCTGCTGTTCATAGTGGTCTTGGAACTTCTGGGTGTAGTCGGCAATGAGCTGCTGCTGCTCCCGTAAGGAGGTTTTGAGCGTGCCGACAAACAGCAGGTTGTAGGATGTGTTGATGTCTGGCAATTGCATAGGATTTCGGCTGTGCGAGGATGAGAAAAGGTGGGGCTGACACTAGCAGTACCCGAGTGCAAAAGTAGAAGAGGAAAAGCTACAAACAGACACGTTTACGAGGGGTAAGCGTAGCACAAAGACTTTGTTGGGGGGAAATGTCAGTGCTGGGGTGTGTCTGGGGGATGGTGTCGGTAAATAGACTTTGGCGAATGCGACCGAACGCACCCACTGGCCGATGGCCGTGGCGGTGGCCACGGCCACGGATTCAAAGGGCGGTCCCGTCAGGTGAAATTGGGGCAACCGGCATGGAGGCTTGGCGCCGGCACGCCGGAACAGTCGCGATGTCGCAGGTTATGAAACTCCATCAACAACATCCATGAAGTGGGCTGCGGTATTGTTGTTTGCGCTAGAGGCGGCGGCGTGGTCGCCCACCGACTCGTATGCTCCTGGCAAGGTGCTGTGTCCCGACCGGTCGCTTGTGCGGGTGGCCAGCGGGCTCTCCGACAACGAAACCGCCTGGGTCGAGGGCCGGCACAAGGAAACCGATGCCCGGTTGATTGACTTTTTGGACAACGCCGGCTTGGACGACTTCAACGCCACCGAGTTCATCACTGAGACCGCCAACAAGTCCATTACTATTGGGCTTGCGTTCAGTGGAGGCGGGTACCGGGCCATGTTGAATGGAGCGGGCCAGCTTGCTGCTCTCGACAACCGAACCACCAACGCGTACAAGAGCGGGCTCGGGGGCTTGCTCCAAGCGTCGACGTATCTTGTCGGGTTGAGTGGAGGAAACTGGTTGGTGGGCACCATTGCCATGAATAACTTCACGTCGGTGCAGACCATTCTTGACGCGGGGGAGATCTGGGACCTCGAGAACTCCATCGTCAACCCCGGCGGCTGGAACTTGGTCGACACCTACCGCTACTACCGCGACATCAACAACGACCTCGAGGCCAAGCGCGACGCCGGGTTCGAGTTGTCGCTCACCGACACCTGGGGCCGGGCGCTCTCGCACCAGTTCTTCTCCAACTTGAGCGACAGCGGTGCCGCGTTGACGTGGCTGACGCTTGCGCTGAGCGACGTGTTCACCGAGTACGACATGCCCTTCCCCATCAGTGTGGCCGTGGGCCGCACGCCCGGCACCTACGTCATCTCCGGCAACTCGACGGTGTTTGAGATGAACCCCTTTGAGATTGGGTCGTGGGACCCCTCGTTGTATCAGTTCTCCGAGATCAAGTACCTCGGGTCGTACTTGTCGGACGGCACCAGTCCTAATAACACGTGCTACGCTGGCTTCGACAATGCCGGGTACATCATGGGCACGTCGTCGTCGCTCTTCAACCAGTTCATCTTGCAGATCAACACCACGTCGTTGTCGTCCACCATCAAGTCGCTCATCTCCAGTATCTTGGGCAAGGTGTCGAGTGACGAGGACGACGTGGCGGTGTACCGGCCCAACCCCTTTTACAAGACCGACGCCGGATCGGTAGACACCATCACCAGCAACCAGAGCTTGTACCTTGTCGATGGAGGCGAGGACCTCCAGAACATCCCCTTGGCCCCCTTGCTCCAGCCCGAAAGAGAGGTGGATGTCATCTTTGCTTATGATAACTCGGCCGACACCGACCAGTACTGGCCCAACGGAACGTCGCTCGTGGCCACCTACGAGCGCCAGTTCCTCGAGCAGGGCAACGGCACGTTGTTCCCCTACGTCCCCGACCAAGCCACCTTCCGCAACTTGAACTTGACTGCGAAACCGGCCTTTTTTGGCTGCGACGCCACGAACCTCTCCTCGTTAATCACCTCCAGCAACAACTCGGCGTCGGGGCACATCTACAACACCCCGTTGGTGGTGTACACCGCCAACCGCCCATTCACCTACTGGTCCAACACCTCCACCTTCACCATGTCGTACGAGGAGTGGGAGAAGCGCGGGCTCATCAAAAACGGCTTCGAGGTGGCGTCCCGTCTCAACCGGTCCCTCGACAGTGATTGGACGGCGTGTGTTGGGTGTGCCATCATCAGAAGAGAACAGGAGCGCCAGGGCGTCGAGCAGTCCGACCAGTGCAAGGAGTGTTTTGACCGCTACTGCTGGGACGGAACCATCGATACCCTGGAACCCGGGATCAACTTCACCACCACCGGCACCACCAACGGCAACGAGGACAACGGCAACCGCACCGTGAGCATGGGCGCGGCACTCCTTGGGCCCGACAACTCGGTGATGCGGCTTTTGGGCTACGCGTTGCTTGCCACGGTTGCTCTCTCGATCAACCTCTAGATAGTGCGTGGGATTTCCCCACCGGGATAAAATTTCCCGCACCCCATATATAAGCTGATTCCGCGCCCGTGTTCCTCATGTCCTTCACCACCGACGCCGAGATCCACCAGTTCGGTGGCAAGTTGTACAAGCTCACCCATGCGTCGTCGTCGACAAACACCGACATGAACGTCAATGTGTTTGTGCCCGGCAAGCTGGGCAAGGTGCCTGTTCTTGTGTACCTCTCCGGGTTGACGTGTACCCCCAACAATGCCACGGAAAAGTCCTTCCTCCAGTATTTCGCCGCCAAGTACGGCTTCGCCGTGGTGTTCCCCGACACTTCGCCCCGTGGTGCCAACATTGAGGGCGAGAACGACTCGTGGGACTTTGGCACGGGCGCTGGCTTCTACGTGGATGCAACCCAGGAGCCCTGGTCGAAAAACTACAACATGTACTCGTACGTGCACAAGGAGTTGCCCGCCAAGTTGGCCGCGCACTTCTCCAACCTCGACTTCACCAACGTGTCCATCACCGGCCACTCGATGGGCGGGTTCGGCGCGTTGGCGGGCTTTCTCAAGAACCCGGGCCAGTACAAGTCGGTGTCGGCGTTTGCCCCGATCTCGAACCCATCCCAGTGCCCCTGGGGAGAGAAGAACTTTGGCAATTACCTTGGCTCCGACAAACACGCCTGGTACCTGTACGACCCCACGGTTTTGATCAAACAGTATTCCCACGAAAACCAGCCGGACATCTTGATCCACCAGGGCGGTGCCGACGGCTTCTACGCCAAGGACGGCCAGTTGCTCCCCGAGAACTTTGTTGCTGCCGCCAAGGACTACAAGGGCAAGGTTGACTTGCGGATAGTCGACGGCTACGACCACCTGTACTTCTTCATTTCGTCATTCATTGAAGACCACGCCAAGCACCACGCCAAGTACTTGGGCCTTGACCCCAAACTCTAGATGCCAGTGTACTTTGAATGCCATGCGTCGATCCACTTGATGCGCGAGTCGCTGCCCCTGTTGGCGTCCTTGAGTAGCCGCAACAACTTGCCACAGCTCTTGTCTATGCTGGAGGCAATGTCCTTGAGCTCGTCGTCAATGTGCTGGTCGAGCATGAGATCCACAATGAGAGCGTCGATGCCCCGCACAACCTCCTTTTGTAATGCAAAAATCACGTCAATCTTGTCCCCCGAAGTAGACGACGGCACCAGTTTCGTCACCGACGTCAACAACAACTTGGTGAGCCTGATCTTGTCGAGCCACCGCTTGGCGTACTCTATGAGCTCCGTCTTGTCTTCGGCGGCTGGGGGCTCGGCATCGCTCACCTCGGACTCCGAGTCGCTGAACCCAAAGGGGTCGTCGCCCGCGTCCTCGGGGTTCTCGGTCCACTCGGCGAACTCGTCGAGCCCGTCGTCAATGAGACCTATGCTCTGCTTGATTTTGCGGGCCAAAAGACCCACCTTTCCTCCCTCGATGAGCTTGGTGAGATCATCGCAATTGGCCCAGATCTGGCCAACCGACACGAGGCGGTCGCCTCCCTCTTCAAGGTTCTCGCTTTCCACCAACACCTGTAGCTCCCTGGCAAGGGAAATGTTCAGTTGAATCACCAACTCCACCATCGCAAGAATCTCCTCGAGAAACACCTGCGAGAGCTGGGCACCATCGAGCTGCGGTAGAAGCAGCATCGTCAACACAATCGACTCCGAGAGCTTCGAGAGCGTCAGGTACGCGGCGTCCGTCTGCTTCTTCAACGTTTCCGGCTTGAACACAATCCCCACTTTGGTGGTGTGGGCTCGGATGAGCTTGGCGAGCTTCACGAGCTCGTCGAGCGGATCGGCCACCGCGGCGGCCTTGATCTGCGACACGTGGCTGTTGTTATCGGCCAAACTGGCCTTCCAGAACTCGAGCGCCTCGATATGGGACGAGAGGAGCTTGGGCAAAGACATGGTGAGAATTTTTGTTGCGAATGCGAAATATATACTCTACCACTCGTCGTCGTCCTCGTCGTCGGAACGGGCCACCTTGGTCTTTCTCTTGTTGAGCGCCGACGCCAATGCGTCGGCAAGTGTAGCAGGCTGGCCAGGAGGACCACCAGCGCCTCCGGCGGGCGCGGGAGTGGGTTCTCCGCGAGCCTCGGCAAGTAGCACGCTGGGCTTCTCGAGCTGGGACTTGTCGGTCTTTTTGAGCATGCCGACGCCAGCACCTCTGATGGAGGCGAGGAGGGCGTCGCGAGAGGCGTCTCCCGTGACTTCGGGGGCACTTGTGCTGCCAAGATCGGGCATCGGTGGGGGTGGAGGGGGTGCGGCGCCATTCCCTTGAGGCAATGGTGGAGCGGGGGGGATGCCGTTACCTTGAGGTAATGGTGGGGCGGGCGGAACCGAAGCTTGAGGTAATGGTGGGGCGGGTGGAACCGAAGCTTGTGGCAATGGTGGGGCCGGTGGAGCAGGCGCGGTTGTAGCTGGAGCCAAAGATGGCGGTAATGGTGGAGCTGGTGGTGTCTGCACCGAGTAGGGTTGTGCCTGGGGGGCCTGCACTGAGTAGGGCTGTGCCTGGGGAGGCGGAGGTAATGAACGGCCAGGAAGCGCTGGCGCTTGAGTCTGGACCGGAGACACAACCGGCGCCGCCGGCGCCTGCTGAGCTTGTGGTACATCCCTTGACGCTCTTGGTGGGGGTGGTGGAGGGGCCCCGCGAGCAGCGCGAGGCGGCGGTGGGGGAGGTGCTCCTGTCCGTTGCGGTGGTAAGGGACCCGTGCGCTGCGGAGGCACCGGTGGGGTGGCACGGGCTGGTGGAGCCGGCCCGGCCCGCGGTGGCGGTGGAGGTGCTCCTGCTCGTGGAGGAGGTGCGGGTCGCTGAGCTGCCTGGGGGGCATTGCCGTAGCCCTGGGTTTGGACTGGGGGTGGAGGAACGTGGCCCAGCGGCTGGGGTGGAATGGCGGTGATGGGAGGCACGCGGAACACGGGCTTGCTGGGAGCCGACTCTGCGGGCGAAGGAGATGGCGAGGGTTCCTCCACGCTTGGTGCAGGAGAGGGGGATGGCGATGCAGTGGGCGACGACAGCGGCTGGGTGGGCGCGGGCGACAGTGCTGCTGGGGAAGGTGACGAAGTAGCTGGCGGAGGTGGAGGAGGGGCCTTCTTGTGCTTTGGCTTGGACACCGACTCGACCCTTCTCTCGTGTTTCACCTGGAACTTTCTCGGGACCGGCGGCTCCAAGCCCACCAAGGGCCCGCCTTGCTGAGCAATGTAGTCCTTGATGAACTCCCTGTTATCGGCAATCATGTCTTCAGAAATGCCCGCCGCCTCCAACTCCGCGTAGAGCAGCCGCCACTCGGGTGGCGGCACGTCGTCGTAGTACAACACGCCCTTGACGCGGCGCTGGCGCTGGGCGGTGTTGACGTCCACGTACTCGCCGCGGGGTCCCGGCGCCTGGGGGGCCTGTTTTGTCTTTTCCTTCAACGCAATGGCGTTTTTGTTGTTGACGGTGTGCTTGGATCCGTACTTGTGGCGGTTCACCACGCGCTTGTGGAAATGGGCGGCGTCGTTGGTGTCCTCAAATAGAAGTCCCACCAAGCACTCGTCAATCTCGAAGGTGTGGAAGAACTTGCGATCCTGGTTGTACTCGAAATCCACCCAGAGCTCGTGGTCCCACACAACGCCGCGGTGGCCCGTGATGTCCACCAACTTGAGGAAGAAGGTGTGGCCCACCAAGTCGTCCACGAGTGCTACGGCGCCCATGAGCCCCGTGTCCTGCCATTGGGTCGGGTCCGGGTACGCGATGTAGAGCCGTGCCACCGTCACGTCGATGATCTTGTTGCTGGCCTTGGGAACGGCGCGCTTGACTTTCTCCTTATCCGGAGTGGTGAGGATCCCCATGATGTTGGGAGGTTCGCGCCTTTTTTCTTTTTCAACACCATGTCGGGACGTCAAGGAGGAAAAGCCAAGCCTTTGAAGGCGCCCAAGAAGAAGACCCAGGACTACGACGACGACGATCTCGCCTTCAAGGAGAAGCAGCGTGCGGACGCCAAGGCCAGACAGGAGATGGCGGCCAAGGCCAAGGGCAAGGGGCCTTTGGTGGGCGGCGGCATCAAGAAGTCGGGAAAGAAGTAGCCTCAACCATCAAGCACGATACGGAGTAATCTATCTAATTCAATATTATAAATCATAAGTCACGTAAATTGGTGGGGGTAGTCTAAGTCAAAGTGTGTGCGAAAATTCTCACCATGCCTTCACTCCAGAAGCACCACGTCAATGTGGCCCGCCATCTCAAGCTGATGGACAAGAACATCTGTGCCAACGTGATACGCCACGAGTACGTGGTCACGGGCCGCACCAAGGCCAAGCGGGCGCAGGCCAAGCTCGAGCGGCTCATCGGCAAGGCCCTTCATCAGAACAAGCTGGCCGAGGGGTCCGTCAGCGAACGGGTCAACACCGTCGCCGCCCTCAGATACCTTCAGCCCCCCGACAAAGTGGAGATTGGCTCCAAGGTGCTCACCGAGCTTGCAAACAGATACACAACCAGACAGCATGGGTTCACCCGCATCATCAAACTAGAGCCCCGGTTGGGCGAGGACAAGGCGCCCATGTCGGTGTTGGAGCTCGTCGACTCCGAGTTCGAGGTGAAGTTCTGGTACACCGCCAAGATCGTGGCCCGGTTGGAACTCCAGGGGCTTGCGGTGGACGACCTCACCCAAATCAACGTCAACAAGTTGACGCAGCACCGCGCCGACGGCGAGGCCAAGTTCCGCGAGGCGGTGGAGACGTGCAAGGTGCGGTTCTTTGACTACGACCCCGAGCGGGGCGAGGTCACCTCCGACGCCGCCCGCCAGAACCTCGCCAACCTCCCCCGCAACCTCGATCTCCACGGGGGAAAGCTCTCCGGCACCTTGGTGGCGTCCAAGAAGTTCCCCACCAAGCCGCGGCCCGCCGCCGGCGACGCGGTGGTGTTGCCTCCCTCGCCATTTCTTCAGTAAATATGTACATAGCGCGAAACATGTGGTTCTCGGGTAACTTCCAGCCCCAGGGCAAGACGGCCCTTATTGTCGGGGCTTCCCAGGGTTTGGGGGCAGAGATTGCCTTACAGCTCTACCAGCAACAGTGCTCGGTGGTGTTGGTGGCCCGGACCGCCGCCAAGCTCGCGGCCCAGGTGGACCGCATCCGCTCCACCATCGAGTACGACAACAAACAAATACAAGCGGACTACGTGGCGTGTGATGTGTCCAACTACGCCGACTGCGAGGAGCTCTGGAAGACTTTGGAAGGGGAGGGCCACGACCCCGACTACATCTTCTGCTGCGCCGGGCTGTCCATCCCCAAGCTTTTTGGCGACTTGAACGGCGACGAGCTTTCCGCTGGCCTCGACACAAACTACAAGACCGCCGTCAACGTTGTCCACTCCGGGTACAAGGCGGTGCGGGCGGCATCATCCAACCGCCTCGAGTACAAGCAGCGGCACATTGTGTTGTTCTCATCAGTGGTGGCGTTCTACCCGTTCATTGGGTACGCGCAGTATGCGCCCGCTAAGGCTGCTCTCACGTCGCTTCTGTTGATTCTTCGCCAGGAGCTCGGGCCCTTCAACTACCGCGTGTCGTGTGTGTTTGCGGGAAACTTCCAGAGTGAGGGCTTCGAGGAGGAACAGCGCACCAAGCCCGCCATCACCAAGCAGATCGAGGGGCCCAGCACGCCCATCAGTGCGGCCAAGTGCTCGCAAATCATCTTTGGCCAGTTGGACCGCGGCTACGACACCGTCACCACCGACTTGATTGGGTGGTTGTTGGGGTGCTCGGTGCTCGGCACGTTGCCCCGGAGCTGGGGCCTTCTCCAGGTGCTTGTCGGGTTCTTGTTCTCGCTCATTGCGCCTGTGGCCAACTGGTTTGTGAGTCGGGACATCGAGTCTTTCTACAAGAAGGAGGACGAAAAGTAATGTATTTATATCAAGCCTAGCTCTTTTCCACACTGCTGGCGACCTTGCTTGTCAAAGTATTGATCTTCTTATCCACATTCACCACCGTTTGGTACCAGTTGATGCTGTACAACCAGTTGACCATCTTGATGATCTCGTCGTTCCAGATGTCCTTGGACGTTTCTGCTATGCTCTGGCGGGAAGTATAGTTGATGTGCTTGGACACGGGCACCAACTCCTGGTTGGCGTCGGTGTCGGAGAGGATTCGGTTGTTGATGATGTCATTGGACGCCCGCAAATGCAGCGACACCACGCGCGAGTTCTTGTGGAAGTACTCGCCGGTGTAGTAAGTCAACGCCGACGTGAGAAGGGCGCCGCCGAGGAAACCGTGGATTCGTCCCATTGGTTAGTCAAATGAGCGTGAGCAATTTCTAGACCCATACACCATATATTTACAAGCTAGTCTGGTCGGCCTGGGCCTCGATGGCCTCCGACAATGCATTCTTCAAGAAGGGCAACACCTCGATCTTGGCCAACGCCACGTCGTGGCCGGCGGCGCGGATCTGCGCCACCTCGTCGGCCGCCTCGTCGGCGGGCTTCAACAAGAAGGGCAACTGTTCCACGGGCCCGTTCAACGGAAGCTCGAGGGCGTCGGGGTTGGCGGCCACGTATCTTGATGCCTTCAAGTCGGCCACGTACTCCAACCCATGCACAAAGTCGACGTCGATATCGTCGAGCTCGTAGTCGCCCAACTG
Source organism: Gaillardinia entomophila (assembly GCA_030555945.1). Taxonomy (NCBI): domain Eukaryota; kingdom Fungi; phylum Ascomycota; class Pichiomycetes; order Serinales; family Metschnikowiaceae; genus Gaillardinia; species Gaillardinia entomophila. Next base: position 416,867 of record JANIVT010000002.1, on the reverse strand, counting down.
GGGCTCGATGCCAAACAATGCATACTGTAATCTCACCAACTTCTCGTTCCACTCGCCAATGGTGGCGTCGTCGGCGGCAAGGTACTCTTGCTTGAAGTTCTGGAGGTACTCTTTCTTCTCTTCGGTCAAGAGTTGCACCCTTTCGTGGGCCACCTGTCTCTCCAACAACACCTGTTTTATTCTCTTCTGGGTGAGTTTGAGCTTGGCATCAAGATCCTCGTGCCGCCGGTAGTCCTGGGACCCGAGGGCATCGCCCAACCGCACCTCGCGGGCCAAGATGTTTCTTTCCTTGAGAGTCAAGTACCACAATTTGTGCAAGTCGTCAAAGGACTTTCTTCTCAACTCGGCAAAGTCCCACGCCCTGGACTCGGTGTCGATGTCGTCGGGGTCCCGGTAGCACGTCTCCGACTTGTTGCCGTCGGGGAAGAACGCCCACAACGGGTGGTCGGGCGACACGTCGAAGTTCTTGTGGGTGGGCACGATTCCGGGCCGCAACTTGATGTTCTTGAGGTCGCCGAAGCGGAGCGGCTTGCTCCGGGCAAGGCTTCTTGCCGAGACAGACAACGCTCTGACCGAGTGAAGCATAATTTTTTTTCACTTCGCACTCGAGGCACGGATTTCTCATTATTGTCATGTCCAGCGTCCAGACACAATCCCAGGACCAAGGTCCTCTCGACATGATTCGGTTCCAGTTGGACGAAAACGTGTTGGTGAAATTGAGAGGCGCCCGTGAGTTGAAGGGCCGTCTTCAGGGCTACGATTCCCACTGCAACATGGTGTTGAGCGAGGCCGAGGAATTCATTTACGCCGACGGCGGCGAACCAAAGGTCAAGAAGACCGACATGGTGTTTGTGCGTGGCGACTCCGTCATCCTCATCAATCCCCTTAATTAGCATGCTGCACTGTACCATAAATATACAAATACTGAAGTTAGGTGCTCTGTAGAAAACTCCGTACCAGTTCAAGCAACGCGGCGTTGCGGCTCCACCGCTCCTTAGCCTCGGCGCCCCGCTCAACGAGATCTCGGAGGTTGGTGGTGAGCGCCGCGATGGCCTGGTCGTAGTCGTGCACCACGCTCTGCGACGTGCCGGCATCCGCAAGCGTCTTCTTGGAGATGTCGTACATGACCCGTCCGTCATCGAGCGACCGGTAGGCGCGGTGGCTGCCAACGTGCTCGTCGAGGTACTTGAGGATGTCCACATTTGCACCCCCCAGCTCCTCGCCCACCTCGTCCACCGTCCTGAGGCCCCTGAGCTCTGCACTCACCTCATCAAACAGTCCTCGGAGCTCATCCTGGGTAAAGACCGCCGACACCATGTCCACCTGCTTGCGGTTTTCGTCTTGCTCGAGGTCCTTGGGCCGGTTGGCAAACCTCGGCCGGGCGCTCTTGGGCGCTATGTTGCGGTTGAAGTCGTCGACAAGCTTCGTCATCAGCTCCACCAAGGGTTTCTGGGTGCCTCGAAGATGCTGGATCTGTTGTTGGAGATGGAGTTTGCGGGCCTCGAGTTCCTCGTACTGACCGTCGAGCTGGTCCGCGTACGACACCAGACCGTGGGCCTTGATGCTGGTTTCGATGCGGTGGAGGTGGAGCTGGTAGAGCTGGATGACCTTGTGGGCTTCGTAAACCGCCTTGGCCCACTTGACCTGGGCCTCGGCACTCTGGTCGCGGTTGCGGGCGAGCTCAAAGAGATCCCGCCGTGTTCGGAGGTACTGCGAGGCGATCTTGTCGTAGTTCTTTATATATGCACTGATGGTGTCGTCAATGACATCCTGCTGCTTTCTTGATATGGACATAATTTTAGCGCGACTGGTTGGCACCAATGGCCCACCCAAGTCCACTGACAAAAAGATTCGAGAGCTTCTCGCTCACCTCCACGGGGGTATGCGAGTAGTGGGACTCGTCATTGGTGGGGTGCGGGTTGGACGCCGCCAGTCGGTACCACTCGCTGATTTCGTCTTGCGCCTGGTTCCACTGGCGCAAAATGACCCGGCTGTTGTCGATGGACGACTCGTTGGGCTTGAGCAGCTTGAGCGTACGCGCCAAGATTTCTCGCTGCTTGAGGAGCACCGAGAGCTGCGCGTCGCTGTGGTCACCCCACTCCGGCAGCGCGTACTTGCCCACTTGGTAGAGCGTCAACCACACCTCGTTGAGATCGCCGCCCTTGGCGTCAAACTGGTCGAGAAGCTCCTCGGAGTGCTTGTATGCAAAGGCAAAGTTGTTGTCAATGAGGGCGGACTCGATGCAAGCCGACTTGACCTTGTAGAAGTTACCCTGAGAAATGCCACTGTCGTCTGCAAATATGAGCAAGTCGACGAGAATCTTGTAAAGCTTCTCAAATGCAAAGTACAGTTTGGGATTGAGCTCGAGAATGATGGTGATGAGGGTAAGCGGGCCCTGCTGTGACTCGGTGAACTTGCCCACAAGCTGACTGGGCGTGAAGGGAGTTCCTGCCTCGGCGACGATCTTGAAGTTCTTCATGGTGCTGATGGCCTTCATCAAGTGCTTGATCTTGATGATGGTGTTTCTGTTGTTTTCCGATAGCTGCTCCAGCTGTGAGATGGCGTCAAAGAGGTCCACGCATTGTACTGCCAGACGGAGGCGGCCCAACTTTTCATTGAGGTTAGACGCCTGGTTGAACACATCCCAGAATCGCTCGTGCACAAGCTCAAAGTAGGTGTCGTCGGAAAGTGGGAACTTGTGGGAGGTGTAGAACTCCAGAACGGTGTCGTACAAATCGTGGAAGAGGAACCGCTCCACAATCAACCGGTTGACGTGGGCGGCGTGCTCGTCGTCAATGGCAATGAATGTGGTGGAGAAGAGTTGCGCCGCCTCAAGTAGTTGTTGGTGGTTCGCCAATGTAAGTCCGTTCAACATCCGCACCACTTCCTTCTCCTTCAGGGCAAAATCCTTGGCGTGCGAGTATCGTAGCTCGAGGTACTCGGCGATGGTGAGCTTGTTCAACGAGTAGAGCCGCTGGCACGTGGCCACGGTCTCGCGAAGGGTGGTGACGGCGTCCGCCGTGGGGTTGAGAAGGTCACCAAGTTGACAGTGGTCGATAAAGTCATCCAATGATGTGGCAGTGACGTTGCTTGGGTTGTAGTCGACAGTGTCAATGACGTGGCCCGACCCAATGGTGCTCTCAATAGCACGAAGAGTGTTGAAGATGGTGTCGTAGAGACGGGTCGTGGCCACGGGACTCAACGCGCCCTCGTTGACGGCGTCGTAATACACGGCAGCAATGTATCCCTTGAGCACATCCTTGTACTGAGCCAACTCGTAGTGGACCGTCAACACAGAGAGCACGTGGTACCACTGCAGGTATTTGAGGTGGCCGGTGGAGGCGAACATCCACGACGCAAGCGGCGAGGGGTCGCTGCCGAGGTGCGGCACCACCACGTTCTCCATCCACAGCACGGGCTCCACCACCACCTTGTTGTCGTTGAGAGGCTCGACAAAGGTGGCGAGTTGCTGTGAAGCGTCAAGCTCCACGAACGTGTTGAAGCGGGCCCCTTGGCGGAGCACTCCCCACTGGATCCAGTAGTAGGTGAACGGCCCCACCACCGAGCGGTACCACTTATTCAAGGCTGGATGGTCTTCGTCAAAGAGCGCCGCCAACTCGTTGATGTCGTAGAAGCTCGACAACTGGATGGCCTTGGCCTTGACAAACGCCACGAGGGGCGGGTCGTCTGTGGGGAAACCCACGTACGCCGCAACCAAGTCGTGGGCGCTCTTGACGGCGGCGTCGTCGGCAATATCGAGCTCCACCTGGTTCAGCGCCTCCTCGAGGTCGACCGATCCATCAGTTTCGAAAAGTATACGTGCCACGGGGAGTATTTCACGGACTTTGAAGGTGACCGGGAGCACATAAATCAACAACTGGAGAATGTTCTGGCGAGTGACAAACTCGGTGTTGTTGGAGGCGATAATGCCAGCCGCCCTTCTCACAGCGTTCGCCACATCGTCGCCCCGACTCACTTTTTGTGCGGTGTCAAGGTACACCCTGGCGTCGTGGGTGTTCATGATAATCAGACGCGCGCGCGACATTTTCACCACAGTCGATGTCTTTACCTCTACGGTTGCCGTCTCTAAGATACTTGACTCGAGGCATGGCATCCCACGCGAACGCGTATGAGCTTGTGAGAGACATCGACTTTTCGGCGTCCTTTTCCGACGCGACAGAACTGTCGGACGTTTTTGACCCTGCGGACCTCGACGGCATCTTTGACCGTGCCAAAGCAGAGACCGACGGTGTTGCCGGTGAGAAAGGCGACGACGCGCTGTCACGGCTGCCGGTATTCAAAATGCCGTTGTTGTCGTCGCCTTTGAAATTCGAAACAAAGTCTCAACCCAAGATACGCTCCCCCCAAAAGTACGTCAATGGCGTACACCAGTTTGAGATCTCCAACCATGAACTCTACAAGCAGGTGAACTCGCCGGAGAAACTGCCCCTCAAAAAACGCCTCAAACAGGAAGTGGCACAGTGCCGGGCCTACTCCACCTCCAACAAACTCAAGGACGCATACCCCACCATCCAGCTTGCCACCCAACGTGAGTTTTCCGTTCCCGACACCATCGAATCTACCAAGGAGATCAAAAACGTCAAGCCCATCGTGCTTTCCTCCGAACAGGAGTACGTGCTTAATCTCGCGATGCTGGGCCGGCTGATCTTCTTCACCGGTTCTGCGGGTACGGGAAAGTCGGTGCTCCTACGGCTGATCATCAAGAACCTCAAGACAAAGTACAAGAATAAGCCCGCAGCGGTGGCGGTCACGGCGTCCACCGGCTTGGCCGCGTGCAACATCGGTGGCATCACCCTCCACAGTTTTGCCGGCATTGGGCTCGGCCAGGCGCTGGTGCCCGAGCTTGTTACGAAGATTAAGCGCAACAAGAAAGCCCTCCGCAAGTGGGCCCACACCGAGGTGCTCATCATCGACGAAATTAGTATGATTGACGGGAAATTGTTTGATAAATTGGACGAGATTGCCCAGCGGTTCAAGTACCTGTCCAAGCCCTTTGGCGGGATTCAAATCATTGCATGTGGAGACTTCTACCAGCTCCCGCCCGTGAGCAAGTCGGAGACGCTTCCCGACGGCACCGAGATCCAGAACGAGGCGATGTTTGCTTTTGAAAGCGACTCGTGGGCGCGCAACATCCAACTGTCAATCATCTTGAAGGAGGTGTTTCGTCAGAAAGGTGACCAGCAGTTCATTGATATGCTCAATGACATGCGCACGGGGGTGGTGACCGACGCCACCGAGGCGGAGTTCCACGCCCTCAGCCGACCCCTCGAGTGTCCCAAGGGCCTTGTGCCAACCCAACTATATGCCACGAGGTACGAGGTGGAGAATGCCAATAAGGTCAAGCTCGGCAGCCTTCCGGGCGAGTCCAAGTGCTACAACTCCATCGACAGCGGGACACTCCCTCCTCATATCCGCCAGACCATGCTCAACAACTTTCTTGCGCCGCAGAAGCTCTTCTTGAAGAAGTCGGCCCAGGTTATGTGCATCAAAAACTTCGACGACACCTTGGTCAACGGCTCGCTCGGCCAGGTGGTGGACTTTCTCGATAAAGACACCTACATGTGTCAGAACTACCTTGCCGAGCACCCCGACGCCAGTGCCGATGACCTCCATAAGATCTTGTCGAAAGACAAGGAGAATGCTGGCAGGTTTGACTCGGTGTTTGAGTTTCTCCACCAATGCGAGCACGACCACGCCGACAGCGAGGACACCGCCTTCTGGAACAACTCGCAGCGGAAGCGCCAGCTTTTTGAGAACATCGCGTCGTCCACCGGCGGTGACAAGTACCCGCTCGTGCGGTTTCTTCTCCCCGACGGCGTCAACACCCGAGACGTGCTCGTGGAGCCAGAGTCGTGGGCCATCGAGGACGACAAGACCAAGGAGGTGCTTGCCAACCGCGTCCAGCTCCCCCTCATGTTGGCGTGGGCGTTGTCGATCCACAAGTCGCAGGGCCAGACGCTCCCCTTGGCCAAGGTGGACTTGTCTCGGATCTTCGAGCGGGGCCAGGCGTACGTGGCACTCTCAAGAGCAGTGTCTCGAGACGCGCTCCAGGTGCTCAACTTCCGCAAGGAGAAGGTCACCACCCACTGGAAAGTGCAGGAGTTCTACCGGTCGCTCATGACGACCGAGGAGCTAGCCCGCATCCCCGATATAGAGCATGTGGCGTTGTACCAGGAGGCCCTTGGTCTGCTGCAAGCGCAAGCTGAATAGACTAATGAATTATGATATACTCAAGCTGCATACACTAATGAAATATGAAACCTTTGTATTATACACTATTTACATGGGTGAAGGTCACCACGCGGGGTAGTTCATTCAATGCAATGAGGTCCAAGAGCTTGGGGTGGTCAGCACTGTCGGGCACCACCACCACAAGCCGCTTGGCGGTGTCTCGGGAAAAGGATGCGAGGAGATTGTCGACGTAAAAGTACACGAGGTCGGACGTGGGCTCGATGGCCGCCACGTACTCGAGACTGGTGCCGAACGCGAGCTGTGGAATGAGGGTCTCGAGACCAAAGAGCACAAGACAGGAGCTGGGCGCCGCATGGCCCACGAGCTGGTGGGGGTGCACCACCCGCCTGCCGGTGGCCTTTGCCGCGGTGTCAGCGTCGATATGAGGAGGCACCACCACGACGCAGTCGGCTGGTGTTTTGAGGTCTTTGAGGCGGACCAGATCTGTTGGCTTGTGCCCTCTGATGAAGTTCTTGGCCATGTTCTTGAGGTTGTTGTTGGACTCGCCCGCACGAGCCTCGAGCTGGTGCATGAGATCCACTCGGCTAAACACCGCTTGCATCACGTCAATGTCGGTGGTGCCGTCGGTGAGGGTGCACGTCATGCCGGCATTCGATGTGGCGGTGTCGCCAATGAGTTTGTTTCTCCCTGGCTCAAAGTCACCAAGAAGAAGCGTACGGCGACGCCGCGGAGTGTCGATGATGGCACGCTCCAAGATGGATGACACGGCATCGACGTACTGGCGCCGCTCCTCGGCCTCCGCCAAGTACTTTGAGTACGACATCTGGAGATGCACGTCGTCGCTGGACCGGATCTGGCTGAGGCGCTGCACCTCGGGAAGCGCCGCCTGCTTGGTGCCGAGGTGGTGCATGAACTGGTGGAAGAACGGGCGGGGCCGCATCGTGAAGCAGAATTGGATGGGTTTGTAGAGAAACCGCCGGCGTTCCTTGGTGGTTTTCTTCTCGTCCAACGTCTTCTTCAGCTCGAGGTACTTGAGATGGCGGTCCATGCGGGCTTCGTAGGTCTCGAGGTGGGTGCGCTGAAGCTGCCGCAACGCCTGTTCCAACTTCAGCACGTACTTCTTCTTGTTGCCCTTGCGGGTGAAGTTGGTGATGCCGCCAATATCGGTGGTGGTGAGAAGATGCTCGGCGTCGTCCACCGCCACGAACCGCACGTCGGAGGCGTCGCCGATCCGGTCCACGGTGGTGACCACAATCTGGGGTGGAACATCCCCCTCGCTCGACTTGTATCGTTCTGTCCGGTCGGAAAAGTTGAACTGGATATGGAGTGGGGCCCGCACCACGTCCATTTTGTTTGGGTCACTTTCGTCTCGAACAAGCTCGAGGGCACACGGACGCTCAGCCATTCCGTGCGTGAGCACCTTGGTATACTCCATGTACCGGTCCACCATCTCGTTGGTGGGAACAACCACCACCGCATCGGGGGAGTCGGTGCGATCCACCATGCCGTAGTTCGGCACGCGGGTCATGGCAAGGCCAAGCGCATGTACGAGGATCGCCACCAGCTTGCCCGACCGAGAGGCACCCCTGAGTATGAGGTTGTGTTTGGACGCTAGCACCGAGAGAATGCTGCGTTGGTCGAGGGTGGGCTCGAGGTTGGAGCGCGACCCCATCGCATTGAGGGTTCGCTGAAAGAAGGGCAACACGCCAAAGTCGAGGAACGCGCCGGGCTTGCCGATGTCATACTTGAGAAGCGGTCGGGGGCTCTTGGGTTTGCGTGTGGTTCTGGCGAGGAGCCGTGTGAACCGAAGCATACAGATGCGAAAGATGCGAAGAGTGCGATGAGAATACAAAAGGTGCAAAATGTGCGAGATGCTATATGCTGTTAAATTGAATTTCTCCGGTAGAGAACCGGGCGGATGCCGTGGGGCGCCCGCTTGTCGACCATGCCTGCGATCGGGGGCATTTTCCCCGAGTTCTGCCACTTGGTGAAGAGCTCGTCGGCGTACGCCAACCCCACATGGTAGATCTCGTCGAACTTGGCAAAGTCGAGCGTGGCGTAGTTGTCGATAGGTGGGCGAAGATAAATCACCCCGGGGGTCTTCTTGGCCAACTCAAGCGCGTTGACGCTGGCCACGTACGCCAACCGCATCTGGATGTCCATCATGTTGGGTACATTGGGGTGCTTGGAAAATGGGTTCCATCGGTTGAACAACACCCAGAAACCAGAAAGGGTGTCGCCGTAGTTCATGGGCGTGCGGTCGTCCACCGACCCCACGTCCACGGCAATGATGTACTTGGCGCCCTTCTTTTTCATCTCCATCACAGGCAAGTTGTCCAAGTACCCCCCGTCCAAAATCATGCACCCGTCATAAGCAATCGGGGGAAGAAGACCCGCCAACGACATCGACGCCCGGATGAACCGCCACGCGTAGCCGCTCTCATGCACGTCCATGGTGGAGTTGGTGATGTTGGTGGTGTTGCAGAAGTACTTGATCCAGAAGTCCTCCACCTCGTTGAACCCAAACAACTTCCAGATTCCCCGGTTGAACTCGTAGCCGGTGATGTACGACGTGACGGGATACGTGAGGTCGAGTGCCTGGCGCCAGAGTGAAGACACTCGCTTGGCAAACTTTTTGGCCCGCCCATAAATGGAAACGATGTTGTAGTCAAGTGCGTAGAGGCCACCAACAAACGACCCGATGGATGTCCCGCCAATAAGATCAACGGGAATGCCGTGCTTCTCGAGGGCCATCACCACGCCAACGTGCGAGATCCCCCTCGAACCACCACCGCCAAGCACCAACCCAACTGCCTCGTTGGAGAGAATCCGCGCAAGCCGGAGAAAGTCGTTCTTGTGGCTCAGCACCGACTTGTACTCCATGGTCTCGCCTCGGTTGAGGCGCCGGTTGAGGCGGTCGAGCGACGAGATCGCCTTCAGCCGCACGTTCTCGAGCCGGAGCTTGATGTTGGGGTTGGTGCGCGAGCTGATTTTCGCCGCTATCTCGCCAATGAGGCCCACCTTCTTCTTGCGTTCCTTCTTGTCGCGAGGAATCTCCATCTGAATGTGGTGGTGGCCGCGCACCCACATGCGGTTCTTGAGCCAGATGCTGGTGCTACCGGGAATCACGTACTTGTCGGGGTGGATCAAACAAAGATCGGTGCGGGCGGTGGTCTTGAGCTTGATGAGGAGCCGCTCGTAGTCGCCGACATTGATGGCCACCTCGTCGTCCTCGGCATCGGCAAGTAGAAGAATGCAGTCGCCCTGTGAGATGCACGTGGACGTCCAGTTGGACTTAAGTGGGGTGTCACAAACATACACGATGGTCTGGTACTCCTCTTCAAGGTAGGCAAAGTACCCGCTGAGTTTCAACTGCGCCAACCGCTCGTCGAACGCGTGTCTCCCAAGGTGGGTCAATGTCGATGCCTGGTCCAAAGCAATGACGTTCCGCCCGATGGTCTTGAGCGCCTGCACCAACTTGTCAGCAAACTCCCGCACCGGAAGCCCGCTGACCGTGGGGAGAATGGTGATGGTTTTGTACTCGTTGGAGATGTGGGGCACGGTGGACGTGGGGATGGGCGAGATCGAGGTCTGGGCGTACGGATTGCTTCCCTTGAGTTCCATCATGCGCCGAGCTACAATGCGACTCACCTTCACCATGATGGCGGGGTTCTGGATCGAGAGCATCTCAAACAACGTTCTCGGGATCCGAGCGGTCTCCGAGTCCCGCACGGCAATCAACGAGTTGGTGCGGCGGGACGCGGTCAACACCTCGACCTCGCCAATCGACTCGCCGTGCCCGTACTCGCCCAACACGGTGAAGTTCTCTTTGTTCTGCTGAGGGGTGTGCAGCTCGTCAATGAGATTGTCGTTGTAGTCGTGGACGTCATCGGTAGTCTTGGTGTTGTCGTACCTCACTACACGGAACCGCCCACTGAGCACAATGTGGAACCCGTTGGCCACGTCGTCCTGCGAGAAGAGCACCCCGCCGGCGGGGATGTGGCACCACTCGAGCGCATAGTCGATCATGAGCATTTCCTTGCTGAGCAACGACTTGAGACGAGACGCCACGGGGAGCTGGAGAAAATAGAACTTGTCCATAAGCTTGGTGTAGTCGGACTTGGCAATGTGGGCGACAATGGCCCCCTTGTTTTTGGGGGTCTTGATGCTCACCAACGACCGGAAGCCAACCACCGAGCAGAGGTAGCCCGCAAGGCCGCCCTCATTGACAGTGTACACCTTTTTCTTGGTGGAGATTTGCGAGTCCGGGTCCTTGGATGACGTCTCGTGCACCACGTCAAGCGACCCGTCAATGACGTAGTAGATGCCCGAGTTGAAGGAATCCTGCTCCACCACCACGGAGTTGGGGGGCACCACCTTGAACTCGAGGTACTTGCCAAACTCCGACTTGACGTTGTTGAAGCTGAGCTCGTGCTTGTGGGGATTGGTGGACCGGCGCTTGGGAGCGGGGGCCAGCGCGTTGTTGAGGAGAGCAGCAAGCGCCCCCGGGTCTCGGCACTGCTTGAGCTTTTGCTGGCTGATGGTGTTGTACACCTTGTGGGGGGTCGGGCTCAACGGGCGAGAGTTTGGGCTGCCGAACGAGTCTAGGCGGATGCGACCGGTAGCCGAGTCATACACGCTGTGCTGGAACTCGGCGAATGCGGGGATGTTGGTTTTGCTCACGTCGTTGGTGGAGTTCATCAAGCTCGAGAGGCCAACCACCGACAGACCCTCCGACGAGAGACCACTGCTGGGACTGGACTCGGTGATCTCCGAGTGGGTCTCATCGACGCCCATGAGCTTGAAAATGTTTTCCACGACAGCAATGCGAAGAGAAGTCTCCTCGGTTTCTTCCCTCTCGTCGGAAAAGTCCCGGCCTCTGATGTCGTGGAGTCGGGATCTATCGGGGGATGCGGTAACATTCGGATCGTGGAGGTCAGACTTACGGGAGAGAGGCACCGACGAGAGCAAGTCGCCGGGGTGCGATGACTTGGACCGCAGGTCGAGCACCACGTACCGCGACGACGACCGGGCCAAGTGGCGCGAGCTGGCGGAGTGCTTGTTGAGCGGACGTTTCCCAAAGTCGGAGCTTTGGGAGCCATAGAACCGGTCGATGATGCCGTCATGAAGGTAGCTGGGGAGCTTTGTGTCGGAGGTGGCCTGGTTGAGCTTCACCTCGGACTCTAGGAGCTCCTGCGTAAGACCAAGGTAGTTGTGGACGGTGTTCATGGTGACCTTGTAGAGGCGGGTGAGCACCATGGTGACGATATGCGAGGTGGCCTTGGGGTACCGAGCTTGGACTCGCTGGAAGGCCGAGTAGGGAATGATGGCGATGGTGACGGTGGCCGCCAGGCGTTTTTTTTGGGGTTTGGGCCGGGCTACGATCTCGGGGTACACTGTTTGTTGGGAGGGGATCTCTAGTCCCACCAGTGCGGCCAGCGACGTTGAGAGCACCCGGTCTAATGGGGAGGTACTCAGATCATCGTGGAAGGTTCGGTTCGGCGACAGGAGCGAGAACGACGACATGTTGCTGAACAACGGCTTGAAGAGATCCAATGTGTTCATGAGCGACAGGAGCGGGGCGCCGCTCTTGACCTCGTTCAAGAGCTGGTAGCGCTGGTTGCCGATGATGAGCATATCGGTGCGGTCCTCGTCGTCCTGCTGTGAGACCAGGTCATCCACCAGCTCGTTCACCTTGGTGAACACCTGGATGGTCCCTTCAACTACAATGGAGAAGCCGAGGTGCTCGTCCATGTACAAGAGCTCATCCGCCAGAAGCCGCTGGGTGGTCATGTTCTTGGTGAGCTCGTGGAACACCGGCCGCTCGAGGTAGCCAAACACCTTGATGGCGCTGAGAAACTCGTCGAGGTAGTTGGACGCCGACTTGGACGGCTTCTTCTTCATGTCGCCCACCAAGTCCAAGTCCTTGTGGTTGGGTTTTGCATCCTTGGGCTTAGTGTTCTTGGAGTAGCCCGTGAGGTACTTGTATCTTACAATGATGAAGCAGATGCCCACGATGACAACGAGGGTGATGAGGATCGACGACACCGAGAGGGTGATTTGGTAGTTGACCGACATCACGTTCAAAAAGATTGTGGGGACAATCACCACCACGTAGTTCATGATCTTGAAGAAGATCCACAGACTGAACCAGAGCATGGCGGTGAGCACGGAGATGGACGACGACGAGTCGCGTGCCGGCGGAAGGAGGAGCACCGACCCGATCGACGTGGAATTCAGGGTGGAGGTCATACTGGGGAAAGGTGAGACATGCAAAAAGTGCGAGCAACCAACGTGCGCCAAAGGGCCCGCACGGGTGCAATGGGCACGGGTGCAATGGCCCAAATCGCGAGGAATCTACTGGAACCCCTCGGCTAAAATTTTGTATCGTGGGCCGAGAGGGGCCGCAAAAAAAGACGACCTCGGTGAGGGTCGAACTCACGATCTTAAGATTAACAGTCTTACGCCTTAGCCAACTTGGCCACGAAGTCGTTCTTGGACTAAACACACGGGGTCACTGGTATAATTCTGAGAGGGGGTGCAGCGTCTTGACCTTGACTAATAATTCAGACTGAAGAATTAACTGTTTGATCCGCCCATAGATTATACTTGATTGAGGTTGGTCGTCGCCACCGCCACGCCGCGCGCCGCCCGGCCGAGACTGACAGCATTGTGTTGCGGAGATACAATTTTTCTCCGGCCGGCGATGCCCAATTAGGAAGGTGTGCTCGCCAGGTGTCCATCCGCTACCGCCGTTCCACATGTGGGTACCAAGCCGGGGTCAACCACTCCTCTAGACCCACGAGGGAATACCTCTTGCAAATCTTACTTGGTCGTGGTGGCACATGGGCTGTCAAGACTCAATGCACCCGGAAACTTGGAGAATGTTCCATACTGGACTTCCCCAGGTGCTGACAAATGTACGAGCCAACCGTGTTGCTGCAGGAGGCGGTGGCCGTCAATCAACATTAACGCCGTACCCGATCTTTCCCACGGGTGGGTTGCTCACCGATTTCACCAACAACCACCCCTCAGATCATCACAATCACCACCTGACTGTTGGTGTTTATCTTGCGGAATGACAACCCAAGAAGTTACCATTATCGAGCAAATAACGAACTCCGGTTGCGTTTGGGGATGTTGTGCTTCGGCCGGTTAATTCCGCAATCGCACCGGCGATTACCCTTTTGGGACGTTCCATATGAGTCTTTTCGCCATCGCTCGGCATTATTTAAGGGCACCGTGTCTCCCCAGTATTCCCTAGCCATGGGTGCATATCAGTTTTTCCAAAACTCCTTCTGGGGTCGTGTTATCTACCATTTGTCCAAGCACAAGTACCTCAAGTACCGTGAAGAACAACCAGACTACATTGTGCCCGAGAAGTACCTCTCGGAGAAAGTCCGTGAAACCAATGAGTCCAGCGAGGGCTCCGACTCGGATGCCACCGACCACATTCTCGTCGAGTTTGACGAGAATGACCCCGAGAACCCTTACAACTGGTCATTGAAGTCCAGGGTCTTCTTCATCTTCTGCGTGATGTTCTTGACATTGTCGGTTTACATTGGGTCTGCCATCTACACGCCCGGCGTCGATGCCATCATGGAGGAGTTTGGCGTCAGCCAGACCGTCGCCACACTCCCCCTCTCGTTGTTTGTCGTGGGCTATGGTACGGGTACCAACATTCTCTCTCCCTTGTCAGAGAGTGCCCGGTTCGGCAGAACGTCCATCTACATCATCACCCTCTTCTTCTTCTTCATCCTTCAGATCCCCACTGCGTTGGTTGACAATATTGCCGGCCTTTGTATTCTCCGTTTCCTCGGAGGCCTCTTTGCGTCGGCCGCACTCGCTACCGGTGGTGCTTCCGTCGGTGACGTGATTCCACTTCCATGGATCCCCGTCGGCTTGGTGGCATGGTCGGTGGGTGCCGTGTGTGGTCCCAGTTTGGGTCCCCTCATTGGTGCTGCTCTCGTCAGCAGATGGAACTGGAGGGCCACGTTCTGGTTCATGTGCATCTTGTCGGGCACTTGTTTCGTGTTCCTTGGCTTCATGCTCCCTGAGTCGTATGGCCCCACCATTCTTCATCGTCGTGCCCAGCGTCTTAGAGCATTGACCGGGAACGAAAAGATCACCACCGCCGGCGAAATCGCCGACAATGCCTTGACTGCCAACGAGTTCATCAGAGACATCTTGTGGAGACCCTTCGAGGTGATGCTCTTCGAGCCCGTGGTGCTCGTCATTGACGTGTACATTGCCCTCATCTACTCGGTGCAATACCTCTGGTTCGAGGCCTTCCCCTTGGTGTTCATCTACACCTATAATTTCACCTTGGTGCAGATGGGAGTGACCTTCATCGCCATTGCCGTGGGCATCATCTTGGGTGCCATCATCTACACCCCAATCATCTATCATCAATTCACCAAGCCCACCTTGAGAGGCGAGCAGGTTGTGCCCGAGGTGTTCCTCCCCATGGCCATTGTCGGAAGTATCCTCATGCCCGTTGGAATGTTCATCTTCTCTTGGACCGTCGCCAAGGACATCCACTGGATCTGCTGTATTATTGGGGCGGCGTTGTTTGCAGTCGGCGCCTTCATTGTGTTTCAGACTCTCTTCAACTACTTGTCCTTCAGTTTCTACCGCTACTTGGCGTCGGTGTTTGCCGGAAACAACTTGTTGAGAAGTAACATTGCTGCCTTCTTCCCCATCATCGGCAAGTTCCTCTTTGAAAACCTCAAGACCGAGCGCTTCCCCATCGCGTGGGGCTCCACCATCCTCGCCATCATTGCGTCGGTGATGGTGCTCATCCCCGTGTTGTTCTACCTCAACGGACCCAAGTTGCGTGCTAGATCCAAGTACGCCAACTGAGCTACTGTGATTAATGTATACGATATGCCTGAGTCACTTGTAGCCTGATCGCGTAAGCACCCTTGGGGCAACTCCGCCACAACTGTCCCGAAACATCCCGTTTTTCGGGTCCCCTCGGGTTTAGTCAATTGCCGGACCCGTGGGTCCCTTAATCGGGTACGCCGCCTAATCAGTCACAGCCGCGCGTGCCACCTGTGATTTGGTGCATCGCTGACAAACTCTTCCTGCACACAAGCCGGAGCTGAGCATTCGCCGACGGGCACTTGCCCAATGCGGATAAGCTCCGGCCATCGCCTGAGCTTCAGGCGTGGGCGAGGGTTTGCCAAATGCCACAATCACATCGCCTTCTAAGTCGTGCTGCACGCGTCTCGGCAATTACCAAATTGGGTTGCGTCCATGGGTTCCTCAGACTTCCAGTGGAGCGATTATTAATGGTACTCTTTGATATAAAGGTTGCTGGATGGCAGCCATAACGTCAATTGCCTCATGGTTCATCACTTCATCAGAGACTCCTTCTGGGGCCGCATTATTTATCATTTGTCCCAGCACAAGCTCATCTCGTACCCTGAAGAGCATCCCGATTACGTGATACCGGAAAAATACTACGGGGAGTCCATCCAGAAGGAAGAAGTCCTGGTGGAACAACAAGACAGTGCTTCCTCCACCCCCACAGCATCCACATCCACCCTTGCCGTCAACAGCAAGCGAGTCATAGTCGACTGGGAGGGTGATGACGACCCGGAGAATCCCGTCAATTGGTCCGTCACCGAAAAATGTGTGTTTGTGTTCCTCGTCAGTTTCTTGACATTGTCGGTGTACATTGGCTCAGCCGTTTACACCCCCGGTGTGGAGGAAATCAAGGCTCAGTATAACGTCGACCAGACGGTGGCCACGCTCCCGCTCTCGCTCTTTGTGGTGGGCTATGGTACCGGCAGTATGTTCCTCTCGCCATTGTCCGAGAACCCCAAGCTCGGCAGAACGTCCATCTACATTGTGACGCTCTTTCTCTTCTTCATTCTCCAGATTCCAACCGCCTTGGTGGACAACATCCCCGGCCTCTGCATCCTCCGTTTCATTGGGGGCCTCTTTGCATCGGCGGCCCTTGGAACGGGCGGTGCTTCTGTGGGAGACGTGGTGTCCCTTCCCTACATTCCCTTGGGTATTGCAACCTGGGCGCTTGCTGCCGTGTGCGGACCTAGTTTGGGTCCCCTCATTGGTGCTGCTCTTGTCAACAGATGGAACTGGAGAGCCACGTTTTGGTTCATGGCCATTCTCACCGGCGCATGCTTCCTTGTGTTGGGATTCACTCTTCCCGAGAGTTACGGGCCCACCATTCTTTATAGACGGGCCAACCGTCTCAGAGCATTGACTGGCAACCAGGATCTCATCACCGAGGGTGAGATCGAGCAGGAGAAGCTTACTCCTAGCGAGATCTGGACCGACTTGTTGTGGAGACCCATCGAGGTGATTATTTTCGAGCCCGTGGTGCTCCTCATCAACCTCTACATTTCGTTGCTCTACTCCGTCATGTACCTCTGGTTTGAAGCCTTCCCCGTCGTATTCACCGAAGTGTACGGGTTCGGGCTTGTCCCCATGGGTGTCACCTTTGTGTCGGTGGAGATCGGCCTTATTGCCGGAGCCTTTATCTACGCCCCATTCATCCACCGGTACTTCACCGTGCCTCGTCTCAACGGTGTGATCACGCCTCCAGAAGTGTTCATTCCAATGTCCATTGTTGGCAGTATCATCATGCCAATTGGTATTCTTCTTTTTGGCTGGACCGCTACCGAGAGCGTTCACTGGATTGTGTGTCTCATTGGTGCAGGTATGTTCGTCACCGGTGCATTTTTGGTGTTCCAGACCTTGTTCAACTACTTGTCATTCAGTTTCAGCAAGTACTTGGCGTCGGTGTTTGGAAGTAACAACTTGATGAGAAGCAATATTGCAGCCTTTTTCCCGATTATTGCCCAATTCCTCTTTGGCAACTTGGCCACGAAAAAGTTCCTCGTGGGAAAGGGTTCTTCCATTCTTGGTGGAATCTTGATCTTGATGATTGCAATCCCCGTGGGCTTCTACTTGAACGGACCCAAGTTGCGGGCCAGATCCAAATATGCCTCCATTAAGTAGACGTGAATTATGATACAATCAGCCTAGTGAGACACCCGGCTTCTTACTCGTAGAATTTATTCTTACATAATGCTATGGCACACGGAGTCTTACTCCAAGGAAGAAATCTCCTTCACAATCTCATCGTACCCCTCTCTGTACTCGTCGGTCTTGTCGGCATTCTTCTTGGCCTTACCGCCTCCGGGGACTATGAACACACACGAGGTGGGTCTCTTGGTGGCACCAGCAGAGCCCAAGTCCTCTTTGGATGGAATGAACACGAATGGCACACCGTTGTCCTCGCACAACACGGGGATGTGGGAGATGACATCCGGTGGCGAGATGTCACCGGCAATGACAACGAGTCCCTTCTCGTCCTTTCTCAACGCCTTCACCACCTCCTTGACTCCTCTCTTGACATGCTTGGCCTTGGACGCCTTCTTCACGGTTTTCAAAACCTTCTTGTTCAACTTTTTCGAAGCCAAGGGCTTGGCAAAGGGAAGAACCGCCGACATTCTGGCTTCGTAGTTGTCTTCACCTTCCTCCGACTTTTGAGACTTTTCTTTCTTGGCCATGGTAGGATGTAGTGGTGCACTTTGAAAATTTATCAAAGCGATGCCATCTGCGGTCGTGCGCGCACCCACACCACCATGTACTCCAAATCCACCTACCGTCCGAATCAGCGCAAAAGACGGCACGATCTGCCAGTAGCGGAGTCGGTGGATGTGTCGCTTGTGGAGAATGTGGATGTCTCACCAAAGGATGTTGTTGACGAGGCAAAGGTGATTGCAGCCTTGGGCAAAATCGACCCCAAGGCACCGTCAAACGCCAAGTCGGTGCACCTCGTGGTGGGCCTCACCGAGGCCAATCGCCTCGGAGAGAGCGACAGAATTGCCTTGATACAGGAAACATTCGGTGTGACGGTCTCCCTCACCAAGACGTTTCGTCTAGTGGAAAAGTTGGTGGTTGTGCTGGGCCCAGCCGCCAACGTGGGTCGGGCGGTGGCCCTCATTGCATATCAGCTTGCCGTGATGAATAACTTTTCCAAGCATGAGCTGTACACGTTAAAGAGTGCAAACTATGGTGTACGAGCAATCTCATCGGACCCCGAGCTGCTTCTACGATCATTCGATGTACCCTATGATATTGACGACACCAGGTGTGAATGGTCGATCCGGAGCGACCTCCATACACTCGTCAACGTCTTTGCTCATTTGGAGACTTCCCTCGTTGACATTGAAAAACTACAACTCTTCGCATCGGTCATTACGCCCAACGACGCCAAACTCTCGAAATGATGATGTATTTTACTTAGACACGCGCCACGGCCGCGGTCTTGGTTTTCCGTGAGATGGTGGCCACCCGGTCCCCGAGCGACAACGCAAGACCCTGGCCCTTGGATCTGATTCTCACGTGGCCAATGATGGGGCCGCTGGTCAGCTTCTCAATACACAAGTTGGCCAATGCATCCTCGCCAAACGATGATCTGGAGTAGAGGTTGGCAGAGAGGAAGTGGCACTCCTCCCCAATGACGGCGCCCGGCGTCAAACAGTTCATGTTGGTGCCCTTCATCAACTCGTCAAGGTACTCCTTCAACGAGTCCATCGGCGACTTGATGGTGATTTTGTTCTCCCACTCGAACTCGTTCCACATCTTGCGGAACGCACTTTCGGTGCAGGTGGCGGGCTTGATGTAGTCCATGATGTCCACGTGCACATCGTTGAGAATCACAATGGTGGACTCGTCCGAGTGCTGGCCGTCGTAGACAATGTTTCCGAAAATGACTCCCGTGTCGGCCGACGTGACCTTGACGGTGGTTTGGATCTTGTAGAAGCCATGAGGGCCAATGTTGGCGGTGGTGGCCTTGTCAACCACCTTCAAGTCACCAAGCGTGGCAAACTCCACCGAGAGGTTTCTTAACGTGGTGGTGGTTTGATTCACCAACAACACGTCTAGCACAACGTCGTACTGGTGCACCTTGACGTAGGCCTCGGCGTAAATGGGGTCGGAGAATCCCGTCAATTGCACAATCTTATCGAGACGCGACGAGAGTGTCTCCTTCTTCAAGTTGCTGCCGGCGGCAAGGGTGATGTCGTCCGCGGCGGCGGCCTTGGCGCCACCGTTCTTGTCGAATTGTCTGAACAAAATGGAGTCGTCCACTTGCTCGGCGTTTTCGTGGAAGCTCTTGGCCTCGGCCTCGAGTTTCTTGGATTCCTCGGCCTTGACCTGGGCCTGGAAGGCGTCCTTGGTGGCATCCAAGAATCCCACCTCGATGGTCTCAACATCCTCGTCGTCAGTCAAGTACTTGATGCACGAGAAGATTCTGTCGGCAGAGTCCTCATCAATCTTCTTGGCAACGATGGAGCTTTCGCCGACACGGAGAATAGACACCAAAATCAACAACGCCTCGGCCTTGGACGCGTTAAGAATCTTGGCCTCCACACTCAACCGGTGGAGTCTCAACACCAACTTGACCAACGTGGAGGCCAACACGGCACCAAGGTAGAAGTCACCGTCAAGTATGAGTTTGCGGAGGATACGAGAGTCGTTCTCATCAAGAGCAACAACCTCGGTGGTGAGGGCATTCTCGGTGGCGTACGTTCCGTCGGGAAGCACAACCGGGCCCTTTTTGGGTTTGGAGGAAACGGCGTCGTCGTTATCTCCGGCAGACTGACGTTCCAACGCCTTCTTCTCGCTGGCAAGAATAGGCACCTCGCCCACTGACGAACGAATGAACTTCCACGAGTCTTGTACCAACTTCTCCTCAAGAGAGTATTCACCAACAATCCACAAGGCGCCACGGAGCACCTTGCCGCTCTTGATGGCAGGCAAGGCGGTGATCAACCGCGAGATGATGGGCACTCTGAGGTCGGGGAATTTCTCAACCACTTCCTTGACGAAAGTGATGACCTCGTATGCAGCGGTGGTGTTCAACTCGCCAATGGAATCGAGGAGAAGGTCAATGACATTAGCAGCAACCTCCACGAACTTGATGGCCAACTGGTGGATGGCGTTGATCAACAATTGTCTGTACTCCGAGGTCTTGTCCTCATTGGCCGACGAGGTTCTTTGAAGCTCCTTCTTTAACAACTTGACCACATCCTCGACGTTTCTGCTGGTGATGAACTTCAAGGTCACATCAAGTGCCTTTTTCTTGACGTCCAAGTCCTGCGACGACAACACCTGCAAGATGTCGAGGGACAAGTCCAGAAGCACCCCTGGGTGGGCTTTGTGGAGGTCGTTGATTCTCTCCAAGGTGATGATTTTGACGTTGTTGTCACTTTCCTTGGTGGCAAGCTCGACAAACTTGCTACCCGCCAAGAGGATGGACTGAGATGACGAAGATAACAGCGTGAGGGCAGTGGCGGCCTCGTACACCACCACGTTCGACGAGGACTCGAGGATGTCGCTGACGAGCTGGGTATACTGCTGCTTCAAGCTGGAGTGGGACGCGGCGTCCTTTCTGATGAACTCGATGAAGGCCAACTGCAACAAGGGATCGAGCGTCTCAATGACAGAAAAGTTATCCTGGATGTACTGCAAGGCCGCGTTTCTGTTGAGGTCGCCCAAACACACAAAGGCGTTCCGCTTGCACACGGAGTCGGACTCGTCGTACAAGAAGCGGTAGATCAACTCATCGGCGTCGGGGATCAAGTGCTCCGACACCTTGTAGATGGAGTAGAGAGCAAACACCGCGTTCTTTCTGACGTAGGCGTGGCGGTGGTCGAGGCACTGGCGCACGTTGGGCACCAAAGTCTCCAACAAATCAGGCTCCTTCAACTTGCACAAGAAACGGAGGGTGTTACCGCGGATATACTCGTTGGGATGTTGCAAATCATGTTGGATGGCATTGCACACGAGAATCATCTCCTGTCTCATCTTGCCGTGGTCGTCGAGCTTGGGACACACCTCCCAGTAAAAGTATAACAACTTCTTCAACTCCTTGTTCTTGGAGGGCATGACAAACCGGATAATGTGCATCAAGAGATCGGGCAATGGATCCCCGTTGAGAATGGTGATGAGGATCTTCTTCATGGCGTCAATCTTGGCCTCATCCTTGCCCTTCTCCAACAATGAGCGGAACTCACTGACGGAGGTCTTGGACGCGGCGTTGGGGTCGTAGACGAGCGTGTACCCAATGTCAGCCATGTTGTTGATTTTCAACGTGTTCATTCGCACGAAAAAACACCCGTGCATTTTTTATTAATCGCTGTCGCTATTATCTGGGTTGGCAAGCACCAAGCGGGGCTCGTCGTAGTCCTCCTCGTAGTACACTTCGGTTTCCAGCTCGGCGCCTTCTTCCTTGTCGTAACGATAACCTGGGTGCTGGTAGCCGACGTTCGCGTCGCCCACGTCCTCACTCGATGAGGACGAAATGGATGCCTGCCGGGTGACGGGAGGCGAGCCTGATTTGGGTGTGGATACACTAGGGGACTCCGACACCACGGTGGTGGACCGGGCCAAGGATGCCTGGCGAGACACCCCGTTCCACAAACTGGAGTTGGAGGACTGCAAGCCATTGGACCGTGGGGACTCGGTGACGGACTTGGCGCCGACGCGTTGTCTGGGAGAAAGGTCGTCAAAGTCGTTGACTTCAGCAGCAAGAAGCCGCGGGGCCAAGTGGCCGTGCTTGAGTTCAACTCCACTGACCTTTTTGGCTCTGGACTGCGACGCTGCCATGCGCATGTACCGGCCACTGGATGCAAGCACGGCCTTTCTGTCCACGGGCTGGATCCCCGTCGGCAACTTCCACTTGCCGGGGCCGGACTCGTTGTAGGCGGTACCCGCATTACGTCGTATGGCAAGCACATAGTCGGAAACTTCACCTTCGCCCGGGCGAAGGTTGAGGGTCTTTTTCAACGTGGCGAGGTTCACGTTGCGGAACGACCCGGTGCTGATGAGGGAACTGATGGAGCTGGACTTGCGGTGGGCCGAGCCTTTTGGGGTGAAGTTCAAACTGCCCATTCGACTCGAGGAGCTGGTGGTGTTGGTGCGGGCAAACGGCGTCACGGGGGCGTTTCGTGAGCTCAAGCTGCTGGTACTAGCAAGAGGAATCGATTTCGCTGGTAAGGGGTCCACGGGTGAGTACAACAGCGAGGACGCCGAGCCGAGGGACCCTTTGGTGGTGGTGGGGTATATCGGTGGGGGTTGGGTGAAGGAGTTGCTGGAGTCGCTGGCGTCGGGCACAATGTCCTCGGACGCATTATGGGCGGAGTAGGCGTTGTCGTAATCATAATCGTCATGAACGAACAGTTGGCTGTCGAGAGACGGAGCCACTGGCGAGTCGATGGGATAGGGCACATCATCATTGTCGGAACCATTGAGGTCGGACAATGCCATGGAACCCTGGGAGCGGGTGAGCAGGAGCTTTTGGGTGGGGTCGAGCCCGCGGCCACCGTACGAGGGAATGGAGTCGACCGACTGGTCGGCGTTGGAAACTTGGAGAAGTACATCACTCGCAGCCGGCGGGTCAGGCAAGTCGTCGTTGCTCACATTGACCATGTCGCTGGAGTAGTTGATGGATTTTGTGGGAGACAGAAACAAGAACGTTTGTGGCTCGGGAAGGGGGCTCACGTCGGGTTGTTTCTCGAGACTGATGCGGTTGATTTCCGAGTCCAACGAGTCTATTATGTCGTCAAGAGCCGCCGTGGTCAGCATGCTCGGCAATTCGAGGAGTTCCTGTGACGAGGGGGGAGGTTTTCGGGTCGGGGTCCGCATGGGCGAATGGAGTGTGCGTCGGTACTCGGCATCCTTCACCTCCAAGTTGTCAGACGGGGCCGGCTGGGGCTCCGGGGTTTTTTCGTTGGTGTCAAAGTAGAATCCCAGGTCCACCGACGTCGACAGCTTGGTGCGGGAGTGCGGTCTTAGCGACGAGTACGAGGCTTTCTGCAGGAGGTTTTGTGGCACGAGGTGGTCCTGACTACCGTGGGAAAAGATGGACAGTATCCGGGAGCCAAAGAGCTTGGAAGGACGTTTATTCTCCATGGTGTAGGTTATGCCATGAGCGCGTAAAAAAATGTAGAGAAGCAATATGTCCACCCAAACCAGTATGTCAGAAATGCATGAGGGAGCGTCTACTAACGGCAGAACCAGCCAAGAAGGTCGACACCACCGTCGCCAACCCCGACGTCATCACCAAGTACAAGGCCGCCGGCGACATTGCCAACCGGGTCATTGCGCAAGTGAGAGCCTTGGTGGTGGACGGAGCCACCACGTTTGAGGTTTGTAACAAGGGAGATGACTTGTTGAATGAGGAATTGAGCAAGATCTACAACAGCAAGAAGGCGTCCAAGACGCCCAAGGGCATTGCGTTCCCCACGTGCGTGAACCCCAACCACATCCCCGCCCATCTCTCCCCCATCAGCGAGGACGACGAGGCCAACATCACGTTGAAGACCGGCGATGTCGTCAACATCATGCTTGGCGTCCAGATTGACGGATACCCCGCCATTGTTGCCGAGACCGTGGTCATTGGTGAGAAGGAGGCTCCAATCACCGGCAAGAAGGCCGACTTGGTCACCAGTGCGTGGAAAGCGTCCGAGGCCGCCATCAGACAGTTCAAGCCCACCAAGCGCAACTGGGACGTCACCAACATCGTCGACCAGGTGGCGAAGGAGTACGGCACCGTTCCCCTCCAGTCGATGTTGACGCACAACCAGGAACAAAATGTGTTGTACGGTCCCAAGGAGGTGATTTTGAACCCCACCAAGGAGAACAAGACCCAGATGGACACCTTCAAGTTCGAGGAGAACGAGGCTTACGGATTGGACATTTTGATCTCAACGTCCGCCGAGGGTAAGGTCACTAAGTCCGACTACAAGACGTCTCTTTACAAGTTGACCGGCACCAACTACGCGTTCAAGTTGAAGTCGTCGCGCGAGGTGTTTAAGGAGTTCAAGGCCAAGTCCAACGGCCCCTTCCCCTACCACGTCAAGAACTTTCAGGACGCCAAGCGCGCCCGGCTTGGGTTGATTGAGGGTGTCAACCACAAGGTGCTCTTGGCCTACGACGTGCAAACGGAGAAACAGGGCGAGTACGTGGCGCAGTACTTCACCACGTTCGCCATCACCAAAAAGGGCATTCTCTTGTTCACGACTCCATCGTTCAACCAGGACTACTACCACACAGAAAAAGTGTTGAGTGAGGAGCTCGCCCAGCTTCTCACGGAGCCCATCCGCGAGCCCAGCAAGAAGGATAAGAAGGCGTAATAGTACAATCGGTAGCTCCCCCATTGTAGGCTCCGCCATAGGTGGTGATGTACGCGAAAATCAATTTTCACGTATGCCCGGGAAACAAGATACGGCCACGGCCCCCGGCTCCAGCGCCACGTCCAGGACACTGTCGCCCTCCAAGTCCCAGGCTGGCGACGTGCTAGCCATGTTGGGCAGTTCCAAGAAAAGAAAAACCCCACCGGCCCGAGCGGAGCCTCGGCGGAAACTGTCACGAATCTCGTCGCTCCAAAGCAGCCCCGTCATTAAGGAAGGACCCAAGCTCGGCATGGTGCAGAACGGCGGCGTCAAGACATTTACTGAGCCAGAGCTCGCAGCGCCCGCGCCGCTGTACACGGGCCTACCGTTGGAGGAACCGCCGCTGGCCAAAATCAAGAAGGAGTCGCTATGGCCCCGGAAGAAGAAATTAAAGGACGAAACAAGAGAGGACACCCCGGAAAACACCGAGGCCGAACAGCTCTACAAGGGCAAGCTCAAAAGCAAGTCGTACGACAAGCTACTCCACGAGAGTGTCGAGCGAAAACCGGTGCGGCCGTCCCGCAACCCCAAGGCGCCACGGAAACCCACCCAAGCCAATGCCAAGACGCCCCGGCAGCACGTCACGGTGACGGTGCGGTCCACACGCAGTGCCACGTCGCCCAAGCGCATCAAGGTGATTTCTCCTCGCAAACCCACCTCGGGACTCGTGCCGTCGGCGCGGGACAAGGGACCCGAGCCTCCGACCGAGGACGACCCCACCAACGAAAACGACGACTACTGCACGACATGCGGTGGCAGCGGCATCTTCATCTGCTGTGAGACGTGTCCCAAGTCCTTTCATTTCACGTGTTGCGATCCACCAATCGAAGACGTGCCCGAAGATACATGGCACTGTCGCGAGTGCATGGCGGAAAAGAACCACAACCAGTTGCGCAAATGGAACCACATTGGTCTCTTTGGGCAGCTCCTCAACCAGCATGAAACCCGCAACCCGGCGGAGTTCCAGCTACCGCGCCGCATCAAGGAGGCCTTCATGGGGGTGTTTGCCGACACCGACGGCCTGTTTCTCGATGATACCATCAAGCCAGAAATACCAAACGGCAAGCGCAGTGCCGACGCCCTCGACCCCGATCTCTACGACAAGAAGGGACGGCCGCACCTCTGTCATCAGTGTGGGCTTTCCGGGCTCGAAAACAGAGCACTCATTCACTGCGACTACTGTCCGTTGGTGTGGCACCTCGACTGTCTTGTCGAGCCCATGTGTTCCAAGAAAACATTGGGGAGCAAGTGGCGATGTCCCAATCACGCCGAGGACCTCTTACCGTTGGGTCTTTACACCAAGCGCCAATTCAAGGACTCGGCCGTGGGCGACATTGCGCTTCACAACCACTTTCTTCAGATTGCCCACGCCAACAACATCATCATCAAGACGCGCAACCAGCCATACTTGAAGGACGGCGTCACTCCCGCGCTTCAAGACTACATCCACTACCAGGCCAATGACTTCATTCGGCCCGACACCGACTTTGAGGACGACGGCGAATCCGACACATACAACGACGCCGACATCCACGAAGACTTCCAACCCCCAGCATTTCTCCAGAGCATAGCATTTCCCGGGCGCATTGCCCAACAAGCATCGTCGCGTCTCGCCAAGGTGTTGAGCCTTAATGAAAAGAGCCGAGGCGGCCATCCCAGCACGGCCTTTGTGCACAGAGTACCCGAAGAAACAATCATCGTGAGCTTTTTGGAAAAGGGGTCCAAGCAGAGGATCTTGGACCAAATCAACGAGTATGAGCAAAGAGGCCACGAGGAAGAG
This sequence comes from Gaillardinia entomophila, assembly GCA_030555945.1. Taxonomy (NCBI): domain Eukaryota; kingdom Fungi; phylum Ascomycota; class Pichiomycetes; order Serinales; family Metschnikowiaceae; genus Gaillardinia; species Gaillardinia entomophila. The sequence continues at coordinate 390,659 of JANIVT010000002.1, read as the reverse complement.
GAGATTGTCGATACCCTCAACACTTTGGGTGAACAGAACCTTCAAGGCTTGGGCGAACAAAATTCCAAAGACTTGGGCGAACAGAAACTAGACTTTGGCAAACAGAACAAACTAGATTTCAGCGAGTTGGTGTCTGTTGCCTCCAAAGAACTCACCCAGGTGAAACAGGAGCCGGAGCTCTCGCCTCAGGTGCTACAAGACTTGTACAACATCAAGCGTCTCATGGAATTGAAGGGCAGAGACAAGCTCCTTAGCTTTTTACAGGAATAATATGTACACTAGCGAGTCGCCCGAGGGGGAGCGACCTTGGGGATCTCCGTCTCGTCGATGGGCTGGGATGCGGTGGCGGCAACAAACTTCTTGAGGATCTCCAAGTGGTGGTCGCCCATACAGTCAATTTCGGTTTTGTTGCCGGTTTCGTCGTGGATCACGATTTTGCTGGGGGCCTGGGCAATCTCCTCTTTGGTGGAGACTTTGACCTTCGTAGTGAAGAATTGCACATCGTCGTTGTGGAACTTGAGCGTGGGCAAGTGGTTTCTCCAGAAATGCTTGAGGCCAATGGAGGGACCATACGCTTGTTTGCTCATCATGACCAACTCCACCTTTTTGTACTTGGGAGGAATTCGGAATGCATTCTCTTTGGTCCCGGCAATCTGGTTGAGACGGAAGATCTGTCGAAGAATGGGCGACAGAGGCGCATTCTTGATCATGGCCGCTGGTCTCTTCATGGTGATGTTTTTTGTCCGCGAAATTTTCAGTCCGAAGACGACAATAAAGTACGAAACTGGGTCGGCCCCATGCCTCAGAAAACCTATTACCAAGCAGTCCTCTAGACTAGGCCGGGTCGGCTTGTGGTAAACTCCCAAATGAGGTTGCTTACATAAGCAATAGCGCCCACCGCGGCTATGACTAATTGCCCATTTCGCGCGATAAGATTCTCCATGCAACTCGTCCGTCACTTGAGCAAGGCCGCCCGCTTCGTGCCCACCTCCGGCGTGTACCCCAAAGGCTTCTCCGTGGGAGGAATCCACAGCGGTGTCAAGAAAGACAAGTCGCTTGACTTGGCCCTCTTGCGGAATGACTTTGGCAAACTGGGTGTCGCTGCCGCGGTGTTTACCACCAACAAGTTCAAGGCTGCCCCTGTTCAGGTTTCCGCCAAGATCCTCAAGGAAACCGAGGGCCAAGGCATCAACTCATTGGTCATCAACAGTGGCAATGCCAACGCCGTCACGGGCCAACAGGGCTTGAAGGACGCGCAGGACATGGTGACGGTGACCGACTCGGTGTTGGAGAACCCCCACAACTCCACCCTCGTCATGTCCACCGGTGTCATTGGCAACAATCTCCCCATTGACAACATTCTCGCGGGCATCCCCAAGCTTGCGCTTGACAATGTGGGCTCCTCGCATGAACACTGGCTTGCGTGTGCCCAGGCCATTTGCACCACTGACACCTTCCCCAAGCTCGTGAGCAAGCAATTCGAACTCAACGGTGTCACCTACACCTTGGCCGGGTTGGCCAAGGGTGCGGGGATGATTTGTCCCAACATGGCCACGCTCCTTGGGTTTTTCGCTACCGATGCGCCTGTCTCATCCAAAGCATTACGGCAAATTCTCAAGTATGCTGTAGACCGTTCCTTCAACAGTATTTCTGTTGATGGCGACATGTCCACCAACGACACCATTGTTGCCATTGCCAATGGTGCCGCTGGCGGTGAGTTGATTGACAACACCAGCTCATCGGCAGAATCTTTTGCAGCCTTGCAAACGGAAATCACCTCATTTGCCCAACAGTTGGCACAGTTGGTGGTGAGAGACGGCGAGGGCGCCACCAAGTTCATCACCCTCAAGGTCAAGGATGCCCTTTCCTACAAGGACGGCAAGGCCATTGCCGCGTCCATTGCCAACTCGTCGTTGTTCAAGACCGCCATGTATGGCCAGGACGCCAACTGGGGCCGTATTCTCTGCGCGGTGGGCTACTCGAACGTCTCCTCCGACAAGTCCATCAACACCGCGCGGACGTCGGTGTCGTTTGTCCCCACCGATGGGTCCCCCGAGTTGAAGCTTCTCGTTGACGGAGAGCCCGAGGTGGTGGACGAGGCCCGGGCCTCGGAGATTCTCAAGCACGAGGACTTGGTCATTGAGATCGATCTTGGCACCGGCGGCGGCCAGCTGGCCACCTACTGGACGTGCGACTTCTCGCACGAGTATGTCACCATCAACGGCGACTACCGTTCATAGATGTAAAATCGCGTCGCGCTCCCCATGAAAATAGCCCACATCGATGCCTCCACCACCGGCATCAACATCCTGGTGTGTGTGCTCTGCCTCGGAGTGCATGTAGGCAGGGGCATAACCCGAGCCCGCATGGTGGTGACGGACTTTTCCGAGCCCTCGTCCGCCACCGCCCACGCGGAATCGCAGGTGGACATCCCCGGTCTTGGTGGGAAGGTCATGAGCGTGGAATTGTACACCGATCTTCTCCAGCGCCTCGCCATTGCATACTCCGACTTGACTGGCGAACAATTCTTCCAGCCGGGGTCAAATTCCTCCGACACATACTTCCCTTTGGCCGACCGAATGTGCTTGGTGGAACTCAAGCTCTTTGTGACTCGTGCAACCCCGGACCGCCTCCTGGCGTTGGCCCGCGGCTTCACCATTCTATCTGAGGCAACGTCGGCCGATGCTATCAGCCTATTCAAGAATTTGAGTCTTCTACCGCATGACTTTCTAACGTCTGTTTGGCTGCGATTAACAAAGGTGACTCCAGAAAAATTTCACCCGTCCCTTGAAAGGGGAAAATCATCTGAGGATCACACCCCGCCGCGGCAGGTTCTCATCAAGTCGGAGCATGTCGAGGACACCTTGTTCCAAGAGTCGGACTCCGTCTCCCAGAACACGGATTCTCGAGAAATTGACCCTTCCCTCAGCATCAGCACCCATAACGTGGAGCCCTCGCAAAGAGTGTCTCAAGGGAACGCCTCTTTGAGTGGTCCGTCGCTGGGTGAAAACGGAGGTGAAACGTCCCAGACGACCCATGAACTCGACACCCAGATCTCGAGTTTCTCGTCGTACCCCAAGCATGTGACACTCGCGGACCTCAATCGTCTCGGCAGGACCGACCGATTGTTCCAGACCAAAGCCTACGTGGTGGGCTTCTGTCCAACCAATCTCGAGCATTTATGTACGAAGAACTACGAGTTCAGCCCTTTCCATGACAAGTTCGTACCCGCCGACCCCGTTGCCAGGCCATTGGACATTTACCTCACCGATCTCCCGCCCAACACACCAGAAACGCTTCTAGACCCCACCAACTCATTGACGGTGCGAGTGTCGGCCGACGACTTGTTGTCGTTCTTCCAGGTCTCCAGCATCGAGTCGCTCTACACTCACATGGGTGACTTGGCCCGCCAGCTTCATTCTCGAATCAACACCCGCTTGGTGGACTTGCAAATTTATGATGCTAACATCGATGGGATCTTTCGCTGGTACACCCACAACTTGACCATAGGCCAGCTCTAGCTCTTAACTTGGCGGATCATTTATTCATGAATGCAGTGATGTGCTTGGTGATGTATGCAAATGTGTCGTCGGTGTCAATAAACAAGGCGTGGCCAGTATTAGGCACGAGGTGAAACTCCTTGTCCTTTGATGGTGACTGCTCGAAAAATCGTTTCAGGACATTCTCATCAACGAGGGAGTCATTGGCCGCTTGCAAAATAAGAAGTCGAGCCTCCGACGTGAAAGGCTGGCCGATTTTTTGCCGGAGTTGCGCTGACCGTTGCAAGAGGTTCCGGAAGAACCTGAGCGTGCCCTTGACGGGAGGTCTTGACATCATGTACTGTTGCCAGGCGGCATTGCGTGTAACAGCAGATATGTTCTTCTCTTGAGGAGCAATTTCAATGCCTGGCAGCACCATGCAGAGGGCCGAGAGGAGCCAATACTTCCACCACGAAGGATGCGTGGACGGATGGGTGGCGACCAACGGACTGGTGACAATGACGTTGTCAAAGTGGAATTGCTTGCCAAAGTAGGCATATCCAAGAGCAATGCCCCCGCCCATGGAATGTCCCACCAAAGTGTAGGTGTACTCTGGCATTGGCTTGTCAAAGTCACCAAACAATTCGATAATGAGTCCGTCGAGGTCAGTGTAAGTTTGTTGCTGGTTAGCGTCGCCAAGCGAGCCCAGCGACTTGCCCTGGCCTCTTTGGTCGTAGGCGTAGCACTCATAGCCCAAGGAAGCAAAAAACTCCATCGCCCTATAGTACATCAAGGTGCTTTCAGCCCAGCCATGAACGAACAACACCTTACCAATCTCCTTCATGTTTGGCAACACCGGCATGCGGACCACATGAAAAGATATGCCATCGTGGTGGATATTGAAATAGTGCAAAGGCCGATCGGGGTGCTCAAGCTCGTAAGGAAACGTATCTGCCAGTAGTTCCTTCAAGTCTGAAGCCATCGCATACCTACCTGGGAGCTAGGAGTTTATGAAGGAGCAGCCGCAGCTCCATTTATGAGGTCGGTGCATCGGTTAAGCAGAACGGCCTTGTGTTTTGACCCACAAATATTTTCAGTGAGTTTTTCCCTTGCACTTTAGGCATTAGCGTTGCCGGATATCCGCGAGTGCAGGTGCGCGATTGTTCGGGAAGCGTCCTCTCCTGTCCGGACGCATTGCAGCAGCTGAATGGGGCAAGGCACCATTCATTTGCACTTGGTTTCGCGGTGCTGTACAGCGTGAATCGACGGCGATTGACAATGGGCCAAGCTAAGCTTGACACATGAGATCAGGGGTAAAGCGACACACGCATTCTCGACTATTGTGTTCGGGATAATGCGCTTCTGGTTAACCCGGCCCGCCTCAAGCATGGCGACGATTTGCGTCAATCACTCGGGGGTTGCCGCTAAACCACTTGGTGTAGTTTCAAGGTCGTCGGGCCGGGGGTGATCATCGGGGCGGTTTTGTGTTGCAGAATGGCCCACTGAGTTGGCGATCGAGGACGCATGGCTGGTAATTCGACTTATGGTTTCGACAAAAGTCCTCATGCTATCATCTATGCCGGACAAATACCGAGCCAACTCGGTGACGGGCCACGGGAGTGCACGAAACACCGGGAGCACCCGCCCGTAGAAGGGAAGCTTGATCTCGCCCCGGCGTCCCAACTCCAATGCCGACACCACCTCCCTTGCAACGTAGGTGGGATCCAATTCGGGTGCAAGAAGCACCAGAGGGGTGTGGACCCCATTGAACAAGTGAGTTTTGAGTTGACCGGGGCATATCAAGAGGGTCTTGATGCCCGTAGGATTAAAAGTTGGCAGGCCCAACTCATAGGTGAGTGACTCGTGGAGGGCGATAAGCCCCGATTTCGACGCTCCGTACGTGCTGAGGCGGGCCGGCGACATGTATCCAAGGGTTGACGCAATGGTCACGACATAACCTCGTTTCAACTCAAGCATGTCCGGAAGGAATGACTTGATGGTGTAGAAGCTCGCCACGAGGTTTACCTGGATGGTCTTTTCGATTTCCTCGTAGGTCAAGTCAATGACGGTTTTGCCGGTGGTGATGCCAGCATTGTTGATGAGAATGGTGACCTTTCCCACCTCATTGACTATTTGCCGTTGGCACACCGTCACCTGGTCTTTGTCGCTGACATCACAAAGGTAGTAGTGGACGCCAGAGACGGGGCACTCGGGAGTCGACACGTCCAACACCACTACTTTCACATTTTTAGACACGAGCCGCTGCACAATCTGGTGGCCTAGACCAGACACTCCTCCGGTGACAAGCACGAGGTCCCGATCGGCATCCAAGGCGTTTCCAAACACCAATTGCAGAAGCCAGCGAACGTACAAGTTGCTCCTGTAGAAAATAATCGGAAGGGCGGGAATCGTCATGGTTGCAAAAGAAAGTGAGAATAATTTCATTCTCGTACAAAATGTTTAAAAGGTGAGAACCTCAACGGGTGGACAAAGTACTGGATAAGGTCAAGCATGGTACTCACTTAGTGGACAAATGTCGCTATGGTATTCAGCTATAAAGGTATAAGTATTACGATGCCGTCGACGGCGGTGAATTGAATGAATGAATGAATGAGCAGGTGCTGCCCCTTACCCAGGGGAACGCAAAGGGCCAAGGTGTATAGCGATGCAGAGAAGGTAACATGAGTGTAATGAATGAATCACGGGATGAATGAATCATGGTTGTAATGAACGATTCGTGGGTTGTAATATCATGGATGGAATGACGATGCTTCATGCCTAATGATTTGTTGATGTGTTCTGGTTAGCGAGGCTCAATCTCCTTGGAGAACTTCTTGAGGGTGGTGTTGTAGAAACGAAAGTCCCGGCTGAGCAAAACCGGGGCCTTGTTGGTGGTGATGGAGGCAGCCGCCTTTCCCCCGGAACCGGAGAACTTGGTTGCGATAAAGTCGGACGCGACAAGGAACACGGGTGCAAGTACAATGAGCGCCGAGTTGGGCGTGAAGGGTTTCATTATCATGTGAGGATGAGGTGGTGGTTATGGAGAAATATTGTTAGCATCCATGAAGGAGCAATTTAAAGAAAAATTAGGCACATCGCGAAATTGCTGGTGGGGAAATTTCGCAACAATTTGCAAGAGGTCATGAACACAAATCATTAAAATTAGTCTAGAAAATGTCTCCTGAGTCCGCCAACTCGTGGTTCTTTCTACGCGTCCAGTACTCGCCCGTGAACTCCCAGTAGGCGTCGCCCGTGATGGGATGGCGCTTCTTCTCGAACCAGTTGGGCTTGTACGCCTGCTTCTTGGCCTCGCGGTCGCGGCGGGCCTTTCTCTGCTTCTCCTCGACCCGGTGCTTTTCGTTGGAGGCGTCGTCGTAGCGGCCGTCCTCCATGGCCCGCTGGTCGGGTCTCAACCGCGTGTCGGTGGGCGCCAACCATGGACGTAATTTCTCATCCAACCCATTCAACGTCACGGCAAACGCGGTAAGGTTGAAGGGAATCTTGGGGCGAGGGGTCACCTGCCAAACAAGGAACTTGTTCCCGCTATGAGGGTCCAGCGACACCTTGGCATCGCCCTCCACGAGCGAGTCACGACGCACATGGTCCTCCACCGAGTCCACGATCTTTTTGCCGTAGATCTTGGAGTTCCAACGGCCGCCAATGGCCCAATGCGCCTTGCCCTTGGCATCAACAACCTTACCATACAATTGGTATGCCGACGCGGCCTTCCATCCACGTTGCTTGAGGTCCACCACAATGACATCGCCCGTGGTGTGGTTGGTCACCTCCATCTTCCCGTAGTTGTCCACCGTGGGGTTCCCCATGATGATGCCCACCACCGACGTGTTGACCTTCTTCCAACTGTACGTCTCGCTCTCCACCCGGTTGCCGTTTTTGTCAATCACCCCGTTGTCTGGACGAATGACACAGAACATTTTGCCAAGATGCTTAAAGTCGAACGAACGGCCCTTGAACTGAGAGTCCACCGCGTTCTCTCCGTAGTAGTCCCACTTGATGGACTCAGCACTACACGCACTGATGGGAGGGTGGTGGCTCACCTGCTCGGTGATGAGCCGGTAGTTTTGGTCGGGGCGACAGTACTCAAACGTCTCCCCAAGAAGCGGGTTGAAGGGCTTGGCAATCCGGTTGATGGTGGACGAATACTCCGAGGCGGCAAACGCAGCAACGTACACCATCCGCAACGTGGAGTCGTCGTACCCGGCGGCGGTGTCCAACAACGAGCTGTACTCAATATCCTCCGTCAATCTTTGCAAGAGAGACGTACACTCATTGAATGACACTGGCAACGTCATCTTGGTCATGTCTTTACCAATCATCGACTTGAGAATCCCCCAAAGCCCAACCTTGGGCCGGTTGTCCTCGTCGTACGCCAACTTGCTCCGTGGCGGGTTCTCGTACCCGAGGAAACTGCCCTCTTGCTCAATGGTGACTTTCTTGATCTTTTGCGACTCATTGGCAACGAGGTCCAGATGCTCCGACACCGGGGGCTCCACCGCCACCTTCTCGGGCTCCTCTTCGCCCACAACAGTATGCGAGTCCTCTTCGCTTGGCTCGTTGGCGTCGTCAAACTCGTCGGCATCAAAGAACTCCTCCTCAGAGTCTTCCTGGAAAATTTGTTGGATCACCTGCTCGGTGGCCCTCAGTTCACCCACCAACGCAGCACTGGCAATGTCTTGTTTAGCCGCGGCTTCAGGCTGCAGAGCATCCTCGGGAAGTGTGCCCCCGACGAGCGTCTTGATTTGACCACCGGGAGTGTTTGAGCCAGGCGTGATGGCACCAGAAGACAAGTACTTGCGCAACTGCTTCTTCTTACCCTCGAACTCCGCCAAGGACTCCTCTCGCTTGGCGATTTCCGCCTCCAACTGCTTGATGGACTGCTCCCAGAGCTTGTTGACCTCGCCCTGGCGCTCCAACTTGCGAAGACGTTTCTCGTCGCGGGCCTTAACAAGTGTGTCGTACTTAGTCACCAAGTCCTGGATGCTCTTGAGGGTTTTGGTGCCAACATCATATACCTCGGGGGAGTTGGTTCCCAGTCTATCGACGGCACCAAACAAGTCAAGGAGGCCCGAAACCTCAACGTCCAACGCGCGCTTCACCGTAGAAACCTGCTCGGTGAGCGAGTCGTCCGAGTCCTTCTCGGACTCGTTGTCGCTTTCGTACTCGCCCGTCATGTCGAGGTCAAAGTCCTCGCGGTGCTCGTACGACCCACGCACATTGTTGGGTCGTTTCGAAAAGGTGCTTGAGCGAGAAAGAGCATCCAGATGCACGTCCTCGGTGTCAGAAACACCCGACCCAAGTGAGTACTGACTGGCACTCTTCTTGTGCTTTCTTCTCGGCAAGTGTAAGAGCCTGCTCTTCTTTTCTGGCTCCTCGGTGCTGGCGCGGGTGTTGACGCGGCTTATGTCGGAATCCTCCACATCGGCCTCGGGGGTGCGGCCCTTCTTGATGTTGTCCTTGGCAATGGTGATGGCGTTCTGGAGCGTCCACACCCATCGGTTGGTCTCGATGGGGTGGTTGGCCTTGAGGTGCCACCTGATGCCGTTTTTGCCAATGATTTCAAACTTCAACTTCTCCGACGAGTCCAAGTGAAGCACGGCAAACCCGAGGTTGAGCGACCCGCGGCACGCGTTGATGGTATCATCTTGGTTGGTGTAGTAGGATAACACTCCTTGTTCGTCAAGAACAAAGTACCGCAACTTGTAGCCACTGGCAAAGTTGGTCCACTTTCTGAGATATCCCTTGTAAGTGGGGGCTGCACCAACACGAATGGCGTTGTTGGTGTTGATGACGGGATCCATGATGGTTTGGTCTTTGGACGCAGCCTTCAACAACTTCTTGAGGGCTTCGTTCTTCCCCGGGATCAAGTCCACGGGCAACCGGCCGCGACGGTCGCGCTTGAAGGGATCACCGCCATGCTTCAAGATCCAGTCACACATGCGAAGGTCGTTCTTGGCAATGAACTCGTGGAGCACGGTGTTGCCCGTCTCGGGGTCGGCGCCGTTGATGTCGAGGAGTTCCGAGGATCGGGGGTTGTTGACGAGCAATTCCTCCAAGTTTGCGAAATCATCGGTGCTGAAGTACCGCCGCAAGTCACACGCGGCCTTCTCGACAAACTTGGCCCGCTCAATCTGCATCAACTGCGCGATGTTGAGGTCTTTACACACCTCGACGGGTTGCTTCTTCTTGAGGTTCACCACGGTATCATTGATGTGGGGCAATGAGAGGAGGTACTTGACAATCTCGAGGCGAGAGGCGGCCGCCGCCAAGTGGAGGGGCGTGTTGCCATCTTGATCCTGAGCATTGATGTCGAGGTTGTACTTGTCGTTGTGTTCAACAATGTGTTGGAGCACCGAGAGGGGAGCCACCTGCACTGCATAGTGGAGAATGGTTTCTTTCAACTGGATGAGCTCGGTGGTGTGGGTGGTTGCCTTGGTGGCCGACAATTCGTTGTAGAGAGCATCGACCTTGGCGGTCTCTCCTGAACGAAGGGCATCCAACAACTTCAACCTCAAGAGCGAGGCATTGAGTTGTGCGGTCATGGCGAAAGAGAGTTGCGAGCAACAGAAAAACGAGGCTAATTGTACATTTGCTGATCGTGGCATAGCCGCGGCATGGGTTTTTGTCTCATCCCAACAACAAACTCCAAGTACATCACGCCAACCACAACAAATCACCCCATCACTTGTACAATATGGACTCCTACGTTCCCCAGAAACGAGCGTTGGAACCTACCCCAGAAACCAACGAACACACCCTCTACATCCAGAACCTCAATGACCAGGTCCATCACTCCACCATCAAGCACAGCCTCTATGTGTTGTATTCCACCTACGGTGACGTGATTGACGTAATTGTCAAACCTCACGACAAGAAGATGAGGGGCCAGGCCCATGTGATATTGCATAGCACCGCCAGCGCGAGGGTTGCTCTACGAGATTCACAGGCGGTGGACTTTTTCGGCAAGCCGCTTCGGGTGTCGTTTGCTCACAAAAAGTCTCGGATATTGATTGATAGTGATGACGAGTAGCTACTTGAGACTGAGCGCAGCCTCTAATGAATTCATGACACAGTCGGGGACCCCGACCCCTGAGCCGTAGCACATGCCGCCCACCAGGATGTTTGTGTTTTGGAGAATTGACTTGGCGGAACTGGCGAGGTCCTCGTAGCCCACGTGGAACTGGGGGATGCACTGCCGGTGGAGATTTGAAGAAATGAGAATGTTGATGTCGTTGAGATTTGCGGGATCCTCGATGAGGCGATGCTTGGTGAGATCCACATGGAGGTACTGCGAAAGCACCTCTTTCACCCCCTCGAGGCGCTGCTCGAGACTGGGAACCCCCTCCTCGTAGAAGTGGCCGCCCATCATGAGCGTCACCTTGTGGTAGGCCCGGTGTTCTGGTTTGTGCCCACCGAAAAGCTTCTTGGTGTGGTGCTCGGTGTCGGAGTCGTAAATCACCCCGAGGAGTTTCTCTGGGTTGTCCTTCAGAAGCGGCACGAGAAACCCGAAGCCGTGGCCTTGTTTTGGGATGAGAATTGGGGCTCGTGTGTACAAGTTCACCAAGAACACATCCACGTAGTTAACCCCGCCAACGGGGAGGCCCAGCACCTCGGCGAGGGTGTTGACGTTGATGGTGGACCTGATGTGGTCGTACTTTATGCCATTGAGCGTACCGTCACTCGTGACCGACTCCAACGGCGTGTTGTACTGTATGGTGACATTGTTGTCCGCGAGCCACGATGCAAGGGCTAAGGGCAACTGCTGGAGTCCCCCCTCTAGCCGGAGCATAGGATACGGCTTGAGCTTGGCCTTGAGGCCGGCCAAGTTGGCCCCGGGAGAGATGTGTGTTTCGTACTTTGCGAGGGCCTCGGGCTCCGGCCTGGGCTTTCGCTTCACCGCACCCCAAATCAAAGACCCATGCTCGTTTTCCATCTCCACCATCCCCGGGAGAATCGAGCGGGCACTAAGCTTCCGCACGTCTCCCGCATAGATGCCGTGGAGCCCGGCGCTCGCCAAGTTGTCCACCAACCTGGTTCCGAGTCTTCGCCCAAGAAAGTCGCGAACACTCTCATCGGTCCCTGGTCCCTTCAGCCGGAAGGGCTCCTTCAATATGCCCGAGATGACACCGCGAGAGATGCTGTTTGTGAAGAAGCGCATTGCGCTGGCCCACGAGTGCGGTGTCTCGACAATGTTGCCCTTGGTATCAAGGAAGTACTTGCGATTTGCAACCGAGTCCCGGGGCATCACCTCCACCAAGTCGGCCCTGCCCAAGCGACGAAGGATATCCACAATCAACAACGTGCCGTGACTCACCCCTCGGAGGGTTCGGGGCCCCTTTTCAAAGAGAATGGGGTCTTGTTGCGGCACCTGGATGGAGTTGATCCAGCCGCCCGGCGCCGCGTTCTTCTCGTACACCGTGATCAGAACATCGGGCCGGAGCTTTCGTAGGAAGTATGCAAACGTAAGCCCCGACACCCCGGCGCCCACGACGCCCACGTTGGCGTGGGCCCGTAGTTGCGCAAGTGACATGAGTGCGAAAAACGGTGGGGTGAGGTGATTATATATGCTCGCTATACGATGCTAGAGAAAAAGTTGGCTAGAGCCCACTGTACATGTTGGGTTGGCCCAGCTCGGTGATGATGGACAAATTGTCCGTCAGCGGCTTGCCCTTCCGCCGTTCTGCCACGTTATCGAGGCTGGGGTTGCGCAAGCTGTCGATGCTCTGGTTGGCAAGAAGTGAAAGATGTTGGTCGAATGTCGCCGTGACCCCGGTGTCCTGGGTATAAAGGCTTTCCTGCGGGTTTTGCTCGGCGTCCTCGGCGTCGTCCAGACTGTCGGTGTCGCTGACAAAGGGGCTCTCGTCGATGGGGGCCGAGTCAGAGCCGGTGTTGAGGCGGATGACCGAGTCCTCCGTCGAGGGGATGGAAGCTGTTGTAGGAAGGGACGACTCATCGCCGTCGCTGCGGAGCGTGGTGCTGGACGGGGCAAATGAGCTCACGAGCGACGACCGGATGCGTGATTGCGGGTTGGTCGAGATGCGCCGGCCCTCGGAGGTGACCAACTGGTCTATGAGCGGCTCCGTGGGCGGTGGGGTCGGCGGCGCGTTGAGGGTATACGCAGGGGCCGGGTCCAGCGGCACGGGCGAAATTGACGGCACCCGGCTGAGCGGGTCCTCCAGAATGGAAATCGACCGCATGATGGGCGACGACGGCGTCAGCGTGGCTTGCTCGAAGGAAGGAAGCTCATCGTAGTTTGGGTCAAGTGGCTTGATGGAAATGCCCGAGTTCTCGAAGTTGGGGGTCCGGAAGGAGATGCTGGGTTGAAGGGGAGGCGGTGACACGGCCTCCGACTCGTCGTAGCGAGGAAGCTGGATCGACTCGTCGTTGCACTTGGCACTCAACAAGATGAACGGGGTATCAACCACCACCTCGTAGTGATGCATTTTGTAGTTGTCGTTGGGATCGGGCTTGGAGATCCGGAAACACACCTGCAACCGGTGGTTCACCTGGATGTGGCGGAAGTTGGAGTCGGGACTGAGCGCCTTCGACACCGACGTGTACCCATGGTGGATACTTTCTCGATAGTTGCTTTCGTCATGCATAAACGAAGACACATCCGGACGAAGGGTGTCGTCCATGAAGAGGCCATGGGAGAAGTTGGTCTCGAGAGCGCCAATGATTGGTGACAGCGGGCCGTCAACACTGTTGAGAGACATCACCGAGGACTTGCGTGAGCGCACAGCAGGCTCCTCGTCTTGGCCACACGCAGTGAGCATCTCCTTGTCCTGACGAGTGGTGAGGAAGGGGAGGGCCACATTGATATCGAGAGGCGACGCAATCATGGTGTTCTTGGGCTTGCTCAAGGGGTCGTTGAGATCTAACTCCTCCTCGGGCTCGTAGCACGAAAACAAGAGATTGTTGTCGGGACACTTGATCACCTCTTCCTTGTAGGGCTCCATCTGGGTACCCGTGCTGGGCTTGTTCTTTGTCTTTAGCTCGCACACGGGCACGATTCTCTCGCGGGGCCGGTTGTCCGAAAATCCCTTGAGATTATACGGGTCATCGCCGTCGTAGTCGTATTCCTTCGAAAGATCCTTGCTCACGTAGGTGATTCGCTCGAGCACATTGAAGCGGATGCGCTTGATGATGACATCCTTGACTAGAGGCACCAATTTGACGTTCATCAGGTGCTCGGAGCCAAGACTCACGTACTTCTTGGGGAAGGTGATGACGTAGTGGAGGGCGTCGTTCCACACGCGGTTCACGTAGATGGGCTTGTCGGCAATGGAGTTGGCAAACGAGGGAGGCGTCCGCACCATGGGGAGGTTATACAGCGCCACCACCTTGCTTTTGCGGTTGAGCTTCTCGCTGATGCGGTTGAAGGTGACGGTGAGATTGTGCACGAGCGAACCATTGACTGACACAATGGTTGGGGGGATGTGCTCGGGAATGAGAATGGGCAAGAGGAACACGTAGAACCCCGGCTTGTAGAGAATCGGGGACGCCAACTCCTCCTCTGGTTCGGGGTCACGCTGGTCCCGGTGAATGTTTTTGAGGCGGTAGTTGCGGGTGCGGAGGGCGAGGTCGTCGTTGGTGACGCTCTTGCTCTTGATGTCGTTGGAGTTGGTGGAGTTGATGTAGAAGTCACACTGGTTGAGTGCGGTGGTCCACCGTAAACTGCCAATGGCAAAGCGTTCCTTGGAGAAGGTTTTATTGTAGACATCGTCCGACGGCCAGAGAATGTTGGTGAGGGACTCAAAGTCAATCACCACGTCGGTGCACTGGGTCTCCTTCTCCAACTCGATAATCACACCAAACGTGTGGGGGATGGGGGTGTCACTGTCAATTTTTGTGCACAAGTAGTTGGGAGAGTTGAAGGACTCCATGCGCCGGGCAAGCCCCTCGGTGGATGGCCTCCTGCTGGTGGCAGCCGACGCCGGGTCCTCCGGCACCACGAACGAGCTCATGTTGTTCTCCTCCTCGATCCCCCCGTTTTCCACATCCTCGTAGGTGAAGCTGGCGGAAGATGCGGGTGCCAAGTAGATGCAGTCGTGGGAGTTGGCCACGTAGATCTTGGACGACTTCAGCGTGGGGCCGTTGACGTAGCCACTGCACGTTTTGAGCGGGATGGGCGGGTTGAGCCCGAGGTCCAGAAGCACCTGGTTCAACTTGCGCTGCACCACCTGGTTTGTTTCATGCCGGATGAGCTCCTTGGTGTGTTTCTTGCTCACACTTCTCGAGCGAGATCGTGACACCAGCGTGACGCTGGGCGATGGGTGGAGCAGGAGACTCTGGGCTCGGAGCCGGTTCTGGTGGAACATCTTTTCCTTGGACTCCGAAATCACGATCTTGGGACTGGCCTTGCTTTCAAGCAACGTGCTCTCCAGCGAGCGGCGCACCCGGGACTTGATCTTGTCGAAGGGATTCACGAACATGGAATTAACGCTCGACGTGAGATTTTGGCGTCGGGCTGCTTAAAATGGGGTTGTCCAGTGTCGCAATCACGGATAAGCACCAGGCCGCGCACGACGATTTAGACTACATTTTTTCGCTGGACGTGCCCCACATTTTGCCAGGGGATGCCAAGCCGGCACAAGCCACCATGCGATGACCCACGACCCAGGTATTTAAGATTTGGCAGCCAGCTGCTTGCATACTTAAGAGGTAAAGTCGGTTTTGACAAAGCCCTCGCCTTGCACTAGGATGGTGAGTACCCGGGGCAACACCTCCACCTGGAACGGCTCGTAGGGGAAGCTCTCGCCGTCGACACTAATGTAGTTTTTCTTGGTGGTGCGAGGAACGAGCCGGTAGCCCTTGATCTTGGCGTGGTGAAGGTGCTCGCTGTGGACATGGCGGCCCTTGTCCACCTGCAACAACAACTTGGTGGTGTCCACCACCGACGTGCGGGTGTCGGAGACGATCAAGTCCATGACACCGTCGTCGGGGAGGGCCGCCGGGAAGAACTGCGCGTCGTCCAGCATGTAGGGCATGTTGCCCACGTAGAAGATGCTGAGGTTGCTGGAGATGGCGTCGTCGACTTTTGTCCAGCTCTTGGGCGGGACCTCGTCGAGCGGGGGTGCAGCTAGCTTGAATGTTTCTTCCGTCACCGCGGTGTCGGTTTTGGATGCAATGTGCTGGGAGACGTGGTTCTGGATGTCATCCTTGGCAATGTGGTAGTGGACGTAGAGCTCACACGGGTACTTGGCTCGCGTCAACACCTTGTGGACAATGCCCAACTCGAAGCGCATGGGGCCCATCCAGCGGAGGTGCTCGGTGCCAATGTCACAGTCGGCAATGACCCCGTAGCACTGCGAGAGGAACGAGAGTTTAGTTTGAGCATTGCTGCCTATTCCTTGCGTGAGGGCCATGAGGTCGAGCTTGGCTCGGGTCAGCTTAAGCATCGCCACGGTGGCGGCAGCAGCATCGTTGGTGCCGTGGGTACTGAGCGAGAGCGCGTTGCCGGAACCACACGGCAACTGGGTCACCGCCACCTTCAGGAACAACTGGACGCGGTCGGACCGCTGGTAAAGCCCATTGATCACCTCGTGAGGAATCCCGTCGCCCGAGCAGCATGCAATCACGTCAAACTGTGCCACGTCAAGCTCGCGCACGAGGTCGGCGGCGTGGCCCGAGTACTTTGTTTCGTAGTAGGTGACTTTGGCGTGGGCCGCCCGGAGAATCGGCTCGATCTTCTCCGAGTAGATGGACCGGGCCTTCCCTTGGCCGCCGTGGGGGTTTATAAGCACCAACACCGACGGCAGTATTTGGTTGGGGTACGCGTGGCCGAGAATCGCCGCCGCCTCGGCATCAATGTCCAACCTGATGGATTGAAGAGTCACCAGCTTGCCTCTTGGTAGCACGTGTGTCACTTCAAGGTCAGTGTCGGTGGTCTCCGCCCACAACACACTTTTGTAGGGAATGTGGGTCACAAGCACATCCGAGCCTCCGAAGCACCCGAACACCGGCTCGCTGTGGGCCAGAACATTATATTGTTCCGATAGAAAGATTCCCGCGTCGTCAAGCGTGGCCCGTACTCCCAGGGAGTTGTAGATGAGGCGTTCCGAACTCATGGTGTAGGTGCGAATTTATATTTCATGTCCAAGGTAGCAGACCTCCAAATCACCAGTGAGCAGCTCCTTCAGGATGCGCTTGACATGCGGCACGAGGCGCCGGTCAAGGAAGAGCAAACCATCCAGGACCTCGAGGAGCTTCGCTCGTTGCAGTTGGCCAAGCGAAAGGAGTACGAGCAGCATCTCAACAAAAACCGCCTCAACTACGGCCAGTGGCTCCGGTACGCCCGCTGGGAGGTGGACCACAACAAGGACTTTGCCCGAGCACGCAGTGTGTTTGAGCGGGCGCTCGAAGTCAACGTGCAGCATATCCCATTTTGGACTCACTACATCCAGTTTGAACTCAAGCACAAGAACGTCAACCACGCCCGGAATCTCTTGGACCGCGCCGTGAGCACGTTGCCCCGCGTGGACAAGTTGTGGTATATGTATGTGCAAACAGAAGAGACGCTTGGCCACTATCAAGCCGTGCGTGGGGTGTTTGAGCGGTGGCTCACGTGGAATCCGCCTGCCGGGGCGTGGGACGCCTACATTGGGTTCGAGTCTCGCTATGACGAGACGGAGAATGCCAGGAAAGTATTTTTGCGGTACGTGGTGGCCAATCCAACGGGAAATACCTGGCTCAAGTGGATCAAGTATGAGAAGCGCCTTGGCGTGGTGGAGCGGCTCCGCAGCGTGTATGAAGCGGCGGCCGATACGTTGGTGGACCAGCACCCCGAGGATCCACATCTTGCGGCGATTGTCGCCGACTGGAGCGAGTGGGAGATGCTGGTGGATGAGCCCGAGCGGGCCCGCGCCATCTACGACATACTTCTTTCGGGAAAACTCACGGTTTCAGCGGAACAGAAGCACCGCATCTACGAGGCCTACACCACCTTCGAGAAGATTCATGGCAACAGAGACTTCATTGGCGTCAGCGTGCACACGAAGCGCATTCTCAAGTACGAGCAGGACACCAAAAGCAACCCCCGCGATTATGACGCGTGGTGGGCGCTTCTCAACCTCAAGCTGGAGAAGGAGGTGTTCGAGTCTGCGGTGGCAGTGCCTCCCCAGGAAAAGTCCAAGTCGGTGTCGTGGCGGCGGTACGTTTATCTCTGGGTCCGGTACGCGCTCTGGCTCGAGGACACCAGCGTGGAGGAGGCCCGGTCCGCGTGGACTCGGGCCCTCAAAGCCATTCCCCACAAGCGCTTCAGCTCAAAGAAGGTGTGGGTGCACTACGCCGAGTTTGAGTTGCGGCACAGCGGCATCGCGTCCGCCCGCAAAGTTCTCGGGCGGGCCATCGGCCAGACGTCTGCATCTTACGTCAAACACAGCATCTTCAAGTACTACATCGAGCTTGAACGGCGGCTTGGCGAGTGGGATCGGTGCCGTCGACTCTTTGAGAAGTGGTACGAGGTGAGTGTGTTGCGACACGCCCAGCCCCATCGCCCCCTCTTGGCGGCCATTGATTTTGAGAAGTCTCTCAACGAGGCCGACCGAGTGGAGAGTCTTTTCCGCTTGGGTATCGACACCGACGGCATCGACAAGGTGTCTCTCAGTCTTGCGCTCATTGACTTTTACAAGGAGGAGCTTCAGTACGACAAGGCCCGCCAGGTGTACCGGGACCTTGTCAAAGCCAACGACACGCCTCGCATGTGGGTGGCCATGGCGGTGTTTGAGTCTTCGATTCTCCTGCCCGAGCAGTTGGCGCAATTGGAATCGTCGGAGTCCCTCGAGGTGGAGTTTGAGGTGACTCAACCCCACAAGCTCAATACCCGTGCGGTGCTCGCCGAGGCCCTTGCCCACTACAAAGCCGCCGATGCCGGGGAGTCCCGGCTCCAGGTTCTCCAGGAGTGGAAGAACTACGAGCAGGTGCACGGCGACGCCGAGTCCCTCGCCAGCGTCGAGGCCAAGTTCCCCACCGTGGTCAAGAAGCGCAAGACCGTCGACGGCGTCGAGACCGAGTATCTCGACCTCGTGTTCCCCGAGCCCAAGCTCAACAAATTCCTTGCCAATGCCCGCAAGTGGGCGCTGGCCAACGCATGACTACGATTCACGAACAACATTAATACATTTATAGACATGGCAAACTCATCTGGCTCCCCCCCTCAAGGTGAGAACCAAGTGTAATGACGAACCGGCAATGATGCCGGACGATTGCACCGTGGCCTCGTCATCAAGTTGAGACCCGTTGAAAATCAATCGCTGCTGGCTTGGGGGGATGCCCTCCTTCTCCTCCATCATCTCCTTGATGCGGATGATCTTGTCGTTGCTTTCCACATCCACAGGAATGTCTCTTCCCGTGAGGGTCTTGACCTTGACTTGCATTTGGTGCGAAAAACACCGCTTCTCACCAAAACTCCATGTTCCTGACGCCCGTGGTGCGTGATCTCGACGAGAAGGTGTACGAGCCCGCAGAGGACTCGTTTCTTCTCCTTGACTCGTTCGAAGCCCACCATGCCCAGTTGAAGGACCGCTGGGAAAGCCCCGTCGTGGTGGAAATTGGCGCGGGATCAGGCGTGGTGTCGACGTTCATACGCCAGCATATCCTACCGAACGGGCTCAGTTTGGCCATCGATATCAACCCGTCCTCGTGTAAGGCGGTGTTGCAAACGGCAAAAGCCAATGGCGTCAGTGTAGATGCGCTCCAGATGGACCTCACCCTTGCCTTGAGGGCCCAGTCAGCCGACCTATTGGTGTTTAATCCGCCCTACGTACCGGCAGAGGAGGTTCCCCAGCTACCAGCTACGGAGGATGACGACACATGGCTTGACTTGGCTCTTCTCGGGGGAACGGACGGCATGGTGGTGACATGGAAGGTGCTTGATGGCCTTGACACCATTCTTTCCCCAACCGGTGTTGCATACGTGTTGTTCTGCGCCAGGAACCATCCAGAGACCGTTGCCCGCACCATGAGAGACCGGGGGTGGAAGGTGGACCGAGTCCTCGAGCGAAAGGCGGGATGGGAAGTCTTATCCGTCTACACATTCGAGCGGCAATGACACCACCACACCACCATTCAAGACAAGATCTCTACATCCATCACCGTAAGTGACTGGCATTTGCATATACAACATACATCTTAGTGGTGAACGCGCACTCATCTCATGTCTGATAGAGGTCGTAAAACCAAATGGGCCGGCCAGCCGGCTCGCCAAAAGGCCGTTGGCGACACCAAGCTCGACACCATCATCACCGGCCACTTGACCCAGGAACAGATTGATGCGTACCAGCAATACTTCCGGATCGAGGAAATCTCTGATGTCCTCAGAACCAGCCGTCGCCAACGCAAAAGTGTCCTCTCCTTGTTACCTTCAGGCGACACATCCAACACATCGTTCCAGCGAGACCCATCGCCGCCCCCAAAGTACGACAGCCGCGGTAACAGGGTCAACACCAGAGAGGCTCGTGTCCAGGACTTCCTCGAGAAAGAGCGACACTATCTCGTCGAAGTGGCCGTGGGGTCCATCAAGAACTATGCTCCTCCGGCGGACTACAACAAGCCCACTAAGACCTCCGAGCGCATCTACATCCCCGTGAAAGACTACCCGGACATCAACTTTGTGGGCCAGCTTCTTGGACCAAGAGGAAACACTCTCCGCCAACTCGAGGAAAAAAGTGGTGCCCGCTTGGCTATCCGAGGCAAAGGCTCTGTCAAGGATGGAAAGGCTCCTGCGCCGCTGGAAGACGACGGGTCGGTGTCGTTTTCGTCGTTCGCCAACCCCAACCTTCGAGCTTCTCCCGATGATCTTCATGTGGTCATCACCGCCGATAACTCTGCGCAAATTGCCAAGGCAATTGAGCTCACCAACGAAATCATTGACGCCGCCATTCTGTCTCCGTTTGGACAGAACGAGCTAAAACGTGGACAGTTGCGAGAGTTGGCATTGCTCAACGGTACCTTCCGTGAGACCAAACCATTTATTCCACCCGAGGAAAGAGCACCGACACGGCCAACTTTGGACTTGGCATCCATCGTGTGTCAAAACTGTGGTAAGGTTGGCCACTACACCAGAGACTGTAAGTTGCCTCAGACAACACGGGAAAAGCGAGAGCTTACGCCAGAACCACAGGTGGTCAAGCGGCCCAAGCAGGAGGCCCTTCCTCCATGGGCGCAGCAAGAGGAGACATCACGAAAGGTGGCTCCTCCTGGCATACCAGCGAAGGCTCCCCCTCCGGGAGCAGCACCAGGAGCTCCTCCACCTGGAGGCGCAAAACCTCCTCCGCCGGGAATACCGGCTGCAGCGGGCCTGGCTCCCCCTCGACCTCCGCCATCTACCTTGTCGAACCCATCCAAACCTGCTCCTCCTTCTACTTTGTCTGCTCCACCCAAACCAGCTCCTCCTTCTACTTTGTCTGCTCCACCCAAACCAGCTCCTCCACCATCGCAGCCTCCACACACCCAGCCCCCACCACCTTCTCTGACAGCGCCCCCAGCACCTCCTCTGGCAGCGCCACCACCGCCTACTCTGACAGCCCCCCCTGCTCCGCCATCAGCATCGCCCGCAGCACCTTTCGCTGGTTCCAAACCACCACCACCAGCCAAACCAGCACCTCCTCCAAGTTAGTCATTCATACGTGAGTTCTATACATGCATTTCCGTACCCTAGTATTCCGTAAATTTCTGACACGCCTGTGCCACCACCGTAGCCAACCGCTCGAGCTCTTTCTGGGCGTTGGTGTAGTCGCCGGCATCCACGTAGTCACGCACAAGCGGGAAGGTATTCCAGTGGTACTTCCCATCGTCGTGAGGTGGGGCGTTGAACGGCACTCCAAAGAGAAGGTTGGCGTACCCGGGCCGCTTCAACTGGATATCCTGGTTGAGAAACTCGGTGTTGAAGCGAACAATGTTGTCGTTCCACTTGTACCGGTTCATGGCAAGAAGCGAAGGCTCGAGATCCCCGGACTCTTGCACATACAGCTTCCACCCATCGACCCACGCGTGGAACCGTTTCCCCGCTTGTACAAGAGACTCCGCCGCCTTGTCGAGCCCGTCGTAATGCATATTGGGTTTGACCGTATCCTGAGCCACCTTGTCGTTGATGTATTGCTCAAGGTCTGTGCGATATCGAGCAAACTCCGACGCCATGGTGCGGAAGCTGTACGGTAGGATGGGAGACTCGGCGAGCTCCAACACAATGAGGGAGAGAAGCTCGGTGAGCTGCTTGTGGCGGGTCATCTTGGGGTCGATGCCCGATGCCTCGAGATTGTCAAAGTCGTCGTAGCACGTGTCCTGGGGGTATTCCCCCGTGAACTTGATTTCCAAGGCCGGCATGTTGATCAAGTTCACAAACGGGAGGTAGTTGCGTTCTTGGATGAGGGTATAATTGATTTGGTCGCCGCCGTTCTGCTTCTTGTACTTTTCGAAGAGGTTGGAGCTACCGTCGTCCACTTTCTTGAGAGCATCGCGTACGAGCTCGTGGAAGAACGGGTTGGCCCGCACCTCAAGGTTGTCGCCCGACACGGCGTCGCTCAAGTCAATGTAGGCGTAGCCCTGCTCCTTGAGCTCGTGTTTCTTGCTTTCAATCCACTCGCCGGCTCCTTCGAGGTTGTAGGCGGTGGCATCGAACGAGATGAAGTAGATGGAACGCGAAGGCAGCCAGTTGTATCTCCTTTGCAACAGGGTGAACACCTTGACGAGCTCAAGCAAAACGGCAGTGCCGGTGTTGGCCGAGAGCGTGCCGTAGCACGAAGAGTCGCGGGCGGCACCGATGATGACGCCCTTCTCGATCTGGTCACGACCCGAGATCGAGCCGATGATGTTCCAGATGTCATGCAGTGGGCGCTCTTCGTGTTTCACCATCAACTTGAGCTTTTGTGGGGATGTCTCACCAGAATGGAAGCCGTCGACAAACTTGTGTCCCCCTTTGAGCTGCTTGAGGAGGTGCTTTCCATCCTTCCACGAGATCGGGACGGTGGGAATTTTTGGCGTGAGATCGGACTTCAGCCAGGGCAACCGAGTAACGTACCGGTCGTCCGCTGGCCAGCCGGGCGTCAATACGTCTCCAGCGTTGATTCGGGTGAGCGCCACGTTTTTCTTTTGAATGACATCGTCGTGCTTCTTTCCCTGGATGGTGATTTCTGGCGTGATGAACACCACCCCCTTGAATCCATGCTGTTGTGCGAGTAGCACCTTGTTTGGTTCTGGCAAAGAGCCACCGTATTTGACCAAGGCTATGGCGCCGTCGGTCTTGATATCCTTGATGTTGTCATAGTCCTCTGGGGTCCCATGGCCAATGTAAATGTATGGCGCCACCAACTCCTCGTTCATGGTGAGGGCGTTGGGGTTGTAGGCCACGTACTGCATGTCGTGATCGTTTCGCTCCGTCAACGTCGCTTCGAACGAGTTGTCCTCAAGCTTGAGATAGTTGTGTTGTGGACTAAAGATCGGGTAGTTGATGAAACCCTCAAGCTGGTTAAAGTCCAAGACGTTGATGCCATTGTTGCGCATGTAGCTCTGCACGTACTTTGCCAAAGCGAGATCCCCCTTCGAGCCAGCGATATGAGGCATCGACGACAAGTACTCGATGTTGACCTTCATGGCCTTGTCGTCGATGAAATCTCGGGTGGCCCGGCCCAAAAGCTCCTGGTCGTAGAATTTGCCGTTGGAGAATGCTCCACCCAGGGCTCCGTTGACTCCTTCCGACGTGGTGTACCTCGAGATAACCACCAAGAATGCAATGACAAAGAACACATAGAGAAGCCGTTTCACCACCAACGGATTGCCGATTTTGTTGATGGTGCGCTCGTATATCATCAGGAGATGCTTGTAACCCTCGTAGATGGGGTCGATGATGTTGGTGACCGGGTGAATGACGCGGTGATTGAAGCGAGACGCCATCCGCTTGGTGGCGCTGGACGCCCTCCGGAAGAAGCCATCTGACGATTCCGGCCCGTAGGTCTCGTAATCATCAATCTCAAACTGCTCCATGGTCACCAGCAGTTCGGTTGCCATATCTGCCGATTGGGCCTCGAGCTCCTCGTACCCGGGCGGGTGCGAGGGCATGGCCAACCGCTCATAGCCACCGTTTCCCACCATGCTATCAGTTGTTCAAAGCTTGGCCGCAGTAACCACACCTGCATACGTGGAGCAGCGCGACTAAAGCTGGTCACATGATGCGCGTCACGTGCTACCTCATTGCCATGGATACCAAGGGCAAGGTGACGGAGGTTCCCACGTTCCGGGAGCCTCAGTCCGGCAAGGCCTCCAACAGCCCGGGGCTGCGTCGTCAGGGCAAGGAGAAAGGCCCCCGACCACGGGACCGTGGGTCCCGCCGCAACAAGGTGTCTCTTGACCACCTTGTGGGATTTCAATACCAGCCCAAACCGGTGCAACGACGCAGAAGCAGTGAGTCCCGTCCGCGGCCGGTGCATGTTCCCGATAAGGTGACTCTCCACGGGATGTCCTTCATCAACGTCAACTACAAGTTTGTCGTGGACTACCGTCAGGACTACCGGCCGCAGCTCTTGGACCCCAACGTATGTTTGAAGCCGTCGCAGATTCTTCGAATTGTTGTTCCCAAGGGCAACGCGTGTCCCATCTGTTTGTCTGAGGTACCCGTTGCGCCTCGTATGATCACATCATGTGGGCACATTCTCTGTCTCAAGTGTCTCATATCCTTGTTGAATAGCGAGATACCCACCAAAAAGTCGGACGGGCCCATCAAAGCCAAGTACCGCGATTGCCCGTTGTGCGCCAGTGTCATTAACCCACGAGAGGTGAAGCCCGTGCTCATCAACCCGGTGGATGAACGGTTTGAGGTTCCCAAGGTCCGCGACGAAGTGGTGCTTACCCTCATGAAGCGGCCCACCGATCGCGTGGTGGCACTCCCCACGTTCTACGACAATCTTCAAGATACCATCAGCACGTGGCCGTGGGCAGGCCTGGACCCCGACTTGTCCGCGTACTCGCGGATGTTCTTGGGAGATGCCTCGTACATGTTGAGCATGTATACCCAGGAAAAACAGGACATTCTCGAGTTGCATGAGCAGGAGAAGCTACTATACAACGAAGACTCGCGGGTGGTGCAGCTGGCAATCCAGCAAATAGACAACGATATTGACTCGTGGACCGAGAGCTTCCGCGACAGCCAGCACGCGCCTGCCGTGGCACCACGGAGCGGTGGTCCCAGCTACTACTACTACCAGACGGGATTCCATGCCACCAGTGTCTTTGTGTTGTCACCTCTCGATATGAAGGTGGTGAAAATGGCATACGGGGACTACCACCACCTTCCCACACTGGTGGTGGCACGCATCGAAAGTATTCGCTACGAGGAGTTGACTGAGTCATCCTCCGCCACCAAGTACAAGTATCTTCTGCATCTACCTGTGGGAACGCAGATTGGGTTTCTTGAGTGCAATTGGAAGAACAACGAAGCCATCAGCCCCGAGACGTGGGCCCATTTCAAGGACGACCTCTCCAAGCGCACGCGGGTAGCCACTCGCAAGTTCCATTTGGAAGAAAAGAACAAGAAACTCGCCCAGGACCGGGAGGAGGCCCGGGCACGCGATTTCTTCCAGCGCGAGAACAACCCCCACTACGACGACACCGACCCGGACTTGTTCGGGGGGTTCGGGTCCCTCACCATTGTTGACAATCGCGAGCTTCCGCAGCTTGGAGGAGACCACGAGGTAGAGGAACAACCCCACGAGAAGTACCAAACTACGGTGTGGGGCACCAAGATCCGCCAGTCGGACGCGCCCGCAGACGACCCCGACGCCTGGGATGCCGAGGAGATGATTCGGCGTGCCAAGGAGGAAATGGACAAGCAGGGCACTAAGAAAAAGAAGAAGAAGCGCTTGGTGTTGTTGTCTTCATAATATCACTTACATAAAAATCGCGACACCATGGCACTTAAGAAGACAAATCTAAAGTACGTACCTACCGGCATTCCTTGGAGTAGTGACTAACATAGTTCAACGACGGAGCTCCGCAACACCGTCGACGAGTTTCTTCCCAACTCATTGACTGAGCTCGGGTTTACCCAGTCCTTCACACTCATTGACATCAAGTTGGCGCTAGGCTACGCCACGGTCGCCATTGCCGCTTTCCTCTACTACATCGACAAGAAGTGGGGCTTCAACGAGTCCTTCAACGTCACAGTGGCCAGCATTATTGTGTATGGAGTGATCAGCCTGGCACTTTTCCTCCTCACCAATGTACCAGGGTACAAGAACAACAAATTTGTCGGCACCAACGAGTCCAAGCAGAAGTTGTCCGTGGCCACGTGGACCACCAAGTACGATCCTGTGTACCACGTCGACCTCACTCTTGACGACGAGAAGGTGGCCACCTCCATCGACTTCACCCAGCTTTTTGATGCGTTTGGCTACTACAAGCAGGAGAAGTTGACGGCGTTTCTCCAGACCGAGTTGTCCAAACTCACCAAGAAGAATGAATAGCTAGAGTGAAGCTCACTGAGAAGAGCCAATAGAGTCATGATCATGTATGCTAGAGTCGGACTATGTAGTTTGTCCAAAATGGGAGGAAGTGTCCACGATTTGATTGTCCATGTCCGAGAACCATCGGAGGATGTCCTGGAGAAAGATTGGAAGCGTCTTCACCATCCAGAGAAAGTTGGCGTAGAGCGGGGTGCAAAACACCCCCTTTTCCCCGGCCTCAATCTTGTCGACAATGCGTGCCGCAAGCCATGCACTGTCTACCAACGGTGCAAGGAGTTGGTTGGAGTGGGCGTCCAGAAACATGGACGTGTTGATTTGTCCCGGAATCACAAGAAGTGGGCGGATCCACGGGTACGGTGCTAGCTCGACACTAAGCAGCTCGTGGATTTGGTTGACGGCTGCCTTTGTCGCCAGGTACACCGACAAGTTCTTGGGCCCAAGCGATCCAAGCACCGACGACACCGTCACCACGCTCAAGGGGTGTTTGGACTCAATTGCTCGCGGGAGAACAGCCCGAAGGATCCACACGTGCGAGAGGGTGTTGATGTTGAATAAGGCGTGGATCTTGTCGTCCTTCAAATTGAGAAGGCTCTCATTGTGGCGGATGCCGGCGTTGTTCACAACCACTCGAAGGGGCTGCCTGACCTCATCGAGCACTCTCTTCAACTCGGATTCGTTGCCCACGTCACATTTCACGAACCGCACGCCCTTCTCCTCGGACTCAACCACATCGAGGTTGATGACGGCCATTCCTCGAGCCACGAGCGCCCGGCAGATCTGCTTCCCCAAACCCGATGAGCCTCCCGTCACCAATGCTGTCTTCCCAGCCACATGATAGGTCTTGTTGGAGAGACGAGACTGCCTGTAAGCCCAGCAAGTGACAATCGCCACGAGGACTGCCACACACACCGGTATACCCCACATGTTTATGGTTCGCACCTCATCGCATCGCGTTAACTAATCTAATAGAGAGTGGACTTCCCGATCGTAGTCGTAGCCACGCGCCACTCCGCCGCGGCCCTCCTCGGCCAACGCTCCCTGCTCTGCATCCGAGTCGTCGGAGTCGTTTTTCCAGTCGCTTCCTAGCCCGGTCCAGTGTCTGGTTTGAAGGTGAGCCGCCGACGTCGACACCGTGTTCTTGATGGCCACCGCCGTAGAGAAGCGCTTCACCAACGCATTCTCGTCTTCGGCCTCTTCGCTGGCAGTCACTTGGAGGTGGTTGAGTTGTCTGAGGGGCCGAGACGTACTGACATACTGTCCCGTCACCGGGTTGAACTCGGGCGCCTCGCTTTCCGAGTCATCATCCTCTTCTTCTTGTTGTTCTTTCTCCTCCGAAAGGTTCTCGAGAACACGCTGGAAGTCGGTGACCCACTTGCCCGTCCAGGTGACCTCATCGCTCAATGCCAATAGGAGCTCATATGGAGTCACAATCGGCTTGAAGTACTCGTTGTGCTCGTCCACAATGATGCCCTGGTGGTCACATCCAAGAATGCACCAGATGTCAACGTTCTCGAAGTTGGCCAACTTGGCCACGTTGGGTTTTCCCACCACAAAAATGTAATGCTTCTTGCCAGCATCCTTGAGTTTCTTGGCAATCAGATTGACGAGCTTCTTGGTGTTGGTGAGCGAGAGTGTGTTCACAAGGAGCCCCACCGTACCGGCCGACCGGGCCATGTGCATATATCTGTACCGACGCATCAAGTTGGGATACGGTCCTTGCGAAACTTCACCGGAATACGGGTCGAGAGTGGTGACACTCAGGAACCGGGTGGTGAGCTGGAGTAGGCGAGGCGTCTCGGGAATGGTGATGTGGAAGAGGTCGTAGTCTTGAAAGTCGTCGGCAGACTCGACTCCAACGAATGTGCGGTTGAGGTCGGTGAAGGTACCTTCAGTCGGCAGGTACCCTATTATCAGACTCTTTGACAAGGGGTCGACATGGAGGTCGGCGTATGCAGTGTTTGGGTACCCAAGATGGTCGTGGACCGCCTTTAGTAGCGAGGTGTGAGGGGCATCGGCCATGAGAAGGACCTTGGTCTCTTTGTCGGGGAACCGGTCCCTAATATGCTGTGTGATGGTGTCCACATTCAAACGAGGGTTTCCGAAGATGTACACCGAGGGTAGTTTGTCGACGATGTTCAAGCACGCATCGCCAAAGTGCACCACCAAATCACTGTTGACATGCTCCGCAGCGACTTCGTCAATGCAACACGACGAGTACGATGTATCGGCAAGGATCCAGATCTTCTGGTGGGCCGACTCTTGTTTGCAGCTTCCCCCGCAACACGAAGACTGGGGCACTTCGGTGACCTCCTCCGGCACCAAGCCGAGCTTAGTTTGTAGCTGGTGCACAATGGTGGCCGAGTCGCAAATGAGCAGGTCGGGGAACTGGAGGGTGATGCGCTTATACGTGGGAGAATCCTCCGTCTTTTGCGCTAGGAAGTCCGCCAACTCATCAAGACTGTAGTACTCGGAGATTCGAGCCTCGAGGTTTTCGTTCTCGTAAAGTCCCAAATGCACTCGGGTCTTTTCAACTTCTCCGACTCGGGCAAACTCAAACGTCGCCTCGTCCTGGTACGTCGAGAGGGCGGGCGCCACCGCTGTTTCGTCCACACTAACCATGATGCGATGACTATTTTGGTTGTGCATATAATACCTACGGGCTCCAGGCGGCGGGCACGGCCCGGTACGCCACCAACTTGCCCAGAACCAAGTCTCTTACGACATACTCGCCACGACACACGCTGCGAACGCCATTGACGTTTTGCTCCGCCACAACCAATTTGTCGCCCTGGTTTTCCAACACTACCGAGGTGTGGTCAGGCGCACCCACGCTGGCGGTGGCCCCGGTCTTGCTGACGAACTTGGCGGAGTAGAACTGTAGCACGTCGCCTCGTCTGATCTCATCCGCTTGGCTGATGACGGAGATGTTGGATCCGCTGCCCTCGACATGGAGCACAGGATATCCGTGATGGGTGTAAGTGGACACAAATGCATGCTTGCCACATCCCTTGAGCAACGCCTGCTGGGCAAGATCCCAGCATTCGCCGCGGCCCACTTGCTGGCCCATCTTGTGTTCTGCCCACGACGCAACATACTCACTGAACTGGTTGTGGTAGTTGAGGAGCTCGCTTTTGGGAACTGGGGTCACAAGCGGTGATGGCGTGAACTTGTCAATTGAAACAGTGGCAGCGGCAACATTGTCGTTGGTCCAATTGATGCGATACTCCACCTGAGCTAGGTCCTTGAACTTGGCAGTGAGTGTTCTTGTGTGCGAGGTCACTGGACCAACGCGTGAACTCAGGTACGACGTTGAATAGTTGAGGCCTTGAAGATCCTTGGGTAGTTGAAGGGGGTTTGTGGCAAACCACCCCGTGGAAATCTCCAAGTCGAGTTGGGGAGGCTGACTGGGAGGAGCAGCGGGTTTTTGATAGTTTCGAGGAGGTGGTGGTGGAGGAGCGGGCGAAGCACAAGGTGAAGGTGATTTGTCTATCTCAGGCTTTGGCTTGAGCGTAGGTTTGGGCTTTAACTCGGGCTTGGTTTTCACCTCGGGCTTGGCCTTCACCTCCAAATCCGGCTTACTTTCGGGTTTCGGTTTGAGGCTCGGCTTCTCCTTGATTTCTGGCGTCGTCTTGATCTCTGGCTTAGGCTTGAGTTCTGGCTTGGGTTTTGGCTCCGGAGTGAGGTCCTGGTTGAGTTCCTCCGGCTTGGGCTTTGCAACTGGCTTTGGGCCGACCGTGGGTTTCGTCTTGACCACCTCCTTCTCCGTGCTGTCCGATTCCCTCACATTCCGGTTGAGAGATGCAATTTGCTCGGCAAAGTTGGGCACACCCACCGGGGTTGGCTTGGCCAACTTCACCTCGTCCTCGACATATGGTGGCGGTGGCACTCCTGCCCTAAGCTTTTGTGGCTTGGGTGGAGGCGTCTTCTTGGGCTTCCCTGTCACAGACGGAGTGCTTGTTTGTGAGCTGGTGCGAGGTGGAAGTGGGGGCTGTGCAATTTGGGCAGGTACACCTGGTGAAATGGCCGGAGCCGGCCGTGGTGGCGTAGGTGTAGCCCTCGGAGGTTGTGAAATGGGCTGCGGCGGCGTTGGAGTCGACCGGGATGGCGGCGGTGGCGGAGCATCGCCTGCCAGCCGGTGAATTTTTGGTGGGGGTGGAAACGAGGGAAGCGGGGTGGTCTTGATCGGAGCGGATACCGCCACTGGCTTGATGCCTGTCAGTGGCGCTGGCTTCACCAGCGTCGGTACCGGTGAAGTTGGTTTTGAAGGCTTTGACGTCTCATACTTGGATCGATCAATGGCTGGGCCCATGTACTTGGGAGGAGGCGGACCCACCTTCGACAAGTCCAACTCCTCATACTTGATGGGCTTGCGAGGAGGCTCTCCTGTACCCTGTGGTGATGCTAGAGCTGCGGGAGCTTGTGGGGTGGGTATAGGAACGTCGGGCGCTGTGTTCTGTCTGGACACGGTTTGTGGGGTCGACGACCCCAGGCCGCGAGCCTGGTGAATAGGTGGTTGTGGAAGTCTGCTCGAGTCAACGGAGTTCGAGATCAGCGTGGCGGGTGGGTTCTCTGGCTGAGTGGACTGGGCCAGAATGGGAGCGAGCTGGCCCGGTGGAGGGGCCGCTGGCCGGGTGTAGCCTGCGGTCGGAGCCGTAGGAAGAGCACGCGGCGGTGGCGGTGGTGCTGCCTGCGCGGGCGTGGCTTGCGGTGGCCGAACCACTTGGGTCGGCTGTCCCAGTTGGGCCGGTTGAGCCGGTTGAGCCAGATACTGGGGACTCACCACTGCTCCGTTTGCATCGACGTTTCTTCTTGGAGGGGCTTGGAAACTAGCCAACTGCTCCTTGGAAAGCTTGGGAAGAGGCGCATACGTGGACGTGGGCTCCGCGGTCAGAGACCCCTCGATGGGCTGGCCCTTTTTCTTTGCGTCGTAGTTTTTGTACGTCTTGACGCCGGCCTTGCCTAGTGACTTGGCGCCCGAGCCAATGCCCGTCACCGTGGCTATGCCGGCGCTTTTGAACTGGTCCTTGTGGTTGTCCCAAAATGACATGAAGTGAGTGCGCGCCCTGAAACGTCTATTAGTCAATGAAGAACACCAATAAATAAGAGAGAACACTGCCAAAGGCCAAGCCCGAGCTCAAAAACACCGTGGTGAAGCCTCCTGCTGCTTCCTTTTCTTGGGTGGTGTCGCAGAAATCGCCAACCACCATGAAGCACGAGGTACTCAACTGCCCGTTGGAGAGGCCAAAGAGGAATTGGAGCGTGAGGTACCAAATATCCGAGTTGACCAAGGCACTCGACTGGCCTTTGGAGGAGTTGGGGTGGATGTTGCAAGTGAGAAAGAGCGGTATGAATAACAAGCGGCCCACCGAGTACCAAATGAGGTAGTGGGACTTTCTCACAATGAAGCGAGGGAACTTGCCGCAAAAAATCCGCCCCAAGAGATCGCCCAAATTCCACATGAGAAATGCAATCGGCACAAAGATTTTGTTCTGGAACAAGAGGCGATGCGACTCGGTGTGGGTGGATGCAATGTTGGACGCGAACACGGGGAACACGAGAGTGATGCTGAAGGTGAGGAAGATGGTCATGACAATGAGCTTGAGTTTGTTCCAGAGCTGCAAAAACGGCACATGTTCCTTTTGCACCTCCTCTTCGAACGTAGGGTACGTTTGGCCAAGGGCCTCGTACCCCTGGGTGTGGTCTTGGTGGATGAACCAGAGAAGACCCATGGACGCTGCTGAAAGGAGACTCGCGGTGATGTAGTAGAGGAACACCCCGTAGTCCTTTTCCATATACTCGGAGTTCGAGTGGATGACTTCTCCCACCAGGAGAATCGACACAATGAGAGCAATCGAGGGAAGCACCCCGGCGACGGCCTGGCCCACCATGACCCCGTTGGCGTAGATACTGCCGGCGACATTGACGAGGGCCATGGTTCCGTTCTGAGCAAAGCATGTGGCCAACGCCGACACAAACACCATGCCGATGAGCGTGAAGAAGAAGAGGTAGTCGTTCATGTGGATGAAGAAGTCGCTGACACATGAGATCGCCATGATGAAGAACACCACGATGGTGAGCGAGAGGCCCTGGTATACTCGATGCAAATAGTTGACCCCCTTTTGTGATTGCGAGAGATACGCGTTGAAGATGGTGGAGAACACGCTAGACACCGTCATGATGGTGGACAGAAGGAGCCGGATTAAAGATGGGGTATGGGCGAACCGCTCGGCGTAGTAGGCGGACGCGGACAAGAAGCAGTTCCACGGCCATAGAAGCGAGACCCCGACAATCATGTACGTGGCGTACCGCACTTGGCTCAAGGTGAGTTGGACCAGGCCAGCCTGGACCAAAATGGGGTCGTTCATGATGTGTACGCGACAAAAAGTGCGCTAATCTTGTTTTGGCAAGAGTGTCAACTGATCCTCGAGTCGTTCGAACTGGCGAAGAACGAGAAAGTGGGGCTCTTTGAGGGGAAGCCGGAGGGGCGAGCTGTCACCAAGCCAAAAGGTCGGGCTCAGGGCCTCGGCGTAGTACGCGACCCACTCGTCGTGGGTGTATCTTTTGGTGGGATTCTCGAGGGTATCACGAACGAGCAGTTTAAGGGCGTGGACTTGTTCCTGTAGAGTCAGCATTGAAGAGGTGCTTGGTTCGTCGGAGACTTCTTCCTCCTCGGTCAAGAAGCTGCTGAGATAGGAAACACACAACTCGGCAAAGGCAAAGATGGAGTCGGCCATGTTTGAAATCAAAATCGTCATGAAGGGAACCTCCGAGATGGCCCACACCACAAAGAAGGCCCGGCCAAACGGGGTGGAGGGAGCGAAGTCCCCAAACCCGATGGTGATGAGGCATAGCATGCAAAAGTACACCGCCTCGAAGTAGGTCCAGCCCTCCCACAAGTGAAACACAAGAGCGGCCACGAGCCACGTCGCTACCCAAACCCCCAAAACCGTCACGAACAGCCAGCGCAGAAGACGCTGTTTGGCGTGGTGGCGGATATCGTGCATGATATTGAAGGCGTCCTCGGGACCAAGGTTCCAGTCCTCCTGCACAACCCTGTCATAGTGAGCCTGGCGAGAGCGCTCCACCATGTGCCACTGCCACACCGACACCCCGGAGGAAACCACCACGCGCCGAATGAAGGTGACAATAAGGCCGAGGAGCACCACCCCGAAAAGCAGGTACACGAGGGTGAACGCCCTGGCGCCCGAGCTCTGCGGGACAATGTCACCCAATCCGACTGTAAGAATAGCAACAGTACAGAAGTAGAGGGATGCCCCGTACGAGATGTCTGGAATCAAGTGGCTGAAACTGAGCGTGCCCACCATGAGCCATATCGCAAGCACCATGGTGTATACTAATAGCAGGCTCTGCTTACGGGTAAGGTTGAGCTTGGCAGGGTACTTGTGAAGGAAAAACCCAATGTAGTTGATGGACAACATCACGGCACAGGTGAAGTAGAGCACCACGGTGAATACACCAAACCAGAACCCCTCCGACCAGGTGTACGCCGAGCCTTCGTAGAAGGAGTGACGATACGTGATGACCACATCACTAAGCAACAACATCAGCGCCACGAGCCAGCATCCGATCGATACCGCCTGCGATATCAAGTAGTGGACCGACCCCGAGAAGTTGCAAAGGAGCGAGATGTTCCCGATGATCCCAAACACGAAGCTCAACACGTTGAGAGCCAACAAGCCCGGGGGATCGGGCTCCATTTTCCCTGACCCCCGGTCTATCCTCCAATGGTCCACCAAACCCGTGAGTGAAATCACATTGGCCAAGGGTGCAGTGCATGCGGAAATCAACGGGAAGAAGGAGGAAATGACAAACCATAGCACAAAGTGCCGGTCACCGGGATTGGGCTCGAGTACCGACACTATCTCAAGGGGTACAGATAGTGTGTGGAAGGGTGGCTCTTTCTTCATGGTAGGCTGCTAATTGCGCAGCTTTTTTGCAAAATGTCAAATAATGCGTCTATGTACATGCTAGTTAAACGAGACATCCTTCAAGGCAATGGGACACTTGTTGGTGGGCTCCAAGATGTATCGCCTCAAGATGTTTTTCAATGTGTGGCGCTTCAAGGTGGCGGGGTCTTTGTTCATGGCCTTGAGTATGGTGTCTCTCTGGGTGGTGTATTCAGGGTTCATGAGCACCTCGAGAATGGTGGAGATGTGCGTGAGTCTCAACGACCGGATGGCTTCCTGTTCCTCTTCCAGCTTTGAGGCAAGGTCGGGCTTGGACTCGTCGAGAACGGCGCGGTCGGCGTCGGTGTTGACCTCGAGGTCTAGCACCGGTTCCTTGGCGGGCCACTGGGGTATGTTGTACTTTTCTTTGATTCGGTTAATCTCCAGAAGGAGCTGCTCACGGTTGGCGTCGGGGTTGGCACGGTACTGCGAGGTGTGCTGGTCCAAGAGCTTCAAGTCGTCGATCTTGGTGATGATGCTTTCGAGCTCGTTTCTCTTGAGGAGAAAATCCAGGATCTTGGCCTTCTCTTCTTGAGCCACCTTCTCCTTGGCCAACTGCTCGTACAATGCAAACTGCTGACCCTTGTTGACCTTGATTTCCGCCACGGCAAAGTACTTTCGGGGCGAGATCTTGGGGATGGCCTCAATGCGGACAATATCACCTTCTTTGCAGAGCTCACCTTCGTCGTGCACCAAGTAATCCTTTCTTTTGAGCACTTCCTTGTTCACCTTGACATCGTACCCTTTGGACTGCACTCTGACCTTGACGGTCTTGGCCATTTTGCCCTGCGAAACCACCAAGCCCACGAAGTTCTGGCGAGCCATGATTGAGTGAAAATTTATATCTATTTTTTTTCGCACTAAAGTAGTTCCCCGAGCACCTTTTCGAATTTATCAATGAGAATCCGATTCTCCTCGGGGGTGCCGATGGAGATTCTCAATGCTCCGTTACAGTTGAGCTCCTTGCCTCTGAACCGAACCACCACCTGGTTGTCGATGGCCAAGCGGTTGTATGCTTTGAATGCGATTTCCTGGCTGGGGTTTCCCTCACTGTCAACAAGCTCCACTAGGAGGAAGTTGGCGTCGAGCCCACCAATGTTGCGGCCAATGCCCTTGATTTTTTGTAGCTGTTCCCACACCCACAAGCGCTGCTCGTTGATGCTGGCAACGAACTTGTCCATGACCTTGAGTCCCTCGGCGCTGGTTGCGCGGAGAGCGACATTCGACGTCAACGACGAAATGTTGTAGGGATACTTCATGTTGTTCAAGTACCCCGACAACTCGGTGTTGGCAAAAGTGACCCCCAAACGAATACCCGCCAAGCCAAATGACTTCGAGAGCGTTTGGAACACAACCAAGTTGGGGTACTGGTTCACCAACGTCGACACCGACTGCGACGCCGGGCCGTCGCTGACAGTAAAGTCAATGTAGGCCTCGTCCACGACAATGATTCCATTCCACTTCTGGGCAGCCTTTTCAAGCAACTCCACCACAAGGTCCACACTGATGAGCTTGGCGGTGGGGTTACCGGGAGAAGTGAGGTACACCAACTTGACGTCCTCAGCCAATGCGCTTAGCACGGCCTCAACATCCACGTCGAACGACGGATACTGCAAGGGTACTTTCACCAATTCGACATCATTCACCTTGGCACAGAGCGAGTACATTCCGTACGTGGGCGGGCACACCAAGAGCTTATCTTTGGCCGGTGTGCACACGCACCGGAGAAGAAGATCGATGCTTTCGTCGGACCCGACACCGAGACAAAGGTTCTCGGTGGTGATGGGGTCCTTGCCGTTGAAGAGCTTGTTGGGCTTGGAGGTGCGGAGGTCCACAATTTGTTGTTTGAGTTCCTTTTGGTGGGGATCGGGGTACCGGTTCAATTCCAATTGGTCTTCGAGCGAGGAGTACTCGTCAAGCGCAGGACCGTGGGTGTTTTCATTGGCGTCCAAGAGCACGCCGGTCTTGAAGTCGTCACGCGCACACCGGTACGGCTCGAGGTCGAGAATATTTGGTCTGACAATGGTTTTGAGGTTGAACATGCCGAAGTGGAAAATCTGGAGTGCGCACTGATATATACCCCATGAGTCACCGGAACACGATGAGTCGGAGGACTCATTAGTAAGCAACAGGGGATTTCGAGAGAGTGAAGAGAGAGTATCGAGGGGCTTGGTTTACGCAAATGCTGATGATGTGCTGCGATGAACCCATGAATTTATCGTAAAACAAACTGGTTTCCGTTGGCGGACTCGCCTCATCGAGTAAACGTCAATGACCCAACTTCCACCTCACGTCTTCATGCTACCCCTGGTTTTGCTTCCGACACCCCCTGTGTTTTGTGCTTCCTCTTGCTCAGATGGATGCAAAAGCTGACATAAGCGAGCGCTCGCTTTTTGCTTCGTGTTACCATGAACATCCCACTCCGGTATGAACCCAAGTCCAAGACGGTGCAGATGCCGCAGGAGTTGATACCCGTCGTCCCGCAAGTCAAGCTCGAGATCGACCAGCTCAACGTGTTGATCAATGACATCATCAATTCCGGCCACGATGTGCCCCCGCAAGCCACCCCCGAGAACTTCAACAAGGATCTCAGCAAGATGGTCAAGAAACTATATGACAGCGGCGTGTTGGAGTTCAGACAAGGCAAGTACGAAAACTCGGCCAAGCACTTCTCGGTGGGCATCGAGATGATTACCAGAAGACACAAGTTCGAGGCGTTCCAGCCCACGCTCCAGGAGCTCCTGCTCTTTCTCATGAGCCGAGCCGATGCATACCTCAAGACACAGGAGTACCTCAAAGCATTCAACGACGCCGATATGCTCCTTGGCATGATGATGACCACCCCCGAGAACTTTTTGAGAAGAGGCGTGGCCAACTTCTTCCTTGGCAACTACGAGGACGCCCGTGCCGACTACCAGAGAGGCTTGGCGTTTGACGAAAACAACAAGAGATTGCAAACCGAGCTTGAAATCTGTCTCGACAAGATCCTCGAGGAAAACGGCGATGAGCTCTAGGTAGCCAAGTCGTCACGACAGCCAGTCTGTCACCATCACAAACCATGAATCTAGTTGGCCTTACGAATCTAGTTGACCATAACTCGACGGGCCTTTGTAGAATACACCTTTCAGTTACGCGGCGCGCATTCTTTCATCTCCAAATGGCCCAGGAGGAAGAGGTGATTTATCTTTCGGACGACAGCGCCAACGACACCGGCAACAACCTCCCTCTGCTCGAAGGGCTTGTTGGAGGAACCACTCAGCAGGCTGAGTCGGGTGGAAATGGGTTTGATATCCTCAATCATCTCGATGCACTCCAGGCCGCCACTCGAGAAACGGCCCCCAGTGTGGCCGCCACCCCCCAGCCGGAGCCCGACAACACGTACAACGTCGAGGATGAGCTCGACTCGCAGATGCTTGACGACGAGTATCAGCAAGCTGCGGATCCCGTGGTGATTACTATTAGCGACGAGGAGTTTGAAGAGTTCATGAACAAAGACACCAACGAGTACTCTCGACAGGACTCATACCAGCCTCCGGCCGAAACATACATTTCCGACGACGAGATCATGGAGCTCGATCCCGAGGAGGCTGCCAAGACAGGTCTCTTTGAAAAGTCAAACACAACCTTCCACCCAGTGGTGGTGGAAGATAACCCGCCTCCCTTCATGTATCCTCCTGTATCGCAGCCAGTGTATAACGACCCTGTTCCAGTTTTCCAGGCCGGAGAAGAGGATCCCGAGGAGTACTTGGAGACGTTGGACCGGGAAGGCTCGGTGTTGCGGCAAAAGTACGATATGCTCCAGGCCGCGTGCCACCGGATCGCCCAGTCCATTCCTTTCCACTCGCAAAAGCTCCAGAATACCGTCAAGCTCATCCAGAACAAAATGTCTCGTGTGGCGAGCTTGTCTTATGATGCGGCCGATGCGTTTATCAGACGACAGTTGGAAAACGAGATTGAGGAACACCGCAAGGAGTTTGCCGTGGATAAACGCACACTCGACCAGTCGACCAAGATGTTGAATGATAGAAGAATAGAACGGGACGAGACGTTCCAGGCATTGCTGCTGCTTGACGAGCGCAGACGACAGGTGACATACTACTCTCGGGTGTACCGGGGCGAGCCCCTTACTTCCGGGTTTCAAACGTCCTTCCCCAGCATATACGCCCCCAAGAAACAGGAGGACGTGGACCTCCAGGACTTGCTTAATAATATCCAATCGCAAGAAGTGGAGGAGGAGGGGTTGGCCCTCACTCCCCCAGAGATGTCGGTCACCCTTCTCAAGCATCAGCGGATGGGTCTTTCGTGGCTTGTCAGAATGGAAAACAGCAAGAGCAAAGGCGGGATCTTGGCCGACGATATGGGTTTGGGTAAAACCATCCAGACCATTGCGCTCATGCTCGCCAACCGCTCCACCGACTCCGAGTGCCAGACAAACTTGATTGTCGGCCCCGTGTCGTTACTTCGGCAGTGGGCGGCGGAAATCGAGTCCAAGATCAAGCCCGGCATCCGGATGAAGGTGGGCATCTACCACGGATCGAGCAAGAAGAGTCTCAACAGTTTCCGCCACATGAAGAAGTATGACGTGATCATGACCTCGTACGGTACATTGTCGTCTGAGTTCAAGCGCCACTACAAGTCGGTGTTGGAGGACTCCAAGGTGACTAAGGACCAGGATTTGGTGCCGGACATCGACTCGGGCGGCACCGACTACACTTCTCCGTTCTTCGCCTCCAATGCCAACTTCTACCGCATTGTGTTGGATGAGGCTCAAAACATCAAGAACAAGTTGGCCATTGCCTCCAAGGCGGTGGCATGCTTGAAGGGTACGTACCGGTTCTGTCTCTCTGGTACACCAATGCAAAACAGTGTGGACGAATTATTCCCATTATTGAGATTCTTGGCCATCAAGCCCTATAATGACCAGAAGCGCTTCATGCAAGAGATCTCGGGACCCATCAAGTCTCGCTCCAACAATTTCGACCAGATGGACCGCGACAACTCCATGAAGAAGTTGCGTGCCGTGTTGAGTGCCATTCTCTTGCGACGTACCAAGGACTCCAAGATCGATGGTAAGCCACTTCTCGAGCTTCCCGACAAGCATGTTCTCAAGGACTACGTGGAGATGGAGTCGGAGGAAAAGTCGTACTACCAGCGGTTGGAAGGCGACATCAAGGCGCAAGCAGAAAAGCTTTTGCTGGTGAAAACCAAGAACTCGAGTTCGTCGATCTTGACGTTGCTTTTGCGGCTTCGGCAGGCGTGTATTCACAGCTTCTTGGTGGAGATTGGGCTTATGAAGGCCGCCGAGCGCAACGACTCCGGCGGCGTGGCCCCCAACTGGCGCGACATGTACAGCGCCGTGGTCAAGTTCGATCCCTCGGTGATTGAGCGAATCAAACAGGATGTTCTGTCGGGAGCACTTGTCAAGGACGAAGTGGTGGAGGTGGTTCCTGGCAACGACGAAGAGGGCGTGTTCACGTGTCCGATCTGTTTGAATGTTGTTGACACCGACTCGATTGTGCTTTTCGGTGGATGTGGTCATATGATCTGCGCCGACTGTATTGAGAACTTCTTCGAGGATAACGAGACCGGAGACCTGGCTGACGGCAAGAGAATTGCCTCGTGTGTCACGTGTAAGAAGCCGGTCAAGGAGACCCAACTTGTTGGGTACGAGATCTTCCACTTGGTCCATGTGGAGGGAAGAGATGTGGATCAAATCTCCAACCACTTCGACATCAAGTACCCGAAGGGCAAGACATCCATGGCCCAGAAGATCCAGTTGCTCGTACAGGAGCACGACGGGTTTGTGCCGTCGGCCAAGTTTGAGAAGACGGTGGCTCTCATGAAGGATATCTTCGAAAAGCACCCCGACGAGAAGATTCTTGTGTTTTCGCAATTCACCGCCACGTTCGACCTCTTGAGAATCTTGTTGAAGCACGAGCGAATCCCCTTCTTGAGGTACGACGGTAGCATGAGCATCGACGCCAAGAACGCCACCGTCAAAGACTTTTACCAGGGCAGCACCAAGGTGATGCTTCTTTCGCTTCGGGCCGGTAATGTTGGTTTGACGCTCACGTGTGCGTCGCATGTGATCATCCTTGATCCCTTCTGGAACCCGTTTGTTGAAGAGCAAGCCATGGATAGAGCCTACAGAATCGGGCAGCAGCGCGAGGTGTACGTGCACCGGATCTTGATTGAGGGTACGGTGGAGAGCAGAATCATGGATCTCCAGGACCAGAAGAAGGATGTCATTGGTGCGGCGCTCGACGAGAAGGGCATGCAAGGTGTGAGTAAGTTGGGCAGAAAGGAGTTGGGGTTCTTGTTTGGCTTGAACAACTTGAACGATGCTACATGAGAGGTGACGTGGAATGCATTAGAACTTATTGACCTTTTCGAGGTTGCGTAGCCAGTCTTGCTCTGAGAAAAAGGGTTTGTCGGAGTAGCACAAGTCTGAGGCGATTATGGACTCGCAGTCGACACCATACTTGGCAAGCGACCGACAGAGGTACAACACGCGGAGGATGATGGCATCGCGTTCGCTTTGGGTGTCGGCCTCGTCGTCGGAATTGATCTCGGGAAGATGGTCCTGGAGAGCTTTGGACAAGAGCGAAGCGAGGTTGGTGATCAACTGGTTGATGAGAATGGGGTCTTCATCCTTTGTTTTGGCAAAAATGGAGTGGTATATGGACAACGACGTGAAGATGTGCTCTCTGTAGATCTCAATAAAGCGCTTGAGGTATGTTTGGGTGTTGAACTTGAGGATGGGCTTGAGGTTCTCGATCTCGTTGGTGATGAAATTGTAGCGGGCGTTCAAAAAGATCATCTTCAAAAACTTATCCTTTGTGTCCGGGTCCTGATGATTCATGAGGTCGGGCTTGTTGAGAATCTGGAAGATCTTGAGGATGTTGTTCTGCTTCAAGTTGGTGTTGAGAAGCTTGATGAGCCCGCGCACCATGAGCTGGAGCTCCTGTTCCACCAGAGCCTGGATCTTTTGAAAGACCACAAGCTTCGGGAACCGGATCACGAGCGTCTGGACCAACATGGAGATCTCAAGCAGCTCGTGGTAATTGCCCTGGAGGATGCACAATTTGCAAATGGTGGGGAGCTCGAGAATGTCCAACACCGAGTCGATGTTGGTGAGCATGGAGTTGTTGACGTTGATGGTGGAGATGAGCCGCTCATTCACGGGCATGGTGAAAGGACCTTCTTTGGTGAGCAACTCGGAAATTTGCTCGAGTTCTTGTACGGCGCTCTTCCCCACGTTGGTGTCGATTGCCTTGAGATCTTCGCTGATGTCGATGATGAGATCCCGGTTCTTGTTTGCCACGTTGGCAAGCTCGGCATTGACCCGGCTATGGAGCTG
The DNA here is from genome assembly GCA_030555945.1 of Gaillardinia entomophila. Lineage (NCBI taxonomy): Eukaryota > Fungi > Ascomycota > Pichiomycetes > Serinales > Metschnikowiaceae > Gaillardinia > Gaillardinia entomophila. Next base: position 349,381 of record JANIVT010000002.1, on the reverse strand, counting down.
GTCGAGCTCGGCAATCTCCTCGGTAAGGGTCTTTTTGTCGGATGCATTGGTGGTGGTGTAGTTGTCGGTCGATAGTAGATCGTCGTTGATGAGCAACTCCGAGAGGTACTTCTCACACGCGGCGGCCTGGTCTTTGTTCTGGAGCTGTCGCCTCAATGCAGGATCAAGGTCCTGGGCCAAGGTGTTGAGGAGGATTCCTGACATGGTGGTAATTTCGCGCCCTTTTTTCATCCACTTTGTTATCATGGAAGGATTGTTCTTCAACATCGACTACGGCTTTGTCGAGGGCGTGGTCCGGGGTTACCGTAACGGGTTGCTCAACAACAACCAGTACGTCAACTTGACGCAGTGTGATAATCTCGAGGACTTGAAATTGCAATTGTCGGCCACCGACTACGGCAATTTCCTTGCATCGCACCTGGGGCCCTTGAGCACCTCCATCATCCAGGAAAACCTCTCCAAGCAGTTATACAAACAATTCCAGTACATCAAGTCCCAGAGCAGCGGCAAGTTGACCAAGTTCCTTGACTTTATTAGTTATGGGTACATGATTGACAATGTTGCGTTGATGATCACCGGTACCCTTCACGAGAGAGACAAGAGCGAGATTTTGCCCAAGTGCCATCCCTTGGGTTGGTTCGACACGTTGCCCACGTTGTCGATTGCCACGGACATTGAGAGTTTGTACGACACCGTGTTGATTGACACTCCGTTGGCGCCTTTCTTCAAGGATTGCATCAGTGCCGACGACTTGGACGACCTCAATATCGAAATTGTCAGAAACAAGTTGTACAAGAACTACCTCGAAGGGTTCAAGGAGTTTGTCGAGAAGGAATTCTCGTCTCCAGACAAGGAGATTTTGACCAACTTGTTGAACTTCGAGGCCGACAAGAGAGTGATCAACATTGCACTCAACTCCTTGAACAACCAGGACCTTTCTGCAGAGGACAAGTTGTCGCTCTTTCCCTCTTTCGGACGGTTGTACCCGGTGTACCATTCCGAATTGTCACAGGTGGATGATATCGAGCAGTTGAAGGTGATTGTGCAGAGTGTGGGCGAGTACAAGGAATTGTTCTCCGAGGACGGAAGCTCGGGCAAGAGTCTTGAAGACTACTTCTACTTGTTGGAAATGCAGTACAACAAAAACGCCTTCACCCAGCAATTCACGTTGTCGACGGTGTGGGCGTGGCTCAGATCCAAGGAGCAGGAAATCAGAAACGTCACCTGGATCGCCGAATGCATTGCCCAGAACCAAAAGAACAGAATTGACAACTACATTTCTGTCTACTAGTTATTGCAAATATATAACCCGCGCTAATGGCATGTCCCTCTTTTTGAGCTCCCAGGAGTCCTCCTTCATAGCCTCCACCAACCAGGTGGCCCACCTTGCCGATGTGTTTCTGGCGGTGGCCGCCATCAGCGCCCAGGCCATGATGATCATTCTGGAAAAGGGCATTGTCGTGTACAACGAGTACCACCACATTCTCAATGGGCAGTTGGTGATTGACCCCTCGCTCTTCTCCACGTTTACGTTTGAGGGCGACGAACTACGGCTTGGGGTCGACATTGCGTTGATTGCCGACTCGTTTGCCGCCGCCAACTCCACCGAGAGTTCGCTTTGTTACATCAACTACGCGGGGGAGGGCCACCCCTTGGTGATTGAGTTCGAGGACCGCTTCATGAACGAGAAGATCGAGTTCTTGACCTTCTACATTGACATGATCTACCCGTATGATGATGTTGACGACGACAACTACAACCTTGTTGTCAACCACAATGAGGTGCAGTTCGAAGTCATCCTCAAAAGCGATGTGCTCACCAACCTCCTTCAAGACCTCTCCCAGATCAACACCTCCGAATTGCATGTTTTCGTCTCGAACAAATGGCGAAATCTCGGAGAGAGCGTGAGGGCAGCCCACACCCGGGACCGTGCTCTCGAGTCGGGCCAGGCATTTGTGGATAACCAACTCAACTTCATCTCCAAGGGCCCAATTGGGTACTCGAAGCTATTGTTCCCCAGTAATAAAGCCACACTCGAGAAGCTTGCCATCTACGAACGTGACTCGGGTGACATGCGCCCAACCAACGCGTCGGTGATGACGTCCTTCAACTTCCCCAACTTCATCAAGATATTCAAGGCGGTCAAACTTTCCCTGAAGTGCAAGATCATGCGTGATCTCCAGGGCGTGTTGTCAGTACAATCACTCTGCAAAAACCCCCGACTCCCAAATTACTCGGGCACCCTCATAACATTCAACATGCTTGAGGTCACCACCGACGAAACCATTAACATCAACAGCATTTTCGACGACGCCATCTACGAATACATCCAGGATTATGGGAACGGGCCCTCGAGGCCGAGAGAAGTCAACACCGTGGGCAACGCCGTTGAAGTCCCCCTTTTCTTCTAAGCACCCCTGTACTATAGCATTTATTACAAGTAGGAGATCTTGAAGGCCATCTGGATCGTCTCCCGAGCTTTGGCAACTAAATCTCCTCGGCTCACCTTCACGAAACGAGACAACACAATCAAAGCCACCAACACGGCAACAAGCACGGGTGAGTTGTCAACGATGTACTTTTGCGACAATGATAGGAGGTACTTCAACTTGGACACCGTCGTCTCGGTCACCTCCTCCTTCGTCGTCGACTTTGGCGAGAGCTCCTCTTTCAATTGTTTGATGGAGCGGTACTTTAGGTTGTGTTTCTCCTCGCGCTGGCGGGCGGCCTCTCTTTCCCGTTGCTTCTCCTGGGCCTGCTTCTCTGCAATCTTCTTCTTTCTGAGCTCCTCTTCCTGTCGCTGGGTCTCAATCGCCTTGTTCAAGCGATCGAGATCTGTTTCCGAAAGCAACTCGTTATGTTGGATGATTTGGCGGGCCTCGTCGAGGCGATCAAGCCGCGAGAGCACCTGGAACACATAGATCTCCAAGATCTTTTTCAAGTTGGGGTCTTGCACCCAGTCAATCACCAGATACAACCGCTTGAGCTGCTCGTAGGCAAACCCAATGTCCAAGGAGTATGCAACAAGCACGAGGCTTAGTAAGAGCTCGGTGGGGATGGAGTTGACCTCGTCGTACAACCCGAGCAAGTCGTTCAAGAGCACCTCGTCGCGTATCTCGCCCTCGATATGTAGACGCTCGGTCTTCGGAAGGGCATGCTTGTTGCTATTGACAAACAACCCCACCTCGGTGAGATAGAGCTTGATGATTCTGATGAAGAGCGCCTCGGGAATTGCGTCCGCCGCAAGATTGCGGAGAGCCTGGCGGTACAATTTCTTGACGAGCTCGTACGACGCCTCGAAGTTCTTGTTGACGAAATACTTGTAGGCCAACTGGTAGTCGTTCTTGAGGATGGTGGCGGGAAGTAGCAGGTCGGACATGATGGAAATTGTGGGGCGCGCAGCCTCGGCATAAAGTAGCCGATGCAAGATATTCTATAAATTTATAACTCAACGGGAATGTAGTCTTCCTCGTAGGTGGGGTTGCCAAAGAATTGTCGTCCGTAGAAGAAGACCGCACCGAGAACCAAGGCTCCGGTCCCAACCACCGGAAAGCACCAGTAGGGAATGGACGACAGCACCGATGGCGGTGGGACAAACGGGAAGAGCGCAAGGAAGAGATTGGCGAAAAGGAAGATGAAGATGCAGACGAGGGGGGCCGACACGAGTTTGCGGGGCTGGGCGAGGAGCAGCGTTTCCTCTGACGATTGGTTGTCAGGGTACGCGTCGGGTTTGTCGTTGATGAGGTTGAATTCGCCCCACTTCTCAGAGCGCTTGTTGAGACGGAGGTACACGAGGCCAATGGTGATGGCAAGGTTGATCCAAGTGCCCGGGTAGATGTAGAGGTTGACCACAAATTCGTAGATTTCGGACGAGGGAGGCGCCACGAGCACAATCACCGAGATGAGCCAATGGAGAAGGAGCGAGTGCTTGATGTCAGCAAAGTACCTTGAGAAGGGAATGTAGTTGTTCTTTGCAAGCTCCTGGTTGACGAAGGAGTGGGCAAAAGACACCACCATGACGTTGCCAAGCGTGGAGAGTGCTATAAGAAGAGGAAGCACTTTGGAGGTGATGCTCTCGCCAAAGATCTTGTTGAAGAAGATGCCGGCGACGAGTACGCCACTGTTGAGAAGCTCGCTCTTGGGAATGACAATCAAGTAGCTGATGATAACCAAAAAGTAGAGAATGGTGACGATGATGACGGCCATGGGCGCGGCGATGGTGAGGACGTGGTAGGGGTCGGAGATCTCGGAAAGCACGTAGTTGGCGTTCTCCCAGCCCTTGAAGGAGTAGATGATTTCGAGGAGAGCCACGGAAACGGAGTAGGCGTCGGTGTCGTATCCCGGGGTCTCCACCACGCTGGTGGGCTCGTCGAGGGTGATGACACCAACGGCCACGAGACACCCAATGGCAATGATGAGCACGAGAATGAAGATCTTGAAGATGCCAAGAAAGTTGAAGAGCGAGGTGCCGTGATTGGGGTATTGGATGTGGAGCCAGATGCAAAAGGTGATGACCCCCACGCCAATGAGCTTGGCGCTCCAGTCGTCCTCGTTGGACTCGATTCCCGTGAAGACAAACCACACGTACTTGCCAAAGGCGAACGAGTTGCCGGAACTGAACCCCAAAAGCACCATTTGGAACGCGTAGATGCACCCACTGAGTCCCTTGGGCCGTTTGAACACCCTCAACAAGTAGTTCTTTTCTCCTCCGTTCTTGTACGGGAGATTGAGAGCAAACTCGAGGTATATGATGAGTCCGCTGAAGACAATGATGGCCCCCACCAACCACAAAAAGAGGTAGAGGGGCACATTGCCGTTGGTGTAGCGGAAGATGATGCCGGGGGTGCTGAAAAGACCCGTTCCGAGCATCTTGTTGGTGATGAGCGAGATGCACGAGAGCGTGCCGAGCTTGCCTCTGTCAGAGGAGCTCTCCGTGGTCATTTGAGCTTGGTGGTGGTGATGAACCGTGGATCGGTCGGTGATTTCACGTGACCGATAAGAGCAGCCGCGCGCGCACAGGCTCTTGACTCCTTTCGGCAATGACACCTCTGCTGCCGTCGCGGGTTCTATACTTTGATGTGCAAAAGTTTAATAGTACAATCTATGAAGTGAAGTCAAAACCCAGTTTTGAATGCGATTAGAAAAGAGACTCGATATCAAAGACATCCTTGTCCAATCCGAAACCATGTTCCGCGTGATTGACCGAAACAGCAATGAGGCATTTCTCGAGCGCCATGTCCTCGTCGGCGTTGGTATGGGTATACTTGTAGATGACTTCCTTGTCGGTGAGTTGCTTGACGCCGTTGATTTCCTTGGGAGGGTTGAATTTGGATGAACGGTCAGGGGCACGAGCCGAACTGAGTTCTTCCGGGGTGTAGTTGCGGGTCTTGTGCTTGTAGTAGAGAGACGTTTTGTCAACAAAGGTTGACTCCTCAGTGTCATCTTCCGAAGATGGAAGGGGTGCGGCGGGATAGTTTCCGCTGATCACAAGCTCTCCATCCACAATCTCGTACTTGGGCAACATCACTTCGGAAATGTCGTTCTTGCCGGTCTTCTTGGTGGCAATGACTTGACCGAATTTGGGGTTGGTCTTGGAAGCATAGTGGTTGGAACTCTTGGTGGTGCACCGAGAGTAGTAATGATTGAGAGAGGGGAAGTTAATGTTCAATGAGAGAGTCTGGGGAATCTCGGTGGGAAGACGGCTGATGAAGTCACAGATGCGATGGTTGATGAACTCAACGTTCTTGGAAAAGGTGTTTCTCTTCAAGGTCTTTTGCCAGGAGCGTTGTTGAATCTTGAAGTAATGCTCATCTTGGTAGTAGATGTGGTGGTTGTCCTCGGTGGAGATGGCCAAAACGGGGAGATGCTTCAAGTTGGTGAGTTTCACCAAAGAAGTCAATGTTTCCGAGGCGGCAATGTGGACGTCTTCGCCGAAAAGTTTGAAATCGGAAGACTCCGTGGGGGTGTATGCAGCACCCTCGTTAGGGCCCAACACCACCAAGTCGGGCTTGAAGTCAGGGTAGTATGTGGGCAACACAAGGTCGTAGGCGAGAAGCAACATCTTCAAGGGAGAAGCGTTGATATACCAGATATTCTCGTCGAGCGGGTCTTGTCCAAAGAGGTTGTTGGAAGTGGCCTCAAACTCCGCCAGGGCCAACGCCGACTCCTCGGCCTTCTTGGAAATGACGTTCTTGGCCCCTCGTGGAACCGTCACGAGCTTGCGGAGGTTCTTGTAGTAGGTTTGGTGGGCCGCGAGAAGGTGGCCGAAATCTCCGCCGTCAAGCACCGAATCGGAGTTCGCGTCGTCTCTTCTGATGGTTGACTCGTCATAGAGATTGGGGTTGTGGTATAGAGGAGCAATCATCACCACATTGTGGCCCTCTTCCTTGAGAGCAGCGTAGAGGAAACGCACGTTCTTGCTGACCCAAGAGTCTTTGGTGGAGAGAAGGATGTTGAGCCCAACCACCTGTTGGATGAGCAACACAAGAATGAACAACTTCATGGCTTGCTGAAGTGGTTTGTTTTTGTTGTTCAAGGAATGTGTTCGTGTGATATAAAAAAGCCGGTGATGACGGGATAGCCTTTTTGTATACCGAGACCCCAGGCCATGTGGGTCGGTCGTATGCAGTAATTAGGGCCCCATGTGGGCCTGCGCACGAGGTAAATGTGCGCCGTGTGCAGGAACTTGGTTGCAACGTGGGTGTGCGCAACACTGATGACTCCTTGTTTATCATCCCCCCGAAGGGCCACTTGCGGTAGTCTGGCATTTGATGGCCATAGATCCTCCCCTGGTTTTCGTCATGGTGTTGATACATCATGGAGTTCAGTCGCTGGGGGGAGCTGGCCGTGTGGTGCCCGAAGGGGTAGATGTGCGCTCCTTCCTAATGCGGACGGGAGTTTATTCTCTCAGTGGCTGCACGCCAAAGGAAAAACGGCCGATGACCGAGCCGCATTTTTGAAGGAAGCGCAAAAAGAATGGTCCCTAGCGGGATCGAACCGCTGATCTTGGCGTTATTAGCACCACGCCTTAACCAACTGGGCCAAGGGACCTTAGATGTGCTACCAGTACCGGGTGAGCAGCTCACGGCTGGCTCGCCGGGGCATAGTTAAGATTTGGTTCATACACTAAACACGAGATTTCCCTGGCCAGAAAACTTAGTTTGTGGCCCAAAACGGGGCGATGAATTTCACCTTCTCGACCAACAATGCGTAAAGTTCTGGTCCCTCGGAAAGGCAAACCTTGCACCCTGAGGCATCGGAGATTCGCGTAAACCCTTTTGTGGTGAAGGGTGGTGAGCCATTATGGAAACTTTTGTCAGAATTTGTGTATTATTTCGCAACCGACCCCAAAGGCTTTCTCTTTAGGTCATCGAGTTGCTTTTTGCTGTAGTAATGAGGAGCCAATTCTTCGACCCATTCGGCATCCACCACCATACAGTTTCGCATATACTCTTTGCTGGTGAGCACCAACTCATGATACAATATCAATCGTGGTGGGGGTTTCACCCCAAATAGCGTCGATGATGGGTGGAGGTACACCGGCTGGTTTTTTTTCAACTGCAGATACGAATCTCCCATCTTGCCCAAACGAGCAATGTTAGGGAAAAACCCGGACGTGACAGCTTTCTGGATGCGGAGGTTTCTCTCGTCTTCACCAAACTCGGGGGTACTGACGTCCATGCCAGTTTTGTTGTAAAGCCGTAGGAGTTGTTCACGAATGTCCCGTGCTTTTTTGAGAGTTTTGTACTGAACAAAGTTGTCCTGACACCAAAGATTCGAGTACCCGGTATCGACCCACTGCTCCCATAAATTTAGCAACGTGAGGTGATCCCCCAAGGGGTGGTGGAACAGCTCTTTGCGCTTGTCTGCCTGTTCCTTTTTGTCCTTTGGCCGGTAAAACAACGACGACGTTTCCGATAGGAGGGCCACAATGCTAAGCACTTGGTCGGCCACGCCGAGCTCACCACTTTTGATGAGGCACTTCGAGAACATCGGGTCAATGGGGAACTCCGCCATCTTGCGGCCAAGCCGAGTGAGTTCTCCCTTGGAGTTGAGGGCCCCGAGTGCGTAGAGAAGTTCCAAAGATTTGATGAGGGTGTCGGAGCTCGGGGGGTCCATGAAGTCAAACCCAATTAGGTCGGTAATTCCAAGCGAAAGCAAAAGAAGTACCACCGAAACAAGATTCACTCGAAGAATCTCCGGGGTGGGGTTGGCCTGGAGCTCGTTATAAAATGACCATTTGGTGTAGAGTCGGAAACACTTGCCCGGTCCGACTCTCCCTGCTCTACCAGCACGCTGGTCGGCCGAAGCTCGCGAACAGGGCACCACCACCAAGCTTTCCATCCCACTCACCGGGTTGTAAACATTCTCCTTGACATACCCAGGGTCGATGACAAACGAAATGCCCTCGATGGTAATGGATGTCTCGGCAATGTTGGTGGCCAACACCACCTTGCGGGCGTTCTTTGGTGTTGGTTCGAAGATTTTCTGCTGGAGATTTGGGGGGAGGTTAGCGTAAATGGGCGCCACAATTAGTTTGTTGATCAGATCCCCTAGTTTTTGGCACGCCTCCACGAGCGCCTCTTCCATGGACTCGATCTCTTCCTGACCAGTCAAGAAGACAAGGATGTCGCCTGTTTGCTGCGTGGTGTGGATTTGGAAAATCGTGGTGATGGCAGCCTGGGTGTAGTTGGCCTCGGGGCTCTTGGTGTAGTGAATGTCCACTGGAAACCGCCGACCAGGAATATTGAAGATGGGAGCGCCGTTGAAGAAGTCAGAGAACTTTTGGGCATTGATGGTAGCTGAAGCAACAATGAGCTTCAAGTCCGGCCGAGCCTTGATGATGTCCTTGAGCAAACTGAGAATCACCTCGGTGGACACCGTTCTCTCGTGGGCCTCGTCAATCATGATGGCCCCGTACCGCAGGAGCTCGGGGTCGGTGAGGAACTCGCGTAGAAGCATACCGTCGGTGAGGTACTTGAGCACCGTGGCCTGCGAGGTGACATCCTCAAATCGAATACTGTACCCCACCTCCTCACCAAGGGTGACGCCCATTTCCTGGGCCACACGCGTCGCCACCGAGGTGGCGGCAACTCGCCGTGGCTGGGTACACCCAATCATCAACTTGCCGTTCTTTGAGTAGCCTGCCTCATGAAGATATTGCGGCAACTGAGTGGTCTTTCCCGAACCCGTTTCTCCAACCACAATCATCACCTGGTGCTTTTCAATCTCGGCGAGAAACTGGTCTCGTAGTTTGTAAACGGGGAGGGACTGACGCACTTCTTGCATCAGCTGGCCCCGGGGCACTGCCTCGGGCTCGTCTTCGCCAGAGAGTCCTTCATCCTCCGAAAAGTCCACGAACTGAGACTCGTCAAACACAAAGTCGTACTGCTTAGACCCCGCAATGTGGATCTCGTCGTCGGCTACCGCCACCGCCTGGGCCTTCTTCAATTGGTCGAGCTCCCACTGGTTTTCGTACCGTACCCGTTTGTCTCCTTCCTCATACAGGGTCCTGGCATTGAGGATGTCGTGCTTGCGCTGGACATCAATCTTACCATCCTTGGTGACGTAGTCGGCGGTGATGTTGAAGAGGTTCGAAGTGTCGGTGGCCTGCTCTGATAGCTTGATGCGCTCTTTGGCAAGCTCATACACCTGGATTTTGTGCTGGTACTGCTCTCGCTCAGCGGCAGTCAACGATGGGCGTGAGGCGTACTGTCTGAGTTCCTCCTCTAGCTCTGAAAGCTTGGAATCGTGTCGTTTCTGAAGATACTGCTTGCGCGAGTTGTTGCGAATGGCATCAAAGTCAGTCGAGGACACCGGGTGATCAGCTTCTGGAAGCTTCTCCTCTGGTATGGATTGGGTGGCTAGCTCCTTTGATGGCAGCACCACTGGCTCATCCACGTCATCGTCCCATGTTCGCTTGCGATGGTGTGCTCGGCCAGATTGCATCGGAGATGAGATGCGAAAATTACGTGCATCACCATGTCAGGAGCAGAAACCCCTCGTGGCAGGGTGTCGTCCCGCATTGCTCGCGACCGAGAAGGCCTGTCGTTCTTTGGGGTGAGACGGCCCATCTCTGCTGACGCTGTTACCTCCGGCATCAAGCACTTGTCCACGTCGGAAAACCCGTCCACATACATTCCCCCTTGGACCGAGCCCTACATCATTGGAGTGGCAGGAAACTCGGGATCGGGCAAGACGTCGGTGTCCCAACGCATCATCCAGGAACTCAACCAGCCCTGGACGGTGCTTCTTTCGTTTGACAACTTCTACAAGCCGTTGACTCCAGAACAATCGGCGAAGGCCTTCAATTGCGAATGGGACTTTGATGCCCCCGAGTCCATGGACATTGACATGTTGGTGGAGAAGGTGGAGAGCTTGAAGCGAGGCGAGAAGACCGAGATCCCCGTCTACTCGTTTGTGAAGCACAATCGTGAGGAACGAACCACCACGGTGTACGGCGCCAACGTCATTATCCTCGAGGGGATCTATGCATTGTACGACGAGCGGTTGCGGGACCTTATGGACCTCAAGATCTTTGTCGATACCGATCTCGACGTGTGCTTGTCACGGCGAATCATGAGAGACTTGGTGTGGAGAGGGCGTGACTTTGAGGGAGCCATGAAGCAGTGGGAGACTTTCGTCAAGCCCAATGCCGTGCGCAACGTCATCCCCACCATCAACCATGCCGACGTCGTGATCCCCCGTGGCTTGGACAACACCACCGCCATCAACCTCATGATCAAGCATGTGCAGAAACAGTTGGCGCAAAAGTCAATGATGCACCTCCAGCACCTCCGCGAGCTTGGTCTCAAGAGCACGTTTGATCTTGACGCCTTAATGAAGAACAAGACGGTGGTGTTGTTGCCCAATAACAACCACACGCGAGGTATCCACTCCATCTTGTTCAGCCGAGACACCGACAGATCGGACTTCATCTTCTACTTCGATCGCATCTCGATTCTCCTCACCGAGACCGTGATCGACCACCTTACGAGCTACGAGCCCATTGTTGTCCCCACTAGCACCGGGACGTATCAAGGATTGCGCCAGACCGAGGAGGTGATTGCCGTGAGTGTCATCCGCTCTGGCGACTGCTTCATGAATTCCATCAAGAAGACCTTCCCGGACATCTCCATCGGAAAGTTGCTCATCCAGCTGGACTCGAGAACGGGGGAGCCCCAGCTTCACATGGAGGCATTGCCCCGCAACATGACCAGCATCCAAAAGAAGAAGGTGGTGTTGTTTGACGCGCAGGTTATTAGTGGTGCTGCCGCTATCATGGCGGTCCAGGTGCTCATCGACCACAAGGTCAAGCAAAGCGAGATCATCTTGTGTTGCTACTTGTGTACAGAGATTGGGTTACGTCGTATCATTAATGTTTTCCCTGATATTCAAGTTGTCATTGGAAAATTGAGTTCTCTCGACGATGACGGAGAACCCAAGTGGTATAACGAGGAAGAATTCAAGGATACGTTCTGGCCGTTCCGGACAAGATTCATTGATTCATTATACTTTGGTACAAAGTAATTGCATGGCGTAAGCGAGTGATGTAGTGAAAAATCGTGGAAAGTTGGAAAAGCGGGTGTTAAGCCACCCGGGGGTTCTGAAACTTGAGAGCCACAGACTTCTTCCTCTGGTGATTTCGACAATCAAGATCCGACTGGGAATGCGATAGTGGTGGTCGTGGCTCCTGCTTCAGTAGACTGTTGAGGTCACATATGGAGTATCGCCGCGATAAGCTGGGATCTTGATCGGGTAGGGTGTTATCCACCAAGAATGCATTGATGGGTTTATTCAGTGGTGACGACTGCTCACTCGACAGGGCCGACAAATCTGTTTCCACCGCCAATGAGAATCTTCTTCCGTGGGTAGTCATGGTTAAGGAAAATGAAACGATGGGGTTTCTTATCCGTGTTGCGAGCTCCGGGCAGCAACGCGATGGCCCCACACTTGCGGCCAAAGGGGCGCATAAATACGGGATCACGTGAATATGGTCACGTGCATTCCCGGGGAAGGCGCGAAACTGGCGGGCCCTTTGTGTATTCTCGGATGTTAACCTCCGTCAACGCATACGGGCCCCGATAGCCGTGACAGAGCTCGGACTTTACAGGTGGTGGGCTCAAGGTGAATTCTCTTTTCAGAAAAATGTGGGATAGAGTGTGGCAAGGCGTCGTTGGCTAAAGCACCCACTTTGGCAAATGCGACGACCCACCAACCTCAAATATGTCCCATGACAGCGGCTACCGAAACTGGAGCCGGTTATCTGCTTCGGTTGCAGCCGCTGGTCCCTTTTAGGCAAGGTAGGCTCTCACCCCAAAATCTCAACACCCGAAATCCAAATTCGCTCACACTACAAAAGTCATCTAGTCAAAGGATGATGCGTTCCAAACTTCTCCCGATGCTCTGGCCGACCCTGATGGCGAGAAGATGGCGTTCGTTTGTCCCCGCCAAACCTCTTACCCTGGCCGATTTGAACGCTTCGACCTTGGAAGCCAAGTACGCTGTTCGTGGAAAGATTCCCATCCGAGCGGACGAAATCAAGCTGCACATTGATGCCAACCCTTCGTCCCACGGCAGACCCTACGACGAGATCATTGCCGCCAACATTGGCAACCCCCAGCAATTGGATCAGCAGCCACTCACCTGGTACCGTCAGGTGCTTGCTCTTTTGCAATACCCTCATATTCTCGATAAGGCCGAGACCGCCACTATCCACAATCTCTTCCCCGAGGATGTCGTTGACAGAGCCCGCACGTTACTCAAGAGCATCGGGTCGCTTGGTGCTTACTCACACTCGCAAGGAAGCGCGGTGATAAGGAAATCGGTTGCCCACTTTATCGAGAAAAGAGACGGCTATCCCGCCAGCCCCGATAACGTGTACCTCACTGGTGGAGCCTCTGCTGCGGTGCAGTACTTGCTCCAGGTATTGGCGTCGGGCCCCGACGCTGGGTTCTTGATTCCCATCCCGCAGTACCCGCTCTACACGGCCACCATCGCATTGAACAACTCGGTGCCCATTGGCTACTACCTTGACGAGGAGCATAACTGGTCCACGGATCCCGCTCAAATCAGAGATCTTATTGCCGAGAATGAGGCCAAGGGCATCACCATCAAGGCGCTTGTCGTGATCAACCCTGGAAACCCTACTGGAGCCATTTTGAAGGAAGACGACATTGAGGAGATCGTCAAGATCGCCGCCGAGCATGGCATGGTGTTGATTGCCGATGAAGTGTACCAGGAAAATGTCTTTGAGGGACAGTTTGTGTCGGTTAAAAAGGTGTTGTCCAAGTTGGTGGAGGAAAGCCCCGACCTCTACAAAAATGTCCAATTGGCGTCGCTCCACTCCACATCCAAGGGTGTCAGTGGCGAGTGTGGTCAGAGAGGTGGCTACATGGAGCTCGTTGGTTTCTTGCCCGAGGTGCGTGACATCATCTTCAAGTTGTGCTCCATCAACTTGTGTTCCGTTGTCTCAGGCCAGGCACTCGTGGAGTTGATGATCAACCCCCCTACCAAAGGCATGCCCTCGTACGAGTTACACCACCAGGAGACCACCACGATCCTCAACGACTTGAGAGTCCGCGCCGACTCGTTGTACGAAGCCTTCACCAACATGGAAGATGTTACGTGCAATAAGCCCGAAGGTGCCATGTACCTTTTCCCCAAATTGAACTTCTCCGAGGAGAAATACCCCTCGTTGTATGAAGCCGCTGCCGCCGAAAACTCCCCTCTAGATGAGGTTTACTGTACTGAGCTTTTGGAAGAAACGGGTATTTGCTGCGTTCCAGGCTCAGGTTTCGGCCAGGTGCCCGGCACCTATCATTTGAGAACAACGTTCTTGCCGCCCGGCACCGAGTGGATCTCTCGCTGGGGGGACTTTCACAAGAAGTTTGTCAAAAAGTATAGTAAGTAGTTAGAGAGTTTCTCACCAAATTTGTGAAAATTGAGAAATGCAAGAAAATACACTCCACCAGTAATTGACAGTACACGGTTTAGAAACTTGCTGATATATATGGAAATATGCTATTGATTCTTCTTTTCTTCGTCAACGAAAGTGCCCAAGATGACTGCACTTGCTACTCCGATCCACGAAGGCAACCAGCCAAGAAGGACCACGAGCCACGTCCAGCATTGCAACTCATGCCATGACGTGAGCAAGCCGCGGAAGAGCTCAAACACGCCTTCTCTAGCACCACCGGCGACCAATATGATGAAGATGGGGTTGGACACCGCCAAACAAAGCGCGATGCGAACGGCGGTCTTGCGAGACTTGGGCTGCGAGAGTAGTGGTTGAACGAGGGTGAGTGGGAAGCTCAAGAGCCCAACGCCCAATGCCAACGAAAAGTGCACAATCAACAATGTGGTGACGAGCAATGCAATGACAAAGAGGGAGAGTGCGAGGAGCCCGTGGGTCAAGCTGCGGCCAAGCCTAGCAGCAGGCTCAACGACAACAGGGTGGATGCTGATGGTGCCAACCACTGCGGCAAGACCAACCAAGGTAGCCTTCACGGCAAGTTCCTCGGGAAGGAGGTGGACAAGAGCAGGCAAGCCCGCCGCCAAGGCGAAGCAAACACTCTCGATGGCAGTGAAGATGCCGAGAAGTTTGCCAATGTCTTGGACATATTCCTCGACGGAGACTCCCGCGCTAAGCAAACACCCCAAGGCACTAACGGCAAAGGCCACCGCCACCAACACCGCCAGCGGGAGGTATGTCCCGATCGACACAAAGTATTTTGTGGACAACAAGAGGTAGAAGAAAAATGACTGGTGGAACTTCTCCAACAAGTTGTTGACGGAGCGCATGGTGGAGTCGACCACGCGGCCAAGCTGGGTGATGTCGGGACCTCCCGAGCGGCCCATGGCCTTGATGGTGATGGCCTGGATTTGCCAGCCCGAAAATGCCTCGCACCCGGCGGGGTGTCTTGTCAAACCGGCCAACGCCAAGTTGACAATGCCACTGACAAGCACCCTGAGGCGTGAGACATAGGTGTTTTTCGTGAGCTCGGAGCCGCGAGTACTCTGGACACTACCAAGCATGTTTTCGTGATAGGCAATGTTGGTGGCGGTGTTGATGAGATCGAGGTTGGGCAACTGCCCGTTTAATCCCTCATAAACAATTTCATAGTAGTCGAAGTTGTCGCTGTCACCGGCGTATTCCATGACAATGGCCGCCTCGATGGACCCGGCGGTGGCATCCAAGGACGTGTGGTAGGCCTCGACCCACGAGCGCAATGCCGCATGGCCATTCTGAGGGAACACGAGGATGATGTTCTTGGACCAGATGGACTGTTTTTTGAAGTAGCGGGCCATGGCGAGGCCGAGCGACACCCCGCCAATGTTGTGTTGCTGGTCGGACGTGATCCATGGGATCGCAAGAACCATGGCCTCGGTGTTGTCGCCTCGGGGCGCGTGGAGAATGGTGTAGAGGGTATCGGGGCCAAAGGCGTTGGAGTGGTACTGCGACTTCAACCCCACGTCGTTGAGCCAGCCGGCCACAAGCCCATTGTTGTGGGACACGTCATTGAAGTCGAGTTTCTTGATCTCTGACCGATATCCTCTCACGTGGTTCCACTCACTCTCGCGGAAGTAGGAGGTGACCTGCGACGGCATCAATGCGTTTTCCGACACGTACACATTGCGGTAGTTGCCCTCCAAGGGAAGGAACAACAACCAGGCCACGCTCATGAGGCAGAGAATAGCCAGGAGCTTCGGAAGCGCCCGGATGATCTTCGGCACGAGCCCGAGCTTGTGGACTTTCCGAAGAAGGGTTTCTGCAAGAGCCATGGTGGTAATTTTCGCGTTTTCATGTTGCATCGATACAAGCAGGTGTACCGCCGATTGGTGCGGTTGCCGGTGGATCCGCAGACGTTCGAGCGGCTACGACATAAGGTGAGGAACACTCCCGGCACCCACGCCAAAACGCAGAAGATTTTGGCTCGGCTCGACGAGTTTCTCGTGGACGAGAACTTCGATGCGCTCGATGCCATTTACGACTGGACATACAAGCACCCCTACGGCCTGGAGTGGGGCGAACGCTTTGTCAAGGAGCGCACGAGAGCATTCCGTGAGTACTGGCCCCAGGTGCACTTGGTGGAGGAGGTGGCGGGGCCGGCTGAAGCCAAGCAGTACCGGTTGCAGCTTCCGCAGCCACTCTCACTCATGGCCCACTTTGGCTTGACGCCGGTGGAGACGGGCATCCACCCAATCAAGACACTGAAGTTCGAACCAGACACGTCGTTGCTCAAGGAAATGAGGAGGTTCCGGGCGTTCGCCGCCAAAAACCAAGGCTTACTCAAAACAAGTAAGATTCCCATGTTGGAGGTGGTGTACGAGCCTCGAGTGACTGGGATACCGACAAGAAAGCAAGACCACCAGCGCATCTTCCGCCGCCACGTGGTGCTGCTACGGCAATTGTGCTTGAGTTTGCGGCCGATGGGGAAGCAAGATCTCGATCACTTGGTGGAGGTGGCGTCGACGCCGGGTTCCCTCAACTCGCATTACTTCCGGTACATGGAGCGCAAGTACCACAAAGAACAACACGAGGTGGCGCCGCTCGTTCGCAAGTATCTTCGCAAGCGGCAGGTGGTGAGTGACGAAAAGGAAATCCGCCGGCACATGAAGGGATACCTACAGCGACAGTTTTACGAGGAAAAGGGCGTCTACCACATGAGCCCATTGAACACAATCATCCCGGATGTTTGAGACAATGCATTCACTACCCATCAACAATCTCCAATACGAAACACAACGTAGTTGCGCTGGGAGTCTAGCAAACACCCGTGGTCTTTACTGACGGCAAGGAACGTGGGGGACGTCACCTGGGGAAATTTCGATGACCGCACGAGTTCCACCAGCTCCAGGCCAGTGAGCTCCAAGTGAGACGAGAGTAGTGACTGGCAGCTGATGAGGTCGAGGCGTCGGCCGCCGCCGGTCTCGTGGAGCACGGCAACGTGGGATCCCAGAAGTTCGTAGGTCACCACAGACTCAAACTGCACCATGCGTTTGACATCCCCTCGTATGAGATGGAGGCGTGAGTCACAGATACCGGTGATGAGGATGTCGTTGTCAACGTAGGCGACACGGGTGGTGTGGGTTTGCGCAGGAAGCCCCACCGGGACGGGGTCCGAGAATGCAATCGACCGGCGAACACTGTCTCTCAACTTGTCAAGAAACAAGGTGCACGCATCTTCCACGGATGTGTGTGAAACCATTAGGTTCTTCGAAGTGGTGCCCTTGGTAAGCAAATCTAGGTCCGCGTCCACTTGGAAGTAGTCAAACACCTTGGGCTCGAAAAGGTAGGTGTTGAGGTATGCGAGGATCTCGCTCAGCTTGTATGAAGCCGAGGAGTTGGCCTTGAAGAACGCCTCGATGTCGTTTTCCTCGTGGTGGAGTTTGTCGAGCACCTCGACCTTGCACCAGGTGAGGAACTTGTTGAAGAGGCGCTGCTCGTTGTTGATGTCCCATACAAGCGAGTATACCGCCTTAATAGTGCTCTTGACGGCGTCAACAACACTTGTGAGAGCCTCACAATCTAGGGTCAACTCGGGGGCATCGGAACTATCGGTGAACCACCGAGAGAGACCTTCCAAAGAGTTGAGAATTAGCAACATGCGCTCGAGCGCCAACACCACCTGGGAGTACGCGGTCTTGCGAATGGAGTCGTACAACGAGTTGCCCGACTTTGTGAGACGCTTGAGGCCCCGCTCGCCAAACTGGTTTTGCCAGAAGTCTTTGAGATCCAGGGGAATAAGGTTGGTGAGGAGCATGTCATAGAGCACGTTCAACATGCGGGTTTGCAGACAATCGTCACCAATGGAGTCTTTGAGGTTCAGAAGGTACCGGTCAAAGAGAACGACGTGGGGGGTGCATTCGGCGGCAAGGGTGCTTAGGTGGTGGCGGACGTGGGCGCACGTTGAGATGAGCTGGGAGCAGAGGCAGACGATTTTCGCCAAGTCGGGCTGGAGAGCTTTGTTGACGTTAAGGGTGACATCCACAAGCGAGTACACCCCGTCCTGCTCGATTAGGAAGTGCAGACAAAAGAGGTTATCGGTGACATGATGGAGGTAATTGTACTGGGGAAGCTCAATGTCGTCGATGGTAAAGACATTGTTGAAGGTGAGAGACATGACGGCGTTGGCGGCGACAACGGTGAGGAAGTCAATGGCAGCTGAGTGGGGCGGAGCGACGTCGTCGGCGGCATCTAGTTTCGGGAGAAACCCCACGAGGTCGACGTTGCCGATGTCGTATTCACCGTGGATGTCAATGGCAACGCTGTTCCACGAAACGAGCCCCGGGGCAAGCGCAAGAGGACTGGGGACCTCGTTGACGAGAGTGCCACTGTTGGAGTCATAAATCTTGATGAGCTTATCGGCGCCCAGCACACAAAAGTACTTACCCAGAGGACTCCATCGTAGATGGGTTATGGGAGACTTGTTGTTGATGGCGTAGATGCGTTCGCCATTGAGGCGAAACACCCACACCGACGTTCGGTTCATGCAGATGGTGAGAAGGTGCATTGTGGGACACCAGCTAAGAAGGCGCCCGTCGGGGAGCCCCATGAGTATGTTGGACGACACCACGGCAAAGGCCCGGGGCTGGGGCTGGGGCGTGTTATTCCCCGAGGCCGACGGCACCGGCGTGGGTCTCTGAGAAGAGATCATGACGCGCTTCTATAAAACCCATACCCATTAATACATAATACATCAGAAGTTCTTCTTGAGGCGAAGAGAGAAGTTGCGGCCCAACAACGAGGACTTTTGGTCCGCGTTGATGAGCAGCGACCGCTTGTCGGTTATTAGCAAGTCGTCGATGGACTCGTTCAACTTGCCGTAGGGAGCCGAGGTGGTGCGCGAAGGCTGGGGCCGGGCCACCGACGTTCGCAGCGAGTTGCGGGAGCTGGGCGAGCGGAAGATGCCTATGAACGACCTGCGTCGAGACTCTTTGGGGCCCGTGGGGGCGGTACTCTTGGTGAGCGCGTCCGACAGTTTGGAAAAGGACGTGGCTCGCGTGGAGGCCACCAACGAGTCGGTCGAGCGGCCGAGCGACAGGTGGCGCGACAGGAGCGACGGTTGGCGCGAGTCGTCGCGGAGGTCCGAGCGCGAGGTGAAGGAAAAGCGCTTTTTCGAGTCGACAAACATGGAGAGGCGGTTGGAGATGGATTTGCGCCGAGGGGCCTCTTCAAGGTACACGAGATCGTTGGGCGCGGAGGCATTGGTGATGGGCAGCACCGACTCGCTGTCCACCAGCTCAAGCAGTTCGAGGTCGTGGTTGACGTCAACTAGCAACGCCGCCTGGTGGTGCACATAGGCGGCGACAAAGGTGGGGTAGTGGGCAATGAGCGTCAGCAATATTTCCTGGAGCACCAGAAGCTGCGGGAGCTTGTCGGAAAAGAACAAGTAGGGCTGGAACACAATGGCCAAGTTGAGGGGAGACATTTTCGTTTGAACTTCAACCTTTGCGAGGGTGTGGAGGTTTGACACAATGTAGAGGAGCAAGTTGTTTTTGAAGGTGGGCACCTCCTCCATGTACGAGCACACGGCGTCGATCAAGTGGCAGGCGTGGTCGTCCGCGGAGGTGTAGGCGGTCTTGAACAGTTCCACCGAGGAGCCGTCGTCCTCGTGAGCCAAAAGCTTATCGACAAACGTCAGGGGGTAGAGGCCATTGATGGTTGGAAGGTAGTTTTTCAATTGTTTCTTCAATACCCCACACACATCGTGCACGGTGAAGGCACAGTCCGCGTTGTCTAGACGACCGGCCAGCCCCAAATGGGCATGGAGATTATTGATGCGTTTGACCGACCCGTTGATACGAAACATCCCTTCCACGGGCGGGTGGCTGTGGATGTAGCAGAAGCAGTCGTTAAGCCATGGAGGCACTTTGGCGGTGATGCCGTCGAAGGGGAGGTAGAGCGCGGTGGGGAATTGGCCCGGCCGGTGGAACGGGTCGATTTCGCTCATCACGACAGGTGTATCTGATTAATGGAGTTGGGGCAATCCAGGAACCCGGGGGTATAAGTAGCTCCAGACACTGGATCACAATGAGTAGAGTCAAGCGAATGCACCCAAGGGCACATTATTTCCCCATTGGGCTTTGTATCACGAGCGGGGGCCACTCAACGCCCATGGTTTTTTTCGCATGCGTACAGACTTGCGCGAGTCACCCTCCGGGTGCATGAGTGGCGGCCCACTTGCAGGGAAAAAGGCGCGCATCAGACCGTTGACGCGGTGAAAGGCGGTGGTCTAGACCGGCGCCCGCCCCGATTTGTGGGGAGGCGGATGCCTTGATTGCAGCGATGCTAGGGCGGCACCCTTACATAGAAGCAGCCTCCCCCACGGCCGTCCAACGTCTGTATCCCGACTACTCCAAGCTAACACCCCCCCTGGTGTTACGAGTGAAAATGGTTTCAAAGTGTAAATCCGTGCGGACGGCATCTGGTTTCGATAAATGGCATTTGTGCGGATCAAATTCGACGTAGATATGACACGCTTCAAAGGGGGAGTGGTGTACGGGTGGTGCATGGTGTATGGGTGGTTTTAGTGCGAAAAATTTATCATGTTCATTGGTGCCAGGCTCCGGCCCACGCTCTGTCGCAGCTACATGGCGCTGGCCATCCCCAAAGGCCAGAGACCCTCGCCGAAAGACCACGCTGTCGATCCCAAGGTCCGCGCCCGACGCGACGTCAGGAAAAAGGCCCTCGCCAAGTCCCCCCCAGAACAACATCCTCTCTACATGGACGTGCCCCGGGCCCTCAGATACCTTCGTGCCGCCGAGGTGGGCCGCCCCGCCAAGCGCACCACCATCGCACTCCAAATGAACGTCATTCCCGAAAAGGGCTCCACTCCATTGCAGGGCCAGATTGTGTTCCCCAAACCGGTGCGGGAAACCAAGATCCTCGTGTTCTCCCACGACGCCGCCACCGTTGAGCAGGTGGGCCAGCTCAATTCCTCATACACCGTGGGCGGCGCCGAGCTCATTGCCAAGATCCAGGACGGCGACGTGGACCTCGACTCCTTCACCCAGTGCTATGCCACCCCCGACATCGTCAAGGACTTGAAGCCCATTGCGCGGGCGTTGGGACCCCGGGGCTTGATGCCCACCCCCAAGCGAAACACCGTGGCGGAAAACGTCATCCAGCTCATCGAGGCCAACACCGGCGCCATCACCTTCAAGCAGAGAGACCAGCATATCGCCGTTCCCGTGGGACGGTGTGACTTTAGTGACGCGGACATCATCAACAACTTGCGGGCCGCATCCAAGGCCATCTACGCCAGCCAGCCCGCGGGCACCAAGAAACCCAACACCTTTGGCCACGTCCACTTGAGCAGCACCAACGGGCCCTCTGTGGTTATCAACATCAAGGAGTAGAGATGCACTTGACACCCCATTGGGCCTCATGGCAGATCTTGCTCGCAGATACGGTTCGATGGTGGGGAACCAGTTGCCCGCTGACGTCATGTACATAGCCACGCATAAATAAATCACTGCCAGAGGGCTAAATCCATTGCTCGCATTTGACAATCGCTACATAGCAACCGTCGCCAGGGGCATGTGGCGGGTGCGTCCTGGCGGAGCACCTGACTCACAAACAATCGCCTCCCGGTGCATGGTGGCCACGACGACGGGCTTCCGCACATCATCCGGCGCCGGGGGCCGGCGCGCGGGCCCGGCCCAGCGTCGGACCGCCCATGCACCGCGCCCGCGAGGATCTCAGGAACCTTCTATTATTTCTCGTGCGCGCACTCGAGGGTCACTTGGGGCGACTTTTGTGTCATGAACACATTGCTTTTCAGAGTGAGGGCGTTTACCCGCTGAGACTTTCACTTTCTCATCCTCTTTTCCAGACCCTTTTCATACCATCCTTCATACCATCCTCCATACCCATATTCCCCTCGTGTACCTGGCTATACCCTTGATATATTCATCCCACAAGTCCATTCATTTGACTTCCCATTGCTCTCTATGAACTACAGAAGGAAGTCCAGCTTCGTCCCGGCGGCACCGTCGCCGCTTCTGTTCAAACATGACGAACAGGGCCCGCCCGTCCTACCGATAGCCAAACAGCGAGAGTCGCTCCTCTCGTCGTCGTCGAAAAACCCAAACATTGCCGACGACGACACCTACGACTACTATAAACAAAACGACGAACCCGCCGACACCCCGCAGGACCTGTCGGTCCCCCCTGTCTTCTTCAATCTCCTCCGCACCTTCCCATTGTTCAAAGAAGCCCCCACGTCATTCCACACCAAGGTGGTGTCCAAGCTCCGGCTCATGCAATACCACTCGCAAGAATACATCATCAAGGAAGGCGACCCGTCGCGGTCCATGTATTGGATTCTCAAGGGCACCGTGTCGGTGACGTCCACCGACGGAGAGTCCATCTACGCCGAGTTGGCGGCGGGCAGTTTTTTCGGCGAAATCGGCATTTTGTTCAACCGGCCGCGGACCGCCACCGTGGTGGCCCGAACCAAGGTGTTGTTGGGCGTGCTCACGTCCGATGCCCTCTCGCTGGTGCTCAAGTCGTATCCATTGGTGGAGCGCCGGATTCGCGATGAAGCCCAGGAGCGCTTGGCCATGCAAGACAAAAAGAACAAGGCCGACATCCAGGTGGTCAAGTCCCGCGTGGCACTCCATGTGCCGGCCATGCCCACGGGCGAGGTGGCGAGTCTGTTGGCGCACCAGGTGGCCCCCGTCCCGGGCCCGTCGCTTCCCCCGATGTACCAGTCGGCCCTTTCCGAAAGCACAAAGGATAACGTCGACCACACCATTTCCATCCAGGAGTTCATCAAGGGCCTCCCCATCTTTCACAATCTCCCCTCGCATATCGTGCATCGGCTCGCACTTGGTGTCGAGCCCATGAGCTTCCAGCCCTTCGAGTACATCTTCCACAAAAACGACACGGACTCGGACATCTACTTCATTGTCCATGGTGAAGTGGAGGTCGTGGACTACTGTCCCGAGAAGAAGGTGGACAACGTGTTGGCGCGGCTCAAGCCGGGGAGCTACTTTGGCGAAATGACCTTTCTCGCGTTCCTCAACAAGGAGCCCTCCATCAAGCGCTCGGCGTCCATCCGGTCCGTCACCGCCGTCGAGCTCATTGTCGTGCGGTCAGACAAGCTCGAGTCCCTCTGCAACAAGTACCCGTTCATTGTGGATGACATGCGCACCACCGCCAACCAGCGCAAGTCCCTCAACTCGACGCTGGTGGACTATTCGGTGACCCCCTCGCCCGCGGTGTCGATGCCGCCACTGCGTCGGTTATCCATCAACTTTCTCATCAACGACGGGGCCCAGCCCATGGTGCAGGCGCCCCACCCACAACAACTCCACCAGCAAATCCAGCAGCTTCAGCAGGACGAGCCGTTGTTCTCGCCCAACTGGGGCTTCTCGATGAAACAGGAGCCCGCCAGTGGCCTGGGGCGGGTGCTGCGGTCGATCTCGCCCATCTCCGGCGTGGAACTGGACGCCAAGTCCGCCACCACCAGGAACACCTCCGTCGACGAAACCCCCCCATCCCGCAAGCGCAAGTCGGTGAGCTCGGCGTCGTCGTTCCAAGTACAGCAGCAACAGCAACAGATGGTGCAGCCCCTTAACATCAAGGTGCCTCCTCTCAACCCCGTGCCGGCATCCATCCACAACTTCCAGAACTTCCATCCCGGCAGCCGCCGCTCCTCCTTCCAGTACATGCCCCACAACAAGCGGTTCAAGATGGCCAACCTCAACGGCGGCCGCCGCCGCTCATCCATCCTCAGCAACAACGGTCCGCTCCCTGACACCATCCTCTTGAAGGTGTTTGAGTACCTCACCCTCCCCGAGTTGATGAAGCTCCGCATCATCAGTCGCCGGTGGAGACAGCTCCTTTACTTTGCGCCCAACCTCTTTGAAAAGCTCGACTTGACCCCCTGGAACACGTCCATTGACGACCAGGTGCTCATCTCCATCACCGACTTTGTCGGGTCGCGGCCCAACTACATCAACATCTCCAACTGCTTCCACATCACCGACGAGGGGTTCACCTACATGGTGAACGAAATTGGCATCCAGGGCAAGATCACCACCCTCAAGATGCGCTCCAACTGGGAGGTGAGCGCCATGGCCATCATGGACCTCACCGTGCCCAGCGTCGGGCGCCATCTCGAGGAGATTGACTTGTCCAACTGTCGCCGGGTGCGGGACCACGTCTTGGAGCGGCTCATTGGCTGGGACCCGGAAACGTCCACCGACCCCCACAACAACGATGTGGGGTGCAAAAACCTCAAGATCCTCAACGTGGGCTACTGCAAGCATCTCACCGACGGCATCATGCACCACATTGCGCTCCACGCCAACAAGCGGCTCGAGAGCTTGGACCTCACCCGGTGCACCACCATCACCGACAAGGGCTTCCAGCACTGGATGTACCGGTCGTTCCCCAACCTCAAGAAGCTTTCCCTCAAGGACTGCACTTTCCTCACCGACAAGTCGATTGTGTCGATTGCCAATGCCGCCACCAACTTGGAGATCCTCGACCTCAACTTCTGCTGTGCGCTCTCGGACATTGCCATCGAGGTGCTCTGCCTCGGGTGTCCCAACATCCGCGAGTTGGACCTTTCGTTCTGCGGTTCCGCCGTCAGCGACTCGTCGTTGGTGACCATCTCGCTCCACATGCGCAACCTCGAGCGGCTCGTGCTCAAGGGGTGTGTGCGGGTCACCCGGGCCGGCATCGATGCCCTTCTCAGCGGGTGTCCTCAGCTCAACTACATCAACGTCAGCCAGTGCCGCAACGCCCACATCTACCCTGGCCGCATCCCCGCGCAAAAGCTCAACGTCAACGCCGAAACAAAGTCGGCCTTTGTCACGGCGGGGACCTATCAGAACATCATTGAGATTGTCATCTGATTCACGTGTTACGATTCACTTCTCCCTGTATTATTAGTTATGTACCTTTCGATTCAAACCTCGATCTTGCTTCATCAGTTCACCAGCACTCATCCACTGCGTTGTCCCCCGTTACTATGCCGCCCGCTTCTTCTTCTTCTTTTGCTTATCCTCAAACTTGATGAATGAGTTGGGCACCCCTTTTGAGTGGAGAAGATCAATGATGGTCTTGCCGTGGGGACCCTGAACCGTCACCTCGGTGAGGTTGGGGTTCTCCACACACGGCCCGATGGTTGACGAGCCCGAACACTTGACCTTGAGCTCGTCGGAGAGCACGTGGGGCTTGATGTAGAAGGCCTCGAAGTTGGACACCCGCGTGATGACCTTGCGGCCAATTTTGGTCTGGGTGATGATGTTGATGACGGGAGGTTCGCCTTTCTGGGGCTGGCCGGCAGACTCGCCGGGCTTGACAATCACGTAGTGGGGGGAGAAGTTCTTGAGGAATGCTTTGAAGAGCTGGTCTCGCGCATACGCCCCAACCTTTTGCAGACTGGCCTTGGCGAGAGTGTCGTCAAGATTGATCTTGCGCGGGTCCTGGCGGTTGACGAGCTCGAGCTTCTTGATGTAGGCCTCGAGTTGCGCCCGCACCTCGGGCTGGGTGTAGTACTGATTGGCGTCCTCCACCACGGGCTTTGTCTTGGAGGTGGGCTTGAAGAGATTCACCACCGAGAGTTCGTTTTCCTTCTTCTTTGGCGTGGGGGCCGCGGGCCCGGCTTTGTCCTTGGTGATGGTCTTGTGGGTGACGAAATTGACAATGGCAGGAAGGTCCTGTGGCGCCACGCTCATGATTGTGAGGTCGTCGCCTTTGCCTTTGACAGAGAGGTAGTTGAGTTTGTCCATGGCCTTGAGATACTTGGCGCTCTTCTTCCACGAGGTGCGCTTGATATTGCAGAGGGCGGGGTCCACGGCGGGGAGGTTCTTGAGGATGTATGACGACATGAATGTGGACGAGGGCATGGGGAGATTGAGCTTCTCGGTCTTGATGGTTTGGAGAAGCGACCGAACGAAGAAGTTGTCGACGTCTTCAATGGAGAGCTGTTCGACTTCTTCGGCAAAGTCAAAGTGGGGGTGAGATGCCTCCACGTCAGTGGAGGCAGCTGCCAGTTCCAGCTTCGACTCCTGTAACCTTGTCTCGGTGTCAACTTCTTTCGATTTGTCTGTCTCCTCGGCCTCGCTTGCTTCTTCTCTCACTGGTATCTCACTCAGGAGGTTTGTAGGCACAGGAATATCCACTAGCTTGTTCATCTTCACGAGCTCATCGTCCAAATGGTGCATGATAAGCACCGCCCGCCCGGTGGTTCCAATCACCCGGTCATACAGTGGCATGTCGAGGTTGCAAATGCCCACCGCCTTCACCACCGAGTGGTGGGCGGTGTCCACGACCCCCACAATCCGATCAGGCAAGGCCCGCTTGTCAAACGGTGGCACTGTTCCCGGAAGCATGAGGTCTGCTCCCCCAGCTAGCACCCCGATGACATGCGGGTGCGTCCGAATCACCGGCAACACGTAGGGCGATTTCCACAATGTGAACACCGTCGGCACCAATGGCCCGTCGCGGGTCCTGAACCAGAGCGGCGTCTCGTTATCGTCAAGGTAAATGGTGCCCTTGTCGTTGTCATGGCTCACGAACGAGGCCTGTTTTGTCGACGCAGGGAAGAGCTCGAGCTCGGCGGCTTTGGTGAGGGGCGGTAGCCCAAACTGGTGTATCACATTGGCCAAGAGCTTGCGCCGCTCGGACGACTTGATGTTGGCGGAGGCCTTGGTGTGGGGTTTCTTGTTGAACATATATTTTCGCACCATGCACTCGAAAGAAGACTCGTGGACCACCACCATTCGCCGGACGTTGGTGGCGGTGGTGGCGCTCACCGTCGTCACCGTCGGCGTGCCGTTGTTCTACACCACCACCACGATCCACCGGGCCGAGCTCCCCGTGGACCACATCAACGGGTACGCGCACTCCATCAACACGGTGTCGTTCGAGGTGCCGGTGTACTTGGACGTGCCCAATGCGCAGGAGTTCTTCATCGATAAGGCTCAGGGTGTTGTCAACACAAAACTACAGAGCGTGAGGGATGTGTTCAGCATAAAGCTCATACGGGGGAAAGGATCGCCGAATGATTATACCGTGCGCTTTGTGCGGTCCTCCGACGACGCCTACAACTTCGAGGTGTCCCCCTTCAAAAAGGAAAGCACCCTTTACATCGGCAACGATGGCTGGGACACAGAAAACTTCATTGCGGCGGTGCTAGTCGAACAAGTGTTCAAGGAAGAGGTGGTGGAGTTCTCGCGGCTCTCGCACCGCACCAGCGGCAAGGACATTGCTGTGCGGTACTCGCCCCGGTACAACTTGGTGTTGTCGCTTCTCGTGGAGAACGGCCACCCCGTGGAGTGGGAAATCGACTCGGCGGTGGCGCTTTTGCAGCCTGTGCTCGATAAGTTGGCGCACTTTGCCAACTTCACCGTGTCGACGCAGATCCAGTACTACCTGTCGCTCGTGAACGAGCCCACCTACGATAATGAAAAAAGGCAGTATGTCATCCCCCAGTACGACCTCTCCACGTTCATCAACCACGGCGACTGGAACCTCATCACCCACGACATCGACCCCTCCATCAACTTTGTTGTGTTCTTTGCCGCCAGCAACTTCGCCGGGAAACCGTTGGTGGTGGACCAGTCCAGCACCAACTCGTTCGTGGTGCCCCAGTGGGGTGGGGTCAGCATCTTCAACAAGGACAAGCCGGTGCTTGAGGGCAGTCGCGTGGTGCTTACAGAGGGGGAGCTCGTGCCCGTGTTGGAGACTTTCACGTCGCAGTTGTTCGAGCTCTTGGGGGTGCCTCGGGGCCCCAAGAACCCGGACGTTCGCATCGACGGGTTGACGCGCTTAACCACCGCCAAGAACCTCCAGCGGGCGGTGGCGTCGCTCGTGTCGCTTGTGAAGGTGACGGACTCGCTTAGCGAGATCTCGATCCCGGAAAAGACCAAGGCGTACGTGCAATTGGCACTTCGGTACGTCGCGGAGTCCCTTGACGCAATTGGCGAGCACCGCTTCAACGACGCCATGACCTTGTCTGCGCGAGCAGTGCAAAACTCCGACAACGCCTTCTTTGAGAAGGAGATGGTGCAGCAGGCCTACTTTCCCAGCGAGCACAAGTTGGCGGTGTTTCTTCCGCTTCTTGGGCCGGTCGGGGGTATTCTCACCATCAGCATCCTCAAGTTGGTAAAGGAGCTCAAGAGGAAGGAGGAGAAGGAGCCCGAGAGTGAGTCGCAAGAGGCTGAGAATAGATCGTTGTCTCATGAAGGTCCGCTCCATTAGGTCCGCACCGTTCTTACATAATCATCGCATGTCTAAACTACTCGCCAACACCCTCGGGCTCGGCACCCTTGGCGTGGCGTCCTTCTTCTGGGGCCGGTCGTCGGCCCCTGCTCCCGTAGCAGAGCCCACCGGCACTCCCCAAGTCCCTGCATTCCCCGGCAACCGAGGCGTCGGCACGTTTGATCCCACCACCATTCGTCCCCAGGATTGGTACAAGTACGGGTTCCCCGGCCCGATCCACGACTTGGAGACCCGCCTGGAGTTCGTGTCGTGCTACAACCGGGCCACGCGAAACCCCTACTGGGTGGTGGAGCACATCACCAAGCAGCTGGTGTCGGTGCGCGATGCCGCCGACCGCAAGCGGTCCATCTTCAAGGAAGACGAGGAGATCCCCCTCAAGTTCCGTAATCGCTTGCGAGACTACTTCCGCAGCGGGTACGACCGCGGCCACCAGGCGCCGGCGGCCAATGCCAAGTTCAACCAGACCGCGATGGACGAGACGTTCTACCTCACCAACATCTCGCCGCAAGTGGGCGAGGGGTTCAACCGGGACTACTGGGCCCACTTGGAGCATTTCGCCCGCCAGCTCACCAACAAGTACGACAGCGTGCGCATCATGACGGGGCCGTTGTTTCTTCCCAAGAAGGGGGACGACGACAAATGGCGCGTCACCTACGAGGTCATCGGGCTGCCTCCCAACATCGCCGTTCCCACGCATTTCTTCAAGGTGATTGTTGGCGAGAAGAATGGCCAGGAGGCGGTGGCGGTGGGGGCGTTTGTTCTTCCCAACGACAAGATCGACAACTCCGATCCCATCACCAAGTACCAGGTGCCCCTTGAGGCGCTTGAGCGGTCGCTGGGGTTGAACCTTCTCAACAATGTGCCATATTACAACAAAAAGGAGTTGTGCAAGGAGGTCAAGTGTGAGCTCGAGATCAGGGAGTTCCCCAAGCAAGTCAACAATTTGTTAGGTAGTAAATAGGCATCGCGCCAAAGTCCGATCAGATGATTAGAGTCCGCGCCGAACCAGCCCGCGCAGCCCCAACCAACGCCCGAACCAACCCGGAACTGTGGCCGAATCCGTAGTTGGAACATCGCCCGGCGGCAGCCCGACCCAGGCCCAGGTCTACACGTGTGATCGACGCTGTTGGGCCCCAAAATATGCACCCCCTGCACACAGCGCGGCCGGAAAAAACTCAACATACTAGACCTGCACTGGGTGCTTTTTTGGCCGCATCGTCTTTTTTGGGCCGCTGCAGACTGCCAACACGCACCACCAAAAATCGCCCAGATTTCACCGCCAGGGACCAACACCAGTTTGTGGTTTTTGTATAACTCTCATCTCCTTCCTGAGTTGTGTGACTAACTAATTTTACATCCACCACAACGCAAGTCTACCCAGGCTTATATTTATAATGTCCACATCCCATCGTCCCTTTTCCCTCACCCATGGGCTGTTAGAACACACGTTGTTGGTTCCCTCCAACGCGTTCTTTCAATTTTCCCAATTGAAGGAACAATTCCTCAGAGAGTTGCCCCAGCCCACCGAGGGGTTTGCCTCCGACGACGAGCCCGCGTCCCCCGCCGAGTTGGTGGCCCGGTTCCTCGGGTACGTTGCATCGCTCTGTGACTCGCAAAAACTGGGCGAGTTCGATGAGGTGTTGCAGTTGACGCTCCACGAGTTCGAGTCCCGCTTCTTGTCATCCTCAGATATCCACTCGTTCGCCGCCCAGTTGTTGGCCGATGACACCTACCCCACCATCCCATTGAAGGTGAAGGAAGTGATTCGCAACTACTTCACCGCGCTCATCAACTCCAACACCTCCATTTCCAAATCGTCCCTGGGCTTGTTATCCCACAAGGGCTCGTCCATCTACGCCATCTTCGGCGGCCAAGGTAATACCGACGACTACTTTGAAGAATTGAGAGAACTCAACCACATGTACCACGGCTTGGTGAATGATCTCATTGAGAAAGTGGCCGCCAAACTCTCGGCCTTGGTCAAGACCACCGCCAACGTCGACAAAATCTACACCCAGGGCTTCGATATTCTCACCTGGTTGAAGAGCCCCGACCAAACCCCCGACAAGGACTATCTCTTGAGCGTGCCCGTGTCGTGCCCCTTAATCTGTGTCATCCAATTGTGCCACTACGCGGTGACTTGTAAGACGTTGGGCTTGACTCCCGGTCAATTCAGAAACCACCTCTCGGGCTCCACCGGCCACTCGCAGGGTTTGGTGACTGCGGTGGCCATCGCCTCCGCCGACTCCTGGGACTCCTTCATCGACAATGCCTTGAAGGCCGTCACCCTCCTCTTCTTCATCGGGGCCCGGTGCTTGATGACATACCCTCGTACCACCCTTCCTCCAACCATGTTGCAAGACTCCTTGGAGAACGGCGAGGGCCGCCCCTCGCCCATGTTGTCCATCAGAGACTTGTCCATCTCCCAGGTTGAGGCCTACATTGACCAAACCAACAAGCATTTGCCCAGAGAAAAGCACATTGCCATTTCCTTGGTGAACGGTGCGAGAAACTTGGTCATCTCCGGTCCCCCAGAGTCGTTGTACGGATTGAACCTTTCGCTCAGAACCAAGAAGGCTCCCTCGGGCTTGGACCAGGCCAGAGTCCCCCACTCCGATAGAAAGTTGAAGTTCTCCAACCGCTTCTTGCCCATCTTTGCTCCTTTCCACTCGCACCTCTTGGAGGATGCCACCGAGCTCATTCTCAACGACTTGGACAACCACAACTTGACCTTCGACGCCAACGACATCAAGATCCCGGTGTACGACACCTACTCGGGCGAAAACTTCCAGGACAACGCCGACTCCGTCATTGCCCGTGTCACACGGTGCATCACCCAGTTGCAAGTCAACTGGGAGAAGGCCACCAACTTCGAGTCCTCGCACTTGTTGGACTTTGGTCCTGGTGGCGTGTCTGGTTTGGGTGTCTTGACCCACAGAAACAAGGAGGGAACCGGCTCCAGAGTGATCATCGCCGGTACTCTTGACATCAACGCCGCCGACGACGAGTATGGTTTCAAGCAGGAGATTTTCAGCACTTCTCCTTCCTCCATCAAGTGGGCCCCCAACTGGCTCAACCAGTTCAAGCCCCGCTTGGTCAAGACCGCCAACGGCAAGGTGTACGTTGACACCAAGTTCTCGCGGTTGTTGGGCCGTGCTCCCTTGATGGTGCCCGGTATGACCCCAACCACCGTCAACCCCGACATCGTTGCTGCTTCCATCAACGCCGGCTACCACATTGAGTTGGCCGGAGGTGGTTACTTCAGCGCCGAGGGTATGGAGCAGGCGTTGAACGAGGTGGTGGCCAAAATCACCCCTGGCTCGGGTATCGGCATCAATTTTATTTATGTCAACCCCAGAATGTTGCAATGGGGTATTCCTCTCATCAAGGAGTTGAGAGAGAAGAAGTTCCCCATCCAGTCCATCACCATCGGTGCCGGCGTGCCCTCGTTGGAGGTGGCCTCCGAGTACATCGAGACCTTGGGCCTCACCCACTTGGGTCTCAAGCCTGGATCGGTGGATGCCATCAGCCAGTGTATCACCATTGCCAAGGCCCACCCCAACTTCCCCATTGTTCTCCAATGGACCGGTGGTAGAGGCGGTGGTCACCACTCGTTCGAGGACTTCCACCAGCCCATTCTCCAGATGTACTCCAAGATCAGACGATGCAGCAACATCATCTTGATTGCCGGCTCTGGTTTCGGATCGGCTGACGACACCTACCCCTACTTGACCGGATCGTGGTCCACCAAGTTCAACTACCCCTCGATGCCCTTCGACGGTGTGCTCTTTGGCTCTCGTGTCATGACGGCCAAGGAGGCCCACACCTCGCTTGCTGCCAAGAAGGCCATTGCCAACTGTGCTGGTGTGCCCGACTCCCAATGGGAAAGCACCTACAAGAAGCCCACTGGAGGTATCATCACCGTCAGATCCGAGATGGGCGAGCCTATCCACAAGCTTGCCACTCGTGGTGTGATGTTCTGGAAGGAGATGGACGACACCATCTTCAACCTCCCCAAGAACAAGCTTGTTGAGGCCTTGAACAAGAAGAAGGACTACATCATCGAGAAGTTGAACAAGGACTACCAAAAGCCCTGGTTCGGTAAGAACTCCAACGGTGACGCCTGTGACCTTCAGGACATGACCTACAAGCAAGTCGCCGACCGGTTGATTGAGTTGATGTACGTGAAGAAGTCGCAGCGGTGGATCGATGTCTCGTTGAGAAACTTCTTTGGCGACTTCCTCAGAAGAGTGGAGGAGAGATTCACCACCTCCGAGGGCGTGGAGTCGTTGTTGCAAAACTACAACCAGTTGGCCACCGACCCCCAACTGTTCTCGGACGGCTTCTTCGACGCGTTCCCTCTTTCCAAGGAGCAGTTGATCTCGCAGGAGGACACCGACTTCTTCTTGTCGTGCTGCGCCAGACCCACGCAGAAGCCCGCTCCTTTTGTGCCCGTGTTGGACGACAAGTTCGAGTTCTTCTTCAAGAAGGACTCGTTGTGGCAATCCGAGGACCTCGAGTCCGTGGTGGACGAGGACGTGCAAAGAACGTGTATCTTGCACGGCCCGGTGGCTGCCCAATTCACCAACAAGGTGGACGAGCCCATCAAGGAGATTCTCGACACCATCCACGAGGGCCACATTGCCAAGTTGCTTCAAGCTGAGTACAACGGCGACGAGTCCAAGATCCCCGTGGTGGAGTACTTTGGTGCCAAGGTCACTTCGCCCGAGGTGCCCAAACACGTTGAGGTGACCGAGTCTGCCAACAAGGTCGTGTACAAGATCGGCAAGGGGGCCGTTCCTGACAAGACCGCTTGGTTGCAATTGTTGGCTGGATCTCAGTTGAACTGGCTCCACGCCTTCATCACCTCCGAGCGTGTTGTTCAAGGTTACAACCACAGCTCCAACCCCACCCACGATGTGTTGGCTCCCGTCAACAACATGGTGGTGGAGATTGAGAACCCCAACACCAAGAACGCCCAATTGACCGTTCTCGAGACCGTCAACGGCGACTACAAGCCCGTGGTGGAAATCAAGCTCGTCAAGGACAACACCATCCAGTTCTCGCTCATTGAGCACAGAACCGCCGACGGAAAGCCCTGTGCCTTGCCCTTCTTGTACACCTACTCCCCCGAGGATGGCTTTGCTCCAATTCTTGAGATCATGGAGGCCAGAAACGACAGAATCAAGGAGTTCTACTGGAAGTTGTGGTTTGGCCACGCTGTCCCCGTCAACTTGGACATTGACGTGTTCAAGCCCATCCAGGGCGAGCAAATTGAAATCACCACCAAGGACATTTCCGAGTTCACCCACGCCATCGGTAACAAGTGCGAGGCGTTTGTGTCCAGACCCGGTAAGGTGACGCTTGCGCCCATGGACTTTGCCATTGTCATTGGCTGGAAGGCCATCATGACCGCCATTTTCCCCAAGACCGTCGACGGTGACTTGTTAAGATTGGTGCACATGTCCAACGGGTACCGCATGATGCCCGGAGCCGAGCCCTTGAAGAAGGACGACGTTGTGTCTTCGGACGCCGTCATCAAGGCCGTTGTCAATCAGCCCTCCGGTAAGTTGGTGGAGGTTGTTGGTACCGTGTACAGAGACTCGCAGGCCATCATGGAGGTGACGTCGCAATTCTTGTACAGAGGTACCTACACCGACTACGAGAACACTTTCCAAAAGGTGACCGAGACCCCCGTGCAGGTGGCCATCAAGTCCAACAAGGACTTGGCCATCTTGCGCTCCAAGGAGTGGTTCCATCTCGAGAAGGACGTGGAGTTGTTGAACGAGGTGCTCACCTTCAGATGTGAGTCCACCTACCGCTTCAAGAGCGCGTCGGTGTACTCGTCCATTAGAACCACCGGCCAGGTGTTTATTGAACTTCCAACCAAGGAAGTCATTCAGATTGGTTCCGTCGACTACGAGGCCGGGCAATCTTACGGCAACCCCGTTACCGACTACTTCTCGAGAAACGGTAACACCATCGAGCAAGCGGTCAAGTTTGAGAATGCCATTCCAATTTCCTCCGGTGAGGAGTTGACCTCCAAGGCCCCCGGTACCAACGAGCCCTACGCCAAGGTGTCGGGTGACTACAACCCCATCCACGTGTCGAGAGTGTTTGCTGCGTACGCCAACTTGCCCGGCACCATCACCCACGGCATGTACTCGTCTGCCTCGATCAGATCGTTGGTGGAGGAGTGGGCCGCCAACAACGTGGCGTCGCGGGTCAGAGCATTCAACGCCAACTTTGTTGGTATGGTGCTCCCCAACGACACTTTGCAAACCACCCTTGAGCACGTTGGTATGATCAACGGAAGAAAGATCATCAAGGTGGAGACCAAGAACGTCGAGACCGACTCGGTGGTGTTGTCGGGAGAGGCGGAGATTGAACAGCCCATCACCACGTACGTGTTCACGGGCCAAGGTTCCCAAGAACAAGGTATGGGTATGGACTTGTACAACTCGTCGCAGGTTGCCCGGGACGTTTGGGACAGAGCCGACCGTCACTTCATCGACAACTACGGGTTCTCGATCCTTGACATTGTCAAGAACAACCCCAACGAGCTCACCATCCACTTTGGTGGCTCCAAGGGTAGAAAGATCAGAGACAACTATATTGGCATGATGTTCGAGACCATTGGCGACGACGGCGAAATCAAGTCGGAGCGCATCTTCAAGGACATTGACCACTCCACCACGTCGTTCACGTTCAGATCGCCCACCGGCTTGTTGTCGGCCACGCAATTCACCCAGCCCGCGCTTACTTTGATGGAGAAGGCGTCGTACGAGGACATCAAGTCCAAGGGCCTTGTTCCCTCGGACGTGATGTTTGCTGGCCACTCGTTGGGTGAGTACTCGGCGCTTTCGTCGCTTGCCAACGTCATGCCCATCGAGTCCTTAGTGGACGTTGTGTTCTACAGAGGTATGACCATGCAGGTGGCGGTCCCCAGAGACGAGCTCGGCCGCTCCAACTACGGTATGTGTGCCGTGAACCCCACCCGGGTCAACCCCACCTTCAACGACGCGGCGTTGAGATTTGTGGTTGACGAGGTGGCGCAGAAGACCGGCTGGTTGTTGGAGATTGTCAACTATAACGTCGAGAACACCCAATACGTCACTGCTGGTGACTTGAGAGCATTGGACACCTTGACCAACGTGTTGAACGTGCTCAAGTTGAACAAAATTGACATTGTCAAGTTGCAAGCGTCCATGTCCATTGAAGACGTCAAGGCGCACTTGCACGAGATCATCACCGAGGTTTCGGCACAATCGTTGGCCAAGCCTCAACCTATTGACTTGCAAAGAGGATTTGCCGTCATCCCATTGAAGGGGATTTCCGTGCCCTTCCACTCTTCGTACTTGATGTCTGGAGTGAAGCCATTCCAGAGATTCTTGTGCAAGAAGATCCCCAAGTCGTCGGTGAAGCCCCAGGACTTGATCAACAAGTACATTCCCAACTTGACGGCCAAGCCATTTGAGATCACCAAGGAGTACTTCGAGGAGGTTTACCAGTTGACCAAGTCGGAGAAGATTCTCAACATCATCAACAACTGGGAGTCCTATGAGAAGGCTTAAAGAAGCAACTACTCGAGTACGTGGTACTACTCGGGTGGGTGCGTGGTACGGCCCATACATTGATTCTAAGATGAAGCTTTAATAAATACGTTTAACTAATGCCCGTGGCTAGAGGAGAAGAAATATTCACGGGGGTGAACTTCTTGGGGAGAGACACCCGCGAGAAGCGAGACTTCAACTTCTGCGTCACGAGGTCAATGTCGAGGTGGCGGGTCAAGCTGATGCGGGGGATGCATCCGATGTAGTGGTCGTCGTCCAACTGCACGTCCAAGGGGTCCTGAGTATGGCACCCGGGCGACAACGAAAGCCGGATCAGGTGCTTCTTGCCGGTGGGGCAGCTTGGATCGTCCGCCTCATAGAGCTCAAACACAATCTGCGACAAGTAGTCGAGCTCGGGAAGCGCGTTGCGGGCAATCTTCATCGGGATGTTGGCGCCGTAAATCACGTTGAGGAGGGTGTAGATGTGCGACTCCTTGGTGAAGTAGTTCACCACCGCCGCGGTGTCGTGCTTCTTCATGTCCTGAATGTCCGAGAGGATTTGCTTTGCCAACGGGAGCGACGTGAGAAGGCCAATGTCGAGCTTCTCCTCGTCCTTGATGCCATACTCCTGAGGACAAATAAAGTCAAACAACACCTTGGACAACCGGTACAACTCGCGGAGGCGGGCGAACGTCGGGTGGTCGAACGGGTTGTCGCTGGTGTTGACCGTCTTGTTGGTGTTGCACTCGTTGTTGGTGGAGGAGTCGTTCATGGTGGACGTCGCCCCCTTGAGCACCCACCCCAACGACCCCGCGGAGATGGGCGTGTTTTTGCTGGTGATGCTGGAGAGATTGTTGGTGGAATTGGACGTGGACGTCAGCGCGCTGTCGCTGGGGATCTTAAAGTTGTTCATGGCCAAGATGTTGATCGGGTACTCGCTCACAAGCCCCAGGGAGTTGATGGTGTCGCCGCACGTCTCGCTCAACTTTTGGAGAAGCGCCTCGTCGTTGGGATCGTACGAGAACACCCGCTGGAGGAACTGCCGGTTGTGGAGGGCGTCGTACTTCATGGTGTCATAAAGCTCGGAGATCTTGGACGGGTGGGTCTTTTCCACCGTGGTGAACTCCTGGAAGAGCTTGTCCCACCGCTCCTTGAACAAGGTGGGGTCCTCGCCGCAGCACCACGACGTCTGGAAGTTCTCGTAGTCCTTGTGGGCAAAGTTGTACTCCATGATCTGGCGGTGGTAGTTCATCAACTCGCAAACACGCTTAATCACCACGAACGGTTGCGGCATCTTGGGCGGCCACGTGAACTGGGGCGGCGCCTCGGCTCCCTGTCGCAACAACGGCTTGAGCTTCTTCTTGACTTTGTCCATGAGATCCTTGGCGGCATTGGAGTCGTCGAGAAGGTCCTTTCGAACAATCAAAAAGTCATCGGGCAACAGCTCCTGCGCCTTGTCGAGTCCAAGCAAGGCAAGCGTCGAGAGCTGAGCACTGGTGATGACCCGCCGCTCCGACGACGTGAACACCTTCACGTCCTTGAGGGCGTTGCGGTTCAACAACTTGATGTTCTGACGGAGCTGCTCGCCCACGTCGGTGGCCTGGTACTTGGCCGAGTGCGTGGGCTCGCCGCCCCACTTGAGAATCAACTGCACTTTCTCCACCACCTCGGGGTTCTCCTTGTTGAGAGCGGGCTTGATCTGGATCTTGGTGCCCGGGAAGGACATTTTCTTCTCCAACGCTCCCTTCAACTGCTTGAGCTTTTTGGCGTCCTCCAACTTCTTCTCAATGGCCACCTTCACCGTCTCCAACACCACCTGGAGATCGGGCACGGCGCGAATAATCACCTCCTCGCGGTGGCCCTTGAGCAACGAGATGAACACCGGCGACTTGAAGGAGTACTTGAATTTCTGCTTGGGTGTTCTGTCGGCGTGTCGAATCACCGACACCAAGCCCTTGAACACCCACTTCTGCTCCTTCTCCTCGAACTGGCTTTGGTGGAGGTGCTGCGACGAGCGGGGGATCTGTGTCTTGAGAAGGTCGCGGCTCTTCTTGGCCTCGATGAAGAGGTTGCGGAGAATCGACGAGCACGAGTCGTAGTACTCGTTGTTGTCCTTGACGAAGGAAAAGCCGTTGACGTCAATCACGTACGACGACCCGTTGACTCGAAGCAAATCAAACCCGCAGATGGTCTGCCGGAAAATCTTGCTGATGTTGCGGGCAATGGTGGTTTCGTGCTCGGAGAGCTGGGTGACGAAGCGGATCTCCTTGCCGTAGGTGTTGCGGCGAACAATCCCATCAACCACGGGAGACTTTCTCGTCTCAGCGTGACAGAAATTCTCTCCAACAGTATAGGCCTTGACGTCCTCGAAGTTGTCGGTATCCATGAACTTTTCATAGATGAAGGAACCTTCGGTACGGGGCGACGATAACTCGGGATCGAACTCCGACGACTTGTTGCCGATCTTTCGGAACAAACGCCGGCCGCCACCTCCGGTGCTCTTGGGGTAGTAGATGTACACGTTGTGATCCTCTCCATCCACGGGCTTTTCCACATATGGCTTCTGGAGAATTTTTCCTTCCACCCAGAGAGTATCCTCGTCCAACATCTTCCACTCGGGCTCCAGCTGGTGGGTCAAGCTGTGGAGCTGCTCGTCAGACATGCCCAGTTCCTTCAACCGGGCCTTGAGCAAGGCGTCGAGACGCGGCCCGCCGTCGCGGCTAATCTCCAACCGGTCGGGAGTGGGGACGTTGGCGTGGTTGAGGATCGTGAGCACCAACCGCCGGTCCCACAAGCACTTCTGGAGCACCAAGTCGTTGATGGTGTAGGGCTTTCTGTAGTTGGCGTACTGGATCGCCTTGTCCAACGGAAACCCCGTCGAGAAGAAACTGATGAGAAAGTCACACGTGGGCCAGTTCTCGATGCTCTCGTCCAAAATGACCTTGTCGCCAAAGATGACCGTCTCGAACTCGCCGTTTTCAATGAGCCGGTTCAAGATCTTGCGGCACGGCTTCGACATCACCTTGGCGTCCATGGCACACACGCCAATCTTGCCGATCTTGGGGAGCTTGGGTCCCTCAAAGTCTTTGTGGATAGAAATGCTCTTGCGAGACGTGTTGGACGAGTTGGACACCGTCTTGCCAATCACGTGCATGTCGGAGCTGCCCGTGGAGTTGTGTCTCGAGTTGCCGAGGCGCTCGTTCTTCTTGAGGTTGTCGGAGGTCAATTTGTCGTGATCCTCCGGGGACGACTGGGACGAGTGGAGTTTCAGCACGCCCACCTGGGTTTCCTCGGCGCTGGTCTTGGGGGTGAAACTCTCCAACATGGGAGCAATGGACGCCATGGCCTTCTCGGTGGCGGGCGACGCCAACGGCTGGTTCTTCGGGTCCAAGTACCCGGCCGAGAGCAGAAGCGGCGACATGGACTTGACCTCTTCTTTTGGTTGTGAAGAGCCAGACATGTTACAATGCAAGGGTTTAGTGCGAATCAATTTTCACAAATTTCGTACATAAATACACGGCTGCGAGAGATTACTCCACCGCAGCGAGAGAGTCAAACAACACCGAGATACTCTCGCCAAAATGGTCTCTTCTGATGCACTCGGCAAAGATGGGCGACACGTCAATCACCGTCAACTTGTCGTTGTTCTGGATGCGCTCCGTAGTGATGGGGTACGTGTTGGTGACAACAATCTTGTCGATGCATTTGCTGGCATTCAATGTCTCCAAGCAATTGTCGGAAAACACCCCGTGGGTACCCACCACGTACACCGCCTTGGCGCCGCAGTTGAGGCGGAGGTGCTCCGCGGCAGCAATGAACGAGTTGGGCTTGTCAATCATGTCATCAAGAATGATTGACACCTTGTTGTGGACGTCACCAACAAGCGTGATGAGTTTCTCCTCGGCGGCGGAGGCGTCGTCGTCGTCGTCGTCCGAGTTGGTGGCATCGTAGCTTCCTCCCAACGCATCTTCAAGCATCACGGGTGCGGCAGTAGTCACCGGGGTCTGGGGCACGTAGTCGTCGTCGACAACGTGGCCCTGCACGATACGCGCCGTCTGCATCTCCGACACAATGTTGTCCTCTTCCTCGTCGTCGTCGGCCTTCTTGGAGTTCTTCAACGCCTTCCGGCGAGCCACGTAGTTGTCCTGGGTCCGGCGCCGGTCGGTGTGGATCATGGCAAAGTTGATTTTGAGCGAGTCCGCCAACGTGGTGACGCGCTTGGTGCCGCCGGGGTTCTTGGATACCACCACGGCGTTCTCCCAGTCGGGGATGTTGTGCCGAATCCATCGAGCAAGCGTGGGTGCTCCAAACAAGTTGTCGACGGGCTTGGTGAAGAAGCCCTGCATTTGCGAGGCGTGGAGGTCCATCGACACCACGTGGTCGGCGCCGGCCATGATCAAGAGGTTGGCCAACATTCTCGCGGTGATGGCCCCACGGTGTTTCTTCATCTTGCTTTGCTTAGAGTAGGGGAACTGCGGGATGACGGCGGTGATCTTGGATGCAGACCCACCACGGCATGCCGAGATCAAGATAAGCAACTCCATGATGTGGTCGTTGATCTGGGGCGACCCGCTCTGGATAATGTACACATCCTCATCACGGATACTCACGCCAATTTGCACGGAGGTCTCGCCGTTGGAGAACTTCTTGAGGGTGCATGGAGCCGGCTCGACCCCAAGCCGTTCACACACGAGTTTGCCCAACTCGGGATGTGACGAACCGACAAAGACCTTGCACTTGCGCATGATGTGGTTTGAGCCTGACAACTTGAAGATGAAAATTTTGTGCGCACCAATTTGCAAGGCCCAGGAACGCAGCCGATAAGCAGTGTGGGGTAACACTTGTCGTGAAGGTGAAGGTGATGAGGATAGCTCGTCCCGGACTACGTAGTGTCTTACTAATTCAAAATTTTAAGGCCCGGGGTGCGCATAAGGCCGAGCGCGATGGATCTTGCCAGATGCCGAGATGAGGTACGAAATAGTGCTCTACTTGCAGAGGTGCTAGAGCGAGCGGACAAGGTGCCGAGGATCCGGTGCTTGGCGCTTGGTCTGCCTGTCGAGTCCAAGCAGGCGCGGTACCAGCTAGCACTCATGGTGGAGGTGGCCCGTGCTCGGGGCTCCGAGGGACTGGTGTGGGACCCAGTGTTTGGCGACGCCGACCGCCGAATGATTGAGGGCGTGGGTTTTACCGTGGAGGAGGAGTATGAGACCGGCGAGGACGTGCTCTGGTTTCTACCGCACGCAGGGTTGGACCTTACCGAGTGGGTACTCAAGAAGTACCGCCCCACGAAGCTTCTCGCCAACGACTTGGAGTCCCACACGTCACGGCTCACAAAGCTGGCCCTCCTCAACAAGTATCCGTTGCTTGCCCATCTCCAGAAGTGCCTGGCGCAGGAGCCCACCGACGACGGATTCACCCCGGTTCGTCGTGGTCGCAAGGCATTCAAGGAGCCGGTCCTTGAGTACAACCTCGACACCTACTTTACCGGTTTGCACAGCACCCGGCTCCCCGTGGATGTGGGCGACACCGCCTTCTCCGACCTAGCATTTCAGGAGATAGTAGTCAAAAGTGAAATTTGACGTGAAATTCTCAGAATCCCAAAATGGTACTATCGTGTATGGTCTAATATACATCACTGGAGACGGGCCTTTTTCATGACATGGTCGCCGTTCTCAACGAGGGGCGGCGGCAACGCCGGGTCGGCCGCCGCCGACGCCGGTGTGAGAAGGTGCTTGCTAAGAATGGAGTACAAGTCATCCTTGGTGAAGGGTTTGGCAAGAATGTCCGACATGCCGTTCTGTAGGTACGTCACGAGGTCGTCGTCTTGGATATTTCCCGTCATGGCAATGATGGGGGTCTTGGTGTCGAAGGACCGAATGATACTGGTGGCGGTGGCGCCGTCCAAGTTGGGCATGACAATGTCCATGAGCACCAAGTCGTACGATGTCTTTTCCACGGTGGAGATGGCGTTGATGCCGTCCGTCACCACGGTCACCTGACACCCGTACTTGACGAGAAACTTGCGACATAGCTGAATACACACATTATCGTCCTCCACAAGTAGCACGTGGAACTTGGGGTTGGCAATGTTGGTGGTGGACACCGCCTCGGGCTTCGGTAGGCTCACGGGCGAGCGGCCGGGGGCAAACGGCGTGGCCTGCACCGGGGTTTTGTTTTGTGCCAATGGCGGCGTGAGGTTGTCAGTTGATGTGGGAGTGGCCTGGAAAGTATCGAAGCGGTCGGGACTCAATTCGGGGGCACCACTAGCGGGGGGAGGCGCCTGCATTGACACGAGATTGGGGTCGGGGAAGTCGAGCGGCGGGAGCTTGATGCCGGCTTGTATAAGACAATGAATGAGCATCCCCATGGAGCGGAAGTACCGTTCGTCGAACGACTTCATGCTGACGATGTTTTCCACAATGGTTTTGTACTTTTTGTTGAGGACGCCCACCTCTTGCTGGAGGGCCTTGTTGTCGTTCTTGACCCCCACGAGCTCATCCCGAAGCGATTGCACTTGCTGCTGAAGACCAGCCACCATGTGGTTGGCGTTTCCCCCAACAATGGGCACTCCAGGCACCACCGGAGCCTTCTTGGAGCTGGGCACTTTGCGCTTGATGTTCTCGAGAGACTCCCGATCGTTGTACCGGAAGTTGGGGTGCTTGAACTCCCACGCATCTTCGCCATACTGGTAGTGTTGCTTCTCCTCGTTGGGAATCTTAACCTTGTGGAAGTCATACTTGTTGAGCTGACGAACAAAACTGGCAAAGTTGCTGTGCTTGAAATGCCGGGGGAGAATCTCCTTGGTGAATTCGTTCGTGTTCAACACCACAAAACTATCGCCCAGCGTCGTCCATCTCACCACGTCCTTGTAACTGTCTTCCTGGAGCATTTGAAACAACTTCTTGACGAAATCGTTGGACCCGCTCTGGTTGGACAGGCCGGTGCCGGGGCCCACCACGCCGTCGTCCTCGGCCTTGACGGTTCGAGCAGACATGACTAGAAAAAGCGACGGGGTGCTATTAAGCTATTGCAAGCAGGTGAAGATTCAAGCCCTTTCCCGCCTAACTCAGATGCACGGGTGTTGGGCCGGGCACGTCTCACGGGCTATTTGACTCGATCCAGGGAAGGAACAAGGGCGCTAAAAATATACCCGCACCCGTGCATTAGATTTACGGTGAAACAGCCGTTGCCTGCGCTGACATAAGCCGATGACCCATGACGGCTACTCGGTGTACTTGCTCCAGCTGGAGGTTCGCCCGAAGCTGTTTTACATTGGGCTGACGCCCGACCCCGTACGCCGGCTCCGCCAGCACAACGGCGAGCTAGCGCTGGGGGCCTGCCGCACCAAGCGGTATCGGCCCTGGCGCCTTGTGCTTCTAGTGTACAACTTCCCCTCCAAGGTGGCGGCCCTCCAGTTTGAGCACGCCTACCAGCATCCGCATCGTACCCGGCACATTCCGCTGCGCTTTTCAACGGCGTCATCCATGGCAACGCTCAAGCACCGGCTCGCCAACTTGCGGCTTCTCCTCGCCTCACCCTTGTTTAGGAACATGGCCCTCCGAGTGATGATATTGGACGAGGCCATCCACCGTGCATACGCCGAAAACCCATTCGGAGCTCCGGATACCGTATCGGTGGAGTTGGCGTCCGACCTTGCTCAGCTCACCTCCCATATAAACTTCTCCACCCGTGCGTTTACGACTGCGAAAGACATTGTGCTCAAATTTCCCCCGTGTGGCATGTGCCATGCCCCGATCGATTTGCTCGGAGACCAGCCATTGGTCACGGTGTGCCGGTGCACGGCGGCCTTCCACCTTTTGTGTTTGGCCCGCTCGCTTCCGCTGACAGGCATATTTCCGGAGGGGCAGTGCCTCTGTGGAGCCCAAGTGGTGTGGCCGGACCTCGCCAAAATAGCAACCAGACTACGGCTGTTTGCATCAAATAAACTATAATTCATCGAGGATGGGCTGGCGGTCCGCCTGGCGAAGCACCTCCTCCTGCTCATGCAACCGGGCGGCCGCGTCCGCAATCGCCTGCCGCTGAGAGTCGGCGTCGCCCTCCGCCATGTGCTCGGCAATCTTGTCGTCTCGTTCCTTCAAGATTTGCAATTCCTCAAACGAGGCGCCTTCCATGGCCTCCGCCATCTTTTGCTCGTTGGCCCGGCGCACCGCCTGGCCGTACCGAATGGCGGCAATCTCCTCGGGCGTCCGCGGCGTGGGAGGCGGGGTGCCGAACTTCACCGCCGCCGCGTGGTTGATGTAGATCCCGGGGTTGTGCACCGTCACGGGACCGTTGGTGTGCCGCACCGTGCGGTGGGTGCCGTTGTGGACGGTGACGCGGGGCACGTCGCCGAGCCCGAGCACGGTGATGGAGTCGATGCCCACCCCCAACGTCTCCATGTAGGTTGAGTTTTCTCCGGTGACAGTGATGAGAAGCTGCTGGTTGGTGAACTCCAACGTGGCCACAACATACTCGCCCCTCTCGTAGCCGTACGTCTCGCCGTCGTCAATGTACACCTCGCCCCGCGCCTCGCCGTTGCCATCGAGGGCAACCACAAGCGTGTAGGGGTCGTTCTTCATCAACTTGCTCAGCCGGCGGTACCTGTCCTTGCGGGCAATAATGGTGCCGCCTCGAAGAAAGATGGGGGTGTCTTCAAGCAGAACGGGCACACTCACCCACCCGGGCCCGTGCGTTGGTTGTCCCGCCTTTCCGTTGTGGTACTCGTAGTATGTCTCGTTGTCGGGGAGGTACACTTTGGTTTGGGTCGCCCCCTCCTCGGTCACTGGCTTGACAAGCAACCCGCCGAGCCAGAACTGGTTGTCGATATCGGCAGCCTCGGCGTTTTC
This sequence comes from Gaillardinia entomophila, assembly GCA_030555945.1. Lineage (NCBI taxonomy): Eukaryota > Fungi > Ascomycota > Pichiomycetes > Serinales > Metschnikowiaceae > Gaillardinia > Gaillardinia entomophila. Next base: position 304,736 of record JANIVT010000002.1, on the reverse strand, counting down.
AGGGTGGCGGTAAAACATGGGCGTGAGCACGGGCTCCCCACTGACACTGTGCCGATAGAAGGCACTGTAAAACTCCGGCAAGAGCGCATACCGCAACCGCACGGCGTCCCTGATTATGTCGGTGTAAGGCAGGCCCGGCACCCACGGCTCTCGGCGCTTGGTGTCGATGTGGGCGTGGGCCCGGAAGAAGGGGTACCACGCGCCGGCCTGGTACCACCGCGTCAAGAGCTCCGCCAGCGGGTTGCCAAAGAAGCCGCCGACGTCGGCCCCGGCAAAGGGCATGCCCACGACATTGGACGTGAGCACCATGGGGATCGACGCGCTGAGGTACTCCCACTTGGCCTGGTTGTCGCCGGTCCACATGGCCGCCGTGCGCTGGGAGCCGGCAAAGAACGACCGGGTGAGGATGAACGGCCGTTCGCGGGCGGTGCCCTCAAGTCTCTTCGTCAACGCCTCGAAGGTGGCTTCATGATACGAGAGACCGTAGTTGTTGTGCACCGAGCGGTGCTCCCAGTCGCCGTGGTGGAGAAGGTTCTTGGGCGCGGTGGTTTCCGGGCCCTCGAACACCAGCGGCTCGTTCATGTCGTTCCAGAGGTGGATGTTGAGGGCGGTGCCAAGGAACGACTCGGAGGACCGTTGGTGGAGCTCGTCCCAGTACGCCTGCGACGCCGGGTGGTGGGTGTCGATCCACACCGACTCCCCCGGCCAGCACTTGCCGTGGAAGGAGTCGTTGTGGTTGTTTCTGATGGCGATGTGCCGCCGCTCGAGCTCCTGCGCCACCACATGGTCCTCCTTCATGTGCGGGTCCACAATCACCACGAGGTTGCGGCCCGTGTGGTCGAGCTCGGCAAGCATGCCCTGCGGGTCGGGGAACTTCTGGTGCTGCCACGTGAAGTACTTGATCTTGTCGGCGTACTCAATGTCGAGCCAAAGGGTGTCGTAGGGGATGGTGTACTCGTCGAACTTGGCGTGCACATCAAGCACGTCTTGCTGGTCGTTGTAGTTCCAGCGACACTGGTGGTATGCCAAGCTAAAGAGTGGGGGGATAGGGGCGGTGCCGGTGATCAGGCCATATGTCCTGCTGATGTCGTGGGGCTTCCTGCCAATGATAAGTACAACATCAAGCACCCCGTTCTCCGACATCCAGTGGGTGGAGGTATCCTGACCCCGAGCAATGTCCACGTAGGTGTCGGCGCTGTTGACCCAAAACACCCCCGCCGCGTGGTGGGCCGACGCGCCCACCATCAAGGGAATGGCCCCGTACATGGCCTTGGTGCTGTGGGTGTCGTACTCGAAAATGTCCACGTTGAACAACCGGTACGGCTCGTCGCCCGTGGTGTCTCGGAGCACCAACGAGTCGGCATGCTCCGGGATGCCCACGACATTGCCCGTGCCCACGAAGGTGACATCAACGGCCACCGACTCGGGGCCAAGCGCCACGGGCTCGTGCACAAACGAGTCCTCAAACATGTCAAAGTCCGTCTCGTGCTCCGTGAGATGAACAGCATTGTCATCCCTAGTTCTGAAGTGCTCGACATTGAGCCATTGCTTTTGGTTCAACACGAGCCGTTGCTCGGTGTCGTAAAGGGCGAGTTGCACCGAGTCAAACAACAACTCGGCCCGGTTTTGCCCCAACCAGAGGGTCACCCTGTCGTCAGAGACCGAAGCATTCACTTTCTCAAACGGCACATCCGGCGAGAAGGCCCACACCGCCGTTTCGTTGTAGCGAGCCGAGTTGACCGGACCCACGTTGGGCCTGACCTCGTCCACCCGGAACCTCACGGCGTTGCCCTCAATCACACTGAGCTCCCACGGGAGCTCCACCACCATGCCATTGACGTGTTTCGTGATCAACCCCGTCACCACGTCAGAAACGTGGATCGACGTGGGGTCCACCTGGTACGGCGACGCGTCGGCGCCAATGGCCCGGGCGTAGTGCCGGTTGCGGTGGCAGAACCCGGACTGGGCACACGTCCGGAACACGCCCTCGGGCACGGCGGCGACGAGTGCACAGAGCACCAACCACGGGAAGAGAATCATTGCGGTGTGAAAATTACCCCAGAGTGCGAGGAGAGGCAGCAACAACAACTTTCACCACAACCAACTACGAGAGCACTTCGCGGAATGTCTGAGGCCCTTTGGAGAAGCTCTGGGGCAATATTCAACCATACCCTGAGCAACTAACCGGCCTCAATCTGGGCCGTCACCTCAACAGGTGGAGTACCACCAATAGCTGACGAGAGCCTCCTCATCGGTTGACAAGTACCACCACATCAGTTGATGGTGCCACCACATCAGTTGACGAGTACCAGTGCCGGAGCTCTCGCCTGGTCTCTTCCAATATCATTCCCTCTTCTACCCCAGTCGTGTGAGAATTTTCGAGCGGAAAAAAACTAATACACTCCACCGGACCGACTCATGAGCGACAACGACAGGAAACGGCCGGCCAACGGGGAGGACAGCGTGGCCAAGCGGGCCGCCCACCCGCTCCACGAGCTCAGCGACGACGGCCCGTTGACCCAGCAGGACGTGGTGTACTTCCAGAAGGAAGCCATCTGGCGGCAGATGCACCACTACAAAACGCAGGTGCGGCTCTTGACGCGGGACTTGTCCCACTTCAAGGCGCAGTACGAGGCCAGCGAGGCCAGGTTGGGCGTGGTGGACGCGTGGTACCTCCAGTTGGTGGAAACATTCGGGTTGGACAAGAATGGCGAAGGAGCCGACGAGGGGGTGTTTGTCAAGCTCGAGAACGAGGTGGACACCACGCTCGAGAGGCGGCGGCGCCAGCTCAACCAGTTGGTGGCGCCGATTTTGCAAAACACCAAGTTGGACGTGGATGCGAAGCTGGTGCTTGAAAAATACGAGGCCCTCAGCCAGGAGCACGCGGCGTTGAAGGCGGAGAAGGACACGTTGGCCCGGCTAAAGGAGGATTTGAGTAATCGGCTTGATACGTTGCAGCAGGAGTTGTTGGTGTTGCTGAAGGAACACGACCGAGCGCAGCTGAAGACGCTCCAGCGGATCGATGAGCGCGTCAAGGACGAGGAGCCCGCGGGGGAGCCCACGCCCGAGGCGCTGGCCAAGCCCGAGGAGGCCGAGCCGCTGTTCAAAAACGAGTACGAGGCGGTGCTGATCGAGGTGGCCGAGCTCAAGGCCGTCAACGAGACCCTCAAGAAGCAGCTCGACGAAATCACCACCAAGTACACCGCCACGCAAAAGGAGAACGTTTCGCTTGAAAACAAACTCACCGAGTTGACGGAGGAGGACCTTCGGCACGTGCCCGCGTACGCCGGTCTCGTGGAGAAGAGCGCTGCTCTTTCCACCGACTTGGCGGAGTCCTCTCGCCTCAAGGATAAGCTTGCCGCCAAGGTGGGCGAGCTCGAGGCCTCCACCGCAGACATTGCCAACATCATCAACCAGGAACTCGCCGCCGACAACAAGCGGCTCAAGGAGCAACAGAACCGGCTAGAACAAGACCTCGTGCGGATCCGAACTGCCCGCGACGAGCTTCTCTCGAAACAAACCATTCTCAAGGCAGAAGCGGAAAACAAACAAACCAACGACGCCCTCCAGCAGCTCAACAAGGTGCTTTCGCAACAACTCGACAACCTTCAGCGCGAGCGCACGGCGGATGCGGCCAAGTTCGAGGACCTCGACAAGCCCGAGCTCCTCAAGCGCATCGGCATCCTCAGTGCCGAGATGGTGGAGATCGAGGCGGCGTTCCAGGAGACGCGGCAGGTGTCCCTTCAAAAACTCGACCTGGCCATTGACTCGGACAATCTTGTCAAGAAGCTCACTATCGAGAAGACCAAGGCGGACCAGAAGTACTTTGCCTCCATGAGAGTGAAGGACTCGCTCTCGGCCGAGAACAAGGTGCTCAAGTCGCAGGTGGCCAAGTCGCAGGAGCTCATCAACAAGCTCAACGACCTCGAGAAGACGTACCTTCTGAAGATCGACCTTCTCACCAAGTCCGTCAGCGACTACAAGAGTATTCGGGAACTGTCGATTCGGGAAAACTCGTCTCTACAGGAAAAGCTCAAGCACGCGTTGTCACGGCGGGCCGGGCTCGAGGCCGAACTCAAGAGCGTCAAGGCCGCTCTTGCCGACACCAAGACCGCCAACGCGGACTACGAGGCCCAGCTCCAAAACAACGAGATTCAGGTCAACCGGTTGGAAAGCCGGCTCAAGCACACAGAGAATCTTCTCGCCAAGTACAAGGCCAACAACACGGCGGGGCTTCTTGCGGAAGACGAGAAACAGCTCGAGGCGCTTCGCCTGATTGCAAAGTGTTCTGTGTGCTCGAAGAACTGGAAGGACACCGCCATCACCGTGTGTGGGCATGTGTTTTGCAGCGGATGCACCCAGGAGCGGTTGGCGGCCCGGCTCCGGCGGTGTCCGTCGTGCAACCGCGGCTTCTCCGCCAACGACTTGCTCTCGATCCATTTATGACCTCAGGGCCCTGAGGTTTGTATTATAGTGTACAATTTGTTTAATAGATTTAACCCAGCTAGGCAATTGTTGCATCTTATCTAAAGTGCACTAACCTGCACTTGCAGCCAGCGCGAACCAGCACTAAGGACACGTAACAAGTGTGGCGAGCCGGCGTGCCGGGTTTTGCAGGTTGCGCCAGCCAATGGCGCGCGCGCATGACCCGGTTACCCGGCCGCGACCCACTTCCCCTATTGTCGAAACGCGAAGAGTTGCTGGTTGCTTCCAGCAAGCTTTTCCCAAATGTTGTAGGTGAAAAGGTGACTTGGGGTTGGCCCAAGCGACTGGTGACCTCATGTGGTGCGTGTCAACCCCAAAGGCAACCCCACCTGATGCCCCCTCCTCCGTAAACCTCTTTTTTTCAGCTCGGTGGGCGGACGTGTCCCTACCGATGGCGTAACCTGCAAAAAGGCGGTGTCGGCGGCAAATTTCGAAGGGTATATAAATAAACTGCCATTTCCGCCCAATTAAAAAAAAAAACAAAAATAATTTTTTGCTTTTCTGAAGGCACCCGCATTTCTATTGGTCCGTCTGTGTGCAGTGCTGCTTGTTGGTATTGTGGAACCTGTATATTAAACCCCCATCCACTCCACATCTGAGACCCGTACCCTGCGATGTCTGAGATTGCCGAAACCAACACCCCGGTACAAACGCCTTCGTCGGATAATTTCTTCGAGAAGGTGGAGCCGGGCAAGGCGTTGAGCGAGCCGGAAAAGCCGTTGTCGCCCCCCAACCCAAGTCCCAGTCCCGAGAAGCACAAGTTGGACGAGGAGAGCGAGCTGGAGGCGAAGAAGCAAAAGGTGGACGCGGAGGCGCCTGCCGAAGCGGCCGCCCCTGGTGCCGACGCCAATGGCTCTGCTGATGCCAATGGCTCTGCTGATGGCGCTGCCTCCGCCCCCGCTGCTGACGCAGCGGTTGCTCCGGTGGTGTTTAGCGAACCCGCCCCCAAACCTCCACAAGAACCCGACATGAACAACCTCCCTGAAAACCCCATCCCCAAGCATCAACAGAAGTACGCCCTCAACGTCATCAAGGTCATCAAGAGATTGCGCGACGCCGGCCCCTTCCTCCACCCCGTCGACACCGTCAAGTTGAACATCCCCTTTTACTACAACCACATCCCTCGTCCCATGGACCTCTCCACAATCGAACGTAAGTTGAATGCCGACGCATACGAAGACCCTAATGATATTGCCGCCGACTTCAACTTGATGGTGGCCAACTGTCGCAAATTCAACGGTGAAAGTGCCGCCATTTCCAAGATGGCGCTCAATATCCAGGCGCAGTTTGAAAAACACTTTTTGAACTTGCCCCCCAAGGACGCGCCGGAAGCGGCCGCCGTGAGCAGAAGAAGAGCCATTGTGGTGGATGACGACAAGAAGGAGCTGGTGGCGGCGTCGCGACCCAAGAGAACTATTCACCCTCCCAAGAGCAAGGAGCTCCCCTACGACGTGCGCCCCAGAAAAAAGAAGTTTGCTGCCGAATTGAGGTTCTGTAATCAAACCATCAAGGAACTCACCTCCAAGAGGCACTACAACTACAACTTCCCCTTCTTGGAGCCGGTGGACCCCGTGGCGTTGAACATCCCGCACTACTTGGAGATTGTCAAGGAGCCCATGGATCTTGGCACCATCCAGACCAAGTTGGCCAACAACCAGTATGAGAATGGAGACGAGTTTGAACACGACGTGCGGCTTGTGTTCCAAAACTGTTATGCTTTCAACCCCGAGGGCACCGACGTGAATGCCATGGGCCACAAGTTGGAGTCCATCTTTGACAAGAAATGGGCCAACCGGCCGGTGCCCGCCCCCACTCCACCAGCGTCGGGCGATGAGCTGAGCGACTGGGACAGTGACGAGGAGATTGACGAGTCGGTGTTGTCGGAGGTTCCCGCCATCAAGTTTTTGGAGAACCAGCTCAGCAGAATGACGGCGGAGCTCGAGGAACTCAAGAAGCAGCACTTGGCCGAGCTCAAGGAGCAGAGAGAGGCGAGACGCAAGAAGAGAAAGGGCAAGAAGGGGTCCAAGAAGACGGCGTCGGCGCCGCCCGCGCCCGAGTTGCCCGTTGTCACGTATGAAATGAAGAAGCAGGTGAGTGAGTCGGTGCCCAATTTGTCCGACAAGAAGTTGCAGGCGTTGATCAAGATCATCAAGGATGACGTGGACTTGTCCAACGAAGAGGAGGTGGAGTTGGACATGGACCAGTTGGAGGACCGCACGGTGTTGAAGTTGTACAACTTTTTGTTTGGCAAAAAGGCGGCGAGCAACGCCATGAAGAAGAAGAAGAGGCTTCCCGACAACATCGATCAGTTGGAGCAGTTGAGATCGCAGCTCCAGTTGTTTGAGCAGGCCGACAAGGGCGGCAACGTGGCGGCCACCTTCGATAACATCAACATCGGCGCGTTGGAACAGGAGTCTTCCGACGACGACATGAGCTCGGAGTCTTCCGAAGAGGAGTAACCGCTCCGTGTATAATAGTGCTTTCCAGCTATGTGTATATTAATCGGGTAATGCAAAAGTGCATCGATAGCGATTGCGGTTGCGGCTTCCGCATACGGCATGTTTTTCCACCTCATCGCGTATATATGGACGTGAGGGACTTGATAGAAGAGGTGGACGAAATGACTGCCGCTCTCGATGAGAGGCTCCCGCACCACAACCCGCTCCATATATTGAAGACAACAAGGAAGTTGTATGGCCGTCCCGCGTTCATCGCCGGCCCCATGGTGCGGTACTCCAAGCTCCCCTTTCGAGAACTCGTCCGTCACTACAACACCGATATCGTCTACACGCCGATGATTCTTGCGAGAGAGTTTGTCCGCAACGACGTGGCGAGGCTCTCGGACTTCACCACCAACCAAAAGGACCGGTCCGTCATTGTTCAAGTGGGAAGTTCCAATGTGGAAGACCTCGTCAAGTTTGTCGATATGATCCACCCCTACGTCGACGGGATTGGGCTCAACTGCGGGTGTCCCATCAAGGAACAGGTGAGGGAAGGTATTGGGGCCGCGCTCATGTCGGAGGCCGAGCTCGTTGCATCCATGGTAAAAGCCGTCAAGGACAAGTACGGCGATAAGGTGTGCTTTGAGACGAAGATCCGCATCCACGCCGACATCAACGAGACCATCCGCTTTGCGCAGCTCGTCGAGGCCAGCGGCGTCGACTTCATCACCGTCCACGGCCGAACCAAGAACACCCGGTCGTCGCAGCCCGCCAACTGGGGTGCGATCAAAACCATCAAGGACTCGGTGCTGGTGCCCGTGGTGGCCAACGGCGACTGCTTCCTGCTCCAGGATGCGTACGACATTGCCGAGCAGACCGGGGTCGACGGCGTAATGGCCGTGCGTGGGGTGTTGGCCAACCCTGCACTTTTCGCTGGTTTCGAAAAGACCCCCTGGGCCGCCGTGGAGCTCTTTTGGGATCTTGCCACGTCGTACGGGCTTCCCTTCCGGATCACCCAGCATCATCTCTCCCAAATGCTCGACAAGGTGATTCCAAGAAAGTACTTGAGGGAGATGAACGAAAAGACGTGCTTGGTGGATACCATCGACTGGTTCGACAGCCACTTTATCTTGCGGCGCCGGGGCGACGAGGGGTTCGCCAGTGCGGTGGATCCCACCTGGAAGCGGGACCGTGAGGACCTCGCAAGAATATAACGACCACCAAGAACAAGAATAGACCTACAAGAATAATGATGCTGTCTTACGCTCTAATATATTGGTCATTACTCGTTACTAGGTCACCTTCTGGGACCTCTGCTCAATGAAGTTCTTGTTCTGCAACGACACGCTGCGGGTCATGTTGTTGACCTTGTAGATGCCCACGAGTTGCTGGGCCAACTCAAACATGTTGTTTCGGAGGGAAATCACCACGAACTGCGCGTTCTTGGTGCGTTCCTTGATGTAGTTGGCCACAATGGAGACGTTGCGGAAGTCGAGTGCCGCGTCAATCTCGTCCATCACGTACAATGGCGTGGGCTTGTACTTGTGGAGGGCAAACACCAACGCCAACGAACTCAAAGTCTTTTCGCCTCCCGACAAGTTGGAGATGTTTTTCCACGACTTCTTGGGCGGCATCACGCTGAAGAGAATGCCCTCGGAAAACGGATCCAAACTATCCACAAGCTCGAGCTCGGCGTTGCCGCCCATGGTGATGAGCTGGTACATTTCCTTGAGCGAGAGCGAGATGGTGTTGAACCCCGCCATGAACTCGTCGAGCCGCTTGCGCTTGAGCTCCTCGCAGTAGTTCTTGATCTCGTCGCGCAGCTCGACGGCGCCGTTCAAGTCGGACCGCCGGGCCTCGAACTCGTGCATCTTCTCGCCGTACTCCTTGAGCACCTCGATGTCCACCTTGACGGTGTTCATGTACTTTTCGATCTCGGCGATTTCCTCGTTCACCGACTCCTGGTCAACCTCCTCAAGCTCCTCGTCCGAAAGCTTGTCGATGACGGCGGCGTTGTACTTGGCCCGCTCCTCCTCCTCGAGCCAGCTGATGTACTCGGTCACGTCCCGCACAACGAGCCCCGCGAGGTTGGCCTCGTCCTGCTCGACGCGGGCCCGGTACTTCGCCACCACGGCAGTGTACTTCTCGAGCTTGTTCTCGATTTCAATCTCCGCCGACCGGAGCTCGTTCATCTGCTCGGTCATTTGGCCGATTTCGCCTTTGAGGGTCTCTTCCGCCTCGAGCTTCTCCTCCTTGGCAGATTGAACTTCCTCTAGTTGCCGGTTGAGCTCACCAAGCTCCCCTACCTTGGCCTGGTGCACCTCCTTGGCCCCGTTGAGCTCCTCCTCCGCCGACTTCAACTCCTTCTCGCTCTCGGCAATGATCTTGGTGTGCCGCTTGATGTCGTTCTCGAGCTTCTTGATGGCCATCACGTCCCCCGACATCCGCTCGGTGATGATCTCGATCTTCTGCTTGAGCGAGTCCACCTTGGAGTTCTGGAGCCGGAGCTCCACGCCTCCCGCGTCCATGATCTTCTCCTCGAGCGCCTTGATCTGCGCCTCGAGGTCGGCCATCTGCCCCTTCACCGAGTTCTTCTCCTCGGTGAGCGTATCCACCTCGGCCCTCTTGGCGGCAATTTGCCGGTCAAGCTCCTCCGCCACATTGGACGCCTCATCCTCCGCAATAAGCGCCTTACACACCTTCGACACCTCCTTCTTCTCGGCAGCAAGTGACTCGATATCCAACCGCAACCGCGAAATGGTGAACTCGAGCGTGGGCCGCACCTCCTTGAGCTGGCGCAACTTGGCCTCCTTCTCCCGGAACTCCACCTCCATGAGCTGATACTTGTTTTCCTGCTGAGCAAGATCCTGGCTCATGTGTTTCACCTCCTCCTCGGTGTACTGCACCCCGGACTGGGCACTGGATGCCAACCGCATGATGCCTCGCATCTGCCGGTTGCCTCCTCCCGACATGGTCCCCGAAATATCCACCACCTTACCATCAAGCGTCACCACCTTGTTCCGGCCACTCTTGGAAAACGCCACGCTCCTTGCCTCCTGAAGATCGGAGGCAACCAACGTGTTGTACATCTTGCTGTAGAAAGCCGGGAGAAACTTGGGGTCCTGCGGCGTGATAAGATCAAACAACCGCTTCACCGTGGCCGGGTTGCCGGGGGTCTGGATCGGCGCGAGGTTGAACTTGCGGAGCTTGTTCAAACAAATGAAGTTGGCCCGGCCCACCTTGTTCTTCCGCAAGTAGTTGATGCACGCCTGCGCCGTCTCCACCGTGTCCACCACCAACGAGTCGAGCGCGGGGCAAGCCGTGGAGATGGCCACGTCGTACTTGTCGTCGATGGTGCCGAGATCGCCAAGCCGCCCATGGAACCCGTTGATGCGCCCGGACTGCGCCAACCGCGTCAAACTCGAAAGCACCTGGTTCTTGTTCTTGACACTCGACAACGCCTTGACGGCGTCCTGGGTCTTGGCCCGCGCCGCGTTCAACGCCTGGAGCTTGTTCTCCACCAACTGCTTTTCGTGGTTGCACTGCTCCTCGCCGGCGTTGATCTGGTCAACCACCTGCTCGAGCTTGGCCTCCGTCTGGCGGAACTCGGCCTCCTTCTCCTTGCCCTCGGTCTTGATGTTGATGAGCCGCTGTCTCGCGTCCGCGAGCTGCTTGGTGTGGTTGGCCTTTTGCGCCTCGAGCATCTCGATCGACGACGCCGCAAGCTGGATCGCTGTCTCCTTCTCCTTGATTTTGTCGTTCCAGGGCTCAAGTTTCTGCTGGAGGGCCTCGATCTCTCGCGTGAAGTCGGCGGTCTTGTCGGTGAGCTTGCGGCGCATCTCATCAAGAGTAGTCTTTTCCACCTCGAGGTTCTTGACATGCTCGTCAAGCTCGCTGCGGTACTGCAGGGTGGCGGCGTTGCTGTTGTCTAGCTTGGCTTGAGAAGACAGGAGCGCCTGCTCCAGCAGCTGCTTGCTCTTCTCGAGCTTTTTTGTCTTGGACGCAAGGTTCTTGAGTTTCTCCTCGAGGGTGACGTTGGCCTTGTGCACGGCCTTTTGCTTCTTGGAAACTGCCGCGAGCTGGTCGTCTATGCGGGCCACCTCCTTCTTTAGGGCCGTGCGCTGCTTCTCCAATGCGTGGAGCTCCGAGGCGAGGTGCTTGTTCTTTGACTTCTCCGACTCCACCTTGTCATTGAGCTCCTTCACAATGGCCTCGTTCTTCTGAAGAATGTCCCCATTGGTGCTGATGCTCACCTGGTACTGGATGCTCTTTTTGTGGACAAGCCGCTTTTCCATTTCTAGAAACCGGAGCGCCTCGGTCTTCTTCTCCTCGAGCTGGTTCTTGTCGTTTTCCACCAACACAAACCGGTTCTCCTTCTCCAAACACACCTCGTTGAGCTCCTCCACCTTGGCCAAGTTCTCCTCAATCATCAGTTTGTAGTTGGTGGTGCCAATGATATCCTCAAGGTACTCGAGGAGCCCGTCGTCGTTCTCCTTCTCGGCCTTGGGCTTCATCTGGGCAATGCTCTCCACCTCACCCTGAAGAATGAGGAACCGTTTGTGGTCCAAATCAATGCCTTGGCCCTTTAGGTACTGTGTCACCTCGGTGTAGTTGCTCGACTTGCCGTTGATGTAGTATTGCGACGAGTTGTTGCGGTGGGCCTTCCGACTGATGATGAGATCCGATCCCTCCACTCGGGAGGACACGCGGTCGTCGCCGTAGCCGTGCTCATCAACCACATGCATGAAGTGGATGTCCACCTGACAAAAGTCCAACTTGTCGCCACCCACCGAGTTGTGGATGAGTTCCGACAACTTGCCCTGTCTCATCTTGGTGGCACGGAACCCAAAGACAAAAAGCATCGAGTCAATCACGTTGGACTTGCCGCTTCCGTTGGGACCCACCACCGCGGAGAAGGACGCGTTGAACGGACCAATTTCCTGCCGTCCGGCATAGCTCTTGAAGTTGGTGAGCACGAGCTTGTCAATGACCAAGCGGGGTTCCAGCGCAGACCGCCCACTGGTCCCGAGCTTCGTCGGTAGCAGACGCACGCCGGGCGAGGGTTTTGTGTCGAGGTCAAGCGCCACCACCTCGAGCTTGGGGGTCACTGCCGCGGGCGTCTCGGTGGGCGTCAGCTCCTGGGTCACCTCGGGCTCCTTCACGCTGGCAACGCGAGATGTTGCATCTTCAAACACCTCGTGGGGGCCCTCCACCACGGGATCGAGACTGATTTCGTCGCCGCTGCCACTGGGCTTGCTTTCGGGGGTCATGTAGTCGCTGTTGTTGACGAAACTGTCATCGCTGCTGACAACGTCGCCTTTGTGGGAACGCTTTCTTCCCATGGCACTAGCGTAAAATCAAAACACCGCGACCGCACCCGTACCCCTGACCTCACCTACTCATTTACTGTGAATGCATTACTCTGACTTGGACTTCTTCGACTTTTCCTTCTTTTCTTTCTTGTCCTTCTTTTCCTTTTTGTCCTTCTTTTCCTTCTTGTCTTTCTTTTCCTTCTTCTCCTTCTTCTTCTTTTCTGGCTTTGCAGCTTCCACCTCTTCGGTCTCTGTCTTCTCTGCCACCACCTCGGCCACATCTTCCTTCTCCTCAGGCACCTCCTCATGCCCCTCCTCTGCCACCTCCTCGGAATCAAACTTGATCTTCTTGTTCGCGGGCTCCTGGGCCTCGGCCTCCACCTTCAACTCCGCCAGAAGCGGCGGCAACCCTCTCAAGTCTCTCTGCACCCGCTTTAGCTGTGACAAGATGGCATTGGACCCCGCGCCATTGCTCAAACCCGTGGTGGAAAATGTGACATCCAGCGTATTGTCGCCTGGAACCGATGCGATGATGTTCTCACTGGTTTGAATGAACTCACTCAACACCAGCTCGGCGTCGTGTTTTGTTATGCTGGATTGGCTGATCACGTGGACCATGGCCGGCGCGTTCACCGCGCTCTGTGCACCTCTCTTGGGCCTGAATGCTCCGGACATCTTGTGGTTTTGCAGATGCGATGTAGGCTCCAAAAAATCACCTTCGCATTTTTCACCAAATTTTTGTGCCACCAACTATCTCCATGTTCGCTCTAAGAAGCTTGGCCTTGGGGCCCCGTGTTCTTCGGGCCCCCTCCGCGATGCCCGCGGTCTTGCCCTCGCTTGTTTCCCAGGAACCAGTCTCGCTTCTCGGGTTGATCCAGAGAAGATTCAAGTCCAGAGGTAACACCTACCAGCCCTCCACATTGAAGCGCAAAAGAACGTTTGGCTTCTTGGCCAGATTGAGATCAAAGAACGGGAGAAAGATCCTTTTGAGAAGAAAACTAAAAGGACGGTGGTATTTGACCCACTGAGAAGAACACTCTTGGTACCTTGAACCAAACGGCCCACTCACCTCAAACCACCAAAGGTAGTCACTAGCAAGTCCATGTATTGGACACGTTACCTGTATATAATGCATTATTCGTTAATCGTTAGGCCCCCCAGAATCTTTCCATTAGGCCTCCCCTAGAATATTGGTCGTCAATTCATTAAGCCTTCCCGAGAATCTTGGAGTATTGGAGCTCCACCTCGTGGATCATCTGCTGCAAGCTCACAATGGCCATTTGGTGGGTGAAGGCGGGGATCTTGTTGCGGTGCACTCCAAACCACTCCAACGGCGGAGTGGCATTGCCAAGCTCCTTGAGCCGAGGCGCCTCAATGATGGGCGGCGCCAACGGAGTGTACGTGAACTTCAGCCCGCTCACCTTGGTGATGGTGTTGGAAATGGCCTGGTCAATGTCGTTGGGGGCACTTTGCCCCGTGATGGGCTGCTCAAGCACCGACGACACCTTGGGCGGTTCTTTGGTGGTGGCCTTGGAGGCAAGAGGCGTCTGGGTGTCGACCGCCCGGCGGTACTGGCCTCTCGAGTCGAGCGCCTTCTTGTGGATGGCGTACATCTCGCGGATAAAGTTGATCAGCCCAAGATTCCACCGGATATCCACCGTACCACCAAAAGAGCTCTGGTAGAGGTACTCAATGTCCATCGTCTGGTACTTTTGGAACGACTTCATCGAGATCATGAACCGGGGGAACACAAAAATGTGCCCGCCCCGGGCCCGCTGCGCGTACTCCACATATTCGTCCACATTACACTGCTGGATGAACTCCTCCGAAGCAGTTGCCGCCACCGACAAGCTCATCTTGAGGTCGTTGAACTGGATCTTGAGGTCGTTGGCAATGCCGTGGAGGTACTCGTTCTGCTGGAAGTTGGCACTGCTCTTGTCGAGTTGAATCACCAACACTTTGGAGTCGTCCATCGACGACGGGTACACATGCAAAAGGAACTTGCCCGCCACCACCTCGAAGTTGGTCTCGAGCTTCTTGACCGTGTTGAGGATGTCGTGGCGCGACGCCAACACCGGCGGCGAGTCCTTGTTGGAGTCACGGAGCGTTTGGCGGTACAGCCGCTTGTTATCCTGTACCATGCGAGACACGGTGTTGTAAATGTCCAAGAAGTTGGATGCCGCCAACGACGTGATGTACACCTCGATATCCTTGAACTGAGTGGTGACATACAAGTGGTCCTTGCTGATGCTGATGTCCTTCTTTTGGTTGTAGGCATGGATGCGGAACCCCTCGACGTTGGCGAGTGCAAACACATGGTAGTCAAACAGCACCTTGGTTTGGAGTTTCTCAAGGGAAAGAGACGCCGCGATGAGAGGCACGTCGAGCGTGGTGTCGTCGAGCTTCCAGCTGATGGCAGTGTGGAGGAAGGCATCCTTAAGCATGAGGTGTCCCCCCAAGCGGCCCTCCGACACCAAGCGCACCAGGTTGAGGCCAATGCGCAAGTCCTGCGACCAGTCGGTGCATTTCTTGGACACAGCCCAGAACTGGTCGAGGTCAAGGGCAAAGTTGCCGAGCGACTGGCCAAAGTCCACCTGCGCGGAGATTTGCGTCACGACAAACGTCAACACCCACGGGATGGCGTAGGTGGTGGAGACTTCTCTGAAGCGCGACGAGATGTTCTTGTTGGACGCCAACACCAGCTTGTCTTTGGGGATGTCCGTGGTGCTGTAGCCCTGCTTCTTCGGGAACCAAATGTCCTTGAAGAGGTCGACATCCTGGTACTGCTTGACGTTGATGTAGGCATCCACCTTGGAGATGGCCCCGCTGGAGAGCACGTTGGTGGTGGTATCAAACGCCACCGAGCTGGTCATGATGATCTGGTCCACCTTCACCAGCCCGCTGACCTCCCGAGAATAAATGTGCTGGAGCGACGCCGACAACTCGTTGATTTGGATGGTGGACACGATCGCCGGCACCGCCCGGGCGCCGGAATTGCTCTGGAAGTAGATGCCCTCCAACCCCACAATCGCCGCCACCTTGGCCGTGGGCTCGCAGCTGAGCGCCAACCGCTGGCTGTCGATCTTGAGACCAAAGTGGAAGTCCACCTCCAGAAGCAACTTGCCCACGTTGAAGTCCTTGGACACCAACTCCTTCTCCACCTCGAGGTTGGGGGTGGCCGGTGCGGTGTTGGACTTGCGCATCATGCCCTTGAACCCGTCGACAATGTCCATCACCACGGGCACACACGACGCATACAACGTGTTGTCGGAGGACGTGGCCAACACCTCGCACTTGATGACGTGCTTGATGCCAACCGCCTGGTGCTTATATGAGGTGGCGATCTTGACGGCAGGCGAGTGCAAGAACAACGACGGGGGCACGTCGTCGTCGCTCAACCGGTACAACAACACGTTGGAGCCGGCAAACGTGGCAATGCACTCCACCGACGAGAACCGCGAGCTCAACGACTCCATATAGTCGGTCTGCTCGGCCTTTGGTCGGGGCGGCGGCGCAAATGCCTTGCGTCCCGCCAACGCCTTCTGCACGCGGGTGATGCTGATGACGGTGCGCTCCAAAATCACCATCGAGTTGGAGAGAAACTTCACGTCGAGCTCGTCGCCGGTGATGGAGATGTGCATGTGCCGCTGCACCTCCTCGATCACGTAGGTGAGCTGCATGTTGGGAAGGAACGCCCGGTTGAGGTTGAGCTTCTCCGACGACGAACTGTAAAAGTCGTGCGAGCTGGGGCCGTTGGCCACAGAGAGAAACCCCTCCATGAGCGAGAGCTTGCCCATGTCCTTCATGGAGACAGCAAAGAAGCGCTCCGCGCCGAGAATGATGCCCGGGTAGTCCTTTCGCTTTTCCCCAAATAACCACCCAAGACAGAAGTTGTAGCTGAGCACATGGATGTTGTTGAACTGAACCGGGTGGCTCTTTTTGCTCTTCTTGGGCAATTGGAGTGGGTGCCTGGCCATGGTTTCCTTCAATGCGTCAAACGAATTCATCATCACAATCACCGCCTGCGGACTGAAGCAGATCCGACAGTGCTGGCTCTCCACCTGGAGATTATACCCCGAGTCCAGCCCACTCACCTTCACACTGACGTTGACATCAACAATGTTCGACAAGCCCACGGGGAGGTGGCGGTCCACCATGGCAATCCGCGCCGTGGGCACGTCGAGCTCGCCGCTGTGGGGCACAACTGTCCCGTCAATGACATTGGACGCGGTGAACGCCGAGCCCTCGAGCTCGAACGAGTACCGAGTCTTGGAGAAGAACGTCAGCACGCCAATGTAGTCGTTGCTGAGTGTGACTCGATATGCGAAGCGGGGGTGGTGGTGAGTGTCGGGGGACTCCTTGTTCTTGGCCGGCACAAGTTTCGTGAGCCGGTCGATGCGGGTCTGGATTTGATGCTGGCTGGTGAGGAGCGTCTCCAACGTCTTGACTGCCTGGGGCACCACGAGCTTGGTGTACCCCATGTTGGCCGCGGCCTTGACCATGATGATGCCGTTGGTGTCGCCCACACTGAATGCCGTTGTTTGCTGGGCGGTCTCCACGCCGAAGATGTGGTTGCGGTGGAGATCCACGTCGAAGTTGAACTTTTCTGTGAGGGCAGAAAAGTCTATGACGCCATGGGTGAGCGACACGGAGAACTCGTTGTGGTGGATGGCGCCGCTCATCTTCAAGGGCGTCAACGCCTCGAGGTAGAACGAGAGCTGGCCCACGCTGAACTCCGAGCGTATGTCGCCAAAGTCTCGAAGCATATGCATGTGGAACCCACTGGGCTCCCTGGGTTTGGGGGGGCCGGCAAGTCCCTGCAAATAGGCAACGTCGTGGGTATTGACCTGGTGGAGCACCTCGGGAAAGTTACCCAAGCGATCAAGCACCACGGTGTGGCACTTCTCGAGCGACATGGTGATGTGCTTGGACCCGGCCTTGAGGTCCCCGACGTTGGCAATACTCATGAAGTGGTTGTTGAGAATGGTGCTCACCAACTTCTCCTTTGCCGCCCAGACGGTGAATTCAAGGCGGCCAACACTGTTTTGGAGAGTGATTGGGGTATTGCCCCGGTCGGGAATGAGGTATCCTTGGCTCGAACACGTAAGGTCGGTGATTCCGAGCTCCACGCTGGTGTAGGGGAGCCGCACCAACTGGTTGAAGGAGCCAACACGGACACTGGCGAAGAACTCTGTATTGCCAGACTTCTTCACTTCTGCCTTCTCGGTGGTATTGGGTTTTGATAGTTGGGGGACCTTGTCGAGCAAAATGGGCGATATCTTGCCCTCGTAGGAACCCACATTCCCCACCACACTGATGCTGTCGATGGAATCGACAATGCCGAGGTTGAGGTTGATGAGGTCGCAAAGCAGCTCGCTCAGCGTCGCCACGGTGAGCGCCACCTCTGCCACGCTCATCACGTCGCAGTCGTCGCCGTCCCATACCTTCACGTCGATGCGGTCCAACGTCACCTGGGCGTGGTTCTCGGCCTCGACTGTCGCCGGAACCTTGTCGAAAATCTCTCTAAAGAACATTTCCCGCTGGTCCTGGTTGGACTCCCAGCTTCTCCACGCAAGAAACGCCTGGAGCACATCGGCAAACGCCGTTTCCGGCATGGCCGAATCCGCCATGAACTCGTCGCGCCACGACGCGGGGAGCATGTCCAACGTGTACCGGATGCGGGTCATCACCTTCCACTTGTCAAAGTGGCGGGGGTGCACCTCGCACGCCCGGAGAATGTACGCGGGCTTGGTCAACACCTCGGGGTCGTGCTCGAACTGGCGCTCCTCAGCGGCGGCTGTGAGGTGGTACACCAACTCAGGTAGGGTGTTTTGGGGTGAGTTCAGCGACTCCAACGCCGGCTTGAGGGAGTCCTGGAGCCGCTCACCAAACTCAGCAAGCCAGGTCACCTTGTCGCTCTGTACCTCGACGTCGATGCCCTCCACCGTGGCGGTTGCCGTGGTGCCCTCGGTGTCGGCGTTGCAGAACTCGATACCGGTGAAGGTAGCACTGAGGGCATCTCTGATCTTCACGGACACCCTGTCGGCATAGAATACAGCCGCCTTGGTCTTGGTGGTCACCAACGTGAAGTCCTCGGGCTCTCGGGTGATGCCCTTGGAGAGGACCGCCGAGGGGTTCTCCACCAGCACCTCAATTGAGTCACCACCAACACAAAAGTCAATGGCCACGTTGGGACACACCACGCGCACGCTCAGCTCCACGTTGAGAGGGTTGATGAGGAACTTGAGGTACGTGACGGTCTGGTGATGTAACTTGTCAATGAGTGCCTCGGGGGAAAGCGGGCTGGTTCGAAACACCCGTGCCAATGTCGACAACGCCGCTGGGGTCAACGTCCCCGTCACCTCGGAGACATCCGCCACCACACACCCGTACTTGCACGCTGGGTCCACCTCATACGCCGGCATGTAGTCTGCTTCGTTGTAGGAGTACGTGGGGTACGGCAGCGGGTCGTGGCGGTGGGGCAACGGCCCGTCAAACACACTGCGTGATTCGTCGTTCAACGGCACCGCCGCGTCCGGCAAGCTCAACGGCGAGATCAACTTGCCAAGAGCATTGACATAGAAGGTGTCTCGGTTCTCGGGGAACAACAAGAACGGCACCCGGTGGGTGCGCGAGTCGCCCTGGCGGATGTGCGCCTGTTGGTTCTGACGGTGGCTAAGCCAGTCGGCCTTTTGGGTGAAGTCGGACACAAGCACAGCGGTGGCAAACGAGCCCACCTCAATCCCACTCTCCACGATGGAGACTTTTATCTCGGGAATGGACGCATCGATCTTGACTGAGTAGCGCAAGTTGGCAATGTCGTTGAAGTTAACAAGCATCGACGTCATGTCCACCTGGACATAGTCCCCTTCACTTCCAAGCTTAACCTGGACCACAGGACACCGCATGGAAAAGTTGGCGGCGTCGTACACAATCGGCAACTGCTGGGCCACGCCGTTCTCCTGGTCCATGAACCCCACCCCGAAATTGTCGATGAAGGTGTCGAGCGTGGTGAGCACCTCGACGCCGGCGTCGATGGCAATCTCATTACACGAAAAGTCCCACTTGCAGTAGTAGGTGGTTTCGTCGGGGGGAAGCCCGAACATCCGGTGCGAGTGGATGCTCCAGTCCTCAAAGACAAGGTCGGCCTTTTGTAGGTGATGTTCCTTGTAAGCGGGAATGTCAAATATGTGTTCATCCGTTGACACTAGGCGGCCCCTCATCTCGGAGAAGTCCGCCTGGAGATCGGAAAAGTAGTCGGTGAAGCGGAGATCCACGTCGAGCGAGTCGAACTGGAGCCCAATGTGCTCGGCCGAGCTGTAGAAATTGTAGGGAAGCACAATGAGGCCGTGGCGCACCTGGAAGGTGAAGAGGATGTCGACGTCGTTGTCGGCTCTCACGTACTTTTCCGGCTCCGCCGACTCGGTGTCGGCGGCCGTGTACTCCTCGAACGTCTTGAAGTGCTTGTGGTCGCCCATGTAGTTCTCCTTGATGTTGAAGAGGTATCGTACAAAGAAGCCGTGGAACTTCATGGTGACGTAATCCCCAATGGCCCGGATGACAATGTAGTTGCACGTGTTGATCTCGATGGCAGAGAAGTACGTGTACAGACCGTCGATGCAGAAGTTGTCCGCCAGACCCATGGCGGTGTTTTTGATGAAGGTGTTGACGGTGTGCCAGGGGGGGGTGTCGAGAATCATGTCGAAGTGGGGGGTGAATATCGAGTACGAGATGGTGGTGGACTTGGTGAACGCATCCAAGGGGATCTTCAGCTCCACCTGCAAGCTGTTTCCCTGGAAGGAAATGTACTTGTTGGCGGTAAAGTCCACCGGATTGTTGATGATGTTGTTTTCGTTGACGTTGAGGTAGACGCGGTACCCGCGCATGTCCCAGTCAAAGTCGATGCTGAAGGGCCGGTAGTTCTCGTACGGGGGTTGCGGTCCCAGGCCAAAGTCCCCGAGCATATCCGAAAGCAAGATGGTGTGGTCGCGAAGGAGGAACAACTCCACGTTGTCACTGACATTGGCAAAGGACCAGTTGATGGGGCCGTTCCACTTGAGGGGGTACCCAATGTCGCATTCGATGACGTGAGTGTTGGCCATAAACATGAGGTCGTGGTTCACCGACGACCGCAACTCGGGGTTCTGGAAGGTGCACACGAGCCGGTTGGCCCACCCATCCTCGGTGGCCACGTACGACGTGAACGACAGGATGGTGGACTCCTTTTCCATCTTGAGCTCAAACCACCCAAACGGCCGGGAGATTTTGGCGGTGGACGAGTGCTTCGCCGCCTGCGCGTCCTTGCTGGCCTCCCGCGTGGGGATGCGGAAGATGACTTCGTCTTTGACCGACACAAGCAACCGGAACCCGTCGTACTTGCGGAGGGAGCCCACTTCGGTGGGGGAGGTCACCACCCCGTCCCGAGCGGCAGACGGGAAGAACGCCTGTTGCACGCCCACACGCTGTCGGTCGGCCCAGGGACCATAGTGGATGGTGGCCATGGAAAGCTCCATGTGGACGCCGAACTCCGGGGACGGCGAGTCCTCGCATGTTTCGAGGCCCGGCACATCGTAGTAGTAGACGATTCTCGTGCTCACCGAGTCAAGGATCAAACTATACTTGCCGTACTCGGGCACCTTGGGCCCGGGGGCTTCGTCGGACTCACTGACATAGCGACGAAGACCGCGCCATTCGTCGTGGGGGTCATCCCGCCGATGTCGAAAGTGCCGGGCAATAATGTCGATGGACCGGTACATTCGCTCGAGGGCCCGGTACCGTTTGGCCGTCTTTGCGACTGGGGCCTTTTTCTGGTGGTGGGAGATGTTGGGTTTCATCGACACCTGGAACTTGTCGAAGGTGACGTCGTGGATCAGCCGGTACTTGTCTTGGGCACACGGCGAGCGGCCAATATCCACAAGGGCGTGGGCCGACTTGTATGAAGCCACGAGGATCGAGGGCGTGGTGGAGTTACCCAACACCACGGCTCCTTTCCGGATGCGAACGGTCAAGGGTAAGAGCTTGACAAGAAAGGGGGCTTCCTCGGGCTCGAGCAGAAGCACCGACGTGATGGACGATGTATCCGACACCTCCTCTTTTGTGTTGTGTCGCTGTAACACCTCCATCATGTTGTCGTAGGCGACACCCCGGTTGTACCAAAACACCTCCATTCCGTCAATCAGCAATTGGAGCCGCAGCGAAAGCTTCTGGTTATCGTCCTTGGTCATTCCGTTCAGTTCGATGACCCCGTCGTCAAAGTAGTACTCCGACAAGCGGGCCAAGTTGAAGATCCAGTACCTCCAGGTGAGATTGACCCGAAGCATCGACGTGGTGTGGTCCAGCGTCACCACGGTGAGGTTCCGTATGGAGATCAACCCGCCCAACGGCAGCACCCGGAGCGACTCCATGTTGATGCGCACGCCGTACTTGCTCCAGAGCAAGAGCTTGAGGAGCAACGAGATGACAAACCCCACAAGTCGATTGAAGTAAAAGACAAACGCCAACCCCAAGATGAGCGCGAGAATCCAGTCCACGAGGTAAATCCAGCTCAGGTTGTTGACCGAGCTGGACGACACGGAGATGAACTCCGACTGAAACTCCATGGGAAGCAGGTTTGCGTTGCGGTGGTGATGCGGGTGCGAAGGGCCAGTGCGGATGCGAATCTAAATAAACAAACACCCTTTCTCATGAACTCGTTACACGACAAGGAGAACGCCGCCGTGCCCCGTCCCAAGGACTACAAGGTGAGCAAGGCGCCTTTCAGACACAAGCGCGTGCCGCTTGGTGGCAAGGATCAAAACAAACAGCCCTCCTTGTACAAGGCCAAGCTGGTGGTGCAGCCGGCGTTGCTCCGGAGCCAGACCCAGGTGCGCCCGCCGCTTCTTCGCAAGTCGCTCTCCGAGGCCCCCTCGTTGAAGAAGGCCAACTCCTCGCTCGGCATCCCGCTGTTGGTACGCACCCCCTCGGTATTGAGACGAGAAACCAACCCCCTCAAGAACTCCCTTCTCAACAACACATTACCCACCCAGCACACCACCGACCTGCTCATCAAGAAGTCGGCGCCGGCGCTTCCGCCCGTGGCTTCGCTCAAATCCACATTCTCCCGCCATACCCGCCTAAGGCCACGCGACGGGCCCCGCAGCCACAACACCGACCCGGTGAAGCGCACCTTCCACATTCCCCAGCACTTGATCGATGACCCTTCCAGCATCGAAACCATTCCGGAAAGAAGTGTTGCCGAAGACGCCATGGAGGTGTTTTCCGACTCCGAGTTGGGACTCTCCGTTCCAGAAGAGCAGCTCAAGCAGAAGCTCGACGACTTTGACATCGAGTCTGATGACCTCGCCCCGGCCCTGCCGCAGGGCTTGAGCCAGCACGAGCTCAACGACCTCTTGGATTTTTAGATGATAGTTATGACGTACGTCAATGGTACATTGCCCAAATAAGCCCTTTGTTCTATGTACATTTTTTGACTATTGCGTGGTGCACTCGGCCTGGGGCGGTGCTCTATGGGTATGCTGGGGCTCCTCGTACTCTGGCAATTGCGACCTCGTCACAATGGTGAAGTCTGCCACGTCGATGTTGGCGTCAAGAACCGCCTCCTCGTCAATGTGCTGCTTCTTGATGTCATGCTTGCTTTGTAGGTCGTTCGGCAAGAGGTTTTTAATCTGGAAAATATCGTTCTTCTCCAAATACCAATTGTCTTGGGGGAACTCCACCTCGATCTCAATATACAAGTCACCATGCGAGGGACCCGATGTAAACCATGACCGCTTTTGCACAATGGGCATGCCCTCGTTTTTTATCCGGATGAAGTCGTGCGGTCTCAACACCTTGCCCTTGGGGGTCTCGACCCTGAGCACCCGCCCGTCAAGATGCTTCACCACGTTGCGAGAAAACCCACACAAGGCATCCACGAGCGGGATCTTGTATTTGCAGTAGAGATCGTTGTGCACCCGCGTGAAGGTGGGGTGCTCCTCGCACGTGTAGTTGAGGATCACATCGCCCGTCTCCTTGCCCGGATATTCGTCCGATTCATGCTTCAACACGATGGAGCCGTTGTTGGCGCTGCCCTTGGCAATCTCGAACTCGAGGATCTTGGTTTCCTCCACCGTCTTGTCCCCCAAACACTTTTTGCACTTGTCCTTGCTTCTGTATAGTTTCCCCGACCCCTGACACTGCAGACAGTCGACGTATTCCTGCGAAATGAGGCCCGGCCCCACCCGCCGGATCTTGCGGACGGTACCCTCCCCGTCACACGCGGCACACTTTTTGGTGACGGCCTTTTTGCGGGCCCCCGTCCCCACACAGTGCGGACAGATGATATTTCTGGTCGAGGTGATCTTGACCGTCTTGCCGTTGAAGAGGTCCTCCAACGTCACCTTCACCTCAAGTTCGGCGTCCTCGGTGCGGTTGGCCCGGCGGGCGCCGTTGTTGTTCATGCCATTGAAGAAATTGAAAAAGTCGTCCCCCGCGTACTCGTGGCCGTCGTGGTACCCGTCAAACGGCTGGCTCGAGAAGTTCGGCACGCCCCCGGGTCCATCGGTGGTGCCGTATGTATCATATGCCTCTCTTTTTTGCTCGTCAATCAACACCTCGTAGGCCCGAGAGATTTCCTTGAACTTGATCTCGGCTTCCTCGCGGTCCTCTTCGCTCACTTTGTCCGGATGATACCTCAATGCCAACTTGCGGTAGGCCTTCTTGATGTCGGCCTTGGACGCCGTGGAGTCCACCTGGAGAATCTCGTAGAGATCAGACATGATGGTCGCGAAGTGGCAATTGGTTTTTCACGCGCTTACAAGATGACGTCAACAAACAAGGAAAAACTAGAGGAAAGGTCCTCAACTGTCGAACGGGTTCGTCTGTTGTCACGGCATCTTGACCTTTGTAAAAAGTTGGCAAAAAAATTTCGGTATGAACAGGATTCGAACCTGCGAGAGCAGAGCTCAAAAGGAGTTGCAAGACCTGCACCTTTCGCCTTAACCACTCGGCCATCATACCTACTATGCGACATTTCCAAAAAATGAAGAACATAACGTGAAGACAGACGAAATCCATGTCAATACAAAATGGACAAAAAAGGAGATGTGAGGAGGTTAATTTCACCGTTCAGAAACAGAGTGCCATCCCAGCTACTTTGACGGTTTGTAGGACACATAGCCTCGCATTGACCAAAAATTCGCACATTGGTTCCAAATCGGCAATATGTGAAAAATTACAAAATGAAAAGATACACTTGGAGTAAAGTAGTGCCCATATTTGCCCCTTCATCGTTTACTCCCACGTAGACTTCTCTAACCACCAAATCTCTCAAGTCGAGGTCCGTCTTTGGTGCCCCCTTGGGCGCTTACATAATGTGCGGGTAACGCGCGTACCGACCCCCAGTCGCAAATACAAACATCCAAGTGGTCTTTACTCGATAACCTGATAACAAAATGGTATGTCCCCCAACCCATAATTCATTACTAACTCGTCAAGTCTAGATCTGGGTATGTTCGGTGCATCCACCAATTGATCTCCTACTAACCTAGTGTTGCCGTTGCCGATGAATCCCTCACAGCCTTCAACGACTTGAAGTTGGGCAAGAAGTACAAGTTTGTCATTTTCGCCTTGAACGACAGCAAGACCGAGATTGTTGTTGACGAAACCTCCACCGAGAGCGACTACGACGCCTTTGTCGAGAAATTACCCGAGAACGAGTGTAAGTACGCCATCTACGACTTTGAGTACGAGATTGGTGGTGGCGAGGGCAAGAGATCCAAGATTGTCTTCTTCACTTGGTCTCCCGACACCGCCCCCATCAGATCCAAGATGGTGTACGCCTCGTCCAAGGACGCTTTGAGAAGAGCCCTCAACGGTGTTTCCACCGACATCCAGGGCACCGACTTTTCCGAGGTGGCCTACGAGTCTGTCTTGGAGAGAGTCAGCAAGGGTGCCGGCTCGCACTAAGTATGTAGTTCGTATGGCCGTGCCTCATATTCAGACATGAATGTATTTTTCCTACCCTGGACTTTTTTTCTCACAGTAAATCTACAAAACATATTTCTCCATACAAAGTGGTTTCCAGAGGTTTATTCTGATTTTCCCAATTCCTCTTCAAGAGCCCCGTGTGTTCTTGCCTTTCCAACTGAGTCCGACCTGGTTCTAGCCACGGCGAATTGGAAGTTATACAAGTCCTTCGAAGCTCCTCATCTGATAGGGCTCATCATTTCTTGATCCTCCCCCCTTCCCCTCTAACCTTCTCCCCCAACAAAATTGAGCATGCCCCCAGTCAAGCTTCCCAGAGCCACGCTCGAACAAAAGATCCAGGTGCTTGACTACTACCACGGATCCGGCCGCCCTCAGCTGGAGACGGTGGAGAAGTTCAAGAATGAAATCTCCATATCGACATCGTCGTTTAGCGAGTGGCTCAAGAACGAGGACGAGCTCCGCGAGCGGTTCAGCCAGTGTTCCGACTCCTCGTTGAAGAATAGCCGACGCAAGGTCAAGTACAAGTATGAGAAAATCAACCAGGCCATGGATTTATTGGTTAAGCACAAACTCGAGAAACATGAGCCCATCAACGAGCCGATTTTGCGAGAGCACTGGCTGATCTACGCCCACCAGTACGGCGTGGAGGACCCCAAGCGGTTGGTGGGGTTCAGCCACGGGTGGTTGTCCCAGTTTAAGAAGCGCCACGGGTTAAATCGAAAACGCATGAGCGGCAACACCGACGTGTCGCCGGCGGCCCGTGCCCAGGAACAAGTCCAGGCGCAGGTGCAAGCCCAGCAGGCCCAGGCGTCGACACTGTCAACGAATAGTCTTGTGCTTTCCAACGAAGAAAGCATTGGCCTCAACGTGTTGGGCCAAAACAACCAGGGGTCCGAGTTTGACGAGTTCAAGAAGCGGGACCACGCGTCGGCGTCGTCCAAGAGCGACTTCTCCACCAACGCGTTTGACCTCATGAACCCCCAAAAGAGCACATCCACCCAGGCATCAACAAAGGCATCCTCGTCCACCCCCACCACATCCGGCAATCAATTCAATCCTCAGGAGGGACTCAGTTTCTCCAACGGGCCGTCGCATTTGAACTTCAACTACTCTCTATATCAACAGCAACAAAGCCCCTCGGAGCAACCCAGCTCCCAATTTGCATCCAACTCGAGCGACCGCCACAACTACCAACAGCAGTTGAGGGCCCATTACGAGAAACAAAAACATCATTACGAGCAGCAGCAGGCCGACCACGCCCAGGCTCAGGCGCAAGCCCAAGCGCAGGCGCAAGCACAGGCCCAGGCCCAGGCGCAAGCGCAGGCCCACGACCAGC
Organism: Gaillardinia entomophila; assembly: GCA_030555945.1. Classification (NCBI taxonomy): domain Eukaryota; kingdom Fungi; phylum Ascomycota; class Pichiomycetes; order Serinales; family Metschnikowiaceae; genus Gaillardinia; species Gaillardinia entomophila. Next base: position 278,196 of record JANIVT010000002.1, on the reverse strand, counting down.
CCCACCTGCGTCTCACCCGGTCCAGCACCCGGAGCACCGTGCGCACCGCGCCGTCGCTCAGCTCGTCGCAGCCCATCAATGCATCCACGTTGCTGGCATCGGAACTCACGCCCTCCATCAGTGTGTCCGACATTGAGCGACTCTTCTACATCTTTGCCGACCGCTTCTTTAAGGAGCACCAGTACGAATACCCCCAGACGGTGAAGATTTTCCAGGAGTTTAAGGACCTGTTCTATGCGGAGCGTCTCATCAACCTTCGGTCTATGCAACAACAACAACAACAACAGCAGCAGCAGCAACAAGAGCAACAACAAATGTTCTCGTCGTCCATGAGCCGAGCCCAGGCACAGGCCCAGGCCCAGGCGCAGCAGCAGCTCCAGCAGCTTTCCGGCATTGACGACTTCTTCCTCCGTGCCACCAGCGTGCAGTCACCCGAGCTAATGACCCGGGAAACCGCCATCAGCGGTGAGGGGATCCAGCCGTCGCAGTCGGAGGCCAACGTGGTTGCAAACAACACGCGGAGCCGGTCGCTGCGCAACACGGCGGTGCTCACCAACGGCGTGACCAAGAAGCGGTGGAGCAAGAACCGCATGTCGTGAGGGTGTATTTAAAGTATGACGTAATGACTATGTGGAGAAGTGAAGCATCAGAAGGCGTTGGTGTAGTCAACTTCCTTGTTGAGGTAAAGATGGGTGACCTGGGATTCGAGAGTGTCCACCGGTTCCACCTGGACTTTGGCCTCGACCTTGGTGGATTTTCGGGGACAGTCGGCACAGTTGGCGCATTTCTTGGTGCCGTCGTCTAGCACGATTTCCCGTCCGCTGCCACATTCGTTGTCGGTGGAGACCTTTTTGTGAATGTGAGTATGGCCCGAGCCGCTGGGCCTGCGTCTGGCAAAACGAGGTTTTGCAATCCCTCCGTCCGGCACCGGGCCGGGGGCCTTGTTGATGAGGGTCACCGAGGGGTCGGGGTGTTTGGCGTATAAGTAGTTACGGAGCGCCATGGCGAATCGCACTTACTACGTGTGTTTATAATTACGGGGAGCACGGTGGAAACGTACGATTGGGTGGATTGTCATGCGATCGCACCACTTGTGCAGATGACGTCGGGGCCGACCGGCGGGCCCGTGCGCGAGGGACGGGTTTTTAGCACTTGTACGTAGAAGTCGCATATACTTTGGTTTCAATGATGCAATGAACGAATCTATTGTACATGCTTCTGATAACTGGAGCACCTGATTCCCACCAACATGATGCCAAAGGCAATGGACAAGAACTTGTACTTGAGGTGGTCGTCCACCATCTGCTGCTGGTTGGGCTCGGGCTTGGGCCCAAAGAGTAGGTGCTTGATGGACTCAAACACACTCGGGGGCACGGCCTCCTCAATGTCACTGAGCTCGGTGGTGTCAAACAGCGAGTCGGGCGACTCGTGGGGCACAAATACCTGCGACTTGTACTTTTTCGGTATGCGATCGGTGTGCTCGTCGTAGTTGAGGTAGTCGTTGATGCCCGACGAGAAGATGCGGTGGCTGTGGCGCTTGTTGTGCTTGAGAAAGCCGTAGTCGTCCTCGTCGTCGTCAATCTCAATACTGTCAATGAAGTCGCTTCTGAACGAAAAGCGCTCCTCCGAGCTGTTGACGTTCATGTAGAGATCACTGAGAGGAAGAAGGCCAACGCCAATGGGCCGCACAAACATCAGGCTGCGGTCGGCATCCCGGTTGTACTTCTTGGAAAGAATCGGGTTGATGGACACCAGCCGAAGCACCCGCTTCTTGTGGATGAGCATGTCGCGGGACTTCTCAATGAGCTTGGCGTCGGAATACTCCATCTTGCGCTTGTTGAGGTTGTTGAGAGACTGCTTGCTCGAGAGCTTCTTGATGTTCTTCTTTTGTTTCTGGAGCTCGAAGCCAATGTATGACAATAGCTTCTCGTTGTGGAGGCGGAGCGACTGGAGCTCGAACTTGAGCTTCATGATCTCCTGCTTGGTGATGTCGCTGTCTATGAGACTCGACCGCTTGGATGAGACGTTGGTGGTTGACGTGAGGAGCGAATTGCGGTTGGACTCACAGCCCCCGTTCAACTTGCAGAAGGCCGAATTGCGCCCCGCCTTGATGTCCTGTTCGTCCGCCTCGTCGATGATGTCGAACTTGTTGTGCTCCCGCTCGGGGAGCGAGCTGCTGCGCATGCTCTCGGGCTGCTCGAACTCCACCTTGATGGGCACAATGTCGTGTGAGTTGTAGCGAGAGTGGGTGGGCTTGGCGGTGGAGTACCGCTTCTGCGTCTTGGTTTGCGAGGCGTCGATGTCAAAGAATGACGTGGCGTTGGCGTTGGTGAGCTTGAGGGGCAGAAGCACAAACTCACTCTCGTCAATCAATGGCGACGTGGTGTTGGACTTGAGGTGCACCGGTAGCGAGCGGCGCTGCACCGCCTTGACTTGTGGATCGGGCGAGGGCGGGAATTGTGCTGGAGGAGGTGGGAATTGGAACTGGGGGGATACTTGAATCAGCTCGTCCGCCACGTACGACGGCTTGATGGGAGAAGAGGACTCGAGCTTGTTGTGCTGTAGGTCGTCCACTAAACAACTGAGCATCTGGGATTGTTGCTGGTCACTCTCTTCGTCGGATTCTTCGTCCATGTACACGTTGTGGATGATGCTATTTCGCAGATCGTACTCGTGGACGTGGCTTTCCCGTTCTGCCTCCTTGGTGAGATATTCCACCTGATCAATGAGCACGAGCTTGGAGTTCTTTTCGAGCTCGTAGTTGCTCTGGAGAATGCGGTAGTCCTTTAGAAGCTTGTTGTACTTTTCGACATCTTCATCAGGGGCATTGGGTCGTAGCAGAAGCTCGTCTCTTTCTCGTGTGAGCACCGCCACCTTCTGTTCGAGCTCATCGATGATGGCCTTGTAGTATTGCAATTCTCGTTCAAAGAGCTCCTTGTTGTTGGAGTAGTCTGCCTCCATCTTTTTCACCAAGGCCTCGGAGTTACGTAGCTTCTCCTTGTGCTCCTCAATCTGCTTTGCTTGGACATCGAGGTCATACTCGAGCTGGTGGTAGTTGTTGGTGAGTTCGTTGTTAGAGCGAAGGGCCTCGATGTAGTGGCGCTCGAGTTTTTTGTATTCCTTCTGGAGGGACTGGAACGCCGAGGAGCCATTGATGCTGCCACTGCTGGCCATGGATCGGAGACTTCGGGACTTGGTGGATGGGCTGGACCGCGAGGGCGAGGGCGAACGCGAGGTGTTGACGTTGCTATTCCGTAGGGGTGATAATGAGGGAGGAGTGACGGGAGCCGACTTGGGTATTATAGGCGGGAAAACATTCTCCTTGTCTTGGAGTTCCATGCTGTAGCCAATTGTGGGTTGTAAGGTGCGGTTGTAAGGAGAGTGGGCGGCCCTGAAGTTTAAAGGAATGACAGCGTGGGTTGTGGGGCAAAAGAAGATGTGATTGGCCGCGATGAACAATCGCTCGGTGGTTGTTGTGAATGGGTTGATGTTTGTTTGTTTGTGTCCCGATTGGGACGCACGCCATTAGCTAAGAAATTAGGTAAGCGGTTACATAAGCGAGCGATAGGCGTTATCTCGGAAACTGCCGAAGTGTGGAGCGAATAAAAGTTCGCAATTCCCCCATTGTCGACAATGGTTTCCAACATCAGCGAGAAGGACTTCTACACCAAGATCGTCAGCAACTACACCGATGTCATTGGCGAGAAGCTCGGCGGCAAGGTGCTCTCGTTCTCGGACGAGTGGTTTGCAGCCGCAGAGAACTTGATCAAGCCCAAAGCGCCGATCCGCGATGCAACCAGATTCACCTATGCTGGAGCGTGGTACGATGGTTGGGAGACAAGAAGACACAACACCGAGGAGGCGGACTGGGTCATCTTCAAGACGGGCGTGGCGCTGGCCAAGATCATCGGGGTGGAGGTGGATACCGCCTTCTTCAACGGGAACCATGCCCCTCATATTTCGGTGGAGGGAGCGTTTCTAGGCGACGATAAGGTCGAGGATGCCCAATGGGAAACCATCATCGACAAGGTGGAGTGTGGGCCCTCGCAAAGACACTTTTTTGTCAGAGACACCATCACCGAGGCCAGCTACACCCACATTCGGTTGAAGATGTATCCCGACGGCGGCATAGCGCGGTTCCGCGTCTACGGCACGGTTGTCGCGGTGTACCCCAAGGACTTGTCGACGGTGTTGGACTTGGCCTCGGTGAAGAACGGTGCTGTGGCCATCAAGGTGTCGGACCAGCACTTTGGGTCTGCCGACAACTTGTTGTTGCCCGGGCGAGGCGTGGACATGTCTGATGGGTGGGAGACCACGAGATCACGCACCCCGGGCCACGTGGACTGGGTGGTGATCCGCTTGGGCACGCTTGCCAAGGTGCAGAAGGTGGTGATTGACACGGCGCACTTCCGGGGTAATTTCCCGCAAAAGGTCAACGTCAAGGGCATATACTCAAAGACGGACGACGTGCCGGCGTTTGACTCGGACCAGTGGGGCGTGCTCGTGCCCGACTCCAAGACGGGTCCCGACAAGGAGCACGAGTACGCCATCGACAGTCCCGCGGTGATTTCGCATGTGTTGGTGACCATCATTCCCGATGGCGGTGTGAAGCGTGTCCGTGTCTTTGGCACCATCGAGGCAGGAGCCCATGAATAAATATCGTGCTCATTAAAAGTTTAGCTCATTCTTTAGCCGGTAGTCATTGTGGACCGCGAATGTTGGATCAGGTCATCGCGTGCTTGCACCAACGCATACCGCCGGCGGAGTTTGTGGGCCGGCTTGGGAGTGATGCCACGTCATACGAGAGCCAAGAGGCGATGTTGCTGGTGTTGGAGGAGATTGCTAAACACAATGCATTTTACGTCAAGACGTTTCTCAAGCCGTACATGAGGCTCATCGAGCGCTCGGGCGAAGTGGCGGACGGGATGTACGAGCTTTGTTGCGACGAGCGGGTACTTGGGGCCGTCGACGACGCCACGCTCGTCGATGTTGTTCGGTACCCGGTGGGAGGGTTTGGTACCACCGGCCCCACCATTTGCATCAAGGAACAGCCCCGGCTTATACTGGGGCAGGGCACCACGGGACTACGAACCTGGGAAGCGGCCCTCTTTCTTGCCAACTATCTTGGCAACTACAACCTTTGTGGAAAGACCGTCTGTGAGTTGGGAGCCGGTACCGGGCTTGTGTCGTTGGCCATTCTCAAAACGCAGGCGCAAGTCAATGTCGTGTTGACCGATGGCGATGCCAGCTTGATCCACAACCTCCACGACACCTTCGTGTTGAATGGCATTGCCCCCGCCCGGAGCCAGCAGCTATTATGGGGCACCACCACGCGTGGGTCGCCCGACTTCATCCAGCCGGTTCCCCACGCCGACATTGTTGTTGCCGCCGACGTCACCTACGACACGAGCATACTCCCCCAGCTAGTTGCCACCATTGGCGATTTCCTTGCATGTGGCACCGAACGGGTCATAATCGCAGCCACCGTGCGCAACGCCGAAACCACCCACGCTTTCGAGCGCCTACTTGCGCCCTATAGCTGGAGCATCGAGCACATGTGTGAGGACCCCCACGCCATCGGCACACCGTACTTCCGGGCGGGTACCGCCCCCATCAAGGTGTACACGATCCAGACCGGGGGCGCGGAGTAGTACGCGCACCAATTGCATCGGGCGCATTTCATTGGTTGTCGTGCCATTCCCGACCACCGAGTGCCAAAAGTGAGAATCAACAATTTTTTAGTGCTAGACAGCAAATAAGTACCATGGCCGTCCCCAGATTCCAAACCCCATTGCTTAAGTACTACTGGCCCTTCGCCGCTGGTGGTATGTATTAGGAGAAGAGAGAAAAGGAGGGAGAGTGGATTGACTCAATGGGGAAGAACAACGCACCGACACAACGAAAAGAGGACCAAAACGAAACCCAACAAGAGGACCAAAACGAAACCAAACAAGAGGACAGAACAAGATTTCACAGCAACAGCTTCCAATCCACGAACAAAGTGCTCACATGCCAATCGACCATGGTCAGCCATCCCAATTGTTCGTCACACTCACCAACTCGCCGTCCCAATTCATTTCTCTTCGTCCGCATCACTTACTAACTTCAGCCACCATCACCTACTACCTCATCTGGAAGGGCGCCAACGCGTCCATGAACTCCGACGAGTTCATCAACGACCCAAGACACCCAAGATTTGCCGCTGGTGGTAAGTTCATCGACTTGGAGAAGAGAGATTAAGCATATAGTATACACAAGCTTGAAGAGAAGTAGCCGATTGAGCGCATGGACGCATGAGTGAAAGTGCTTGAAACAAGGGCTAGAATTGTGCCTCGGAAACGTGCCCATAATTTGGGCCTAAGAATCGTGCTTACACGAGAGAAGGTTAAGTCCCTGGTTGTCCACACGTCACCTACAGGCACTACGAGGGCGCCTGCACCGGTCTTTATCGGCGGATATTTACGCAAAGATGCTTAGGCGGATTGGGGTTGGAATGACATTCGGCCCGCGCAGCCGCTTGGCGATGAAAGCTTAAGTTTAAGAGCCGTTCGTCAAGGTCTGGGTCTTCCACCACGACACCTCGTAGTATTGCGTGGGGGACAATGTAGCCTAGGCAGGTGGCAGCCTCGAGGACGTTGGGCGGTTGCGAAGGAAAAAGTCTGGCGGACGCTTGACGGAAAGGGGAAAAATTAATTGAGAACAATGTGCGAGAGATACTTGCCTGCAAGCATTTTTCATCACCGGCATTGTGCCACTTACTTATAAGCGGAGCCGTCCCCCTTCATTAGTGACCACCAGTGACTTCCAGTGTCATCACTTGTTGAAACAGTCTCATTCACCACAAATCGGCGGACCCTCGCCTCACATTCGGCTCTAATCGTCTAGCGCAAATCTGTCGTGATCAAAATTTCCACCTTCTTATACCCTTGACATGGCCGACGATTCAGTCATGAGTTCCCCGGCTGAAAAGACCACCCAGCACACCACCGAGGACGACTTCCATCGCGTCGACTCCCATAATACCTTCAACTCGTATGGGTCCGACCAATACTCGTACTACTCCGAGTACGAGGAGTCCAACATCTTCCGCCGCATGGTCGACTCCTTCAAGCCCTACGACTACTCGCTTCTTCCCAACATGCTCAATCCCACCCAGAGTGGCGGCTCCGGGGACACGGGGGAGTATTCGCAGCCCATCCGGGCCAAGGATCCCAAGCAACACCCCTACCATCCCCAGTTCGACTACTCGCGCCTCACCGAGTTGGAGCGGGCCGCCATCGTCACCTCCACCGCGCCGTTGACGCGGTCGCTCAAGGCCAGACACCTTTCCATGATCAGTGTGAGTTCGTCCATCGGCCTCGGTCTCTGGGTCGGCACCGGGTCCGCGTTGAGCTCCGCGGGGCCCTTGGGCCTCTTGCTTGTGTGGTTGTTTGTGTCGTCCATCATCTACGTCACCATGTCGTCGTTGGCGGAAATGGCAGCAACCTTCCCCGTGTCCGGGTCCTTCGTCACCTACAACACCTTTTTCGTTGATTCTTCCTACAACTTTGCCATGGCGTGGAACTACGCCATGCAGTGGTTGGTGACCATGCCCTTGGAGCTCGTGGCAGCGGCCATCACCATCGACTACTGGAACCCCGGCGTCAACAAGGCGGTGTTTGTCGCCATCTTCTACCTCATCATTCTCGTGGTCAATCTCTTTGGCGTCAAGGGCTACGGCGAGGTCGAGTCCGTCTTCAGCGTGGTCAAGATTGCCGCCGTGGTGGGGTTCCTCATTTTGAGTGTGATCTTGGTATGTGGAGGCGGGCCCACCCACGACTTCATTGGCGGACGCAACTGGCACGAGCCCGAGGGCGGAATGTTCAACAGCGTGTCGCCCTTCAAAAACATGTGCTCCACCATCTTCACCGCGGCATTCAGCTACGCTGGAGTCGAGTTGTATGGGTTGGCGTCTGCCGAGACCCAGAACCCGCTCAGAAGCATCCACAAGAGTAAGAAGAACTTGGTCTACTACGTGTTGGTGTTCTACATCTTGGCGGTGTTGATGGTGGGGTTGCTTGTTAGCTACAAGTCGCCCGAGCTCATTGGCAGCGGCCTGGCGGCGGCCGCCGGAGTCGACGTCAACGTGTCGCCCTTTGTCATTGCCATCCGGGCGGCCAAGATCCCCGTGCTCCCCTCCATCATGAACGCGGTGATTATCATCACCACGTTGTCCATTGGCAACTCGTCGGTGTACGGCTCGTCGAGAACGCTTGCCGCGTTGGGAGCTTTGAGACAGGGGCCCCGCATCCTCGGGTACATTGACCGCAACGGGCGCCCGCTCGTGGCGTTGGCCATCCAGTTTGTGTTTGGGCTTCTTTGTTTCCTCGTGGCGTCGCCCAACGAGGGCCAGACCATCGACGTGTTCCAGTGGATGTTGAGTATCTCCGGGTTGGGGTCGCTCCTCACGTACTTCTCCATCTGTCTCTGTCACATTCGGTTCAGAAGTGCGTTGCGGTCCAGAGCAAGAGAGCCCAAGGACGAGTTGGTGTACTGTGCCAGCGTGTATGGGTCGTACTACGGGCTCGTCACCATTCCCATCATCATGGGGTTGCAGTTCTGGGCGTCGCTCTTCCCGGCCGGCAACGGAGGCAAGGCCGACCTCGAGAGCTTCTTCATGAGCTACTTGGGCGGGTTTGTGATTTTGGCCTTCTACATTGCCCACAAGGTGTATGCGTGGTGGTTTATGAACATTCCCCTCACCAAGTTCTACCTCACCAACGAGGAAATCAACGTGGACGCGGGGAGAAGAGACATTGATTTGGAGGTGATTAAGCAGGAGATGGCCGAGGAGAGAATGGCGTTGCGCGAGCGGCTGATTTTCGTCCGTATCTTCAAGTTCTTCTGTTAATGTGTGATGAATGTAAATTAGTGGTAAGCAGAGTAGAGGTTAAGGGATTAGCGAAGAGACGACATGAGCCCATTCAGAGGGCATATAGGGTTGGCACTTGTATAATCGTGGTAACTATTATCTTATGATAAGAGGGCCGGAGTGCATACAAATAACCGATTCGCCGAAAAGTGTGGCCGATCACCTGAAAAAAATGGTTGCGAAGTCGACTTCTCCTCCAATTTTCACCTGGTCCGGTGGTTGCACCCGCCCGCCCAAGGCGGTTGATCCCGGCCGTCATCACAGAATAGGAGGCTCAGGGGTCAATCTCCATTGCCCGGATCAAGCCGAGCGGGATTGTAAAGTTAGTCCCGAGACAATGGCAAACGATAAGGCGCATATTCTGGTATGCGCCAACAAAGCCATGAGACATGGGGTGTCCTGACACCATGCCGACACTCTCGTAACCCTGTATTGACTAACTAACCGTACCCAAATCAAATCGTAAGACATTACCCGTGGACCTTCAGTATCACTGAGGACCGAGGTTCACCAACCACTTTCTATAGTTTGACAAAATCAACTCGTGGTTGTCCTCGAGAGAGGTGGCCATCTCCTCTCGCACAATTGGCCCCGCGTTCCCTGTGTATGTGTAGGAGGACTCCTTACAAGGAAGAGAAGGAGCATGGGTATTCTTGCAAATGGCACATTCATAAAGGAAGGGCAGCGTCACCGACACCACCGACGACCGCAGCAGCACGTCCCACCGGGGGGTGGCGGGCTCGTCTTCAAAGTCGAACTCGTAGTCGTAGTTGTACTCTCGTTGCTCCGATTCGGATGACAATTGGCATGCCTGGTAGTCTTCTAGCTGGCATTCCTCACAGCAGTAGATGGATCCGGGAGCACATGGCCGGCCATGGCTCAGACAGTAGTCTTGGAACATAGTGGAGAATGAAAGTTGTGGAAAAAAATGTTTATATATGTAGCCCGCTTGACAACCTTCCCCGTGAGCCACCACCACACCCCATAGTAACCACAAAAAAAAAACCCTGGGCCACCACGGCGCAACCTGTGTGGCTACGACAACCATGCCGACCGTGGTGGTGGTGACCGGGGACCGTGTCTGTGGCCAGCCTGGCCAGCCAGACCAGGTGGGCCCACGGGTATAACCACTATAATGCTACCTGCCAAATCCGGAACCTGCATGGTCAAATCAATCTGAGATGGCACTGCACATGGCGGCCCTCCCCTCATACCAACACGAGTGCGCGTATACTGTTGACCATGATTCACTCTTTCCACATCTTTGATCGTCATTGCAATTGTATATACAGCCGAGACTTTGGCAGCGACCACATCAACAAGACCAACAACTCCGATGCGTCCAAGTTGCTCTTTGGCATCATCTACTCGCTCAAGAACATTCTGTCCAAGCTAGCGGGCTCCGACACTAACACCAACCACCTCAAGTCCTTCTCCACCAGCAAGTTCCGCATCCACTTTCACGAGACCGCCACCAACCTCAAGTTCGTGCTTGTGTCGGACGTGGACGTGGACAACCTCCAGCCCGTGCTCTGGGAGCTCTACTCCAACCACTACGTGACCCATATTTCCATGAACTACCTCAGTCCGGTGGACTTCAAGACGGAGAATGACAAAATCAACAACGGCGCCTTCATCACCCTGACGGACGCCTACCTCAAGGCCCTTGCCGGTTGATTCTTGGTATCGGCGCGCCGATGGGTGCCGATGGTGTCTGGGTCGGCGTCCCGTGCGGCCCTTGGCAGGTTATCGCCGCGCCATCGCGCGTGCGGTACGGGTCGATTGCTTTCGGCCCGCTACGTCTGCAACCATGCAAACGTATAAATCACCCAGTTCCCACTCAAAAATCCACCATGGATCCTCGCCCCACAATCTTTACCTCTCTTTCAGATGAGGTCAACTTGGTGTTTGCCGTGTTCATGGCGCAGTTCCTCACCCAGGGCAGCATCACCATGTCCCTCAGCACCATGAACTTGGTGTTGGACGACTTCGAGGCCCACCTGGCCGCCCCCATCGACGGCTCGCTCCGCGTGTGGTTCATGGGCTCGTTTGCCTTGACCGTGGGCACCTTCATCCTTGTGTCGGGATGCCTTGGCGACATCTTTGGCTTGAAGCGGGTGTTCCTCGTGGGCTGGGCGTGGTGCTCCATATGGTCGCTCATCACCGGGTTGTCGGGCTACGTCAATGTCGTGTTCTTTATTGTGTGCCGCGCGTTCCAGGGCATTGGCTTTGCGTTGTTGTTGCCCTGTGGCATGGGCATTCTTGGCTCGTGCTACCCCAGCGGCACCCGCAAAAACCTCGCCTTTGGCTGCGTGGGCGCCGCGGGCCCCATTGGCGCCGCCGTGGGCTGTATCATGGCGGCCGTTGTCGGTCAGAAAACCTCCTGGCCCTGGGAGTTCTACCTCCTCGCCATCGTGTGCCTCCTCCTCGGAGTGTTGTCAATCTGGGCCATTCCCTCGCTTCCCTCCACCCACACCGAGTCTCCTTACACCCGGTTCAAGTCGTTTGACTTCCTTGGATGCTCGCTAGGAATTTCCGGCCTCGTGCTCTTCAACTTTGTGTGGAACCAGGCCCCCATTGTCGGCTGGCACACCCCCTACATCATTGCGCTCTTGGTTGTGTCCGTGCTTCTCATTGCCACGTTCTTCCTTGTTGAGCTCAAGGTCGCCACCAACCCGTTGTTGCCCCGGGCCGTTTTCAACTATAAAATCGGCCTCCTTCTCGCATGCATCATGTTTGGCTGGGGCTCCTTTGGCGTGTGGCAGTACTACTACTGGAACACCATCCTCAACTTCCGCAACTACTCCGCCATCCAGGGCTCTCTCACCTACATCCCCTTTGGGCTCGTTGGGGTGGTGGCGGCGTTCCTCTGCACCACCATCATTTCCCACATCAAGCCCTCCTTCATCATATTGGCCGCGTCGCTCGCCTTCATGTCGGGATGCATCATGCTCTCGTGCATGCCCGTGCACCAGTCGTTCTTTCGTGTTTCGTTTGGTCAGATGCTCATATTGGCGTGGGGCATGGACCTCAGTTTTCCTGCGGCGTCCCTCATTCTCTCGGACTTTCTTCCCCAGCACCACCAGGGCATGGCGGGAAGCTTGGTGTCCACCGTCATCAACTACTCGGTGTCGTTGTTCCTTGGCATCGCCAGTGCGGTGGAGGCAGAGACCTTGCATCGGGTGCACGATGAGCTCCGCAGCTACCGTGCCGCGGAGTATTTTGGCATTGGGGTGGCGGGCCTCGCCGTCGTGTGCTCGGTGGTTTTCATCATCGTCCAGTACGCATCCCACGACGCCGGGGGAACCTTCTCTCCGACATCCACGGAAACAGAAAAGGTGTAGACTAGAATATAGTTGCAAAAGCTGGTGCGCGCACGCCGCACGCGATCCTCGAAGTCGACTTTTCATCCCGGTCCACCACCCGTCCTCCACGCATCCATCAATCTCGCGAGCCTCGTGTGTTTCGGTTGTCGAGAGTCCTCATTGCCGTCTCGCCCCGTCCCTCTTTTTCCCCGCCGATTCTAGTCGCTCAGAATGTCGATTGCACCCAAAACAGGAAAGCACTTTGAGCTCGAACAACTAATACGAGAGTTCCAGACCAAACTAGGGCCCAATTGGGACAAGTACCATGAGACCCTCAGCTTGTTTTTGGTGGGCAAACTCTCGCGTGCCGAGTTGGTTCAAGAGATTGTCCCCATTCTCAAAGATGGGTTGGTGAAATACCACAACAAGTTGTTACTCATCAACTTTGCCAACTCGCTCAAGGACGGCCCCATGGACTTCCAGAACGAGTTTGCGTCCTTCTGGAACAAAAAGGCCAAGACGAAAAACGTTCGCTCTTCCCAGTACGAGCGCTTCAAGCAGAACATCATTGGGTTGCCCATTCGAGAACGAAGAAGAATCCGAAACATCACCCGAGAATCAGGAAAGAAGGCCAAACTCTCTGCATCCATCACCCTCACCCGGCATGCTCTTTTACCGAAAATACCCATGATCCAGGACAAGGAACAACAACAACTCCAGGTGAACAACCTAGTCCAGTGGCAGCAGGACGTGGTCAACGGCATCAACAACCCCATTTGCACGGAGAACTTCGAGTTGCCCGACACCGACCACCTCTCGCGGCGAGTACTCATGACCATGCGGGAATACGGGCTCACAGGTGAGCTCAACTCGCAGGTGCTTGATGTCATTTCGCTCGGGTTGGAGTCGCATCTCGCCAACATCATCGAGACGGCCATCGACGTGGCCAAGTACCGAGAGACAAAGTACACCAGCAACGAGTTTCTCACGGCCAAGGAGGGCGACGCCAAGCGCCCCAAGGTCGACGACGTCAAGCGGCCGGAAACCACCCTCAACATCGATGATTTGTACAACACCCTCGAGATGTTCCCGCACTTGATCGAGCCCGGCGGGCCCAAGTACCGGCTCTCGAGCGTGATGCTCCAGAACGACGACATGATGGCCCAAGCGCCCTACGACCTCCCGCCGCGCTTGGAGCCCGTGGACCCGTTGCCCATTGAGGCCGACAAACCAGTAAAAAAGGAGGATGCAAAGGACAAGGAAACCACCCACATTGGCACCACCGACGAGCTCAAGTGGGTGCTCCACGACCTCATCTCCACGATGTAGCCTTAGTGACGATTACATGTACTATACAGTTATGCTGTTTACGAGGGTGAGTGCCTCGAGAAGGGGGGCCGATGGTTTGGTGAAAGTGGCTGCCACAAGCACCTTGGACGACGCGAGGGCCCGTTGTATCTGTTGCGAGAAGGTGGAGCCGTCTTCCCGGAGCACCTGCGCTTGTTGTTGATGGTCGAGGTGGGTCACGTCGATGAGCGAGAGCGCAGACTCAAAGTGCTTGCCGGACAGACTTTGGCCCGTCACCTCAATGTTGTTTGGGTTGCGGGTGACGGTAAACTGCCAATTGGGAATGTCGGTGCTGGTGTACATGGCATGGGCCCGCTCGAGCGTTTGCAGCACGGGCGACGACTCACCAGTGAAGACAATGGTGACGTTGGATCCGCTCATCACTGTTTTTAGTAAACACAGAAACTCGTCAATGAGCTCACTCGGTGTGGTGACTTTGCTGAAGGAGTACGACGTTCCGTGGGCCACCAATGTGTTCTCCTGTGCCGGCAGGGGAATGGCAACATACACCCGGACCCGTCGCTCTAGCTCCATGATTTGATTCTCCAAGATCCGCCGCTGCCGAGTGCTGGCGGCGGTCTTTTGCGAAACCTCGCTGTGTGTGTGTTTCATGGCGTTGTACTTTGCATCCCACGAGTCGAACGTGTGCTTGACCAGACCCACCTCTGCCTCTGCTTCCTGCAACGCCGCCCGTAGCTCGGCGTGTCGGGCCTGGTAGTTGGTGGTGGTGTGGTGGGCCTGCTCGTGCGACGCCTCGAGGCGGTTGATTTCAGTTTGACAGTCTTCAATCTTGCGCTCCATTGCCTCCAATTGGGCCTTGGCGTGGAGTAAAGCCTCGCTTCGCTGGGTGTGCTGCTTTGAGAGTTGATCCACCTCCAGTGTCTTGGTCTCGAGGTACTGCGCCACCTCCGCCTTGAGCGCGTCCGCCTCTTTCCTCAAGACGTCGTGCTTGGCCGCCTTGGCCTCTTCGAGCTGGCCATGGAGCTCTTTTTCTTGTTGCTCAAGCTCGTGTATCTCTCTCACCAACTCTTCATCGTTGTACTCCCGCACCAACTTGAGCTCGTCCTCAAGCTGGAACCTCGCCTCGTTGTACTCATCATTATACTTGTTGGAGATTTCCCGAAGCTTGATGTCCACCATGCGCTCGCGGCTGGCCACGTTCTTCATCACCATGTCGCCCCGCCACTCGAACTTCTGCTGAAGACGGTCAATCTCCGCCTGCACCTCCACCAACTTGTGCAGCAACCGCTTGTGGTCGCGACGGAGGTCGTCGGTGTCGTTCTCCAACTCATGGTGCTTGGCCCTCAACTCACTCAACTCCTTCTCTCGAGAGTCGGGGATGCGGATCTTCTGCTCCAATCTGGACTTGACATGGGCGAGACTGCGCTGGAGGTCGGCCTTGGTTGTCATTCGTCGTTTTGGCACGGGGATCTGGCTGGGTTTGGTGATCCTCACGGCGTCAAACTCTAGCTTCGGGTGACTCTCGACATTGGAGATCTCCCCGAGCACCTTTCGCCTCTTGTCAGGACTTGACATATCTGACACAGCAAGTTGTGTGACTTTTGTTTTGACTTGGTAGTAGGTAAACACAAACAATGCGCGAGCTTTGGCGATGCCGGTCATATACTTAGTTATATACAATGTCGAATGTATGACCAATGGTTCGCTAGTTGAAATCCTTGGACTGCAAGTTTCTGGTCATGGCGGGTAATGCTATTCTGATGCCATCGAGCTCCTTGGTCATAATCACCTGGCACCCCAAGCGGGACGTTTCCGTGAGTCCAAATGCAAGGTCCAACATGTCGTTCTCGTCGTCGTCGGGCTCGGGGATCTCGTCGTAGAACTCGGGGTCAACGATAATGTGGCAGGTGGAACACGCACACAGACCGCCGCATGCACCCTCCATGTCAAGATTGTACGCCTGCGCTATATCTAGGAGATTGTCGCCCTCGGCCACCTCGAAGGTGTGCTGGGCGCCGTCTTTGGTGATGAAAGTGATGTGGAGCTCTTCGCCGGGCTTGGGGGTGTGGATGTGTCCGTGGAACCGGACCGGCGATGAATGAAGCGGACGAACACCGGGTGGAGCTAGCCGGGGGCGAGGTACAAACCTCATAGGAGGTCGCACCACGCGTTGGGCCATGGTCTTGGCAATGTGTCTGAACATGGTGGAGGATGAATATGCGATGATGGTTTTTCAGCGTCCTATGAAAAATTGAGCATTACAAATTACACTACACACCCAAAACACACTTGGCGCCATGGCGGCGGGCCAGCCTCAGAAAAACTTGCTGGCAAGAACAAGGAAGATGAGAATGATCAACACCCCAATGATGGCGTAGCTCAAGAACTTGTTGGCGGTGATGCGCCGGGACATGGTCTTCAACGTCTGGATCGACTTGTCGACGTAATTGTCTGCCGATTGAAGGGTGTTGCGTGAGTAAGAAATCTGCTCCCGCTGGGCACGCAAGTCGTCGAGGATGTTGCCGCCAATGTTTTCCGTCTCAAGAGCAATGCGCTGGCTGTCTCGCAATCTCTCGGACGATCTCTCGAGCGACGACGTGTTGTTCAACAACTGTCTTCTCTGTGACTCGTTGGCGTCGCCGTCGTCGTCGGTGTACCGGTTGCCAAAGAGCTCCGACTTGTCCTGGTCATCAAGGAGTTTGCGCAATTGCGCCTTGCTCTGATCCACCTGGGTCTTGTAGTTGCGTATCCTGGCATTGTATGAAGATCTCTGGTCCGAGGGGAGGTTCTGCACCTCGATATTCATCTGGTCCAACACCTCCAACGCCTCGTCGGTGGCACTTTCTATCGCTTTGAGATGATTTCTCCGTTGGCCTGAATTAGTCTTTGTTTGTGTTGTTCACTCACATACCTGCATCGGCAGATGTCGCCTGCGACAACTTGGACTTGGCCTCCTGGAGGGCCAATTGCACGTCACTCTCGTAGGTTTCGAATAACTCGGACATGTATTTAGGGATTGGGTGACCGCGGGCGCTTATGTAATCACGTCTGGGCCTCGATCTCGTCGCCCAGCACGTCGTCCTCGTTGCGGTGCTTGTACTTGTGGAAGGCGGCCTTGATCTGATTGACCAAGTCCTCGTCGGCGCCGGACTCGTACGACCCGCGAGACAACGTGGGCGTGAGGTCGCTGCCTTCCTCTTGTCTGCGATTTGCAAGCAAGTTGGGGATGGCGGCCCGCTCCTGGCTCTCCGTCTCTTCATCGTCAAGGTCCAACGCATGCACCGTCAAGTTGAGGAGCGACTTGCCCGATCTTCTGCGCATCAACCGGCCCGGGAAGGGCCCACTCTTGGGCAAGTACTGTCTGATGACATCGTCGTCGCTGTTGGTTGCCTCGCTGCTGTGGAGGAAGATGGACGAGCGGTTCTGTCTCGGCGTACGTGGAGTCTTGGGGATACGGCACGACGTTCCGTTGTCGTGGATCCATTTTGCAACCACGGCGGTCCACCCACACTGGTGCGACGCCCCGAGACCACGCCCGGTATCACCGTCAAAGTACTCGTAGAACGGCACGTAGTCCTTAAATAAGGGGTCCTGGTTGATGAGGTCGTTGCCTCCGTTACACGCCCTGTTTCCGGCCTCATCGGGGAGAAACAAGTGGATCAACCGGTGCTGGATCTCCTGGGCACACTGAGCAAGATTGAGGTAATCGCCCGAGCCCTTGGGGCATTCGACCTTGAGGTCAGACCCATAATAAAGGTAAAACCTCTGCAACGCCTCGACAAGCAAAAAGTTGACGGGGAACCAGATGGGCCCTCGCCAGTTGGAGTTTCCCCCGAACGTGCCCGAGTCCGACTCGCCCGGCAAATACTTGACAAAGTACTTTTGGCCGTGCACCTCCATCTCGAACGGGTGTTCCTCGTGGTACTTGGACATGGACCGGATGCCGTAGCTCGACAAGAACTCGTCTTCGTCCAACATCTTCTCGAGAATGGCCACCAACCGCTCCTTGTTCACCAAGGCAAGCAAGAGCCGCTCGCCCACTCCTCGCGTCGACATGGAGGCGATGTTGCGCTCAGCCACGCCTTTGCGGTTCTCGATAAACCAGTCAAGTCTCTTCTTGAACGAAGGGAACCGCTCCAAGAGCTCGGGCTCGAGCGTGAGCGAGGCATAGAGCGGGATCAAGCCCACCATCGACCGGATGGGAAGAAGGTGGCTGTGGCCACCCTCGTACTTGATGGCGTCGTAGTAGAACTTGTCGGTGTCGTCCCAAAGCGAGTACTCTGTCGCCTCCTTATCCCCCTCATTGGCGCCCTTGTAGGACATGGCATCGGCAATGAGCAAAAAGTGCTCAAAGAACTTGGACGCAATGTTCTCGTACACCGGTCTGGTCTTGGCCAACTCCAAGGCAATGTTCAACATCTGCAACGAGAAGAACGCCATCCACCCGGTGGAGTCTGCTTGCTCAAGACTTCCTCCGGTGGGGAGGGGTTCCGACCGGTTGAACACACCGATGTTGTCGAGACCAAGGAACCCTCCGTCAAAGAGGTTATTGCCATCCACGTCCTTTTGGTTGACCCACCACGTGAAATTCAACAAGAGCTTCTGGAACACCTTCTCCAAGAAGTCAAGGTCCTCGACACCGTACATCTTGCGCTCAATCTTGAACACACGGTACGTGGACCACGCGTGCACGGGCGGGTTGACGTCACTGAAATTCCACTCGTACGCGGGCAACTGTCCGTTGGGATGCATGTACCACTCTCTCGTCAACAAGTCAAGCTGTTTCTTGGCGAAGTCAGGGTCAATCATGGCAAGCGGAATGCAGTGGAAGGCGGTGTCCCACGCAGCAAAGAATGGGTACTCCCATTTGTCCGGCAACGACAACACGTCGTCGATGTAGAGGTGCTTCCAGTCCTTGTTGCGGCCGTTGGCTCTGTTCTCCGGCGGAGCAGGCGTGTTGGGGTCTCCGCCCAGCCAGTAACTGTGGACAAAATGGTAGAACTGCTTTGTCCAGAGCAACCCGGCAAACGCCTGTCTCTGGATCTGTCTGAGATCGTCGCTGATTGGCAACGGCGAAACCTTCCAGTAGAATGCGTCGGCTTCGTCCTGGCGCCGGGCAAACACCTCGTCGAACTCGATCTCGTCGATTTCCTCGTTCTTGCGAGAGAGCTTGTATCTGATGGTGACATAATCACCGGGAGGCACGCCGCCCAGCTCGTTAAAGGCAAACCACGCGGCGAACTTGGTGCCCGAGCCCTCGGGGTTGGTGGCGTCCTCTCTCTTTTCGACAATATGATCATGAAACGCGTCCTTCACGTACTTGTGCTTGTTGGGCTGGTTGTACAAGCGCTGGGTGTTAGTTTCGTTCTCGGTAAAGAGAAACTTGGGCACCACGTCGTCCGAGTGTTCGTCAAGACCAGGGGCAGGGGCAAACACCAAGTAGCGGTCGCCGAACTTGGCGTGGTCCACCTTGACGCCGAGCCCGTCGTCAGAGCGAAGATTGGGCTTGGCCTTCAACGACTCCTCGGTTCCCCACGCCCAGGTGTTTCTCAACACCAATTGGGGGATGATGTGAAGAGGCGCCGGTTCCGACAGACGATTGTAGGCGGTCACCCTGAAGTGGAGCTCCTCGGGATCCTCGTCCCCCTTGGCCATCTCGTACACCACATCAAAGTACTTGTTGTCTTCAAAGACATTGGTGTCGACAATCTCGTACTCCTGTTCGAGGCGGGTCCGCTCGCCATTCTTTTGCACCAATTCCTCGTAGGGGAACCGAGTTTGAGGGTACTTGTAGAGAAACTTCATGTACGAATGGGTCGGGGTGTTATCAAGGTAATGATAAATCTCCTTGACGTCCTCGCCATGGTTGCCCTGGGAATTGGTGACGCCAAAGAGTTTCTCCTTGAGAATGTGGTCCCGTTCGTTCCAGAGTCCAATGGACAAGTTCACCAACTGCTTGGTGTCACAACATCCAGCAAGACCGTCTTCACCCCACCGGTAGGCCCGGAAGCGGGAGTCGTCAAAGGAGAAATCGTCCCACGCACTGCCCGAGGCCGAGTAGTCCTCCCGAACCGTGGCCCATTGTCTTTCAGAAAGGTAACTGCCCCACCGCTTGTGATACTTTTGCTTGGTGGTGTTTTCATACAAGCGTTTCTCCTCTGCTGAGAGATTCTTGCCACTGGCGGAGAAATCGAAACTCATGGGTGGGAAAATTGTTCGTTCGCAGGGTGAGAAAATAAGGGTTCGCGATAATAATCCTGGCGTGCGTTATGAGCAGATCGGGGGCGGGTGCACCGGCAGTTGCTGCGGGAGTTGAGGCCGGGCACTGCGCCAGTGATGGTGCCATTGCCGTTGGCAACGTCGGTGCTGACTACTGAGACAACAAGCATCAACAGGGTCTGCCCGTGGGGTCTCCACAGCGAAGCGCGGGGTCCGCGGGGCAATGATTATCGTATGAAAGACACCCGGAATGCTGTGGTACCGACACTGGAGCCAATGAACTAAGTAAGGCCGGTGTTGGCCGGTGTTGGCCGTGGCCGGTTGCAACCGTGTCGGACACATGAACTTCGGTTGCGTCTATTTGTAATTAAGTGTAATTTTTCATTTTTCGCAGCAATCGCGAACCAAGTGGTCGAAAAAATCCGCCAATCCCTCTCGGCGGAGCTTGGTTGCACAGTCGAAAAGATAATTTTCTCCGTTTTTCTCAAAACACAAAAACGTGAGGTTGGGAAGCACTTGCTTGAAGTCGGTGCAATATGACCGGAGCTGCTCCACCAAGTGGGAGTTGTACGTGCACGTCATGGAGTTGGGGTAGTCGAAGTAGTTCTGGTCAATCAATGACGAGAAGGTGGCCGGGGTGGAGGGCTCCAGCATGGAATGGAAGAGATTCAATTGAAGGAACTTGAGTGTTTGAATTGGCGAAATGATGCGGAACAAATCGGGGATTTGCACCTTGTTGAGAGGGAGCTTG
Source organism: Gaillardinia entomophila (assembly GCA_030555945.1). Classification (NCBI taxonomy): domain Eukaryota; kingdom Fungi; phylum Ascomycota; class Pichiomycetes; order Serinales; family Metschnikowiaceae; genus Gaillardinia; species Gaillardinia entomophila. The sequence goes on along the minus strand of JANIVT010000002.1, from coordinate 257,702 downwards.
AGGAATTGAAGATTGGTCAACTTGGAGAGATTGTGGATGGATGCAATCAGGTAGTCGAAGATCACCGGCTTGACGACGTTGTTGATGTTGAGGGTGGTGCTCAAGTTGACAATGTTGAAGTTGAAGTTGAGGTACTCGAGCATCGAGTGCTGGGCAATGATGCGGAAGAGCCGCAGAAGACTGCCGTTGATGTTTTCATAATTGTTGAAGTTGAGAAACACCGAGAGCCGCCGGAGACCTGGAGTGGTTTCGAGAAACTTGAACACCTTTTCGTTGTAGTAGAGTTCGTTATGCAAGTTGATGTCGAGGGTGTCGAGCGACACCAAGTGGGGGGAAATGAGATCAAGAAAGGAGTGCTGCGGCGGGGTTCGCCTCAATGGGGACGGGGCCACGAGCAGCTCCTCAAAGAGAAGCTCGGTGCAGTTGTTGAGCGAGAGCTCCTTCAACCCCTCGAGGTGCACTGCGCCAATGAGGTACTGGGCGTCGCTCTGCTTGATGGCAATGTCCTTGAGAATGAGTGTCAGGAGGTGGAGCTTGTGGGAAAATGGGCGGCCAAAGGCCGTTTTGAGAAAGTCCGCTCCATCCTCCAATATGGGCTCGTGCACCTCAATCAAGTCGCTGATGGCATACTGGTGAGGCGCCTGGTTCTGCGAGGCCACGAGCGTGTTGTTGTGGGAGGACGAGTTGCGGGAAATGATCAACTTGTCGAGGCGGGGGAACTGCGTCAAGTCAAGGTGCACAAGGTTCCCGACGGTGTTGAACCCGGAGACGTTGAGCTCACGAAGAAACATGGGGTTCATCAGCCAGCCCTCGTAGCCCTTGAAGTTCCCCGTCAACAGAACTAAATGGCTCGGCAACAACGAGATGAGTTCACACGACAAGAACACCAGGATCGCCAACCAGCTGAGCACCCGGAGGTTCGTGAGCCGGGGGAAGATGGCGGCAAGGTTGTCAAACAACTCCACCTCGGGAATGTCGGGGATGATGTTGCAGAAGGTGAGCACCTGGATGTGGTGACACAACTGGGGGTTTTCCCTCAAGTTCTTGAACACGAGGTGCAACCCGTAGAGGGACTTGATTTTGGTGGGTTTGACCGACGTGCCTCGGCACCCAAACACCCCGGGCACCTTGGACAAGGAGTTTTTCTTGATGACTTCGTGATCATGGGGGTACTTGTTGGAATCGACGGTGATGGAAGTGTAGAGCCGTGGCTGCACCACCTTGTAGAAGGCCTTGCTGGTGTAGGCAAGGTGCAACGCGTCCGCCGGAGGGAGGTACGACGCCACCTGATCAAGAACCTCCACAGGTAAGTTGATCATGACAAGTGTGGTGGGTTTTGCGACACTTTGCCCATTTGGCAACATCGGGCTCCGAAAACCGGAGTGCCTCGTGCAGGCAGCGAGTTATCTGATCGATCAGCGCACGTGACCGGGGCCGCGGTGGGAAAGTGAAAAGTTGCGGCACGGGTGCGCAGGCACCGTTGGGCCGAGGGGCCCGCCACTTACGTCAGCGGCGGGCCTGGCGATGGCCACGGGCCTTTTGCGTCGTGATATCGGAAATTCAGGGCTGCAGGCCGCTCCGGGTATAGTTGCGCCCGCCCGAAATTGCCCTGGTGTTGACCGCTGTGAAATTGACCGTTTGGGCAGTTGCAGTTGTGGAAGCAACGGGCGGATGGTGTGAAACTGCCCTCCTGGGAAGCAACCTGGCCCTCCAAACGTTCGGGCACCTGGACCCGGGCAGAGGGCGTGGCGCACTCAAAACACCCCCGATTGGGGAGGTCGTGTGTGCGAGGGAGGATCAAAAGAAATTAATAATCGCTGGGAGAGCCTTACTGCACAGAGCGGACTGAGCTTAGTATCATATTACTACAGTACAATACAGGAGTTGCTAATAACCCGAGCTCTGGAGTTACATTTGTCAAGAAGCACCAGCGTTTAATTTGTCTCGTTGGCCCGATTGCACCAGATCCAAATCTCTCCATAAAAGTCGGACCATCCACGCAAGGCACAATCCTTAACTCCCGCCACCCCACCAGCTGCCTTTGTTTATTGAAGACACCCCGACAAACCACCAACACCAGCTCGATCAACTCCCACCCATGTTCAATACCAAAATATTTGAGTCCGGGTCGTCGGGCAGTAATGCCATGAACATCCCTAACGCCAACAATAACGGCGACCAGCTCGCCATCCCCCAGCCCATCGACATCACCTATCAGAGACAGCAGAGTATCTTCAACAACTCGCGGTTTCGAAGAGAGTCCATTGCCCACTCGCAGGGCATGGGCGGAGTGTCGTGGGGGTCCGTCACCATCGGGTCCTGGCTCAAGGATGAAGTCATGATGTATCACAACGGCAACCACGCCGGCTCGCATAACAACAACTTGATCAACCCCAGAAGAGGCTCGTTCCGCACGGGCGCCGGTCTGGGCAACTACAACAACCCCCAAAACGTGCCCTCGGTGCTGATGTCGCTGCCGCCCATGAGCTCGACGTCGTACCTCCCGGACTTGGAGGCGGACTATTGCAAGGACTACAGTTGTTGTGGCCAGTTGTTACCCACATTGCATGATTTATTGAGACACTATGAAGAGGCCCACATCTCACCATCCCCCCCTAACATCAACAGCAACATGGCCGCCCCCGTGCTGGGGTCCCGGGTCCGCAACAACCTCAACAACATCCACAACGTGATGGAAACCGTGAGCACCAACGACGTGTTCTTGAACAATGCCCATGCTCACCAGAACCCCCACCACCCCAACGTCAATCTCTCGTCCAACCACTTCAACCTCCAGCAGCAAACCATCAACCAGGGGCCGTTGCACAACCCGATACCGAACAACCAGTTCAAACTGCACTCCAACGCCAACCCCGTGCAGCACATCAACCAGAACCAGATTGAACTCAACCACCAAAACAACCAGTTGCACCTGCCCCTCTCGAACGGCGGCACCACCAACCCCCACCAGCTCCATTTGCAGCAACACGTCACCCAACAAGCCAGCCCCCGCTCCTTACATTCGTCCCGCCCCGGCTCGGTGCAGCCCATGCAGATTGACGGCTCGCACAACGACGACGCCATGTACATTGACGACCCGGCCCGCCACTTGTACGTGATGGAAAACGACGAGTACAAGCCGTTCCGGTGTCCGGTGATTGGGTGTGACAAAACCTACAAGAACCAGAACGGATTAAAGTACCACCGCTTGCACGGCCACCAGAACCAGACTCTCAAGGAAAACCCCGACGGCTCCATCTCGGTGATTGATCCCGAGTCCAACACCCCGTACTTGGACGGCGCGGCCTTGGAGAAGGACAAGCCCTACCGATGCGAGGTGTGTGGCAAGAGATACAAGAACTTGAATGGTTTAAAGTACCACCGGGGGCACACCACCCATTGAACAAACAAGAACACCTGGTGCCGTGCCGACCCTGTATTTCTGCCTGCTGTGTATTTATTTATTGCTCATGTCGTGCACGTGATCGCACCAATAGATGTTCTAGTGATGTCCTTGTACACCGTGCCCGTGTCGCTCACCCGCAATGGGCTCCTAGTGCTCGTGATGATCACGCTGGTGGCGGTGCTTCTCCCCTTCTCCGTCTTCACCTATCTCTCCTTCTTCAAGGTGTTGGTGCCGCAACGGTCAATTGTGGTATCCTTGGAACAAGTTCGCAACCCCGTGTTGAACGGTAATCGCCAGTTCCAGGGTTCGTTGGAAGCGGCGTGGCCCCAATTCGACTTGGACCAACGGAATCGCTACGACGTGGCAGTGCTGCTCGTGGCGTCGTGCCAATCTCGTCTGTCAGACATCCACATGCTCTTGTCCACCAACGACAAACCCCTCCATCGAGACCTAGTGCCCGTCTCGTGCAACGTCATGCTGATCCACAACACCAACAATTGGCTCGTGCCGTACCGGTTGCGGTACTGGGTGCCGCCGTTGTTGATCAACGACGACAATGTGGTACATGTCAAGGAGCCCTTTGCCTACATGGACTCACAGGAGATTGCGTCCACCAAAACTCTACGCCTCGACTTGTTTGACGAGCCGGTGCACGCGTATCTGGCCAGCATCGTGTTTGAAATCCGCTACCAGGGCATCCGTTTCTACTTGCACCGGTATTATTTAACCAGCATGGTGTTTGGCGTGGCCTTCTTCTGGTGCATCTCGTCTTTTGTGTGTTTCTGGACGAGTCTTCTAATTTGGCAAAAAGAAGCGGAGACTGTGCCAAAGAGGGAGAAGATCAACAAAGCTAAGGGCCGCTAATGTATGTAAGTTTGGGTAGCTGGTTTCTATCTGTATTATGCTGGTATGCTATTAGGCCGCATTGATGAGCTTGAACTCGTTGGATCCGTCCACGGGCAAGAACGGGATGATCTTCTTGAGGAACTTGGACTCGCTGACGTCGCCGTCGGGGTCGAAGTTCTGTTCCTCCTCCACCTTGCACACCAAGAACTTGTGAAACTCCTCCACCGCCACGTTCCACTCGGCAAGACTCTTGCCGAGGTTGTTCCAGTCACACGCACGCTGCAACCCCGAGAGATCGACCGCGTCGTCGGGCTCAAACATCCCCAACTCTTCGCTGGTGGTGAGAAGGTTGTCGGTACTGATGAAGAACTTGTTGAAGGAGTCGCTGTTGGGGAAGATGGTGACGGCGGGGATGCGTGGTGTTTCGAGCCGCCGCACCCGTTCACTGGGAGCACTGAACTTGCGGTGGGACTTGTTGGTGGTGTTCATCAACGTATACCGCTCGCCAAGACTATCGTTGTCCACGGTGATGTCAAACTTGTACATGGGGCGGATGATTTCCGGCGGAATGCGGAACAACTCGGGCGGCTGGGTGGTGGCGGGGTCCGAGAGCTCAAAGTCGGCGAAGCTCAGGTCCGAGTCCAGGGTGATGGACAGCTCGGTGGAAAAGTCCGTGAGCGAGGTGGGCGTCGACTGGTGCGACATGATGCTGGGGCTCAGCGACCGCAGGTACGCCGTCGATAAAGACGTCAACGACACCGAGTTGCGCTTGCTGCGGAGAAGATTGGACGGCGGCCGGAGCGACGAAAAGTCGTCGTTGCTCTTGCTGTGGACCATGCGCTTCGACTCGGAGTCATCCGCCGACAATATCTTGAAGAGACGACCGAGCGAGTTCACCAACGAGTGGCCGCGGGCCCGCTCGTCCCGCACGGGCGGTTGTCCCGGGGACGTGGGGAGCGAAGAGCAACTGTAGATGGCCTCGTCAAACACCTCGAACGGGTGGGTTTTGCGCAACTCGCTGGGCTTGGCAATGATGGAGGGCGTGGTGCTGGAGTGGTTGTTGATGAGAAGAAACTCGTTCTTGAGGTTGGTGGGGAGAATGGCAAACTTGCGGTTGACCAAGGGGCTGTCCGGGGTCAAAGCAAACGAGCCGTGGTTATTGATGAAGCCTTGATACGACGAAAGAAGCATTTTCTCCACCTTCTGGGTCACCTGGATGCCAATGGAGCTCTCGAGGTTGTTCACGCCAATGACCCTCCAAACGAGAAGCTTGATGTAAAACGACCGCACAATGGGGTTCCAATGCGCAAAGAACCGGAGCCACATGGCGTTGCTGACGAGCCAGTCGGTCAAGTTAAGCTTGAGACTCTTGTTGGGGTCGGAGATCCACTCGAGGTGCGGCTGGCCCGTCACCCGGGGGAGGAGCTCGGGAATGAGGTCCCACAAGTTGAAGAGGAACGCCAAGTTCTTCAAGAGCATCTGGAGGTGGTCCAGGTGCGACAACATGGTGTAGGCGCACCCGAGCCAGAACTCCCAGTTGATGATTTTCACGTCGGTGACGTGGTTGCAGAACTCCTGGAACACGTTGAGCACCAAGCCGGACTTGGCGCAGTCGTGGATGGACGTCTGCTTGGCCAAGTTCACAAACACCAGGTCAATGAGCTTGGTGAGCTCGTCGCTGTAGAGGGAGTCGCTGTAGGTGATATCGCGGAGAATGCGGAAGATCTTGATGATGCTGTTGTGGTAGACGTCCAGCTGCTTGATGCGGGCATCGGGAGGCGGCGGCGACGACTCCTTGCGCGGGCCCGGCACCAAGGGGACGTTGGGCGGGGTGGTGGTTTTGGTGGACATGATGCGGGAGATGGCCATGCTGAATATTTGGGAAATGTGTGCCAACAACACCGAGAAGCCGGGACACGACGAGAGCGGCGGCGGCGTCGTCGACGACGCCACCATGGCCTCGACGATGTGAATGTAGTGGCGGAGGAAGGAATTGAACACGTCGCTGTCGGAGTTGCACCAGCGTCTCACCCAGGAGCCGTTGGGGTCCTTGATTCCCGCCACGGGATGCGTCGGGGGCGGCACGGCGTTGATGAAGGCCTTCTTGCGCCGAGGAAGGTCCGCAACCCCGTGGAAGTCAACGAGGCTTTGCACGTGGGAGGGAAACGCCAGTTTGTCACTTTCGGCGGGTGGGAGGAATGCGTTGGTGGCCTCGAGCGTCAGCTGCTTGACATTGAGAAGAAACAAGAGCGCCGAGCTCACCTTGGGAAGGTGGAAGAAACTATACGCAAACACCTTGCCCACGAACGCACTTGTTGCTATGGGGACAAACTTGAGCACCTGGAGCTTGTCGATGCAATACTCCATGGTGCTCACAAGCATGTTCTGGTACTCGCGGAGGTCGTCCTCGTGCAGCCACTCGTGCCGGGCGATTATTCGGCTTATGCACTCGAGGTAGGCGTTTCGGTCGGTAGACGAGACGGGCTGTTGTTTCTCGGTGAGCGCGGCGAGGAGCGTGGCCCACCACTTGAGGAGGAGCACGGTGCTGATGCTGGCAAGCGACTTGTAGATCCTGGAGTCCGGGGGGAACGACGCCTCGAGGGTGCTTGATCGTAGGAAGGGAAGGAGGGTGGTTCTCAAGATGTTTGTCTTCAACACGCCCGGGTGCTTGGACGTGAACTTGGCCAAGTCCACCTCGAGCCGCTTGAGCTGCTTGAGGAGCTGTTTAATCTGCTTGTCCAGGTATTGCGATGACTGTGATAGCATCAGGATGTTGCCCGAGGAGGAAGTGCGATTCGGCCCGTGAGAGGCCCGAAGCGAACGCCTTCTACTGACGGTAGAAGACTTCAACTTTTCCATGGTACACGTAACGAAGGAGGGGGAGGGGGACCTAGAATGGCACGGATTATTTTGCGTCGCAAATATATTTCTAAAAAACGGGTTCCAGGTCGGTGACGTAAACCATGCGGAAAAAAAGGCAAAACAACAGAATGTGAGACCGGCAGCATCGCTCATTCAGATATTTTTTCCCCCTCGTCTCAAAGGGGTGGAACGAGGTGGCTTACCAGGCAAGGCGAATCTTGTCGAAGTGACCCAGCCAAGGATTTGAGCCAACACTCCCACCCACATACAAACCACCTCTCCCATACAATTCACCCGTACTTGACCCCCTCGACCCCGTCCCTGATCGTCGATCACCGATCATCCTGGAATTCCCATGCGCTCCTCAAAAACACCGAGCCCAGATCGTTTCATCCAGGGCCGCCGTCACGTGGGCCTCCGCCGCGCTGGTTTGGGAATGCGCCCTTCTGCTTTGGGACTAGGCTCCGCGGGTTGTCTGACCAACAGCCAATGCGATAGAGTCCTTGTAGTGTTTAAGCTCGGCTTGGGTGGCCGCTAGTTGTTGTTGCAAGACCGTGACGTCCGCCTTGTCGAGCTTCAGCTGGAGCTTCCTCCGCGCCTCTTCACCACTCTTGACCTCGGCAAGAAGTTGCTCCACCTGCTGCTCAAGCTTGGCGTTCTTGTCCGCCACCGTCTTGAGCCGCTCCAACTCTCCGTCAAGCATCATCTTTTTGCGCGCCGTCACCTCGAGCCGCCGCACCTGCTTCTCGAGCTCGTGGTTGGTGGCAGCGGCCCCTTGCACCATGGCCAATTGCTCCTCGAGAGCCTTGTTCTTGGCTGCAACCACCTCGAGCCGCGACACCTCCTCCTTGAGCTCCTCGTTGGCGGCCGCCATCTCTTGCGCCAACCCATAGCCTTCGGGTGTGTTTACCTCGAGGTGCTTATCGGAATTTTTGGGCTGCAACTTGGTGGCTTCTAGCCTCTCTTCAAGTTTCTGGTACTCGGCTCGCTGCTGCGAAAGCTTCTCCTCAAGACTCTGATAGTCGGCTTGCTGCTGCAAAAGCTGCTTTTCGAGCGACACTCTGGCACCAGATTCGGCTCCTTGTTTCTCCTTGTAGGCCTCAGCCTGGGCCTCCAACTTCTGTTCGAGACTCTTGTTGGCGGCAATCTGGGCTGAAACCTCCTGTTTTAGAGACTCGTTGGCGGTGTTGAGTACCGAAAGCTGCTCTTCGAGTGACTTTCTGGTGGCCTCGGCATTGCTGGTTCTCTCTTCATATGCCTTGACGGCGGCCCTCTTGGTGCGAAGTTTATCCTCAAGCGACTGGTGGGTGCATCTTTGCGATGAAAGCTTCGCTTCAAGTGCCTTGAGGGTGCTGAGCTGGGTGGCAAGCTTTTCTTCGAGTGCCTTGTTGGTTGATTTTTGAGTTGCAACCTCTTCTTCAAGCAGCTTTTGAGCTGCAAGACTCTCTCCAAGCTTCTTATTGGCGGCCTCTTGCTCACCAAGCTCTGCCTCAAGCTTCTTGTTGGCGGCCTCTTGCTCACCAAGCTCTGTCTCAAGCTTCTTGTTGGCGGCCTCTTGCTCACCAAGCTTTGTCTCAAGCTTCTTATTGGCGGTCTCTTGCTCACCAAGCTTTGTCTCAAGCTTCTTATTGGCGGTCTCTTGCTCACCAAGCTTTGTCTCAAGCTTCTTATTGGCGGCCTCTTGATCTCCAAGCCTCTTCTCAAGCTCCGTTTTTGCCGCCTCCTGCTCATTTAGCCTCTTTTCAAGCTCCTTGTTGGCGAGGCTCACCGTCCGCATCTTCGTTTCGAGCGCCTCAATGGTGTTGGTCCGTTGCGTGAGCTGCTTCTCGAGCTTGGTGTTGGCAAAGACATATTGCGCATGGTGCTTCTTCAACGCTGCCCGGGCGTCCTTGTGCTCAACAATCTCCTTTTCGAGAGCCTTGATGGTGAGAGCTTGTTTTTCCACATTTCCATAGAGGCCCTTGCTCACGCCATTTGCAGCCACAAGCTGCACCTCGAGCTTCTCGTTCGATGCCTTCAATGCCGCAACCAGTTCCTCGAGCTTCTTGTTGCATGTCCTCTGGGTCTCAAGCTGGCTCTCAAGCAGATCGTTGTGCTTAGTGAGCTCACTCACCTTCTCCTCAAGACTCTTGAAAGCTGCTCTTTCTTCGGCGAGCTTCTCTGCGAGCTTTTTGTTGGCTCCAACACTATAGGCATATTGCTCCTCAAGATCCGCACCCAACTCGACCTTTTCGGTGAGGCGGCCAATATCCTCCTTGAGACTGTGGGTGGTGGCATTCTGCTCTTCAATCACGGCTTGGAGTGCCTTGTTTGACGCCCTCACCTCAGATGCATCTTTTTCAAGAGCGGAGTTTGCATTCTCCGCATGAAGGAGCTTCTCCTCAAGGCTCTGGCTTTTGCTCTTGAGTTCGCTGTTGGCAGCCTTGTACTCCTCAAGCTGGATGAGCGTATTCCCAAGACCAGTGGTCTTTTCTTTCAACGAAGTCAACTCTGCCTCGGACTTTTCTGCAGCTGCCACGAGCTCGGCGTTCTCCTTCTTGAGAGCTGCTTCTCTCTCCTCGAGCTCCCTCTGCAAGGTTTCCCTGCCCGCAACCTCCCGCTTGAGGCGGTCAACTTCACACTGGAGCTCGATGGTGTCCACCAACTCGTTCTTCATCTTGGAGATTTCCGAGTCACGAATGTGGATGAGTCGGGTATACTCGGTGTTGGACTGCTCTGCTTGCTTCTTTTTGATTTCGGCTTTGGAGGCGGTCTCCCTCTGCGAGTCGAGCTCGTCCCGCAACTCTTTGACAAAGGCTTCAGTTTCAGCTATTTTCTTCTCGAGTTCCCCGTGCGTCTTTGACAGGGAACCTGCCTCCTGCTCCTTGAGTTTGAGCTCCTCACTCAACTTCTGAACAATCGCTTGACTGTCGTGTAACTTCGCTTCCACCTCCCTGGAGTGCTCCTTCGTCGCCTCGCTTTCACTCACCTCGTGCTTGAGCTGTTGAATTTCGGCATCTCTCTCCTTGACCAACGCCTCTGATGAGATCTCAAGCTCAGCAAGACGATCTTTCACCTCGCCATACAATTTCTGAAGCTCGCAAAGCTGCTCCACGGCGGAAGTCTCCAGAGCACTTTTTGCAGCCATCTCCTCCTCCAACTTTTTGACGGCACCCTTCTCCAGAAGCAATTTCTCATCAGCCTCGGCGAGTTTCCTGGATACGTCGGCCACCGCGGTGGCTTGGGCCTTGGCCTTGGCCTCGCTCTTGGCCCGCACCTTGTCGAGATCTTCTCTCAACTCGGTCACCTCCTCTCGCAACTTTGCAATGGTGGCTGCACTCTCTAGCTTCACCGTTGCCGCCACCGCCGCGAGCTCCTTCATCTTGCTCTCCTTCCTCGAGAGGTTAACCTCCCCCTCCTCTTTTAGCACCCTCACTTCCCGCTCTTTCTTTGCAACCACCTCCTGTAACACCTCAATTTTCTGGTCCCGGGCCAGAATCCTCTCCTCAATCTCCCGGTTCAACTTGAACTTGTATTCCTCCTCTGCCTTGTCGGCGAGTTTCGATACATCACCTAGCCTGGCACTCAACGCGGCATTCAGCTGCCGAAGCGCCTGCTTCTCGTTGTACGCCGCGTCCCTCTCCTTCTCCAACGCTGCAAGCAGCTGCTTCAACTGGTTGTTGGCTGTCGCGAGACTGGTCACCTTGTTTTGGAGGTTTGCCGCTGCATCCAGATGGCTCTTTTCCTTTTCGTTTTGCAACTCAAGAGCGTTGGCCAACTGAGCCTGATTTTTGTCTAGTTCCTCCGTCAACTCGCCGATTCTCTGGTTCAATTCCACAACCACCTTCTCCAACTCACTGGCCTTGGCCTGGTACACCTGGTACGTGAACACCGAGCCCACACACCCGACGGCGGCAAGATAGGTGACGAGAGCCATGATGCGAAAAATTGTTTTTTCCCTTTTATACTACACGAATGGGGCCATGGCGTTGCGGCGTTGACATCGTGTAACCATGCACAGAAGCTGGCACCGTGCCGATGTGGTCACGAGACCAAATGCGATTTGCGTCACCAATTTGCTGCGCACAAAAATACTGGCCCAACCACCCCATGGATCCTCGCAGCTCCCCCACCATCTTTCCCCAGAGTGGCACCCGGTCTCGGCTGAGATCGAGAACGAGACAGCGGTCCCGGAGTAGCAGCGCGCTGCGGCGGCCGTCGCTTGGCTCGCGGCGGTCGCTTCTGTCGCTGTCGTTGAGCAAACTCCAACTCACCCCGGCTGCCATTGAGGCCAAGGACCGCGAGGTTTCCGTGCCCTCGGTGAATGCCACGTTGGACAACTCGTTGCCGCTTGACTTCTTCAAGCAGGACATCATCGGGTTGGTGAAGACACTCCGCATCTCCAAGTGGTGGAAGCGCCAGTTGTCGGCGCTGAACTTGTTTGTCAATCGTATTTCCGGCGCCCTCACCAACTCCATCTACAAGATTGAGTACAAGGACCACCACGCCGCGACACAGCCGCCGGCCCTCTTGCTCAGGGTGTATGGAAAGAACGTGGACGACATCATTGACCGGGACCTGGAGCTTCGCATTCTCATCAAGTTGTCGAGCAAAGGCATTGGGCCAAGGCTCCACGGGATTTTCACCAATGGACGGTTCGAGCAGTTTTTGGAGGGCTTTGTCACTCTCAACAAGGAGCAGATTCGCGACGAGGTCATTAGCCAGGTGCTTGGCCGGCGGATGAAGGATCTTCACTATCGGATTGAGTTGGAGCCGCAAGACTTGGGGGATCTTCCCATGGCGTGGCGGTTAATCTACAAGTGGCTTGATCTTCTTGAGAAAGATGTTGTCCCCACGTATGAGGACCCGCGGGACATCTTTCTCACCGACTTTTCCACCTTCAAACAGTACATCGAAGTGTACCGGAACTGGCTTTTCCAACGCTACGACCCCGCCAACTTCTCCTCAAACTACAAGTTCTGTCACAACGACACGCAGTACGGCAATCTCCTTCTCCATCGGTCTTTTGACAAGCACGATGTTCTCGTCAACGAGCCCCCGACAGAGGGCACGGTGGTGATGAGCACCTCCAACAAGAAGGACCTGCATCTTGCTGTGATTGACTTTGAGTACAGTGGCCCCAACTTCCCCGCGTTCGACTTGGAAAACCACTTCTCCGAGTGGATGTCCGACTACCACGACCCCGACAAGTCGTACTGGATCCACGACGAAAAGTACCCGACCCGCGTGCAAAAGCTCAACCTCCTCAAGGCGTACGTCGAGTACGACTTCCAGTACCCGTCGTCCACGCTCAAGACATTGCGGCCACACCACGACTTCTCCGCCACCACCGCCGCCGACCTCATCCAGTACGAAATCAGCAAGCTCTACAACGAGTGTGTGTTGTGGCGGGCCACGGTGCAGATCTACTGGAGTCTCTGGGGACTAATCCAGAATGGGCCACTCAAGAAGGTGGAGGAGAGTTTAGGGTCCAGTTCGGAGGAGCCGGGCGTCAACAGTGTGTACAACATCTCCACCGGCATGGACGCGCTCAGTGTTGACGATAACGTCATTGTGGAGGAGGCCATCACCTCGTCGGACGACGACTTCAACTACCTCAAGTACTCGCAGCAAAAGGTGGCCATTGTGCTCGGGGACCTCGTGTCGTTTGGACTCATTGACGCCACCGCCATTGACGAAAAGTATCGGCCGTTACTCAAACGTCTCGACACCCAGCTTCTTGACATATGATACCTGCATATAGTTTGATCGCACTATAGACTCGACCCCATGCTAAGTTACCGGACCAGAGGCTACAACGGGTACGGCGTGCAGTACTCGCCGTTCTTCGACAACAAGCTTGCCGTGGCCAGTGCCGCCAACTACGGGCTTGTTGGGAACGGGCGGTTGTTTGTGCTCCAGATCGAGCCCACCGGCCAGATTGGCGAGGAGATTCTGTGGGAGACCCAGGACGGGTTGTTTGACGTGGCGTGGAGCGAGATCAACGGCAACCAGGCGGCGGTGGCCAGCGGCGACGGCTCCATCAAACTCTTTGACACCACCGTGGGCAACTTCCCCGTGATGAACTGGAAAGAGCACCACAAGGAAGTGTTTCTGGTGAACTGGAACTTGGTGGACAAAACCAACTTTGTCACGGCATCGTGGGACGGCACCATCAAGGTGTGGTCGCCGACGCGGCAGGCGTCGTTGCTCACGCTCAATCCGCAGGTGGACTTCACCACCAAGACATCGCCCGTTCCCCAGACGGCCCGCCCGCCGTTATCGCATCAGCAGCAGCACGGCCACATCAACACCGCCCACTGCATCTACAACGCGGCGTTCTCGCCGCACTCGCCGTCGACGTTGATTAGTTGCAACGGCAGCTCGCATGTCCAGGTGTGGGACATCCGGGCGGCACGGCTGCTCCAGCTCGACTATGTGGCGCACGGCGGCCTCGAGGCGCTTTCGTGTGATTGGAACAAGTACAAGTCCACCATCGTTGCATCTGCTGGCACAGACAAGTCGTTGAGAGTGTGGGATTTGCGCATGATCACCAAGATTGACCAGCCCAGCGCCAACAGCCCCATGCCCGCCTACCACATCCGCGGCCCCACGCCGTTGAACGAGTTGCTCGGGCACGAGTTTGCCGTGCGCAAGGCGCTCTGGTCCCCTCACAATGGGCAGGAGTTGATGACAACGTCGTACGACATGACGGCGCGGGTGTGGGTGGACCAGCTGAATGAACGGGCGCGATTCCTCAACCTGGGCCTGAGTGGGTGTAAGGGCGTGATGAGCAGCCACAAGGAGTTTGTCATTGGGTGTGATTACAGTTTGTGGGGTGAGCCGGGGTGGGCCGCCACCACGGGCTGGGACGAGATGGTGTACGTGTGGGACACCAAGAGGCTCTGACAATGCACGGAGTGCATTGTGCCTACTCGGAGAGCTCCATGCTACTAGCCTGCATGATGTTGTCAGGGCGGGCGATCTTAGCCCAAGAAATAATCGTTTGCACTGGGGACGATGGTATAGGCATTCACCTAACACCGACACGGTCACATCTTCGCGTGGTAGGTTTCAGTGGAGACATTGTTGGAACCATTACCCAAGTAGGAAAAGTAAGTTCGGTGCGCCGAGCCAGTTGCCTAATTGGGACAACGTCACAACATCGCTGTCGCACCAGTGTTGCGAAACAAGTGCAACATAAACACGCTGCACTAAAGCGGTAAACAAAGTGAATTGCCTAAACAGTACATGAGCGAGTGATACTTGGCGGACGTTTATATATATGCGGCGATTTCCATGTGCCTCCGACCAGCGGCGCCCCTCCCCCACCTGATACCCTACCATGAACACCGTCATCCTCTCGCTCGAGTACAGCTACTTGATCAACAACGTCCCGGCATTATACGAGTCCAACAATGGGTTGTGGCAGACGTACCCCGACACCACGTCCAAGGTCATTGACAACTTGGCGCCGATGAAAAAGGCCGTGGACCGGCTCAACACCTCGAGGGGCAGCATCCAGTTGGTGGAGCCCCACTTGAACAACCAGCTCATCACCATGCTGATTCGAGGCGACGATGCCTTCATTGCCGACTCCCGCAAGCAGCTTCTTTCGTGCTACAACCAGGTCAACTACAAGAAGATCCCGCTCAAGCCCCACGAGTTTGGGCGCATCAACGAGTTGTTTGTGTTGAAGATGAACGAAATCAGCCATTTGTACAATGTGGAGATCATCATCAGCGAGTACAACACCAACTTCAAGATGAACAACGCCGCCAGCGACACCAAGAGCATCTACGTGCTCGGAAATCAGGACAACATCACCGTGGCTGACACCCAGCTCCGGGTGTTGATTGACACTGTCTTGAATCAGTTTTACCTCGACTCCATCGACGTGCCGTTGCTGTTGATCCCGCTCATCGGGGGAGTCGAGTTGTTCAACTTTAACGAGATTGTCAAGCAGCTGATGTCCAACATCTACCTCCCCGACTTGATGCCCGAGCTCTTCAACTCGCACTTGATGACGGACACGAAAAACCTCAAGATCTGGGTCACCGCCGCCAACGTCTACGAGAATGTCATGACAAAGAAAGTGCTTGCGGATCTCATCGACACCATGACCAAGGGCCTGCTCATCCAGAAGCAGGTGGTGGTTGCCAGCACCAAGATGGACCTCATGGTGCTTTTCGACCAGGCGGAGATCCTCAACATCATGTTCAAGCACGGCACCTTTGTGCAAATGCCCTCATTGGGCGAGGCCCTGGCAGTTATAGATGTCCAGGGCCAGCTGATGCACGCCGTCAACGAGACCGTGCGGGAGCTCAACTTGATCACCGCCAAGTACTACCAGATGGATTTGCAGCCGGACGGCGTCGACCTCTCCACGCTCGTCAACGACAATTACCTCTTGAACCTTGTCGAGTTGAAGAAGACGTGTCTCTTGACGTGCTCCAAGCACGGCCTCAGCTTGCTTGGGCGCAAGGAGGAGGTGCGGGCGGTGCTCAAGGAGATTTCGCTTTCGCTTCCTTCCGAAAGCTTTTCTGTGCTGCTTCGCCTCGAGCTCAACAACAGCCAAAAGGACTTTATCAGCGGCAAGAAGAACGGCAAGATGATGAAGATCCTCAACCAATTGGGCCAGATCCCCATCATCAAGTTTGTTCCCTTCAACGAAACCAACTTCATCATCGAGATTGCCGTCAACACCAACATGAAGCGTTTCGACACGCTCCTCAAGAGCATCGAGTTGGTGGAGTTGGAGTTGCCCGCGGAGCTCCAGTTCAACATCCCCGAGGTGTTCCACAAAAGCATCATTGGCAATGGCGGGTCCATTATCCAATCCATCATGAAAAAGTACAATGTGTTCATCAAGTTCTCGTCGAGCGTCAAGGCCCAGCAGGACTCCGACGTGATTTTCTACTCGTTCAAGCGCTTGGACAACGTGCTCATCAAGTGCCCCAGCAAGAACGCCAGCAACATCATGTTGGTGAAGTACGAAATCGACCAGCTCGTGCAGCAGTGCTGCATGAACAGCCAGGCCATCAAGCTGATGAACAACACCATCTACCACACCGCCGAGGTGACGATGACCCGGTCGCACTACCTCATGCTCATCAACCGCCGCTTCAACCTCAAGTTTATCAATAATCTCGAGACGGAGAATAACGCCTTCATTGACTTTCCCAAGTCAATTGACGATTTCAAGGGAAGCCTGGTCCAGGTTGCCATCAAGGCCTCGGAAGTTAAAGCCCGGCAATGCGCCACCAAGTTGGTGCTGGTGTTCCCCAACGACTTTGAGTTCCGCGTGGCCAGCTGCCCCGGCAAGTTTGGCGAGCTCATCAGCGACACCAACCGCGACTTCAAGGAGAACATTGTCATTCCCTTCCGGTTGATGCTTGGCATCGAGGTGGTGGTGAACCCGGTGCCCATGGGTGCAAAAGACGGCCACCAGGTGCTTCTTTCGTTTTGGGGCAGCGAGGGCGACGACCACGTCGCCATGGCCATCAACGACCTCACCTTCTACCTCAACGACAAGGGCTTTGCCATCACCGCCAAACAAAAGTTCGTGTACCCGTTGGTGCTGGTGGTGCCGGTACCGGAGGCCGCGTTCGAGCCCCAGGTTCTTCGCAGCATCGAAAACGTCTCCAACAGCTACAAGAAAAAGACGAATCGCCTCCCCGTGCGCCAGCCGGTGCCCGTGGGGTTCCCCTACTAGGATACGACTAACGAATGCATGACATAAGTCCAGGTACATTGACCAATATTGTGTCCCCCATCTTCGTAACCGCCTTTCTTGGCTCAATTGGCACCAAAGTCCGCGCTCAACTTTTTTTTGTTGGCCTGGCCCGCCCCGCCAATTGGTTCGCTCGTGCGAGCCTCGGGCCGACGGTACGGGCGTTTGCTGCGATGGCCTGCAACATTGCAACAGGTTGCTTTTCTGAAATTTGTACTTGCCATGACCGTCTCCGTGGGCCTTCCGGACGCCAATATCTTCTCGTGGACCCGCGTGGGCACCATGCCCGCGGCGCCGTTCGCCGACCAGGCCCTCAACGAGGTGTTTGCCAAGAGCATGAAGGTGTCGACCCCATTCACCATTGCCGTGGTGTACTTTTCCTTCGTTCACTTCATCAACCCATATATTCGCCAGAGACAAGTCAATCTCTACAACAAGTCCGCCAAGACCCCGGTGGCGTCCTACGACCAGTTGTCCAAGGCCGAGCGCCGGGCGTTGCGGCCGGCGCCGTTCGCAATCGCCCACTACGGGGCGTTCAAGTTGTTTGTGTTGTTGCACAACGTGGCGTTGTGCCTCTACTCAGCGTGGACGTTGTTTGGCATGGTTTACACCCTCAGACAAACGGTGGAGTACGTGCGCCCGCTCACCGGCTCCGACTCGTTGTTTGACAACTTCTTCACCGCCGTGTGCGACACTGCCAACGGGGTGTTCAACGCCGAGTTGCCATGGACCAACCTCACCGTGTACGGGTGGTGGTTCTACGTGTCCAAGTTTTACGAGGTGCTTGACACCGTCATCATCTTGCTCAAGGGCAAGCCGTCGTCGCTCCTCCAGAGCTACCACCACGCCGGCGCCATGATGTGCATGTGGGCCGGGATCCGGTTCCAGTCGCCGCCCATCTGGATCTTTGTTGTGTTCAACTCGTTCATCCATTCGCTCATGTACTTTTACTTCTCGCTCTCGTGCTTGAAGGTGAGAGTGCCCACCATTTGCAAGCGGATCCTCACCTCCATGCAAATCAGCCAGTTTGTCATTGGCGGCAGCTTGGCGGTGTTCCACGCGTTCGTGTGGTTCACCAAGGGGGGCGCCTCGGACTCGTGCAACTGTATCTCCACGTCGGACCAGGCGCTCCCCCTCTTCATCAACGTGGCGTACTTGACGCCCTTGACGGCGTTGTTTGGTCTCTTCTACATTGAGAGTTACATCAAGAAGAAGAGAGCCTGAGGCCGGGGACGCGTGCTCTTAACCGTGCGATAGCCCCACGATTATTGCGCTATATACAAATTCACATCACCATGTCGTACGAACCCGTCAACCCGTTTGACGACGAGGCCGCCGTGTTTGACGACGACCCCCAGCCGGTACAGACCCGCTCGGGCCTGGTGCTGAGCGCCCACACTAAACCCATCCTGAATCGCAACCTCCACCTCCCAGGCACCAACCACGACAAATCCAAGCCCTTCGACTCGTTCCACGAACACATGAGTTCCGAGGACTCCTATAAACCCGAGGACTCCGACGACGACGACCCCGTGCGGTTCGGCTCGTCCTCTTCGGGGGACGACGCGGTGCTAGATAACTACGGCAACCGCTACGACCACGTCGACTTTGACAACAAAAAGTACACCAGTGGCCTTCTGTTCAAGGGCACGCGGCTCGTGTACTTCACCTCGGCGTTTGTGTCGTTGTTTGTGTCACTATTTGGCTACGAACAGGGCGTGTGTTCCGGGATCTTGACGTACGTGACGTTCCGCAGCTACTTCAACAACCCCAACCCCACCGAGATTGGGTTGGTCATCAGCATCTTGGAGATTGGCGCCATGGTCAGCTCGCTTCTCGTGGCCAAGATCTCCGACGTCTACGGCCGCAAGCGCACCATCCTACTAGGCACGCTAATCTTCATGGTGGGCGGGACCCTCCAGCTGTTTGCCACCAATCTCTTTGTGTTTGGCGCCGGGCGGGTGCTCAGCGGCTTGGGCGTGGGCATTCTCTCCACCATGGTGCCCTCGTACCAGTGCGAGATATCTCCCAGCGAGGAACGGGGCAAGCTTGTGTGTGGAGAGTTCACGGGCAACATCCTGGGGTACGCGCTCAGTGTGTGGGTGGACTACTTTTGTTACTTCATCCAGGACATTGGCGATGCGCGGAAGGACCCCCACCTGTTTGCAGCCAATCTCTCGTGGCGGTTGCCGCTCTTTCTCCAGGTGGTGATTGCGTTCGTGTTGTTCCTCGGGGGATTCTTCATTGTTGAAAGTCCCCGCTGGTTGCTAGACGTGGACATGGACCAGCAGGGCTACCACGTGCTCGCCCTTCTTTACGACAGCTCCCCCGACGACACCCCCCGCAAGGAGTTCTTCATGATTAAAAACAACATTCTCCAGGAGAGAATCAGCACCCCGAAGTACGAGCGGCTGTGGAGGCACATGTTCAAGAACCACATGACCCGCGTGCTCATTGCGTGTTCGGCGTTGGCGTTTGCCCAGTTCAACGGCATCAACATCATCCTGTACTACGCGCCCATGGTGTTTGCCGAAGCGGGCTTCAACGACCTGAGTGCCCTTCTCATGACGGGCATCAACGCCATCGTGTACCTTCTATCGACCATTCCCCCGTGGTTTCTCGTGGATAAGTGGGGCCGCAAGCCCATCCTCATCTCGGGAGGAGCGCTCATGGCCGTTGGGCTCGGCCTCATCTCTCTCATCATGTACCTTGACCGCAGCTACACCCCCTCGGTGGTGGCGCTCCTAGTCATTGTGTACAACGCCGCCTTTGGCTACAGTTGGGGCCCCATCGGCTTTCTCATTCCCCCGGAGGTGTACCCGCTCCTGGTGCGGTCCAAGGGAGTGTCGTTATCCACGGCCACCAACTGGCTCGCCAACTACATTGTGGGCCAGCTCACGCCGATCCTCCAGGCGGAGATTGGCTGGAAAATGTACCTCTTCCCCTGCGCCAGCTGTGTCATCAGTATTGTCGTGGTGTATGTGTTTTACCCCGAAACCAAGGGGGTGGAGCTCGAGGACATTGACCGGTTGTTTGACGAGTACTACGGGGAAAAGGCCACTGCCTACGCACAACTCCACACCCAGGAGGAGTTGGAGCTCGACGAGTTTGACTACGAAACTCCCTCCCGCCGCTAGCCTCCCGCCACAGATCGGCATCTCGGGTGGTGCTGCCGCCTCTTGGTGAGACGACGCCGGAATGTGTGCCCCAAATAGGAATTGCGCTCCGTGCCCGCCGCGCTCCGGACCGCCCGTTGGGAGCCGTTGCACGCCCTGGCGCGCTTCTCCATGTTTCTGACAAATGTCCGCGGGCCGCATTGTTGCTTATCGTACTGGAGCAACGTGAGGCGCATCGTTCCGTGTGTCGAAGGGCACTCCATAGACTTTTCATTACACAATCCTCTTCTTTCTAGGCCATGATCCGTCACGATTCTTCCGATCTACGACACCCGGCCCTCCCGATCGCCATCCCCACGGCCACATCGCGCCAGCTGCCGCTCCGACCCCGACTGTCCAAGCCCCGAAGAAAACTGTCACTCTCGTCGTCTGCATCTACCCTCTCACTCAAACGACTGATTAGTATCAACAGCATCAAGTCGTCGTTGGCCCGGTCCCCCCCAAAGTTTGCGTCCAGACACTCTTCCGTGATATCAATTGATGATGACTTTCACCCACTTCAAGAGGAGTTCACGTATGCCTCGTCGCTCGGCTACGACACCGACTCCACGTCATTAGACGAATCCTTCCACCACTACACCCTCAAAAAATCGGCGTCCCCCCCCCTTAGCATTCCTCGCAAGTCGTCGTCACTTGCAACCACCACCGAAACAGTGTCATCCCGCGTGGCCTCCTCCTCAAACAGCTCCACCGACCTGCTCATCAAACTCCTCCATGACCACGACGATCCTCCTCGCAAACGGGTGTCGCAACTAACCCACTCGCTCCGCCTGCTCCGAACCCTGCTCCAGCGCAACTTGGTGACATACGCGGTGTCCGTTTCCCCCCGAATGACCGACGACGTGATCCCCAAAGAGTTGGTTGTCACTCCAATGAGGTCACCCGAATTCGAAGACTATTTGCAACCATGCCTCAATGACTGCGAATTGCAAACATACACTCTCACCGGTCCCCAGGACCAAGACATGATCCGCATCCCCGCGGCCAGGGCGTTTCGCAACCGCGACGAACGCATCAACCTGGCCTTTCTCCACTTGTACGCACAGGACTGTACTGCCCGAGAGATGCGCCTTCTTCCCGGCTCGTGCTCCAACGAGGAGTTTGTCGACATCCACAAGCTTGCTCCCGGGGTACGAGACTTTCACCAATTGCATAACATGTACAAAATCGCCCACTTGAGCAGAAACAAGCTCTGGGACCTGGTGATTCTTCCCCCAAGAAAGGACAAATGTCCGTCTGCATGCATCGACCCGTCGTGTTACATCTACGTTGGCGACTCGTGTCGCGGCCAGCTGTCCCTCACCCGCAAACACGGCACCTTCTCTCCGTGGCTGCTTACCCCTCGGGCCCCGTCCATGCGGCCGGCGGGTATTCTTCAAGGAGTGAAGGGCTGCGAAAATGGTCCCTCGCCCAGCAGCGGCGTCACCAAACCTCAGTTCACCATCCGAGGCTGGTGTAACTCCCGGTGGCTCGACCTTAATGATTACGAATAATGAATATATGAACTATAGATTTGATCACCTGGGAATTCGCAGTCACAAGGCGCGCACGTGCGCGCGCACCAGCCCTGGCGATGGACGACCCCCGGTCGCACCTCAAAGAAAAAAACCTTGAAAAATCAACCCTAACCTACATCACAAATCAAAGATGGCTCCCAAAGGAAAGAAGGTCGCTCCAGCCCCCTTGGCTGCTAAGAGCTCCAAGACTGCTGCCCCCAAGAACCCATTGTTCGAGGCCACCCCCAAGAACTTCGGTATCGGTCAAGACATCCAGCCCAAGAGAAACTTGTCCAGATTCGTCAAGTGGCCTGAATACGTTAGATTGCAAAGACAAAAGAAGATCTTGTCTTTGAGATTGAAGGTTCCTCCAGCTATTGCTCAATTCCAAAACACCTTGGACAAGAACACCGCTGCTCAAACCTTCAAGTTGTTCAACAAGTACAGACCCGAGACCACTGCTGAGAAGAAGGAGAGATTGACCAAGGAGGCTGCTGCCATTGCCGAGGGTAAGAAGGCCCACGACGTTTCCCCCAAGCCCGTTGTTGTCAAGTTCGGTCTCAACCACGTTGTCTCTTTGATTGAGAACAAGAAGGCCAAGTTGGTTTTGATTGCCAACGACGTTGACCCCATTGAGTTGGTTGTTTTCTTGCCCGCTTTGTGCAGAAAGATGGGTGTTCCATACGCCATCGTCAAGGGTAAGGCCAGATTGGGAACCTTGGTTCACCAAAAGACCGCTGCCGTTGCCGCCTTGACTGAGGTTGCCTCTGCCGACGAGACCGAGTTGGCCAAGTTGGTTTCCACCATCAACGCCAACTTCACCGAGAAGTACGAGGACTCCAGAAGACAATGGGGTGGAGGTATCATGGGCTCCAAGGCCAACGACAAGAAGGCCAAGAGAGAAAAGAACCTTGACGTTGTCGCTGCCGAGGCCAAGTAATGTATCTTTATAGATCTAATTCATCTGTTCATCAAGCATGCAAATTTGTGAGTCGGGCACCTGACCTGAGGTTTGTTTCCTGCACACAGTACCACCGATTCTGGCCAATCGTAGGGTGGTTTTTTCTTGTATTACCTAAAAAACGAGCATCAATAGCAGTGAAAAATGGTTTCAGTGAGAGCGTGAACTTTTAGTGAGAACCAAACATTATTCACTCCACACCACCGGATCGTTAGAGCTATTCGCCTACAGTCACCCCCACATCACGCATATATCACAATGTCTTTCTTGAGAGATTTCATAGAGTCGGCCTTCCCCGTCGCCTACGCTGAAGAGGTATGTGCACACCCGAGCCAAATCCCACTAACAACAGCCTGAAGAAGAAACTTCCGAAGAACCCGAAGAGCAATCCGAAGAACAATCCGAAGAATCCACTGAAGAATCCGAAGAGTCCTCTGAGGAGGCCACCGAAGAGTCTGAAGAATCCGAAGAGTCTGAGGACGCCGAAGAAGGTGGAGACGACGACGACGAAGATGAAGACGACGATGATGACGACGACGACGACGAAGAGGAACAAGTCGACCCATTTGACGCTCTCAAAGAGGAGTGTGGTCAATCCGCCGCATGCAAGCCATACGCCCACCACTTTCATGAGTGTGTGGAGAGAGTGACCAAGGAGATGGAGGAGGACGACTACGACTCCAAGGACTACAAGGAGGACTGTGTCGAGGAGTTCTTCCACTTGCAGCACTGTATCAACGACTGTGCTGCTCCAAGATTGTTCTTCAAGTTGAAGTAAGCATCATCCCTGTCATACATACTGAAATGAAAACCGAGGAAACAATGTCATGTTGGCATTCTCTCTATTTATACTAGACAATATAATTGTTCAAGCATCGAGGGAAGCGATCCAGTACATCAGCTCTATGTGTGAGTATTCTAACAGACATAGCCTGAGATGTAGGTGCTTGTATAGCAACGACCCCAAAAGGTCTTGCCCAGGCTAATGCACAAGTTCATATTCCAAATTCTCTTCAATTGCTGTGACATCACTGCCGTTAGTCATCTGCTCCACATTTCACGCGACTGTAGGAATTCTGTGAAATTCCACGAAATTCAGAAAATTCAACAGTCTGAGAATTACCGAAAGACTACGTAGCACATCTTGGCGTCCATTGGCATCTATCTTCGAACACACTCGGCCATCACTCAGAACCCTGATTCTTTCTCTTTGGCGATTTGGCCCACCGCCCGGCGCGCGAAGGCGCACCACCATCGGTATTTATACACACCGATCCCCGAATTTTCACATCAATGACTGATCCAATGAAACGGGTCCGCACCATCGCGGGAGTTAGGGTACCAACGGTCAAAGAGATCGCAGAGAAACGAGTTTTGGACAGAAGAATCTACATCGGCAACCTCGACTATTCTGCCACGGTGAAGGACCTTCTAGACTTATTCGGTTCAGGCTGGGAACTGTATGTATGCAACAAACCCCTTCCGCCACTAACGACAGCAGACAAATCCTGATCCCCGAAAAGCCCATTCGCCGGGGCCAGAAGCTCATTGATCGTACGTTGGGATTTGCCTTTGTGGAGTTTCAAACCGCAGCGGAAGCCGAGCGGGCCATTGAGCGGTTCGATGGCTCCGAGGTGAGGGGGAGAACAATCTACGTCAAGCACGCGTTGCCACCTCCAACGCAAGAGGAGAAAGAAAAGAAGATCGAGGCCTACAGAGCGAAGAAGGCCGAGCAGGCCAAGGCCAGGCGGGAGAAAAAGGCCCAGGCCAAGGCCGGGGCGGCCGCCTCTACTGAGTCCACCGGCGCCGGTGAGTCTGAACCCGCACCCGATCCCAAGGTGCCCAAGGGAACACCATCTGAGGACACCATCTTCATCACCAACCTTCACTTCAAGGTGAGACCCCCCGTGTTGGCAGCCAAGTTCCAGGAGTTGTCTCCCAAGTGGGTGCATATTCCCACCTCGCAGAAGGTGCTTCCTGACGGAAAGAAGGTCTTGCGAAGCAAGGGCTTTGCGTTTGTCAAGTTCAACTCGAGCGAGGCCCAGCGCCAGGCGGTGGAAAAGTACAACGGCTTGGAGATCAATGGCAGGAAGATCGTGGTGGACGTGGCCATCGACACGAGAGACCCAAAGAAAAAGGAGCAGGTGAGCGAGCCTAACACTGAGGGTGCTTCAGAGGCTGCCACAGAGGCTGCTTCAGAGGCTGCCGCAGAGGCTGCCGCTGAGGAAGCTGCCACCGAGGCCGAGGCCCAGGTGGAGGCGGAAACCGAGGCAAAGGAGGAGGTGGAGGAGGAGAAAGAAGTGGCCGAGGAGTTGGAAGAGCAAAAAGAGGGGGCCTCCACCTAGATATACGATAACGACCGAACCCTAGCACGTGCGCGCACCTGTGTTTTTTGTGACTGCCCGCGAAGTGGTGCGAGACAGGCACGTGACGGTGAAAAATTCTCTAGTCCCACCCGCGAGCGAAAAGTAATTCCATAACCTAAGGTCTAGTCAACGAAATGGGTAGAGTCATCCGTAACCAGAGAAAGGGTGCTGGTTCCATCTTCACCTCTCACACCAGATTGAGAAAGGGAGCTGCCAAGCTCAGAACCCTCGACTACGCCGAGCGTCATGGATACATCCGTGGTGTTGTCAAGCAAATCATCCACGACCCCGGTAGAGGTGCTCCTTTGGCCAAGGTTGCCTTCCGTGATCCTTACAAGTACAAGTTGAGAGAGGAGACCTTCATTGCCAACGAGGGTGTTTACACTGGTCAATTCATTTACGCCGGTAAGAAGGCTTCGCTCAATGTGGGTAACATTCTTCCATTGTCCTCCTTGCCAGAAGGTACCATTGTTTCCAACGTTGAGGAGAAGGTTGGTGACAGAGGTGCTTTGGGAAGAACCTCGGGTAACTACGTTATCATTATCGGACACAACCCCGATGAGGGAAAGACCAGAGTCAAGTTGCCATCTGGTGCCAAGAAGGTGCTCAGCTCCGACGCCAGAGGTGTCATTGGTGTTGTTGCTGGTGGTGGTAGAATCGACAAGCCATTGTTGAAGGCTGGTAGAGCTTTCCACAAGTACAAGGTTAAGAGAAACTCTTGGCCCAAGACCAGAGGTGTGGCCATGAACCCCGTTGATCACCCTCACGGTGGTGGTAACCATCAACATATTGGTAAGGCTTCCACCATTTCCAGAGGTGCTGTTTCCGGTCAAAAGGCTGGTCTCATTGCTGCCAGAAGAACCGGTTTGTTGCGTGGTACTCAAAAGACCCAAGACTAAACGGTTGACGCTCATGGTGAATGAATAAAACAAGATCTGTGCCTAGCAGAGGTTACTGTGCATTAATACAATTCCTGGTACTTGTCGTAGAAGAGTCCATTTTGAGCGCTGCGCCAAACGCATTTGTGGACGCAAATCTGCACTCATTGATGCCGTTCGTCAAGTGCACCTCTCCATGACTCAACCCCACCAGAAACAACTCACTCAGGACCACGCCACCACACAGTAGACTCATAGTAGACGGTAGACTCATCTCCCGAAACCAACGACTCATTTCGCCTGCTGGCCGGTGAGGCGTGCATATCTACATTCGGCACGCGGCTCACCCCCAGCTATTTTTTAGTACCTCATCCGTACCCTTTCGGAAACCACTTTTTGTTTTACACTTCTTCCGTCATGTCGTTGACCAGCCCGCTACCGGCGAACTGCTCGTTCTGGCACTATGACGACGTCACCCAGTGTGCTCGAGACAACGTGTTGGACTTTGCCATACCGGCGGTGTTGGGCGCCGTCTCCTTCTCCATCTTGGTGGCAAAGACCGTTCGCTCAAAGACAAAGTCCATCAAGCTCACCGAAGAACAGCCGCTCTTGGCCACCCCCGACGCGTACGGCGCCATCGCCAACCCTCAGGCAGCGCAGGACGTTTCCATCCGGAGCCGCCATTTCGACCTCACTAGGTTGTCCGACACCAACGAGGACGGCACGCCCCACGGCCAGGTGCACGAGGTGTACAAGAGCGGCGGCGAGCGGTTCCGCGTGTCGTTTGAGTTCTTGCTCGTCACCATCCAGCTCCTTCTTTCGCTTTCCTTATTCGTGGTGCCTGCCTTCCAGCAAGAGTGGCACGCCAAGACGTTCGTTCCCATCACCAAGACCCTCTTCTGGGGCTACTTGTTTGTCATTGCATCGTTCCGGGTGGTGAACCTTCGCCGCGTCAACATCCGCCTCCCCAGCTTGTGGGCCCACTCCACCACGCTCTACTTCTTCAGCTTCTTCCCCGCGATCCTCTTGTTCCGCCTGGCCCTCATTGGCCACATTGAATCCAATCTCGTGTCGCACTACTACATTGCCGAGTTCGTCATTGCATTGCTCTTGGTGATTCTCAACTTCACCGCCAAAATTGCCGATAAGCCGGCGCAGTTATACCTTCCTAGCGATGGCTCGGCCCCCAACCCGGAGCACGTCACCAGCATTCTTTCCTTTGCCACCTACTCGTGGTTGGACAAGATGGTGTGGACCTCCTACAAAAAGTCCTTGGACAAAGCCGACATTTGGGGCTTGCGCAGGGACGACTACGCCTTGCTGGTGTTGAAAACCTACGAGTCCTACAAGTCCACCGCCAACTTCTCCGTCAAGATCTTCACCCACTTCAAGTACTTGTTTGCCATCCAGGCGTTCTTCGCCGTGGTGGACTCCATTCTCGTGTTCTTCCCCTCGCTCTTGTTGAAGAAGGTGTTGGAGTACGTGGCCGACCCCACCACCACCCCACGCAACGTGGCGTGGACCTTCGTGTTCTTGATGCCGGTGTCCAAGGTGGCCGACTGTCTCTCCTCGGGATGTTCCCTCTTTTTGGGAAGAAGAGTGTGTGTGAGAATGAGGGCCATCATCATTGGTGAAGTTTACGCCAAGGCCCTCAGAAGAAAAATCACCGTCCAAAAGCCTTCGGAAGATGACGCGGAGGAGAAGAAGGACGTCAAGGACGACAAGAGCGACAAGCCCAAGGGCAAGACCGCTGAGCTTGGCGCCATCATCAACCTCATGGCCATCGACGCCTTCAAGGTGTCGGAGATCTGTGGCTACTTGCACTTCTTTGTGTCGTCCATTCTCATGATCATCATCTGCGTCGTTTTGTTGTACCGGTTGATTGGATGGAGCGCGTTGGTGGGTTCCGTTTCCATCATTGCGTTGTTGCCTCTCAACTACAGCTTGGCAAGATGGGTGGGCAGGGTGCAAAAGACCATGCTTGGTGTCACCGACAAGAGAATCCAAAAGTTGAACGAGACCTTCCAGAGCATCAGAATCATCAAGTTCTTTGCCTGGGAAGACAACTTCTTCCTGAACATCATGAAGATCAGAGAAGAAGAGTTGTACCACCTCAAGTGGAGAACGGGTCTCTGGTGTGTGTCCGCACTTGTGTGGTTCATTACCCCAACGTTAATCACCGTCATTTCGTTCTACTGCTATGTCTTCGTCGAGGGACACACCTTGACCGCGCCCATTGCCTTCACTGCATTGTCGTTGTTCACGCTCTTGAGGGCTCCGCTCGACCAGTTGTCGGATATGACCTCCTATGTCATCCAGTCCAAGGTGTCGCTCGATAGAGTGGGCGAGTTTTTGGACGAGGAGGAAACCACCAAGTACGACCAGTTGGGCCAAACTCCCGGCCCCGACTCGCCCTACATTGGTTTCGAGAACGCTTCGTTCTCGTGGGACGAATCCTCCGACAACGACTTCAAGTTGCGTGACCTCAACATTGCCTTCAAGCCGGAAAAGTTGAACGTGGTGATTGGGCCCACTGGGTCCGGGAAGACGTCCTTGTTGTTGGCGTTGCTCGGAGAAATGAACCTTCAGTCAGGTAAGGTGTTTCTTCCTGGTATCATCCCCCGGGACGAGTTGGTGGTGGACCCCCAGACCGGGTTGACCGAGTCGGTGGCTTACTGCTCGCAGTCGGCGTGGTTGTTGAACGACTCCATCAAAAACAACATCATTTTCTCGGCTCCTTTCAACCAAGAGCGTTACGACCGGGTCATTGACGCGTGTGGCTTGACCCGCGACCTCGAGATCTTGAGTGCCGGCGATGCCACGGAGATCGGTGAGAAGGGTATCACTCTTTCCGGTGGTCAGAAACAGAGAGTGTCGTTGGCCAGAGCGTTGTACTCCAACTCTCGCCATCTCTTGTTGGACGACTGCTTGTCCGCCGTTGACTCACACACCGCGTTGTGGATCTACGAGAACTGCATCACCGGTCCCTTGATGGCAGGCAGAACTTGCATTCTTGTGTCGCACAATGTGGCCTTGACGGTGCAAAACGCCGACTGGGTCGTGGTGTTGGAAAACGGTAAGGTTAAGACCCAGGGTCCTCCTGAGGTGTTGCTTGAATCCGGAGAATTGGGCGACGACGAGTTGGTCAAGACCTCGGTGCTCAATTCCCGGAATCAGTCTTCGACGAATTTGCAGCTGTTGGACGACAAGAACGCCGACCTCAAAACAAAGGCCGCCGCCATCGATTCCAAGCTCAAGGCTTTGGCTCAGGGCGAGGAGGAAGCCACCAAGTCTGACGGAAAGTTGGTGGAAGAGGAGTCCAAGTCCGAGGGCGTGGTCAGTCTTGATGTTTACAAGTTCTACGGAAAGGTGTTTGGCGGCTGGGGCACGTGGCTCCTTGTGCTTGCCTCGTTTGCCCTCTCTCAGGGTGCTTATATCTTGCAATCGTGGTGGTTGAGAAACTGGTCGTTGAGTAGCGAGAATTCCGCCAACATCACCAACATCTTGGCCCTTGTGGGCGTGGGTAATATCTACAACGCCGCCGAGGTGGGCGGCCCCATGGTCAGAACATTCACTGGCGCCTACCACCACATCAGCCATTGGTTGGGCCTGTTGGACGACTTCAAGCGCGAGAACACCACGTTGTACTACATCATCACGTACGCCGTCATTGGTGTCGCGTACTCGCTCTTGGCTGCCTCTCGTGTGTTTGTGACGTTCTTTGCCGGCGTGGAAGCGTCCAACCGGATCTTCAAGCAGGTGTTGACAAGAGTCTTGAACGCAAAGTTGAGATTCTTTGACAAGACGCCCCAAGGCCGAATCATGAATCGTTTCTCCAAGGACATCGAGTCGGTCGACCAGGAGTTGACGCCGTTTGCCGAGGGGGTGTTCATCTGTGTCGTGCAGTGCGTGTCGGTGTTGGCGCTCATCGTTGTCATCACCCCTGGATTCTTGATCTTTGGGTTCATCATTGCCTTCTTGTACTACTTGGTGGGCATTTTCTATCTCACGCTCTCTCGTGAGTTGAAGCGGTTTGAGTCGATCACGAAGTCGCCCATCCACCAGCACTTTTCCGAGTCGTTGAATGGAGTGGCCACCATCAGAGCCTATGGAGTGGAGTCCCGCTTCATGAAGCAAAACCTCAACGCCATCGACAACAACAACAAGCCCTTCTTCTACTTGTGGGTGGCCAACAGATGGCTTGCCTTCCGGATCGACTTTGTCGGTTCGTTGGTGATGTTGTTTGCGGGTATTTTTGTGTTGTTGTCCGTGGGACGTATTGATGCTGGCTTGGCGGGATTGTCGTTGTCGTATGCCATCTCCTTCTCCGAGAGTGCCTTGTGGATTGTACGTCTTTACGCCAACGTCGAGATGAACATGAACTCGGTTGAGAGACTCAAGGAGTACCTCGAGATCGAGGAGGAGGCTGCACGGGAGATCCCGGAGACCGAGCCCAGAGCTTCGTGGCCCGAGAAGGGGGTCATTTCCGTCAAGGACTTGTCGTTGAGATACGCCCCCGAATTACCCCGTGTCATCAAGAACGTCACCTTTGACGTCGAGCCATGCAACAAGATTGGTATTGTTGGCAGAACGGGTGCCGGGAAGTCCACCATCATCACGGCGTTCTTCCGCTTCTTGGACCCCGAGACGGGCTCCATTGTCATTGACGGCGTCGACATCACCAAGATTGGGTTGCGCAACTTGCGCCAGGCCATCACCATCATTCCCCAGGACCCCACGTTGTTCACGGGTACCATTCGGTCCAACTTGGATCCGTTCAACCAGTACACCGATGACGCCATCTTTGAGGCGTTGAGAAGAGTCAACTTGATCACCTCCGGTGAGACCGCCACTGCCGATGCCACCGAAAACCAAAACAAGTTCCTCAATCTCTCATCTTCCGTGTCAGAAGGCGGTAACAACTTGTCGCAGGGCCAAAGACAGTTGATGTGCTTGGCCCGGTCGTTGTTGCGCAGCCCCAAGGTGATTTTGTTGGACGAGGCCACCGCCTCCATCGACTACAAGTCGGACGCCATCATCCAAAAGACCATTCGTGACGAGTTCTCGGGCTCCACCATCTTGACCATTGCCCACAGATTGAGATCCATCATTGACTACGACAAAATCTTGGTGATGGACGCGGGTCGAGTGGTGGAGTACGACGATCCTTACGTGCTCATCGCCAACAAGGAGTCGTTGTTCTACAGCATGTGTGAGAACAGTGGAGAGCTCGATGCGTTGACCAAGCTCGCCAAGGAGGCCTTCGTGCAAAAGAAGAATAGAAAGTAGAAGTAACAATATGCAAGATAATACCAACCGAACAGGCAAGTAACGTTGCTCAGGTAGTCACAGAGAATTCATGCCATGATTATAACTGGGTTGTGGGTTATCGGACCCTGCCTTACGTAAGGCGGAACGCGAATCAAAAATCCGTTATCAGCCACAATGCATGGGCGAGCGCCAGATATCGTCCTCCAACCACTTATGGCCAAAGTCAAGCTTTCCGATGTGGATGTGCACACGGACCTGGAGTCGAGCTCCATTGTGGCTCCCCTTGGCGACGAGGCATATGCAAGACAGCTGGCGGAGTTGCTTGGGCAGGTGACGTTCTTGGCTGATCTCGAGGATGCTCCCCAGGGCCGGCACTTGGGGATGTTTTCCACGCTTGTGTTGTTTGTCAGCCGGATTCTCGGGTCGGGGTTTCTTGCCGTGTCAAGTGGCATATACGAGGACTGCGGCGAGCTGCCGGTGTTGTTCTTTTTGGCGTGGTTGGTGGCTGCCATTTTGGCGTTCTCGGGCCTCTATGTGTACCTTGAGCTTGGGTCGTTGATTCCTCGCAGCGGCGGCACCAAGGTGTTCCTTGAGTTCATATACAACCGCCCGTTGTACTTGACCAGCGTGGTGTTTTCCGTGTACTCCATCCTCTTTGGGTTCACGGTGCTGAACATCCTTGTCTTTGGCGAGTACTTTCTCCATGCCATTGGCGTGGAACCCTCCGAGTTCAGGACGAGAGTGGCAGCCCTAGTCTTCTTGTACTTCACAGCCTTGATGCATGGCCTTCGGGTCAGCAACGGCGTGTTTGTGCAAAACGCCTTTGGCGTGTTGAAGTTGGTACTCGCCAGCATTGTCGTGCTCACCGGGTTCTGGGCGGCCTTCCTTCCCACTTCCGTCACCCACATCGAGAAGCAACTCACGTGGGACGGCTTCTTTGTCGTCAATGGCTTCCACTCATCCAAATTTGCCAGCGGCGTCATCAAGGCCACCTTTGCATTTGCCGGATGGAACTCGGTCCACACCGTCTCCAACGAAATCAAGAATCCCGTCCGCACATTCAAGATCGCCGGGCCCTTGGCGTTGGCCATCATCACCGTCACATACATCTTCATCAACATTGCATACTTGGTGGTGATTCCATCGGATGAAATCGTTCCCTCCGGGAAACTTATTGGCCTGGTGCTCTTCCAAAAGGTCTTTGGCAAGGTGGTTGGAAAGACCCTCTTGACCATGTCGGCGGCGCTTTGTGCCGGAGGCAACGTCATCGTGGTGCTCTACACCATCTCGCGCACCAGTCAAGAAGTCTTTCGAGAGGGGTACCTCCCGTTCTCCCAGTTCATGGCATCCAACTGGCCTCTTGACGCTCCATTGCCCGTCATTGTGCTCAGTTGCCTCATTAGCACCAGCGTGTTGGTGCTCATACCCGGCAAAGACCTTTACAACTATGTTGTGTCGCTCGAAAGCTACCTCAACAACTTCTTTGTCGGGCTCACCACCATCGGCATCTTTGTCATCCGCAAACGGTTCCCCGAGGTGCGAGCGCCCATCCGCTCGCACTGGCTCTCCACGTCGTTGGTGTTGATCATCACCGCATACTTGACCCTTTCGCCATTCCTCTCCCACGCAAGCCCCAACCCCCACGACTTGGAAAGCTGGCCTTCCTATGCGTTGGTGGCGCTCGTGTGTCTTGGCTTGTGTGCGTTGTACTGGGCCATGATGTTTCGCGTGTGGCCGTGGCTCTTCAATTATAGCCTTGTGCCGGAAGACGTGGAGCAGCGAGACGGGCTTGTGGTGAAGAAGTGGGTGAAAATCAATCAATAGCTACTGCTGAAGCCGCTCGATCCGCTCCACCAACTTAACAAATGCATCATCTTTCAACGTGGTCACCACCGCCTCGCGTAGTTGCTCATCCAGCCACTTGCTGATGTCGTCGGGCTTGCCGACGAGTGTGAGGGTGCCCTCCCCCCATCTGTCTCCACCCTCAAACTGGCCTCCCTGAGAAAATTCCCTCTGAGAGGGAGTAACGTTGGAGAAGGCCAATTGTGAGGGCTCAATCTGGGCAGGACCAATCTGGGAGGGGCCATAGGCCTGGGCGGCTGGAGAGAAGGCTACTTGCGATGGTGCCTGCGAAACCGAAGGATGGATTTGAGAAAACGCCATCTGAGAGAATGCCTGTGACTGGGAGGCGTGGTCTTCCATCACGCCAAAGTGTCGTATGGTCACCGGCAAATGGCGCTTCACCAACTCGCAGAAGGCCTGGCAGTCCGACGCCGTGACAAACTGCACCTGGAGCCGTTTCACCAACACTTGGGCCTTTCTGATCTTGATGGAAATGGTGGTGTTTCTGACCAAGAGCCCCATTTCCTCGGTGGCATCAATAAGACAGTATTCCTACGTTAGACAGTTGCAAAGTTTGTAACATACCAAAGTGTCGATCAGGTTCTTGAAGACGATGGACCGGGTGGGGTCGTCAAACGACACCTCCATGGTGACACTGTCGCGATTATGGACCCATCCGTCATCCTTCAAAAGGGAGAATGTGGTGAGGTTGAAAAGAAACATCATGTTCGTTTATTGAGATCAGTCATTAAAGATGAAGCTGAAAAGGGTATCAAGCAATTTTTCCAGAGTGGCCGTCAGGGACGCCGACGAGTCGGTTTTCGTGCTACTGGCCTTGGTGGTGGTCTTTGTGGACGTCGCCTTGGTGGAGGTGGCCTCAGAAGTGGTTTTCGTGGAGGTCACCTTGGCCGTGCTTTTTGTGGAGGTCTCTGTGGCAGACACTTCTGTTGAAGTCTTTGTGGAGGTGAGTTTTGTTGATGCTCTCGTTGTTGTTCTCGAATACACCACCGTCAGATTGGACTCGTCGTCGTCACTAATCACCTCAATGACGTCGGAAAGGAAGTCAATGATGTCCGTCTCGTTCGTCTTGCCCACATCAAGGCCAAATACCGTCTTGAAGGCCCCAGCCACAAGTCTAAACGCCGAGGCACTGGACCCGGGGTACTCAAGATTGGTGTGACGTTCAGTACGGGTGCACCCCTTGACGGGCTCACCCCCCGCCATAATTTTCTCCAACCAGCCAAAGGCCGCTGGCACGCCCTGGAGAATCTCGGTGATGTGGCCGGCGGTCTGGTCCACGGCAAACTCAAACGACTCGATGCCCCAGTCACACCAGTTGTCGTAGGCTCTCTGGGAGTTGACAAACGGTACAATTGTGTCTTCTGTTCCGTGAAACACAAACAACGGAATCTGGGGGGTATCAGGATTGTCCTCGTCAAGAGCCAAGGTGTTCTCGTCGAGAATCTCAATCACCTTCTCGTCTTCAAAGATGTCCCAGCCATCCTTGACATACCTGTTTTCCCCACTGAAAAACTTCTTGAAGGCGAAGTGGAGCACCGACCCGGGCAAGCACTTCTCGAACGCGGCCTGGTACGACTTCTTCTTGGCCTCAACGAGCTGCTCGCTAATGAGCTTCTTGAGGTAGGGATAGACGTTCGACAACCCCGCAATCCCACTGGCGGTCAAGCCCGCAAACACCGTGCCCTCCACCGCCAACACCGTCTCGGTGATGTTGGTGACAAAGCCCCCCAACGCGGCTCCCTTGAGGTACTGGCCGAGCTCCTCGGCGTAGGTGGGCTGGAGCGCAGCGGCCCATCCTGACGCCAACGAACCACCACTGTATCCAAACAACGCAATGTCGGGTTCGGAACTGATACCGGTGGTGTTGGCCGACTTCAATGTTGCCCTGATGGAATCGAGGGTCGCCTGGCCGGATTGCTTCCCACAGGTGAAAGAGGAGTTGAAGCCCTCGTAGTCCGGGGTTACCACATACCATCCTTGGTTCAACGCAATCTGGATGAGAAACATCTCTGCCTGGGCGGCAACATTGGCGAGACTGGCCCCGTACAACATGGAGTACGATGGAGCGCAGTTGAGCTGCGCGGAGTCCTGGGCAATTTGGTACGACAACAACTTGGTGGGGTCGGCGTTGTAGGGCTCAATCACCGTGGTGACAATGGCGGAAGCGTTGCCGTGGACATCGGTTGACCTGACCAAGAGCTGCCACGAGTTCTTCACGTCCATGGGCAAGTAGATGCTTCGCAATTGCAGCGGAGTCTTGCGAATCTTGAGGATGTCTCCCACCTTGGCGCTTTCATAGTCGTCGGAATACGTGTAAAAGTCGTCATCGTCGGGGTACTTGGGCGAGGTGGGTGCTGCCAACACCCCCAAGAAAAGGACGTGCCACAAAAAGATCCTCAACCAGTTCATATGTGTCAAACAACGGGGCTGAAGTGCTTTATATTCCTCGAGGGTGGTGTATGAGCGAGAGTCTCATTTTCATGTGGGGTTTTGCACCCAAAGAGGAATTTTTTGTGACAATTGAAAAGCGACATCCTCCTGCACGCGGCCAGAATTCCCCTTTCGGTAATTTCTAGGCCAAGGCGATCCACCAGCCTTGCCAAGCCCGACTAATGGCGGCAAAAGCCTGGAGATTGACGTCCAGGGGCATTGTTCGTATATTTACAGAAAGGGAAGGGGCGGCCCGCAACCTAATTCAGGGCGAGGTGTCAGCCAATGCCTCGTTTGGGTTCATGTCATGTGCTCTATTGGGGCCTCCATATGTGTGTGACGGACTTTCGTATGTGAATGGCGGAGGATATATGCAAAGTTACTCCAAAACAGTTTCCTCAGCCATGTACGCATTCAACCGCTTGAGCGTTACCTGATAAAGAAGTAACATGATGGAGCTCTGCACGCCGGTCCAGATGAAGCGCGGCCCGACGCCGGAGAACAAGCCGAGCACTCCTTCGTTGCGGTATATTTGTTTGAGGGCATTGATCGTGGATGGGGTGATGGTGTCGGCGGTGGTGGTTTGGATCCGTGTCTTGATCACGTCTAACGGCGTGGTGAGAGTCCCGGCCATCCCTCCTGCCGCTGCTCCAGTCAACAATTCAAGAGGAATGGGGAGATCTTCGGACCCCTGGTACGAGATGGCCAACTGGCGTAAGCGCTCATAAAAGGCAAATTGCAACGCACTGAAGGGCAAGTCTCGGAACATGGTCTCCTTGTATCCAAATGCAAATGTGGAGACGCCCTCGGTTCGGGCTATGGTTTTGACGGCGTCGCCGAGGCCCTTGTAATTGTACCCCGAGCCTTTTGTGTACGGGTTGTTGAACCGCCCCTGGAGCTGGAGTCTTGTTTTCAACAACTCCGACGGCACGTAAAACACACTCGAGGCCAAGTCGCCAAGCACCCCGGCCGTGAAGTACGATAGGGTCTCGTTCATGTGGAGGTCGTTGATGAGGGTGCGTTTGGTCCACTCATAGGTGCCGAAAAATGCTGCAGTGGAAGGAAAGGACCCGAGAACAGCGGGAGAATACCCACCATAGAGGCCTCGGAAGAACCCTTCCTCCCGAAAGATGGTGAGGTATGCTGGGATCATGTTTTTGTATTTGGGATTGAACAGTAGACCCTGCTGACGGGTCTTGACGGTGTCGAGCGAGTGCATTGACGAATCGCCAATGACTCCCCCGAGACCACCGGCCAACATGCAATAGAGAATGGGGGCGTGGGATTCGCCCACCTCTTGTGGGGGTTGTGGAGGGGCCGACTCCGGCCTCGGCAGATGCTCGGAGTGCGGCGCAAAGCTGAACGGTATGGTGGAGGACGTAAATGACTGGGACATTTGAACGAACGTTATGCTATTGGAACGACTCCACCACTATCACACAGCCGTGGGAAATTTTTCTCACCTGCCATTGGTGTGTGCAGGCGCGCATTACCATCCACATCTCCATGATTCGCCGAGCGATGGCGCAGGGCTCTCGCCGCGGGTACCGCGTGCTTGCGCTCGAGTCCTCGTGCGACGACTCGTGTGTGGCGCTCCTAGACAAACAGCCGGGCCAAACGCCCACAGTGGTGGACCACCAGAAGGTGACCCTCAACTCCGCGAAGGACGGGGGAATCATCCCCACGGCTGCACACGAGTTCCACCAACTGCACTTTGCCGTGTTGGTCAACAACTTCTGCAAACAACACAACATCACCCCCTTGAATCCACCGGACTTGGTTTGCTGTACCAGGGGACCTGGGATGGTGGGGCTGTTGAGTGCGGGGCTCCAGATGGCCAAGGGTCTTGCGATTGCATGGAATAAGCCTCTCATTGGCGTTCACCACATGCTTGGGCATTTGCTAGTGTCAAGACTAGAGAGCAATGCGCCCAGGTACCCCTTCCTCAGTTTGTTGTGCTCGGGGGGACACACCATGTTGGTGCACTCCAGGTCCATCACCGAGCACGAGGTGGTGGTGAATACCAACGACCTCGCGGCGGGCGATTCTCTTGATAAGTGTGCTCGGGAGCTTGGCCTCGTGGGCAACATGCTTGGCAAGGAGATGGAGGCGTACGTGGGAACCATTCCCGATGAACTAAAGGAGGAGTTTGCCAAGGTCAACACCACCACCAGGGACAACGAGTTCCTATTTCAGCTCAAAAAACCCCTTCGAACGGCAAAGGTGGGGAAGTACCCCGAGACCGTGGAGTTCTCGTTCACGCCGTTTCTCAGCTCCATCAAGCAGCTCAAGCAGCGAGGCCCGCTTGGCCCACTTGGGCTGCGCACCAACCAGTTTGTCGCATACAAGGTCCAGGAAGTGATGTTTGACCATCTTGTGGACCGCATCAACATCGCGTTGCGCAAACACGGCCACCGGTACGAGTTTGCCGACGGCAAGTTCGCGGGCGTCAAGGACTTTGTGTTGTCGGGTGGAGTGGCTGCAAATAAGCGGTTGAGACAGAAACTTGCTGATTTGGAAGCCAACAATGTTGGCGTCGACTCGTTCAAGTTGCACTTTCCCCTGTTGGAGTGGTGCACGGACAATGCGGTGATGATTGGGGTGGCGGGTATCGAGATCTATGAGACCCTTGGGGTGCGTTCG
The DNA here is from genome assembly GCA_030555945.1 of Gaillardinia entomophila. Lineage (NCBI taxonomy): Eukaryota > Fungi > Ascomycota > Pichiomycetes > Serinales > Metschnikowiaceae > Gaillardinia > Gaillardinia entomophila. The sequence goes on along the minus strand of JANIVT010000002.1, from coordinate 219,792 downwards.
TCGCTTGATATCTTGCCAATCAGGAAGTGGCCCATGAATGAGTTGTTGGAGGTAAGTGGGTGGGTTAAAAGTAATGACATGTAAATAGACTAATGATCCATGATTTCGCAGTAATTGGCGAAAAGCCAAGCAGCCGAGCGAAGGTTGCGAAATTCTAAACATTTGTAGTGTCTATACAATGAATCTTGGAGAATAGTCAAAAAATCTATGCAATGAATTCTCTAGAATAGTAATGCCGTCCATGTAATGCTAATTGTGCCCCGGCTCACGCTTGATGGAGTCCTGCTCCATGGCCTCTGCCTCGTCTGCCTCGTCTGCCCCTGGAATGTCTGCCTCTGGTTGCAGCTCCAGCGGCTCCGACTCCAGGTCCGACTCCAGCACGAAGGCATCCTCCTCCTGATGGCGATGCCCGAGAAAAGGCTCCACGATGTTGTACTTTGCTATTATGGCCTGCCACGTCTGGTGGTCGAACGACGCAATGTGGTGGGCGTTGGTTTTGGATTCCATGGCCGCCTCTTCCCGGGTTGTCCTGCGCACCATGGGCACCCCCTCGGCCTCGTAGATCTTTAATTTCCCATCTCTCACGAGAAAACTGGTGAAGAAAAGGTTCTCCACCAGCTGTGCAAACAGATGGGGGTTGATGAAGAAATGATAGTAGTTGACGGAACACGGCTCGCCCTCCCTGCCCAGACCAGCGAGCTCCCCGCTCCGTTCTTTGTCAAGCAAGACCAGGTAGACGGACCGTACCATCTGCGCCGTGTTCTTTTCCGACTGCGAGAGATCACCGGCGTGCACTTCCCTTGCCGTCGCCAGCGGCCCCTTCGATGTGTCGTCGAGCCGTCGCGTGTGGGCCGCCCGCTTTTTGCGCTCCGTGGCCAATGGCCCGTACATAAAGTCCATCAGCACACCTCGGGCACTGTGGGCATGCCACAACGCGCCGAGCTTGAGCCAGTTGTACGAGTTGAAAGTGTCGACATCGGCCTTGTCCTCGTCCACGTCGTAGTCCATGGCCATTTCGTTCATGTACGCCTTGACGTTCTTGACAAAGTCCTTCTGGCTGAGCGAGATGCCCACGTCGCCAAACCGGATATTTCGGGCATTGGTGGCAGCAAACGCCGCCAGGTCTTGGAGGGCCTCTGCATCCTTGAGCTGCACCCTGGTGTCCCGGTTTCGTTCTTGCTGCACCACCTCATAAATGTTCTGGAGATTATTCAAGTGCTCCAACACGAGTTTCGACGCCTCTCCCCGCTGGGCCTCCTGTTGTTCCTGACGAAGGCGTTCCCGGTACTCGTCGTACTTTGACAAGAACACGTTGCGGGCGGTCTTGACGCGTCTGTCGGAGTCCTCGGAGCCATCGGTGTCAGACGAGCTCATGGTATTTTACGCGCAATGTCCATCAAGCGACTCGATGACCTGGTGGTGAACCGAATAGCCGCCGGCGAGATCATCGTCCAGCCGGCCAACGCGTTGAAGGAGATGATGGAGAACAGCATCGATGCGGGCGCCACGTCCATCGACGTGTTGGTGAAGGACGGGGGGTTGAAGTTACTCCAGATCATCGATAATGGGAAGGGCATTGCCAAGGACGACTTGCCCCTCTTGTGTGAACGGTTTGCCACATCCAAGCTTTCCAAGTTCGAGGACCTCAACACCATTGCCACGTACGGGTTCAGGGGCGAGGCGTTGGCCAGTATCTCGCATGTGGCCCGCGTGCTGGTGGTGACCAAGACCCCGGAGTCCCAGGTGGCCTACAAGGCCCACTACCTCAATGGCAAGCTTGCCAGTCCGACGTTTCGAGAAGATGCATCTGCAGAGCCCAAGCCGACGGCCGGGAAGGATGGCACCCAGCTTGTGGTGGAGGACCTCTTCTACAACGTGCCCTCGCGGCTCCGCACCATCCGGTCCAAGCTGGACGAGTTGGCCAAGATTGTCGATGTCATCGGACGGTACGCGGTCCACACCGACGGCGTGGGGTTCTCATGCAAGAAGTTTGGCGACACCCACCAGGTGGTGCTGACGCGGGGGGGACTTCCTCTAAAGGAGCGGATCAGAAGTGTGTTTGGCACCTCAATTGCCAATGAGCTAATTGAGTTTGACGAGAGCAATGTCGGGCACGGCCTCTTGCGTATGAGTGGGGCCATCACCAACTCCAACTTCCACAACAAGAAGAGGGTGCTGCCGGTTCTTTTCATCAACCACCGGCTCGTCAGCTGCGAGCCGCTCAAGCGGGCCCTCACGTCCGTGTACCAGTTCTTTCTCCCCAAGGGCAACCAGGCCTTTGTGTATATGAGTCTCGAGTTCGAGCCCCGCAACTTGGACGTCAACGTCCATCCCACCAAGCGCGAGGTGCGCTTCTTGAACGAGGACGAGGTGATTGAGGCCATCTCGTCAAAGGTGCACACGCTACTATCGGAAGTGGACAACTCCCGCAACTTCAAGACGCAGGCGGTTCTCTTTGACAAGCGCCCCGAGGAACCCCCAAAGAAATCCCGCTCCGACAACAAGTTTGTCCGGGTGGACGCTTCGCAGGCGAAGCTCAACTCGTTTCTCAGTCAACAGTCCCCCGACAACTACCAAAAGCAAATGTCCCAGCATTTTCAGAGTGAGCCATCGCAACCAACTCCCTCGTCACGAGGCTCGGTCACCAACATTGAGTACACCACCACCGACCGCGACGCCACCGAAGTGGACCTCGAAAGCGTCAAGGAGCTCCGCGCCGAGGTGGCTGCAAGTGCCCACCGTCCCCTCACCAACATCTTCACCAACTGCGTGTACGTGGGCATTGTGGATGACGAGCGGCGGTTGTGCTGCTTCCAGTACGACGTGAACTTGTACCTCTGTGACTATGCCAGTGTGCTCCACGAGTTCTACTACCAGGTGGCACTCGAGGAATTTTGCAACTATGGAGAAGTGCAGTTGGAGCCGCATCTCAGGGTGGAGGACGTGCTAACGCCGCTATACAACACAAGAGACGGGCTCGTTCCCATCGACAAGGTGGTGGCCACGCTCACTGACCACCACGAGATGTTGCAAGAATATTTCTCCATTGGCATTGACCCCTCGTCACGCACGCTCTTTTGTCTCCCCATGATACTCAAGGACCTCCACCCGCCCGCGGGCAAGCTCCCGTATTTTCTCTACCGGCTCGGGGCCTCGGTCCTGTACGCCGAGGAGAAAGGGTGCCTTGGCCAGATTGTTCGCGAGATCTCGCTTTTACACGTACCTGAGCGAGGTGGAGACGAGCAAGATGCATGTGCGCGCGACCGTCTCAACAACCAGTTGGAACATCTTGTTTTCCCGGCCCTCAAGCGGCGCTTTGTTGCTCCCGAGTCGCTCGTTCCCGCCGTAGTCCAGATTGCAGACTTGCCCGGGCTCTACAAGGTGTTTGAGCGGTGTTAGGTTGTCACAGGCCATTAGTACCGCATTAGGAAAATCCCCACACCCTCGGACAAATAAAAACATCTCACGAGCACCAACTTTTTTAATCATGATCATCGAGAGCCACCACGAACGAGCGGTGCAGACGCTCAATCTCGGGTGCTTTCCCAAGGATGTGTTGGACTACCAGGAAAGCCAGGAGTTTTTCCACCACCTCGTGTTCATCGACTACCAGCTCCAGCTCTTGGTCCAAAACGAGTTCAATGGCCAGGAACTCACGCCCGCCAACCACTTCGAGGCCAATGGCAAAACCAACCCAAAGCAGAAGTTGGCCCAGTTGATTGACTACGCCCACTCCATCACCGCCAACTATAATGACCACAGCAAGTCGTACGAGGAGAGCTTCTACTACGGCGTGCTTCTCGGCCACTTGCACTACTTGGACTCCAACGAGGACGACATGCACAGGGCGTTGACGTCGTTCAAGATCTCGACCAAGGACCTGGCCAACAAACACATCCACGAGTTTCTCGAGTACTTGACTGTCCGCTACAACGTGTTGATTGGATTAACCAACGTCGACAACTCGCAGCAGCTCTGGATCGAGTACCTCCACTACTACACCAAACGCTTCAACAAGAGCAGCATTGCTGCCAACCACTGGATCGACTTGATTGCCGAGCGGGTCATCCGCCTATTGACGAAAAACGGGCGCCAGCCGTTCTCCTTTGCTGACTTGAAGCTCCAGAAGTTCGGCACCAACACCTCCTCCATCATCACCTTTGGCCTGTTCCTTCTCAGAACCGAGAACAAAAAATACTTGGCTGACACCTTCAGAGGGGACTTTGCCGAGTACCTCAAGGAAGAGGTGGAGGCCCGCATTGCCGCCAAAAGCTCCTTCCCCAACGCCACCGAGACCGCCCACAGTGACAACCACTTCATCAACACCCTCTACGAAAGCTTGAGCCAGGTGCCCCACAAGTCCCGGGTGTTCCCCCCTACTCTCTCCAAAAAGTTCCTCATCACCATGACAGCACGCACCTACCAGAGCCAGGTTGTGTTGTCAAACTACATCCAGACCCTAATTGAGCTCAACGAATACGACGAGGCGCTTGCCGCCTTCAAAACATACATTTCCTACGTGGAGAAGGACCAGCAGCAACACGCCGGCCACATCGATAATCTCTTGTCCATCATCGACACCTATACCCACTGCATCTTGAGCTTCAACCCGATCGAGTCGTTCGTGCCCCGCGTCAAGAGCCCCACCAAGTTCAAGTCCACCTCCAGCGCGGTGGTGTTGGAAGCATTGGCGCAGTTTGTGCCCCAGTTGCGCAAGTACCTTGCCGAGCTCACCAAGGTGGCGGACTTGAACTACGACGAGGAACTCGACTTTGCCGAGAACCGCCTCTCCTTCCTCTATCACAAGTACAACGTCAACGTGTTGTTGCCGGACGAACTGCACTTCATTGACCTTGTGTCACGGGCGTGGTACGCCTTGGGCCGCTACCACTACTACCTCTCCACCTATGAGTCGGCCAACTTGGACATTCTCGTCTCAAACACAAACAAGGTCATCAAGTACTACAAGAACAGCTTGATTGTCAACTCAACGGGAAACTCTCGCCTATTGTTTGACTATGCTTTGGCCTTGGCCCACAACAGAGACTTGCAGCCGGCCCTCAAGTTGTGCAAGTTCATTTTGAAGAAGTACCCGGAGCTGTTCAAGACGTGGAACTTGCTCGTTCTACTTCTCACGTCTTTCGAGACCTTCGACCCCGACTACGTCAAAAAGGGCAGCGACTCGTCGCTCAAGGAGCTGGAGAAGTTTGTCAATAACGCCCTCAACATTGCCGGGTTGTTCCTTGTCAAGCATCGCAAAAACTCCATCCAGCTCACCGTCGAGACCAAGTATGAGATCTTGCAGTTGAAGCTCACGCAATTGGCTGTATGGGAGCAGATCCACGGCGTCGCGTACATTGTCGACTACATTCCCGAGGTGTTTGTGTTGTACCACGAGTTGTTTGACGAGGTTGTCATTGAGAAGGACGACGCCGAGGTGCACCTGGTGCTCAACGACCACGAGGTCGACGGGCGGTGGTCGCACCGGCCCAGTGTGCTTGACCCCGAGCCAAGTGACTCGCCGGACGTGAAGCTTGCCAAGGATCGGCAGGCGGCCCGGGACAAAATCAAACGCATGTCGAAAATCACCCCGGTGCAGGCCAAAATCAAGCCCAAGCCACGGCCTGAGGATATCAAGGACCCCTTGCAGTTGCGTCTCTTCATTCTCGAAAAGAAGATTCTCCAGGACGTGTGGTTGTGGACCAGCCGCATCTACCTCAAGATTGGCCTCCTCGAAGAAGCAGAGCAGTGCATCGTGGAAGCCGAAACCATCCACGAGCCCAACGTCAAGACCTACACCCACCTTGGGTTGTTGACGTCGGGGTCCCGCAAGTTTCTCTCGCTCCAGGAGTTTGAGCGGTCGCTCGAGCTTTTCACCGAGCAGGAGTACAACAAGAAGGACTACGGGTCGGCGCTCTTGGGGTTGTGTCGGTTGTTCATCATCGACGACAAGATCAACAACTCTCTTTTCATTTCGAGCAAGGATCTCAATGCCGGGCTCATTCGCCTCAAGACCCTCCTTGAGCAGTTTAGTCGCAGCTGGCCGTACGGGTACAACAGTGCCGAGTTGTGGTACTTTCTCTCCATCATCTACGAGAGAATCGACGACAAGGTGCACTTGATGAAGAGCTTGTGGCGGAGTGTGGAATTGGAGGACTTTCGTCCGGTGCGGGGGTTCGAGGTGTGTGATGAGTTTTCATTCTACTAACACGGTTGCCGAGACAGCCAAGTAATTAACTAGACTTATAAAGTCAATGGTGATTTGGTAGCTCGTTATTTGCGGCCATTCGTGCGGTCGGTGCGACAAATCTTCAAGTGCGACATCGGAAGTATGACGGAAGTTGCTCCAAGACAAGTGGACTACTGTGGCGTGTGCACGTTCCCCGCCGAGTACTGTGAGTTTGGTGCCGTGTTCAAGCGGTGCAAGGAATGGCTTCAGGAGAACAACCCCGAGTTGTTTGAAAAATTGTACAGCGACGATGCGCTCGCCAATGCCACCAGCACGCTTTCGCTCGAAAAGGAGCAGAAAATCACCAAGGACCTCGAGAAGAAACAGGCCAAGGAGGAGAAGAAGTTGGAGCGCGAGTTGCAGATCAAGCTCGCGTCCAAGGTGGTGATCAAGCGGATCGAGCGAAACAAGCGCAAGCACATCATCTCCATCAGTGGGTTGGAGGTGTTTGAGATTGACATGAAGAAGTTGGCCAAGACGTTTGCGTCCAAGTTTGCCACGGGCGCGTCGGTGACCAAGACGGCGGACAAGAAGGAGGAGATTTTGGTGCAGGGCGACGTGAGTGATGATGCGAGGGCGTACATTGAGAAGTTGTTGGAGGAGAAGGGGTTGAATGAGGTGAAGGTAGAGCAGATTGACGACAAGAAGAAGAAGAAGGCGGCACCGGCCCCCTAAGCCAACGGCGAGCTTGCGAGCCCTTGACTCTAGTGTATTCTAATGAAGCGTACAAAGATCCAAGGAACGAACATACATCACACAGCAGGTCAAGCTGTCTAATGGCTAGTTAGGTAGGTGTCGCCTGGTGGCGTTATTGTCATATTGTCCTTGTGCTACCCTGGGTGAGACCGTGAGGTGCTTCGGGTGGAGCAGCTACTGCGAACAGCTTGCAAGCTCGCCGCTTAGCTCCGGAGGAGCAGCAAGCTCGCAGCTTGCTCCAGGTGAAGCAACATCCCAAACAGCCCGCAAGCTCGCTGTTGGGTCAGTCGTACTTTTCCTTCCACACCCACAGCATGCCCACCTCGTTGGCACCGCCTTGTATAATCACCCGATACAAATGGGCAATTCGCCGCTTCGTGTTAAACTTGTTCGTCTTTGATTTCTTCCCCAACTTGTTCAATGTCTTGTACTTGTTGCCGTAGCCAAAGCCATCGGTTAGTCCCAAGATGGCGAGGTTGCCCGACTCTAGATCGCTGGTGAGATGGGTGTTGACTTCCCAGAGATTGACCGCCACATCCACGTCCTGGTGCACGTGGTAGAACTCGCCGAGGTTGTGAAGGGCAATCGACAATGCAAAGGTGTTGTGCTTGTTAAAATAGGTTTTGAGGGTGAGGTGGCTGTTGCCCTCGTAGTGGGAGTAGTCGATGGCGTTTGTTTCGACGAGACGACGGACGGCCAACGCCAAGCGGGCGGCCTTTCTGAAGTACTGGAGAATGAGCTCGTTGTCGTAGTTTGACTCCACCGTCAAGTCCGAGTTGAACAGAAGAAGCCAGTTGCCAAACATGGCGTGTGCTAGCGGGATGTTGAACCCGGTCACGCCCACGTATGTTCGGAAAGCATCAAAGAGCTTGCCGCTCTCGTAGTTTTTGTTGGAACTGGCATACAACTCCAACACCTCGTTGAAGTTGGTGAAGTCACGGAGAGCCACCTCGAGCCAATTGGTGGCGGGCGATATGTACAAGTCCACGCGGGGCTCGAAGTGGAGCTGGCCCTCCTCCAAGTGGCCGTTGCACACGTAGCCTAGCAATTGGTCCGAGGTGAAGACATGGCTTAGGCGATCGCCAAACAAAAACGTCTCGGCTATGGCGGTCCAGTCAAGATCAACCACTTGTTTGGGAGACTTGGCGTAGTGCTCTTCCCTTAGCCTGGCATTGATGTAATCATAGTAGTTTTGGTCCCGGGATGAGTGGACGACGTGCTGCTTGTGGAACGGCAGCCGGCCCGTGCGGCGGGCCGCGGGGTGGGCGAGATCGCGGTCGGGGGCCGACGCCGACGAAAGAAACGAAGCGCACGACAGCGCGGACGAAAGCGACGGCCGGGGCGACCGCGAGGGCGACAATGCCCCGTGGGTCTGTGTTTGCTGAAAGTAGGTGACACTCTCCACAGGGTCCACCTGGATGTGAGGGATCGACATGCCGGTGATTGAAATGGTGCCGGGACGTTTGTGCGAAAAAGTGGGCCAAACACGCGAATTTGGGCCGCCGCACTGCGTCGACGCGCCGGTCCGCACCGGCTCGCACCAGGCTTGGAAAAATAGCACCGCCTCGGCCCTGAGGTGCGCGTATTTGGTCAGGGGAAACGTTCGCTTGCCTGGTGCCTGGCAGATGGAAGGGTCGACAAAGTTGTAACTTGCAAACCGGTGGCGGGCCCGCTGGCCAGTGCAACGGGGTTGCAGCGCATGCACCGCCACAAAGGCGCCCGTTTGACACCCGGGCCCTGGCCAATTTCACTTATTGTTTGGCATGGCGCAGCAACAGGCCGTCCAGACAGTTATTATTGAGACGTGCGTGGGGAGCCTTTCTTTTTTGTTTGCTTAATCGCTACGCGCATACAGACCGAGGTACTTGAATTAATAATACAGTGGGTTCATGACCCGAGGGATCCCCAAATGGATGTAAGGTGGGCAACTTGGCCGTGGTGGCCGTGACTGGGACTAAAAAAAATGGCATGCACGGGTCGGCATGAGGGGGGGGACGTCGGTGGATGTAAGGGTGAGGGTTTATTGCCGGGAGACGGGCCGCATTTCCGAGCGTTTTACGAGATCAACTTGGAGATGTTTGGAATCTTGGTGGACTCGTCGCCATCGTCCTTGGCGGTGACGTTGAGAGATTTGATTGGAGGAAGCTTGATGTCGGGGTCGCCGGTACTTTCGGGGGATTCCGACTTGACTTCTGCTTGGACGGGCTTGATGGGGGGAAGCACGGGGGAATTGTCTGAGCTGGACCGATTGATGGTGGGGATGGCGAGATGGTTTTTCGAAACAATGGGACTGGTTCTCATGGAGGTGGAGTTGGATGTAGATATCGACCCCAGAATCGGCGGGAGTGTCACCGCCACCGCTTCGTTGGTGGAGGAGGAGTTTTCATCTTTGATGGACGACGTGCTGTCGGAATGCTTCATGGGAAGGCTGTCTTCGGTATGAATGATGGGTTGTGGCTGGATGGGGTGCGGTGAATTTTGAATGGGGTGCTGGGAAATGACTTGGGGAGGCGGCTGGGGGACCGCAATGGGGATCTGGGAGTACGAAACGCCCTGCGGCATATGCTGGACAGAAACCAATGGAATGTATGGAGACTGGATGAGTTGTTGCGGATGATGAATGAGCGACGACGCCTGGATGATGGGATAGGGGACGGCAAACCCCTGTTGCGCTTGCACCTGGGCTTGGGCATGAACATGGGCCTGGACCTGGGCTTGTACTTGGGCCTGAACCTGGGCCTGCACCTGTGCTTGCACCTGGGCCTGAGCTTGAGCCTGGGCCTGGGCCGAGTAAAAGTCCATCGGGTTGGTGCTGGAGGTGGCGGTGGCGGTTGTGCCGGACGCTGCTACCGTAGGCACAGGCACTGGCACGGGAATATTGGCGGTCACCACTTTTGCAGCATCAGGAGACAATTCGTCGGGGTCCGGGTGGATTCTGTCCTGGCGCAAGTTCTGGTTGAACTGGGCCATACGTAATGCGTTGCGGGCCTGAGCATCCAAGTTCAAGTATGCACAATGTAGTTTGCCCTTTAAACAATTCAAACACGACGGGAGGTTCTCGTCACATTTAATTCTTCTCTTTTTGCAGGTGCCACACCCAAGGTGGGAGTTGCGGTGCTTCCTTCTCGAGTTCTTCTTCTTCTTCACCTGTGCTTCGGGAGCACTCGTTTCCCCCACCGTGGAAACATTTATGGAGTCTGCAGGGGTATCCGGAGACGACGATTCCTTCAGCACACTTCGGGTGGGGGGCACGGGGTTCTTCAATGCCGAATTGAAGATGTCCATGGTATGACACGAGAAGAAGTGTGGGAAAGGATTCGGAAAAACGAAACAGTGAAGCCAAAAAAAAAGAACGACAAAAGGTGCTGCTTATGATTCTCGATCGTAAAGGACCGCTTTTTTAGTAATTGTTTTTGCAGAGAAAAACTCCGGAGCAGCGGTACTGACAATTGCACCAGGGTGCCACAACAAAGAAATGAAGAAGAGAATGAAGGACCCACACAAGACCAACAATCACACAATACCCACAAGGGCTCCACATCAACAGACGTTGGTGGAGGGTGGAAGTCGTGTCCCGTCGTGCGCCCATTGAGTGAAATTGTTAATAGCGCAGATGCGCCCGTAAACAGGAAAAGAAAATCCCGGGCAGGGCACAAGTCCAGGGGCATTATGCGCCGCCATCCCCACCACGTTCACCAATGAGCTACAAACCACACTTCAAGCACGGACACCGATGGTGGAGAAATGTCCTTCAATGAAAAAAACCTAACCGAAGACCCTCGGCGCATCTCGTACATCCAGTGGGAGGTGGTCCCCGAGCGGTGGGTGCCCCGTTTTTGATGATTTTTGGCCATATTATTTGTCCGCCTGCATTGGGCCCGTGTATCTCGTGCAGGAATTATTTAACAGCACAGCCCGTATTTTGCCCCTTACGTAAGCCGCACCTCGTTTACGATTTCTGTCCATCGCTGCATTTACGCCGCCAATGCCAGTTCATGCACCTCGTGCACCCGGTATTTTTACCGGATAGACTCAAAACCGACCGGATATCTGCTGTCCTTGCGCACGAGTCTCGGCATCCATCATAGATGGCCGTCACTTGGACGTGGTGGCGAGCGGCACTCCTTACATGAGGCTCGTAATTTGAGGGGGCGCCCGGGTTTCGGGCTTTTACGCCGTATTTGCATTCTCGCCAGCTGCAAAATGGGTTACTACGATGACATATCCTCGCCAGGTCTAGAAAGTGTCCCCCCACAGAGGTTGTTATATTTTGGTGATTCTGGAAAAATTTCACCGTTATGTACAATCGCCAAAACTCATCCACAAAGTCGTGGTGGGTGCCTGACTAATCATTGCGGCTGATATCGAGGTCATACTCATTGGTTTTCTTGGGCATGTAGGTCTCGTCAAACATTCCCATGCGCCGCTTCCACCATAATCGCAGCTGTTTGCGGTGAATGTCCTCGAGAAAGAGGTCGTCGTCGTCGTCTTCACAAACAGAGTCCGACTCTTTGGTGGGCACCTCAATCTCGGGCTTCTCGTGCGGCGTGCCATGGAGCGAAATCATCTTGGGGGTCCGGAGGATCTTGATTTCGTCCTTGTCGGGTTTCTTGGAGATTTGGTACTTTCCCCCGAGATGGAGGTCCTTGGCGACGATTTCTCTCGTTCTGCCCAAACTCTCAATGTCCGCCACTCTCTGCGCCGTGTCCTCCAACAACTCGTCAAAGTGGGGCTGCGACGCAATCTCGTGGAACGCCCGCATCATCGGCACACTGTCCGCTCTCACTCTCGATTCCAGGTCAATGGTGAAGATGTTGAGGTTGTCGTACTGCTGGATGTAGTCGGCCCGCGTCATGATTTGCCGGGCCCGCCAGAGGGGAAGCTCGGGGAGTACGTGGTCACTCCGCAGCCCGCCCGCATCGTTCTCGGCAGCCTTGCCGTCCTTGATGATGCTGTGGAGTCGAGCCCGGTCCATTTCGACAAACTCCTTCACCAACGAAAAACACGCCACGGAAAACTTCCCGCTCTCCATGACATCGTCGTCCATGTCGGGCCCGAGCAATCCACACTGGTTGAGGAGCCACGTCTTTTCCCGGTCGATGATTTCGTGGCACGCCCGGAGAATGTCCTGGTGCCGGGCCACCTGCGAGATGTGCTGCGGCCGCCCGCCAATCAAGTCGTAGATCTTGTGGCACGTCTCGTCGGCAAGGCGAAGATCGGGGTGCTTGGTGCTGGGGAAGAACTTTTCCCGAATGAACTTGAGCGCATTGACCGTTTCCTTTCGGTTAAAGTCCCGCACGTTGATGAGCTCCAACCGCGTGCCCAACTGCTTGAGCTTTTCATACACCCAGTAGTCGTCGCTATTGAAGATGATGGTGGCGAGCCCACTTCCGCTCAAGCTTTCTGCTTTTTGTTGAAGTAGCTCAAGTAGTTTCACCCCGTCCTCATTTTCCTTGATGAGGTGAGCGTTGTTGATGATCATGATGAGAGGCTTCGCCGACATGTCCTTCATTTTTCTTTTGATGGCAAGCTCCTCGAGTTTGCCGAAGGCCCGCTCAATGTCCAACAACGCGGTGGTGTCCCGGGGCCCCCGGATGCTAAACAACGACCCAATGTAGTCCTCACTAAAGGCAAAGTTCATTGCCTTACCAAGACGAATACGGAAGATCTCGGGGTCGGTGTGGGCGTCGAAGATGGCGACATTGTTGCCATCCACCTTCTTCATACTCTCAAGCAACAATGACGTTTTGCCGGTTCCCTTCTCACCAATGATGAGGTAGTACCGCCCCGAAATCTTCCCACTGACAATGTCGTCGAGAAGCTTCTGCTGGGGCCGGTCGACCCAGAACTTGGAGATGTCCTCGCCGCCGCCGGTGTCCTCCTCGCTGTGCTTGTTTGTTTTTTTGTGGATTGCAAGTTGGTATGCGGGGTCGCCTTTGAGAAACGCCTGGTCGATTTTGTCCAACACATGAATGGCATAGAACTTGTGGTAGAGGAACCCGGCCACTCCAAGGATGGCCACCGACGAGAACGTGATGCCAATGGTCTCGAGGCACTTGAACAAAAACTTGTTGAACTTGGAAAGGTACTCTTTGAACTTGGACTTTTCGTCCTCTTCCCCGGGCTCCTCCTCCGGCTGTTCTCGTGGCGGAGTGCCCCCTGAGCCACCGCCATTGGTGGCCTCCACCTGGAGACTCCTCACCTCCTGGCTCACGCTCTTTGTTGTTTTCTTCTGGAGTTTTTTCTTCTGTTTCTTGAGCTTATCGTTCTCGTCCTCCAAATCTTCATTTTGGATTTCCTCCAACACGTCGAACGGGAGCAATGGGTTGATGAGCCGCCGCGGCGTTTGGTGGAGGGCTCGCACCCCCAATCCTAGGGGAAGCCGCTTGGGTCGGCACCGAACAAGGTGGAACATAGCCTGAGAGTTACGGGCGGAATTTCATTCTATATGAATGCCCAGCCGCATTAGCGCGGCATGCACACAAAAGTCGAATCCATCACGACAAGTCAAAGTGGGCGTCGGTGTTGATGGCATAGAGGAGCTTGCTCCGTATAAGTTCCTTGTCCTGATAATCGGGAAGTTTGAGTAGGTTGACGCACGTAGACGCGGTGGGAAGGCGGTCCGTCAGCCGGCCCAGGTTGCGGATGCCAAACTTTGGCGATAATGCCCCAAACCCAAGGAGGGGCGCCCGCGACACCAGGGTGACAAACTTGAGGAGCTTGAAGCGCTCCTGGGGGGTCATCTCGGCTAAAACTTCCCAGAACTGGACGATGGTGATGTCGTCGTCAAAATATCCCCCGTACTCGACATTCTCCTTCCAGTCCTGGATATTGACATCCAGCTCCCCTCCCGAAATGAGCATTTGAAGTTCAAAGGCATCGAACATGCTGAGCCAGGCGCCATCCACCATGGCAAAGAGGCCTTCGAGAAAGTACTTGGTTTGAAGGTGAAGCGACTGATTGAGCTTGAAGTTGGACACCTGGTGGATGTAGTTGAGTCTGTTATGGGCGTCCACCGGGGTGGTTGCCCCGTGCGGCGGAAGAAGATCAAACGAGACATTCTTTCCGTCAAGCTGCTCCTCAATGGTGAAGGTGAGCTCGAGAGCACGTACTTCCTCGGGGGACATTTGTACCAACTTCATGAGATTGTGAAAGAGCTCCTCGTCGAGAAAGTTGAGGTCGTTGATGGAGTTCTTCATCGTGTTGGAGGCGTTGCACCATTTACTAAGGAAGAATGGAGCAAATGAAACGTCAATCAACACATTCTCGTAGAGACACTTGCCAACAATGAGGCCAAGAAACCGAAAGTAAAGGAGCCGCTGTCGCTGGCCCTCCGAGTCAATGCCCCGCGAGAGCCTCTTATATATGTCGTCGTTCGGGTAGAGTTGATTGTTGGACGACTCCTTGAAAAGCTCGAGCCCCTTGGTGGTGAATCCCTCCGTCACCACCCCGGTCAAGAATTCCTTGGTGATGCCGCCGCCGTCTATACCTGCCTCCTGGCCGCCGTACTCGTTGAAAAAAGTCACGCTGAGCTGATTTTTGAAACTGGCTCCCACCCGGTGAAAATTATCAAATGCATCCTCGAGTATTCTTTCCCGACGAATGTTGGCTGCGAGTCGACTCGGTGGCAGTTCCTGGAAAAAACTGAAGGAGGTGTGGTCCACGTCGTGCCGTTGACGGTCAAATGCAATCAACGACTGGAAGATTTTGACCCGGTCCTTGAAGGGGATGAAAAACGGGAGTTTTTTCAACACCTCCATCCGAGCCAGCACGTCCGAGAATGTGGAGGTGGAGGCGGAGGAGGGCCCCTCCTCGTCGGAGTCGTGGGATATTCGGAGCTCCTCCTCCGCTTGTATTGCCCCTAACATCAGCTCGGGATTAAAGGAGACATTCCTCAATGTCCAATACCCCTCAGGAAGAAACTTGAGGCGAAGGTTCTTCATGTACAACTGGTGGAGCAACGACAACGAAATCTCCTTGAGTTTGTCATGACCAAACGAGTTGTTGAATACGAGAGTCAAGCAGAACGTCCGGAGAAACGCCACAAACTCCCGGGCTTGCACCACGGGCAATTTTTCGTCGTCAAAGGTCTCGAGATCGTTTGACACAATCAACCAGTATGAATAAAGCTCTTCGAACGTGAAGAGAGTGTCCCAGAATGGACTGGCGCTGTTGACAGTATTCCACTCCGCCCCAGAAACATAGTCCTCCCGGCAGTCTAAAATGCACCGGTAAATGGGGTCCTGGCTCAATTGTGCGTGGAACCACCGATACGAACCGGGCGTGATGGTGATTAACATGCAAAGCTTACTTTTCATCCGAGGTACAAGATACACGAGCGTGGCAATGGCCCCGAGCGCCGCTTGCGAGAGCCGCTGGTCGTTGGTGTTGGTGAAGTACTGGAACCCCTGGCGGATGAAGGCCGACGAGTATAGCACCTCCAACGGCGCCACCGAGGCGATTCTCACGCCGTGGCTCTCGTCGTCGTCCGTCACCGAGAAGTCCACCGATGCCAACACCCGGCCAAACATGAGATAGTCCTCTTTGGTGAAGGCCGCCCCTCCATGAATCTTCAACAACGACACCAACAACCGCACCTTGTCGTCGGAGCTCAACTTTGGTAGGTCTTCGTCCAAGAACTTGGGCCTCACCATCTCGAGATGGGCCTTGTTCTCGCTGGCGTCCACCCGACACATGAACCGCACCACCGCCGCCAACGAAGCGCGCAGGGCAATTGCAAATGCAATCCCCTCCTCCGAGGCACTGTCCAATAGCACGTCGTAGGTGGCGGTGGTGATGCCGGGGGACCTGAGCACAAAGTCTATGATGGAGGGAACGCGGGGGTGGCCCATCAACCCGGCCAACGAGCGTAGGAGGCGGTCCGCCACCCCGGGATCTAACGGAGCCAGCCGAATGTGAGTGTCGAGCGTGGCGAGAGTGGCATTAATAGTGCCCTGCTGGTACGGAAACACCCACCTGGCAATGAAGATGAACTTCACCACCCATAGGTTGTAATCATGTATGGGGTCATTGGCATTAAACTCCGCCTCTAGCTGCGAGCCTGCCCGCTGTAAGGAGAGTTGCCTTCGGATATGGGACTGGATCACGAGAGCACTTTTTTCTCGGGCCCGTTGTTCCTCACGTTGTTGCCGCTGTTTTCGGGTTTGCTCCAAGTAGCTGGTGGAGGGCGCCCGCCGGTTGCCCAAGTTGACCACCCTCTTCTTGGTCAGACCAGTGAAGTTAATCATGGCGGTGACAATGTAAAAAAGCGGGGTGGACGTGAGCTGCGTGCGTTCGTATTCAAGTATGCGACTTTGGTAAATTATTCGATCCTATCCTTCTATACATGTCTACACAAGCTCGGCCAATTGACCAAGCGAGGGGATGACGTAGCTGGGCTGGAGCAGCACGTCGGCAATGTCCGCCAAGTCCTCGGGTTTCGTCCCTCCCGTCAACACCAACAACGAGCCCCGGCCGTTGCCTAGTTTGCCGTCGTTGCCAAACTTGATGTCGGTGTAGAGGGTGTCCCCGACCATGATTGTTCGACTCTTGTCAAATCCTTGCTGGTGAATGATGGTGTCAAGAAACACCAGGCTCGGCTTGCCCACATCGACAAAGTCCCGGTTGGCGGTATATTTCATGTAGTACACCACCGACCCCCCTGCCGGGAGAATGAGCCCCTCGGGACCGGGGTACGTGCGGTCAATGTTGGTGCCAATGAAGGGAATGCGCTTGTTGTCGTGAAGGAGGTACTGTAATGTCAGGGCAATTCGCATATAGTTGAACTCCTTGGTGCTGCCCACCACCACGGCCTGGACCTCGGGGTCCACCTGCAAAAGCTCGTGCTCGGGTTTAAAGGGTTGGTCAAGCTGCGTGTCAGTGCCGCCGAGGGGAATGAATCCCTCTTCGCGTAGTTCGTCTTCAATCCCATGGTCCCCAAGCACCCACACTTTCAGCCCGGGGGCAATCGTTTCCTTGAGGTAAGCCGCGGCGGCATAACAAGTGGGATAGATGATGTCCTTGCTCACGTCAATGCCGAGCCGGGCGAACTTGTCAAGGTACGTGTGCCTGGACTTGGACGAATTGTTGGTGACAAACGCTATCCGCTTGCCTTGACCTTTGAGAAATTCAATGGTTTTCTTCACACCAGGCACAAGTTTCTCGTCGAGCCAGATGACCCCATCGCAGTCAAAGAGGAAGTTGTCGTAGCGGGCCAAAAACTCGTGGACGTTGTCTTTATCTATAGTAGTCATATTGCGAATTTTGGCACATTGCGTTTTTGGCATATTGGCATTTTGGCATTTCTGCATTTTTGCTGCACTTGCAAAAAGCTCCACTATAACTTTAAGAGTAGAGTCACCACGGCCACTTTCTCAAGCAAGTCTTCCACCCACCTGAGCCCATTGTCGACGTCATCGTCCTCCACTGCCTCACGTAATCCGGGCAACGACTGCCCCGCGTATCCCGTGTACCGGCCACTGGCAAAGATGGTGTGCTTGAACCAAGGCCGGCCAATGAGCCCCTCTTCGTGGAGAAAGTGCCGGTCGAGATTGAGCAACTTCCAGTTGGCCACCTGGATTTTCGCCCACACCTTGAGCCTGGCCCACCTGGACGTGGCTTCGTCAAGTTGTGCCCGCAAGTGAGCAGTGTAGGCGTCAAAGTGGTTGGCCACCTCGACGAATGAGCCGAGGGCCTTCTTTGTGAGCTTTGCGGCAGAGGGAAAGTCCAAGCGGTTGTGCCCGTGCTCGTTCCAGCTGGGGGGCACCTGGCTCAAAATATCATCAAAGTAGGACTCAATCTCCAGGGCGTAGGTGCCCGCCTTGAAGTTGATGGTGGGTTGGTCGGCCATGCTGAGAACCACCACTCCGAGGAATCGACTAAGAATGTTGTGGTACACGAATCCCGGGTCGCAGAAGGTGTCCATCCAGTAGAACGAGTCGTAGTTGGAGTGGTACTGGTACACGGGGTCGACCGCGGGGTCCGACCCGAACCCCATGTCCACCGAGGGGATGCCCAAGTATTCCAAGAACACGGTGTAGTCAGAGCCACTACCTAAGATGCCAATCTTGCCCTTCAATGGGCCGTTGATGAAGTGCTCGTAGAGTGAGCCGCCCTTGGGGTACGGCACCCGCTTGGCGGACTCCAACAACACGTCGTTCAATAACGGCGACAGCTCGAGCACGAGGTTGTTGCCCGAGACCGAGGTGTCGACATTGAGGTAGGCCACCACCTTCTTGCCAAGGCTCTTTGCGTGCTCTTCCGCCCACTCCGTCAGCCCAAGCAACCCGGGCTCCTCGCCGTCCCACGACGCCCATATGATGGTTCTCAAGGGCTTGTATCCTTTCTTCTTGAGTTGTGCCATACTGCGCAAAATCTCCAACATACTGGCCGACCCGGAGTTGGGGTCCCCGGCACCGCCCTTGATCCAGGCGTCCCGGTGGTTACCCACAACAATCACCTCGTCGGCGAGAATGCCTTCGGTCACGCCAATGACATTATAGATGGTGGTGATGTTGTACTCCTGGTCATTGAAGAGGTTGAGCTTGTGGGCCACGGTAGGCCCAATGGAGTAGTCGTACCCGGGAAGAGCACCCTCCCAGTCTCCACCGAGGTTCTTGAGCCCCACGCCGTTGAGTTGTTTAAGGATTGGGGTCACTTCCCGGTAACTAATGGGCAACGAGGGGATCTTGGGGATGGTGTTGGTTGGATCCTGTCTCTCGACATCCGGCTTGGTGCTGGGGTACCCCGGGGTGGTGGGGTCACCAGGGCCATAGCTAAGATACATCACGCTACCTCGTTGCACCGAGCTCTCGTGGCGGGCGGGCCCGTTGGGGTACTGCTCGTAGCCGTTGGCGGGGGTGAATTCTCCATCGTCAAACGGGTCTGAGTACATGAGGACCGCCGCCACGCCGTGGTCCTCGGCAAACTTGACCTTGAGCCCGCGGTAGATCTCGCCGTACCGTACAATGGCGATCTTGCCCTTGATATCCACGCCCAACTCCACCAAGCGCTCGTAGTCCTGCTTGCGGCCGTAGTTGGCGTAAAAGTATTCCGCCGTGACGTTGCCGCTGGCGGAGTATCCGTGGAACGTGGGCACCGTGTCGCCCTTCAGCGTGGGGTCTTCCTCGAGTTCGTCCTCCTTCAAGGGGGCGGTATAAACCACCTTGTCCTTGTGCAAAAGATGCAACGCATGGTCCTTGGGCGTGTTAAGATACACGTAGTACTTTTCAATGCTTGCCTTGAGTCCGTACTCCTCGAACTTATCCTTGGTCCACTTGGCAAGTGGGTAGCTGCCCGACAAATGGGTCTCATGGGTATACTTGATCGACCAATTCCTTGCGTAGTTGGTTTCCTCCAACACACTGAGAAATTGAGTCTTGGCCTCTTCCGGCGTCACCTTCAGCCCATGAAGGGCAAAGCGGAGGGAGTAATTGTTCTTCCACACAAGGAGGTACTGGGCGCAAAGAGCCAACACTCCCACGAGCGACAACAACACGAAGCGCTTGCGCCAGTGGCGCCGCTGCTTGAGAACAATCGGGCCAGGGCCGGGGAGAAGAAGTTCAGATTCCATGGCGAAGAAGCGGAATTTCGGGCCTTATCTGCGCAGCCGTCCGCGGTTACGAGCCCGCGCGCGGCTTTTCTCCGCGCGCGACCCGATGACCTCTGACAAGAAGAAGGTCCGCAAGGGCCAGTCCCTCGAGGAGTTCGAGCGCCAGCGGGCCCTCTTTGCGGCGACAGGGCCCACCCTCAACACCCAAGAGGGGCTCTATGACGAGCAGCACCTCCAAAGTCTTGATAACTCGCGAAAACCGGATCGCGTGCTGATGTTGCATGCTTGTGAGCGGGCCTACTACCAGCGGGACTACCCCAAGAGTCTCGAGCTAATTGAAAGGGCGGAAAAGCTTTTTGGGGTAGCGGAGCGTGAGGTGGATCCGGACCTGGTGAAGAAAAGCGCCAAGATCGAGCGCCATATCGTGGATCTTTTGCATATCAAACAGAGGTGTTTGGAGAGAATCAACACTTCTGAGGCATCGCTGTAAGGCGATGCCGAATCAAGGAGGACAGAGCCGGAAAAGAGACTAGCTCATTCACTCACTTCTATTGTACCATACATTTATCATTATTCGTTTGCTAATTCGCCTTGAGCCAGATGCGGAGCTCCACGTAGCTGGTGGCCCGGCGGCGAAACTCCGCCGCCCCCTCGTCCTCCGAGTCCAGGCCCTGCGGCTGGAACTCGTCCAACACCTCCACTGTGCCGGTGAGAATGTCCACTTTATACTTGAGTGCCTGGTAGGCAAGCGCCAATGAGAGTGTCTTCTCCATGGCCTTGCCCATGCCCTTGACGGTGATGTACTTGACGTTTTTGTACAGCCCCCGCTGGTACTTGGGGTTGGCGCCCGGGACCTTGTTGAACTTGTCCAAGATCTTGTTGATGCGCTTGAGCGCCGCCACGTATGGCGTCGACGACTTGACAAGGAAGGTGGTTTCGAGCTCGGTCTTGGTGAGGTTGGAGGTGGCGGGCGAGTGCTTTATGTGCTGGACATTTTGTAGGCGAGGCATCGATGAGCAAAACGCGTATGTTTACTTCACCCATAAAGAGGGGACGAATTGAAGACGAGTCCAATTACACCCACGAGCCATCCGGGTGTAAGCGTGTGCAGCGCCATCGCATCCACTCAGAGGCCCATCAGTCGACGGTGCAAATGATGATGGAGTCGGCAAGGCTACTATCCAAGAAAAAAAGCATGGCCGAGGTAGCAGACGAGGCACAAGTCCAGGCCCAGGCCGAGGCCCAAGAACAAGCATCCGAGCACTCCACGTACACCCAGCGGCCATTCTGGGTATAGCAGAGAAAATCCACGTGAACCACGCGTCTACATAGCATCTCCATCAGGTATGGAATACACACCTTGTACTTTGAGCATCAGCCTTCTTCATGCTCTTGTTTGTCGTTCATTACAACTATAGTCTCCTTCCGTCTTAAGCCAACACTCTCTTCTTCTTCTTGTTGATGAGCAACACCTTTTGCTTCTGGGACTCGGCCTCGGACTCGGACTCGGACTCCATTTCCTCGTCCTCGCTCATCATGTCCACGTCGTGCTCGGCCTCGGCCTCGGCCGCCTCTCTGGCGGCCTTTCTCTCGGCCTTTCTTCTCAACTCCACCTCTCTCATCTTCAACAACTCGGGGTGGTCCTCCACCAACTTCTTGTCTGCGGCCAACTGTCTTTCCTTGTTGCCTCTCATTCTGTTCTTGTAGAAGGCCTTTTCTCTCTTTTGTCTGATTTCCTCGACTCGGGCCATCGCCGTCAAGGTGGTGGCCACCAAGTCTCGGTTGTATCTGACAGGCACGTTTCTTCTGGCGGCAAATGTGAGGGTCAGGTCCACCACCAACTCCTTGCCGGCGGCCTTTCTGAATGCCTTGGTCCATCTCAATTTTCTTGGGTTACGACGCTGCTTGAAAGCTTTATGACATTTGGACCGACAGAACCGGAATTCTTTGCTGTCGTTTCTAACAAACATGATGCCGTGGCCGGGATACACGGGTGATGAGCAAAAGTGACACGAGTAAATTCTCATGGTGGGTTATGTGGAGATGCAGTGATGAGATGGATAGAAAAAATTGCGATGCGCAGATAGTCGATATGATGCCAACCAACCTACCAGAAAAAACAAGAACTCATGGCCTACATGTCTACATCTATGGTGATGGCGAGGCCGCCGGTGGGTCGAGACGGCCAATTGTGCAAACACATGTGCCACGCCGTCTCTTCACTCCAACCTCACCCTACGGCTCTTCTTTTCCTCTCATCTTCCGATAGCCCCTCGATTTTTGCCTCTTATCCATTCTGATGTGTTGTCTGCCCAAGATACCCATCTCTATTGTCGTCTCTCATGTAATCATCCCCTTCGTCTCTGCTGCCAAGTCGTCTCTTATGTGTGTGCGCGGCAAAAATTCATCACCTCCATCATGGAAGTTCCTCTGTTGCCCATACCCGGCGAGAACGGCGTGCCGCCCCAGTACTCGGGCCACCTCGAGCGCCGCAAGGCACCCGAGGGTTCCGCCGAATACTACTTCGACACCGCGTGCGACTGGATGGGCGCCCACCCATGGTTGACGGGCGCCGGAGCGTTTGGCGTGGCGTACTTTGCCGCCGGGTTCATCAAGTCCAACCAGCCAGGAATCAACGGCAAGGCCTTTATCAAGGGCGGCTTTGGCGCCAAGATGTCGGCCAAGGAAGCATTGCAGATCTTGAACTTGAAGGAAACCAACTTGTCCAAGGCCAAGTTGAAGGAACAGCATAGAAAATTGATGATGGCCAATCACCCGGACAAGGGCGGCTCGTCCTTCTTGGCCACCAAGGTGAATGAGGCCAAGGATTTCTTGGAGAAGAGAGGGGGAATGAAGACAAAGTAGACCGGAACTAATGTACATAGCAGACAACAGGAACACCTGTTATTAGGCTAAGCAATAAACTAGATGCCTTGAGAGTTACTTAGCACAAAGCCTAAATAACATGCAAGCAAGGTGCTTGAAATGCTTCATTCGGTGGATGGGCCTATCCTTGAAATCAAGTCATCTTCTCGTACTCATGTACCACTGGGTCTGAATACCCGCCCGCTCGCACGCCGGTGGGTCGATCGGTGGGTCGTCGGTCCGTCGGGGCGGCCAGGTTTTCGCAGCTCGGTCGAGCTGCGCCCACCCCGATCCAGCCGATCCAGGCGTGCACTGCCCAGACACCACCTAATCGAAAACAACCGGGCCAGATCCACCAATTGTGCCCACCGCCGAATTGCCTCCATTGTCATGACCACATACGAGAAAATCGTCAAGGGCGCCACCAAGGTCAAGCTTGCGCCGCCCAAGCCCAAGTACATCGAGCCCATCTTGATGTCCACGTCCATTGACCATGCCATGGCCGCCGACAATTTCAACACCGTCATGAGGGCATTGCTGCACCGGCTCCAGGACAACGCGTGGCTGGTGGTGTACAAGTCACTTATAGTGATCCATATCTTAATCCGGGAGGGCGATCGGGACGTGGCATTGAAGTACTTGTCGCAGAAGGCCCCGCAGATGTTGAACCTCAATGATGCCAACATCACCAAAACCAGCAACTTCAACAACGATGTGCGCTTTCTCGTCAAGTACGCCAAGTACCTCCAGACCCGGGTCAAGCAGTTCCACGAAACCGGCATCGACTACGTGCGGGACGAACGTGCCAACAACTCCACTACCCAGGTGGGGGGCAGGCTACGCTCCTTGTCGGTGGAGAAGGGACTCCTTCGCGAGTCCGAGAGTGTCCAGAAGCAAATCGACGCCTTGTTAAAAAACAACTTCAACGAAAGTGAAATCAGCAACGACGTGATTCTCACGGCGTTCCGCCTTCTTGTCAACGACTTGCTTGCGTTGTTCCAGGAGCTCAACGAGGGCGTCATCAACTTGTTGGAACACTACTTTGAAATGTCCAAGTTTGACGCCGAGCGGGCATTGAAGATCTACAAAAAGTTTGTCGACCAAACCAAATACGTCATTGACTACTTGCGGGTAGCCAAGCACCTCGAGTACGCCACCAAGTTGCATGTGCCGACCATCAAGCACGCCCCGACGGCATTGACGTCTTCGTTGGAGGAGTATCTCAATGATCCAAACTTTGAGACAAACAGGAGACAGTACTTGGCCGAGAAGTCGGTGTCGGGCACGAGGTCTGCTTCGCCAGCGAAGCAGCCACCACCACAGCAGCAGCAGCAGCAGCAACAACATACTGACCAACGCCAGTCGTTGTTGGTGCAGCAGTCGTCATACAACCCCTGGGGTGCAGCGTTTGTTCCTGTGCAGGTGAGCTTACAGACGGGTGCCGACGCACAGGCTCAGCAACAAGCATTTCAGCAGGCACAACAGGCACAGGCACAACAGGCACAGGCACAGGCACAACAGGCACAGGCACAAGCATATCAGCAAGTGCTTCAACAGCAAACGCAACAAGCATTCCAGCCACAGTTGATACAACCCCAAACCACCTCGCCGTTCGGGTCGTTGGCGCCCATTCCCCAAGGACAGGTTCCCGCATACACTGGCGCCGGCTTCGGTGGGTATGGTGCGCAGCCCCCTGTGACCCAGCCCCAGCCCCCCGTGGCCCAAGTACAGGCTACTGGCAGCAATCCCTTCATCGCTCAACCGGCCCAGTCCACCAACACGGTGCAAAACTTCAACAACCATGTTCAGGCCCCCTTGACGCAGCTGCCGTTTGCCCAAACGCAACCCGCTGCTCCTGGGTTGGCCCGGTCCAACACCAACCCGTTTGCTGCGAGAACGTCATCCGGGGTGTTTGACAACACGCGGTTTGCCTCCAATAGCAACACCACGGCCCTCTCATTCAAGAGCGACGCCGTCAAGCCCATTGCGCCCACTTCCACCGGCACCAATCCGTTCCGGGTCTCGGAGGCCACGTCCAATCTCTTCAATTCTGCTCAGCAACAGCCGCAGCAACTCAAGCCCCAGGCCACTGCCGGGGGGTTGGAGCACCTCCCCACGGTGCCTGTTTTCCCCCAGACTCAGCAACAGCAACAGCGCAACGCGTACTTGGCGTCGGCCCAGCACGAGTTGCAAGCCCATACCACGGGGAATTTACAAGCATTACAAACGGGCCAGCCCACATTGGGGAATGCCCAGTTCAACGGCAATGGCCCGGTATTTGGACAAAATGGTGGACAGGTATTTGGACAAAATGGGAATGCACCAATCGGCTATGGGCAGCCCAATCCATATGGCCAGACCCAACCAACTGGACACTATGAAGGTCCCAGTTTGATCTAAAATGCATGATACAGCCAACCATTCATTAATCGTAATCTATTTAGACGAGTGCAAGCAAGAGAGCTCCGAGAACGGCACCCAAGGATGACGACAAGAACACGGCCCCGTTCTCGGAGGAGCTGACGGTGGGGGACGCGGACGATGCAGTGGTGGAGGTGGACAATGTGGAAGACACATCGGAGGTAGCCTCAGTGGTCTCAGTGGCAGCTTCCGAGGTGGTTGCCTCGGAAGTCTCAGTGGTAGCCACGGTTGATTCTTCAGTGGACTCGGCCTTTTCGGCTTCAGTCGAGGCAGATTCGGTGGCCTTGGTGGAGGCCTCGGTGGACTCGGTGGACTCGGTGGACTCGGTGGACTCGGCCTTGGTGGTTTTGGTGGACGACTCAGCCTCGGTAGCCTCGGACTCGGTCTTGGTGGACGACTTGGTGTTGCTCGACTCGTCCACATCGGAGTCCGCCAGCGAGAGTCTGCCCAACACCTCACCGTTCTTGGCCTCGATGCTGTCCCAGTCACCCGACTGGTCCGAGTAGGAATACTCGTCACCCGTCGAGTAGTCGCTCACCTTTAAGTCCTTAATGTACATGGTGAAGGGAGCGTCGTCGTAGTCGGTAGATCCTCCCGCCCACTCGATGGTGCCGGCTTCATTGGACGAGTCGCCTCCGGCCCAGATGCCCATCTTGATGTACATGGGGGTCTGGGGGTACCCCTGCTCGTTGTCGCTGGTGAGGGTTCTCATCTTCTCGCCCTCCAAGTACCACACAATCTCGTCGTTGGTCCAGGTGATGGTGTAGTTGAAGAAGTTTTCCTGGGGCGTGCCCGGCGTGCTGTGGTACTCGCCTCTGTCGTAGGTGGTGGTGTCACCCTTGGAGAACCAGTTGGACTGGAACTGGGTGGTGTCGCCACCAAGCAACTCAATGTCAATCTCGTCGAGGTCGTCCGACATCAAGAAGAAGGACGACACGATCCCGGTGCCCTCGGCGGCCTTGAGGAGCACCTCCACGCGGCCAAACATGATGTAGAAATTGGACTTGAGGCCGGGGTTGTCGAAGCGCTTGGCCAACGTCAACTCGAGCCCGTCGTCTCCGTACGACACTCCACTTGGCGTGGACAGCACCTCGAAGTAGTCGGACTCCTCTTCGAATGAAACATTGATGTCGGTAGCCAATGCAGGGTCCGCGGCACAGCCCGTGGTGGAAAGTGGGTTACACGTGGTGGTGGCAGTGGTGGTGGTGGCAGCGTGAGCACACGCGAGCACAAGGGCTCCGGCGAGCTTGGAGAACAACATGATGCAGAATCCAAGGTTGGCCCGGGCTATTTATATGGGACCATCATTTGCAACTATCGTCTAACGCGCGGATATTTTTACCGGGCGTCAAGGCACGGTGCGCGTGCTGGCTACACCAAATCGAGAAGCCATGACCAGATTCCTGATCGCCTACGCTCGGCTCCCGAAATAGAAGTGGGGATTGCAGTCCTTGGGTTGGTTTTTCAACACTGGGCCGGGGGAAGTCTTGGTGCCCAGGATGTTTAGTACCTATAAATAACAGATTTGGTGCGATGTTCTCTGCACCGCCCGGTGGCCGGACGCGCACGCGGTTGATGGCTTGAGCCATGGTGCGAGCAAAGCCTTCATACACGATCCATGAGACCAAGGCTTTGGTGAAATTGACCAGAGCCCGGGACGTGATCACTCCCAAAGCCCGGGACGAATCACTCCCAAAGCTCAGGGACATAGTCTTCGGTCACCGCCTCGTCTCCGCCGTACTGTTGCTGCCAAGCGGTGAAACCTCCCTCTAACACCCACACCCGCACCGTCTCAAAATACGACGCCCGGTCGGCGTCGGTTATTTCGCTGAGCGACCGCAAGAACTTGAGGGTGGACGACGGCCCCCGCACCTGCAGTAGCGCACAGTGAAACACCACGTCGGTGATTTTGTTTTCAAAGAGTTTGGTTTGGAGTTCGGGGAGGGTGTCGTGGAAATTGCCCGCCGGGTAGTGGTAGCATCCACGAATGTGGCCGCCCATGTAGTCGGAGTCTCGAACGTCCACCACGGCAACAGAACCACTGCGGCCGTCGTGGAACCATGCCCGGAGCGTGGCTGGCTTGAGGAAGCGAAGGTCCGAGAGGCTGTAGAGTTTCATGGAGATTGCGCGCGAGCCTGCCTCATGGCTGGCGTTGTAGTGTGAGTTGTAAGGAGAGTTGTAAAGTGGTGCAGGCGTGACAGGTACAGTGGGCTGGCTACGAGATGCACAAGGTTATGGCCCGATCTGGGTGATCTGATGATCTGAGTACCGCGATGAGGACAAATTGGGAAGGGACAAAATGGGGAAGGGACAAATGGGAAGGGGACAAATAGGACTAGAAAGTTAGAAGAAATTTGTCTTTCCAAGAATTAAAGTAGAGTAAACGAAGTGTGAAACATCAAAGGTCGGGGTCACTCCATGTGTTGGCACGCGATCACATGATCGCACGTAAATGTCTTACCCTAGGTGTCGTATCGGAGAAGAAAAGTGGTTCAGTTTCGTGCAAATAGTGCTATGATCTATCTATGTTGCTCTTGAGCAATTGACACCTTGCGGTGCCAATTGCCGGTGCCAATTGCTGGAGCCAATTTCTGTGTAGGTGTGCGAAAATTCTTGCTACCCCCACGTTCATGAGTAAAGACGACGAACACCACCTCGTGAGGTCAATTTCGGTGGACTCCATTCCCTCCACCATCCTGTCCTTCTTCAACAAGCGCAACCGCAAGAGACGCTTGGACGACAGCAATGCCAGCACCCCCCAAGTGTCGTCGCACGAGTCGGACCTGGACTCCGAGTCCAACGACACCCCCGACCACAAAAAGCGCAAGGTGAAAACAAAAGAGCAAGAGGAGTTTGAGGAGAACGAGCGCAAGTTGGACGAGGCGTTGCCCGAGCATCTTCGCAAGTTCCGTCCCCACGGGTTCGGGTTCAACATTCCTGCCGAGGACCGGCCGATTCGTATCTATGCCGACGGCGTGTTTGATCTTTTCCACCTTGGCCACATGAAACAACTAGAGCAGGCCAAGAAGGCGCTTCCCAACGTGCAATTGATTTGTGGCGTGCCCTCGGATGTTGAGACACACAAACGCAAGGGATTGACGGTGCTCACCGACAAACAACGGTGTGAGACCCTTGAGCACTGCAAGTGGGTGGACGAGGTCATTCCCGACGCGCCGTGGTGCGTCACCACCGACTTTTTGATAAAACACAAGATCGACTACGTGGCCCATGATGACCTCCCCTATGCGTCGCTGGACTCCGACGACATTTACAAGCCCATCAAGGAGAAGGGCATGTTCCTTACAACGCAGCGGACGGAGGGAATATCCACTTCCGATATCATCACCAAGATCATTCGGGACTACGACAAGTACCTCATGCGCAACTTTGCCCGGGGTGCCACCCGCAAGGAACTCAATGTGTCATGGCTCAAGAAGAACGAGCTCGAGTTCAAGAAGCACATCAGCGATTTCCGGTCTTACTGGATGAAGAACAAGGCCAACATCAACAATGTGTCGAAGGACCTTTATTTCGAGGTCCGCGAGTACATCCGGGGCAGAAGAGAACGCGACAACAGCGACAGCGACGACGTGTCCAGCCGTGCCAGCAGCCCATTGACTGAGTTTGCCAGCAAGTACATTGGCAACCGCAACAAGGAACTCAACAAGAACAAGTCCATCTTCGCCAAGTGGATCAAGGTGGAGGACGACGACGACGACTCGGCGTCGGACTTTGCGTTGCCCCCAACCGCCATACCCGTGAAGGAAGACAAGTCTCCTCGCAAGATCAAGAAGCCCGTGAGCAAGAAGAAGAAGGCCCTCTAGTCATAGCATAGTTCCGCATAAATTTCGCACTCATGAGCGACGCCCTAGCCTCCCACATTCCCCTAGAAGAGCAGATCCACGAGCTCCAGGTGCAGCTACGTGTCCAACGTGACGAGTTCCTTCATCAGCGAGATGCCGTTGTGCTGCTTTCGTCCAATGGGCTGCGGAGCTTCACCCAGGGCCTCATGCTCGGGCAGCTCAGTGTGATCTTGGTGATTGCCATGTTCACCAAGTTCTTTGTGTTTGCGGACTCGTCTGCTCCGTTGCCCCCGTCTAAGGAGGCATCCAAGGTGATTATCAAAAGAGACAAGAACGAGGACGAGGAACAATCAAGTGACTCCGATAAATTGCGGACCATTCTCGAAAAAACCTACTACGACGTCAAGAACCACTCGCCCGAGTCTTTGGACTGGTTCAACGTGCTTATAGCGCAAACCATCTCGCAAATCAGAACCGAGGCCCTTCTTTCCGACAACATCTACCTCAGTCTCAATGAGTTCTTGGCCAAGCTGGAACTCCCCGATTACCTCGACAAAGTCCGCATCACCGAGATTGACGTCGGCGACGACTTCCCCATCTTTTCAAACTGTCGCATAGAACACAGCGCCGACGGCCTGGGCCGCCTCGAGGCCCGAATCGACGTCGATTTGTCGGATACCCTCACCCTCGGCATCGAGACGCGGCTCCTTCTCAACCACCCCCGGCCGTTGACGGCAGTGCTTCCCGTGCAGCTCTCCGTGCTGATTGTGCGGTTTCTGGGGTGTCTCACGGTGTCGTTGATCAACACCAACGAGGACGAGGCGGCAGGCACCGCGTTGATGTTTTCATTCTCTCCCGACTACCGGCTTGAATTCACCATCAAGTCGCTCATCGGGTCGCGGGCCAAGCTCCAGGACGTGCCCAAGATCTCGGCGCTCATTGAAAACCGCCTCCGCTCGTGGTTCGTGGACCGGTGCATCGAGCCAAGGTTCCAGGTGGTGAAGCTCCCGTCGTTGTGGCCGAGAAGCAAGAACACGAGGGAGCCGGCCCACTCCAACTCCAGCGGCGTGGTGGACTCTGCCACCGAGCCAAAGACTGTACATGCCTAAAACTTGAGTATCTTCCTGTATTAAGCTTATATCTTTTAACCCAACATGCTTCTCTTGCGTCCACGAAGTCTCACGTCGTCGAGCTTCTTGATGATCTCGCCCACCTTCTTGCCCTTGGCCGCCTTGTACTCGGCCTCATACCCCGCAAGCAACCACGCGTTGTACGAATCAGAGAATGCAGAGTGCGTGCTGAGAATGGCCCGCTCCAACACGTACAAGTCCACCGCCTTGTCCTCGGCAAGCCCCGAGTACGACGACAACCCAAAGTCAATGAGCACAGGCTGCCCTTTCGATAGGAGGATGTTGGACGAGGTGAGGTCCCCGTGGATCATGTCGTTCAAGTGTAGTTGTGCGATGAGCCGACCCACCCCGCGGCAAAGGCGTTCCACCTCGGTGCCAAGGCACTCGGTTGGCTTGTTCTTCTCGAGGTACCACAACTGGTTCTTGAAGGAGCTCACCGCGCCGTCCGGGAGCACCTCGCCAAGGTACTCCATCCAGATGAGGCCGTGCGCCGGATCCACCGAAATGAGCGCCGGCGCCGGAATGCCGAGCTTGGTGAGCTTGCTCATGAACTTGGCCTCGCCCACGGTGCGGTTGCGGGTGATTTGGGCGTCGATCTTGGGGTGCCGGTACGGCTTGGACGGGCGGTACTTGATGATGTAGCGGGGGTTGGTGACGCTGGGATTGGCGCAGTACGGATGCACGTCCGTGACGAGAACAAGCGCCTCTGCTCCCTGCGACACAACACTCACGGGAATGTTGGGGAGGTGTCGGCCCACGGCCTCGAGTATGGCATCGGTCATGCAGGATAATGAGGGTTCGCAAGCGCACTTCCCCCATGGCCTCCGACTTGGTGTACGCCATCCCCCCGTACCTCCTCAACACGAGTCACGGGCTCGTGCTCCAACGGCACCTCCGCGAGCTCGACGAGAATGTGGCCTTCACCAACGTGGTGCCGGCGTCCTCGCCAAACTATGTGTCCAAGCCCGACGACCCCATGGTTTTGGAAAACCAGGTCACCGACGACCCCATCCTCAACAAAATCATCCGCACCAAGCTCCTCTACAAGCTCAGCGTGCTCGGGGTGCTTGGGTCGCGCCCCATGGAGGAGTTCACCTCGGTGTCGGACGAATATCTCTACGAGCTTTGGATAGCCTTCAAGCAACGGCTCGTGGGCGCCGGCGACTCGCTGCAGTTGTCATCTAGCCGGGTGGGCGAGATTGAGCTCTCACCCGAGGTGATGCTGGTGCCGGAGCAATATGTCCCGTATCTTGACAAAACCTTGCGGGAGTTGGTGGTTGCATCAAAGCAGAACTCGTGGCACTCCTACCGGGTTCCCCGCAGCTTCCTCAAGTTCGATGCCACCGTGTTTGACTACACGTTGCCCATTTCGTGGTCGCCGCTCATTTCGGTCCCTTCGTTGGTTAACTTGGAGAAGCACTACGGCATGACTGTCGCCAACGACGCGGGGTTCAGCTCCATCAACCTCACGTCGGCGGCCCCGTCGGGCCAGAACGACAAGCACTACCTCTTTGTCACGGATAAGGAGGTGCCCGTGTCCGCCGGCATCTTCTACTACGAGTTGGAGGTGATCCAGGAGGCCACCGCCGCCACGGACCACCAGACGCTCATTGAGATCAGCGACGCCGCCCTCTCGTCCGAGACGTCCCTCCACTTCTGGATGGGGTGCACGAAAAGCAAGGTGCAAATCGAGCTCCTTACAAAGAATGGTGCCCCCGCCATCAACTCGTCCGCCCGCAAACTCGACCTCGAGACCATCAAACAAGACATCTACTACTCGCGCCACAGCGAGGCGGTGAGTCCCATCAGCGACGACCTCCAGAAGTTCCTCGCTCAGCGGCCGGGCACTTTGCGGGGCAGCTACGTGGTGAGCTTCGAGGACTCCAAGTTCCACAATTCCATTCGCGGAGCCGAGGCCACCCAGCGGCTGGCGGTGCTCAACATGAACCGGCGGTTGTCGCAACTAAGTCGCCAGGCGGCAGACGAATTTGACCACGGCAACGTCGAGCTCGAGGTGCCCTTCAACACCAACATCACCAAGCTCAAGAACCACAAGCTCTTCCGGACGGATGTCATTGGCTACGGCATCAACTTCATTGACAAGAGCTTCTTCATCACGCTCAACGGGGTGCTCATCCGGACCATCCCCCACGAAGACATTGTGTCGCGGTTGCCGGCGGGTGACAACATATTTGACGATAAGGACGACACGTCGGTGTACCCCTTGATTGGGTTTGAGTTGCGGGACTTCTCAGAGATCAAGGCGGGCCCGCCGTCCACGTCGGAGATCCGCACCAACTTTGGATTCCGGGAATTCAAGTTCAACATCGATGCCTACGTGAAGAAACTCAAGGCGGACAAGCAGCGGCTGTTGCAGATTGCCCAGCTCAAACTCGAGCGGGCCTCGGTGAAGGCGAAGAATGGCACCCTCGATGCCATTCTCAAGCGAGTGGGCGAGGGGTCTTCCGTCACCCACGACTTGATCAAACAATACCTCAACCACGAGGGATACGTGGCGACGTTTGACGCCTTTGACAACGATATCCGGGGTGCCGACGCCACCGACTCGTCGGACCTCAAGCTCCAGACCCACGCCTACAACCGCCAGCTTATCCGCACGTATCTCCAGAACAACCAATTGGACGAGGTGATTGCGCTTCTCCGGCTGACGTACTCGGGGGCATTTAACTCCGTGGTGAGCCGCAACATTCTCTTCGAGTTGTACTTCTGCAAGTACATCTACCTCTTGAAGGCGTATCTCGACTCGGAGGTTTTGGGTCCGGCCACGCAGGCTTTTCAGGTGGCCTACCAGCTCGGGAAGTTCCTTCAAAAGGAGTACAAGGGCAAACCCGACAAAATCGCCCGGCTCAACGAGGTGTCGAAGGTCCTCATTGCTCGTAACGTGGCGGAGTACCCGCGGGTCGAGGCGTTGATTGCCAACTACCCGAAGATGGTGGCCAAGCTCCAGGTGGAAATCAACGAAAACATTCTCTCGTCGCTTGGCTTCAGTCGGGTGTCTGACCTCGAGGAGATTGTGTCCAATCTAGGTGAAAACATCAACAAGCTCACGGAGACGCAGGACCCCCAGTTTGTCCTCGTCAACTACGAACGCGACTACCTAGACCTCTAATGAATGTGTATGAAGAAAGAAGCTCATCTGCACTGATTTGATCGACTTGCGATTGGGCTCGGAAGATGCTTTCTCTCTCTAGTCGATTTTGATCGACTTGCGATTGGGTCTCGACTCAGGGGATGCTCTTCTCTTTCTTTTCAGCTCGAGTGGGTCCTCCACCTCCTCAAAGTCTTCCTTCGATTCTTCTTTGATTTCGTCCTCGTTGTCTAGATTCTTCGGCTCAGAAAACTTGACATCCGCCAATGTAGTCGTTTTGTGAAGTTGCAACATCATGAGGGCCCAGCCCCGCTTCTCCACCTCCACCATCGGCAACCCACTTTTCGCCGACACCTCAATCAACTTCGGGATAAACTCGTCCACGTACTCCTTGACATTGTACTTGATCTTGGTGCCCGGGCGACTTGGCTCCGACACAAAGTACATGAACGCCTCGTCACTGAAGAATGGCGGAGCCACGTCGCTGAACTCGTGAAGGAGCGAGAGCATCAAGCTGGCAGTGGCCGGCCCCACGCCTCGTAGCTCACATAGCTTCTTCAACGCGGCCTTGACGGTGGTGGTGTACTCGGAGGCTTCAATGGACGCAATGCCTTCGACAAACGTCTTGAAGCCGGCCTTTGTCACGGACTCGACAGTTTCTGGTTCGTTCGACTTGATGAGCTTCGGGAGGGTCGGGCGGAACTTGCCCTTGGCGAGTTTCCAGTCCATGATCTGAACCAATTCGTCCTTGGTGAGGTGGGGCTCTTTTCTTGATTTGAGGGTGGCCGGGAGCTCGTGGTGGCGCCAGTTGTCGAGCTCCACCAATGTCATCCCATTGTATGTCTTCAGGCTCTGGTCAGAGAGTTCTTTTGTGATATCATCGTATAGTGTTGTTGCCTGTTTTATCGCAGTGACATTTGCAGACATTTGTGAAAAAATGTGAAAAATCGCGACTATGTACTAAAATATGGGGGTGGCATTTGCCGCGGCCCTCTTGGGTGCAAAACGCTGGTTGGGGGTAAAACTGATGGGAGCCATCACATCAAGCAAAATGTTTTGGATGAGCGAAAACACCTGTGAGCTCACCCAGTACAACACGAGAGCCACCGGGGCGTTGAGCGACACCGCCATGAGAAACACCACGGAAAAGCGGGCCACGTTGCCCACCGAGTCGGTGATGGTGGGCCGGAATGTCTTTTTGCGCCCGCCCGGCCGAAGGAGCTCGAACGTCTTGTATGTCCATTCCACATTGCAGAGGGAGATCACGCCGAGAACAATGGGGAAGGCGTGGAGGGGGTCCAGCGTGGTGAGGTCGGCGAACCACATGATTCCCTCGTGGTAGAGGGCGGGGTCCAACGGCTTATTGGCGAGACTGTCCCACGACGTCCATCCACTGAGGTTTCTCATGGTGAGAGACATGCACACCCACAACGGCACCTGCATTGCCGGAAGGAGAAAGTTCTTCCACAACTGAACGTTGTGCTCTTTGAAGAGACGCTTCTGCCGCTTGCGGGTTTCCTTTGTGGCGAGAAGGAGAATCTCCTCGTACTTCATGGTAGCAAGGGGAGCCGCGAGCGCCGCCACGTCGTGCTGGGTCGACTGGCCCGCGGCTATGCGCTGTGCACTGGCTTCGGCCACCTGTTTGGCCTTCTGGACCTTTTTGGCGAGATTGAGCCGAAGCACGGGGTTGGTGGCACTCACAAGCGGGCGGAGCTCGTTCTGTTTCTGGATCCGCCGCCGCTGCGCCACCGCCAAGGGGAGCGTCCACACCGCTCGTAGCGTGAAGGTGGTGAGCGGGATGAGCGCCCACCAGGGGAGGCTCGTTGCCGTGTGTACTGTCTGGAGGCTCTCGGTGAGGGAGTTGACCACGAGGGTCGGCTCGAAGGACAAGTGCCGGCGACATATTAGCCCGGGGCTACGCACCGGGGTCGGTATGCGATGGCATCGGAACATCATGGTGAAGTCGCGCGAAAACACCTTTTCACCTCTCCTCCACATGTCCAGCAAAAACGAACGAGCATGCATGCTC
Organism: Gaillardinia entomophila; assembly: GCA_030555945.1. Taxonomy (NCBI): domain Eukaryota; kingdom Fungi; phylum Ascomycota; class Pichiomycetes; order Serinales; family Metschnikowiaceae; genus Gaillardinia; species Gaillardinia entomophila. The sequence continues at coordinate 184,960 of JANIVT010000002.1, read as the reverse complement.
TGCGGCATCATCCAGCCCTACCGAAAGTTCGTCGACCAGGGGTGTCCCAACTGCGAGAGTGTGTTGCATTTCCAGGACAACGAGGACGGGCAAATCCAGGACTGCACGTCGCCGTCGTTCGAAGGATTGTTGGCCCTTGGCGACGACAACAAGAAGTCGTGGGTGGCGCGGTGGCTCAGAATCGACGCCTTCGTCGCGGGGTTGTACGCCGTCAAGGTGAACGGACGATTGCCGCCGCATATCATCAGTGACTTGGAGGAGCAGAACATCAGTTACCGTCCAAGAGACGGTTCCGCCGAGGATTAACCTACGAAAATAGCTGGCCAGTCCAGTGTGTACTTTAGGCTCTAGTATAATACATTAGTTGAGTTCGGAACGAAGGGCCTCGGCCGCATCAAAGAGCTTTTGCACGGTGGAGGATCGGTCCCACGCCCCGCGGTCGGTCCACACAATGTCCATGAGGCGGGCCATGACGATCTCGAGCATCTCGATGTTGTAGTTTTCCGTGAGCTCGGGGAGAATTCGGTTGAAAAAGGTGTCGACGTTAGGGCCGAGCACGAGGGGGCGGGTGGTGTCAATGAGGAGAACTTCCTCGGCCTCGGACTCCGACTCAGCCGCGGGCTCCGTGGGTGTTGGTGACGCCGGAGAGGCCTCTGGCTGAGGCTCAGGCACACTCACTTTCGTTGGCTCAGTGGGTTCCTCGGAGGGAGCGACAGCTCCTACCTCGATCCCGTCTTCAGCATTGGGTGCCTTGTCATCTTCAGCCTCCGTGACATCTGGCTTTTGCTCAGTGTGTTCACCTTCTGCTGATTCTGCTGGGTGTACTGAATCTGCACTATCAGCTGTCTCAGCAGACTCGCCTGATCCTGCTGGGTCCGCTGGCTCAGTTGTCTCAGTTGTCTCAGCAGTCTCTGCACCTGCTTGGGCCGTCGCAAGCTCGAGGTTCTGGGCCTGGCGCTTGTCAAACTCCTCCTTCAACCGCTTATGCTCCTGCAACAACTCCTCCTGCTTCTTCACCTCTCGTTCGCGCATCTCCTTGCACGCCGCCGCAAACTCGGGGTTGTTGAAGTCGTCAATGCCAAACTGGGCGTTGGTGAGCATCTCGTTGGCCTTGAGGATTCTCTCCCGATCTCCCGACGTGATCGAATCCTTGACAATCGACTTGATGTCCTTGAGAAACTGCTTGGCCTCGGAGTAGTACCCGTTCCACAACCGCTCCTCGATGATGTCTAGGTCCATGTTGTGGTAGAACTTCCCTGTAGCAAGCTCCCTGATCATATTCTCGTGCTCGGGATCGGTGGACTTTTCGTAGAGCACCTCGTAGTTGTTCAACGGGTTCTCAAGCACAGCCGGCTCGAACAAATGATAGAGCAAGTTCTCATCCACAATGGGCTTTTTGAACCGCTTGTACCTTGTCTTGAACAAATCCATCAACCCCGCAAGCTTGATCTTGAGAACGTTCTTGAGCTTGTTGTCCTTGTAGCTCTGCTCTTTGAGCTCCTTTTTCGAGAGCGACTTGCTCTCGGGCTTTTTGGGCTCAACCACCTTCAACTGCTTCAACTTGCGCTTGGGCCTGTTCTCAAGATCATTGACAAACTCGTACGGCTTCATCTTCAATGTCTTCTCAAGACTTTCAAAGTACTGGCGCCGGGCGGCGGCGTGAGGCGGCTTGAGAACCACGTTGTTGGCGTCGTTCTGGGACCCGAACATGAGGCGGACCTGCGAGTCCAACTCGTGGATCGGCGTCTCGGAAACCCCGAGCAAGAGCACCTTCTCGCTGCTTTTGAGGTTGCGCAAAAGCCCGGAAAGCGTGGCCTTGGCCAGTTGCGGCATCACCGAGAACCAAATGTCGATGTTCGGGATGAAGATGATGGACGGCTGGTGACGGCGGGCCTCGATGAACGTCTGGATGATCGCCAGCTCGGGCGTGCGGGTGGAGTCGCCAAACACATTGCCAAGGTCCAACAGTTGCACCTGGAACCCCTCGAGATAGTTGAGAATGGCGGCACTGAGGTACTGCTGCCCGTACCCCTGGTCGCCACAGATGAGCAAGTGCGGCTTGCAAACCCGGGCGCTTTCGAGCGTCTTGAGGAGCTGCTGCTTGGCAAAGCCGCCGTCCGCGTCGTTGGTCGTTGGGTCCAAGTACATGGCCTCGTCCAACGCCGTCACCTTCTTCTTGCCGCCAATGGCCACCGAGTTTGGAAGAAGCTCGCCGAGCTTGTGGGTGGTTTCCTCATACGCGGACTGTAGAAGGGGCCGAAGGTGGTCGGGGAGCGGCGCCGAGGTCGAGGATGTGGATCTTGCACTTGACGGAATAATCTTCTCAATGGCAAGCATGAAGTCCCGCGCCACCACCTTGACCTTGGTGGGATCCACCTCGAGCTTGTCGTTGGACTTGTAAATCTGGGGATACTTGCGCTGGATGGAGTTGAGGGCGGCTTCCGTGCAGAGGGCCCGCAAATCGGCACCGCCGTATCCCTTGGTGAGCGCCGCCACCTGGTCGATGAATTCGTCACTTGGAGGCGGCGCCCACTTGCGGGTGTGGATCCTGAGAATCTCTTTCCGCGAGTTCAAGTCGGGAAGAGGGAAGTAGAACTCGCGGTCAAACCGCCCCGGTCTACGGAGCGCCGGGTCCACACTGTCGGGCCGGTTGGTGGCTCCAATGACAATCACCTGGCCTCGGTTGTCCATGCCGTCCATCAACGCCAAGAGCGTCGACACGATGGACGCGTGGATCTGTTCCTGCTTGGACGATCTCACCGGCGCCAACCCGTCGATTTCATCAAAGAAAATGATGCTGGGCTGCTGGTTCTTGGCCTCCTCAAACAAGAGGCGCAACTGGCGCTCGGCCTCGCCCACCCACTTGGACAAACAGTCGGCGCCCTTTCTCATGAAGAAGGTGATTTTGCGGGACGACGTCGAGCAGCTGGCGGCCAACGCCCGCGCCATAAGCGTCTTACCTGTGCCCGGGGGACCATGGAAAAGCACACCCCGCGGAGGAGTGATGCTGAAGTTTTGGTACATCTCGGGATAGAGCAAGGGCAACGCCACCATTTCCTTTAGCTGGTTGATGTAGTTGTCGAGGCCACCCACCACCGAGAAGTCGATGTTCATGTCCACGCCGAGCGGGTCGGTGTCGCTGAGACTGTTTTTCTTTTTGTCGGTGGAGGTGCCACCCGTGAGGAGGAGACCGGGTTTTGGCTTCAGTGCCGTGGCCGCCCCGTTGATGGGGGCAATCTCGTCGTCGGACGAGTCCAGATCGCTGACGTTGCCAATGGCGGTGAGGTTGTTCTCTGCCGTCATGCCCGGAATGGGGATCCCACTGGGGGGGATGTTGGTGCCAAAGAGCGAGATCACATCGCTTCCACCGAACGGGCCCGCTGTTGGGAACAAGATCCGCCGGTAGTCGCTCTTGGGGTTGGGCTTACGGCCCCGGCGGCCGGGCACCGCGGGCACACTGGGGATTTGCGCGTCGTTGGTGATGGGAGGGGGAATGGTGTAGTCAATCTTTTCCCGCTCGCGAAGCTTGTGCTTGACGGGGCTGGTGTCGGGAGACGAGTCGTACAAGTCGGCAATCTCCTGCTGGATGTCGTCGCCGTCGTCGTCCTCTGGTTCTTCCGGCTCCGGCAAGGGGTACTTTCTCGGGCGGCCCCGCTTGCGGGGCTCCGCCAGCTGCGACCGCGACAGTCTCTTTCTTCGCCGGCGCGACCCGTTGGAGTACCCGAGGTCCGGCTCGTCGTCGTCGGTGGCCACAAACTGGCGATCCTGGAGCTGCCGCACAAAGTCGTCCTCCACCTCCTCGTCGTCATCGTCAAGATCATCGTCGTGGAACTCATCGTCCTCCAGCTCGAGCGGCGCCAGGCGGCGGCTGCGGCGACGCGGGGCCGGCTTGCGGAGCTCGTACTCGTCGTCGTCGTCGTCATCAAAATCCACCTCGGGATCGTCCTTGATATCGTCCTCGGGCGTCGGCGGCGTGTCATCCTCATCTTCTTCGTAGGTGACCTGCCTTCTTGCTCTGCGCGACGGGCGGATTTCGTCATCGTCGGAGGCCTCGTCATTCAGCACCTGCAACCGCAACGAGCGTGTGCGCTTGGTCATGTCCAAGTACTTTTGGGGATTATAACTTAGAGTGACAATAATTCTGGATGGCGTAATGCGATGGGCCGAGGCGGGTGTCCGGCACACGAGATGGATTGGTTGGTGTTGATGAAATGGAGTGAGGATTTTCGCGCGTGCCCAAATCACCTTCCACCAACCCGCCACCGCCAACGGTGATCAATCGAAGACATCGGGGTCAGCGTCGACGGCAGGTGTCTGGATGTGGTTGTTCTGGCTCATCTGTTTTGGTGCTTTTGGTGCATTTTGGGCAAGTACAAAAAACACTCTCGCGGCCACCGCGCCAGTGCCTGGAACACCACCGCAGATTTGCAGCCACTAACTATGGGCAGCACGCCGTCGGCGGCGGGTCACGTGCGTTTTGTGTGGGAGGTTGATTTATTTTGGCTATTTACAGGTGCGCATCGGCACGCGGGCAATGGGCATTTTGTGGGCCGGGTCGTTGGCCCCGGCGCCGTAGGTGCGGTCGCCGCTGAACGAGCACTTGTCGGCGGTTCTGTTCTGTGGTGAGACGCCGAGGCGGTCGAGCACTTTGCCCGCTAGATTAGGGATGATGGGTTGCGCGAGAATCGAGGTGATGCGGAGAGTCTCCGCAACAACGTACACCAAGAGCAACTGGGCGCGGCGGGCATTTTCTCTCTCGCTATCGGAAGCCGACGGGTCCTTGATAATCTTGGTTAGTTTCCACGGGGCCCCCGCCTGGAAGATGCTGTTGGCGTGCTCGATGGGACCCCACCAGTGCTGGAGCGCCCGCATGGTGTCAAAGTCGGCGAACGCATTGTCCATCTCCCGATGAAGACAGTCGAGGTGTCCTTCGAGCTCCTTACAGGATGAACGTACACCGTTTTCATGATCAAAGAAGTTCACGTACTCCGGACGGGTGCCCCCGTACATCTCCACCGCAGCACGGACGTCAAAGGCCGTGCCGCCGATGCGCGTCACCAAGTTGGCGTACTTGCCAATGAGGTTGTCTCTCGTGGCGTGGAAGGCGGCCTCGGAGTAATTGCAGTCGTTGGCGATGTTGGAGTTTTCCGCCAAGAAGAACCGCACCGCGTCCTGGCCGTAGTACTCGTTGGTGGCAATGGGGTCCACCACGTTACCGATGCTCTTGGACATCTTGAACCCCTCGGAGAGCCAGTGCGAGTGGACAATCACCTGTTCGGGGAGTTGGATGCCCGCGGCCATGAGAAAGATGGGCCAGTAGATGCAGTGGAACCTCATGATGTCCTTCCCAATGACATGTATAGCCGGCCAGACGTTTTCCACAGGAGCCGTGAATCCCTCGGGTGTTTGCTCAAACGCCTTGGGGAACCCGGCGGCGGTGAGGTAGTTGAGCAACGCATCGAACCACACGTAGATCTTCTGCGACGGGTCCGTGGGCACGTCGATGCCCCACGTGAGCCGCGACGCCGGCCGACTGATGGAGAGGTCCGACATCGGGCCGCCCTTGAGCTCTCGAAGCAACTCGGCGTGCTTTTGTCGGGGGTGGATCCAGGTGGGGTTTTCCTCAAGAAACGCCACGAGGGGCTCCTGGAACTGCGAGAGCCGGAAGAAGTAGTTGGTTTCCTCTTGAAACACCACCTCCGACCGTGTCTCCTTCGACACCCGCTTCTCCACCCCATCCTTAGTGACAATTTCTGTTTGCGTCTCGGGATAAAACGTCTCGTCGCTCACAGAGTACCATCCGCTGTGGCTGCCCCGGTAAATCAACCCCTTCTCCTCCATGAGCCGCCAGAAGAACTGCACCGTGGCCACATGGTCCGGGTCGGTTGTGCGAATAAACCGATCGTACTCGATATTCAAATCCCTGGCTAGTGCCTTGAAGTTCTCCGACACCGTGTCCACGAGCCGCTTGCACGGGACGTTGTGCTTTGCCGCCACCTCCTGGATCTTGAGGCCGTGTTCATCGGTTCCCGTGAGAAAGTATGACTTGTGGAGCGGATTTAGTCTGTCCCACCGGATTCGCGTGTCGCAGAGAAGCATCAGGTAGAGGTGGCCGAGATGCGGCTTGGCGTTGACGTAGAAGATGGGCGTGGTCACATAGAGCGGTTTGTGGGAGGAGCGGACCGATAGGAATCGCTTTGCAAGATGGATGCGCATTAACTACGTGGTGGGACAGCCCGTTCTAAATACACACCAAAGTGCACGTCTCAAGAATGTGTCATCTCGTTCACCCGGCGTGTTTCTGGTGCAGCTGTGTGAAATGGAGCTGAGTGTTGGCTGTGTGGGATGTATGTATTGTAGCTAAGTGCTGGCTGTGTGGAATGTATGTATTGTGGGTAGCAGCCAGCTTTTCATTGCTTCTCCACAAAAATAGCCATCAAGGCAAACACACTGTAGAAGATGAACAACGGGTACGCCACCAACAGCCTCACGTTGTGAAGCTTCAACACCGCCACAAAGAACCCCGACGCCGAGAACGTGCACCAGAACACCGCCAACAAACTGGCCACGTACCCGAGGAGGTTGTCCAACGACAAGAAAACCCCAAGCACGCTGATCAACACCAAGGGCAAGAGACAGTACCCAATGACGGACGTGCTGCGGATAACGTCGATGGTCACCTCCTCACTCATCAACTTGAAAAGATAGTGCAAGCTGACGGTGCCAAAGAGGCCCACGCCGTAGATGTAGCCAAACTGCACCTTGCCGGCGAGAAGGAGGAGCGTGCCAAACAACAACACAAACAATATCGGGCCCGCAAGGTCGGAGTCCGCCATGATGTCTGATGCAATGCTCCGGTTGAAAGGATTAAGGACCGCGAGCGTCTTGCCCTTGATGTGAGAGAAGTTGATGCCGAGCTCCTCGAGAAGGGGCGCCTCGCCGGGGTACCCCGAGGTGCCAAATGCCGCTAGTATGCCTGGAGTCAACTCTCCCCCCATGGACCCGGACACGTCGACTCCCGCGCCGAAACCCGTGTCCATGGACCCGAGACTGGGGGCGAGCCCGGGCTGCTGGTACTGGTCGTAGTTGCTCTGGTAGAATTGCATGTCGGGGTTGCCGACGTTCTGTTGATAGTAAGCCATGCGCGTAAAAAGAGCAAGTAGTGGGGGCGTGAACAAATTTAGCAAATCAACTTTGGTGATTGATCTGGCACTGTTGGTGAGTTCTACATGCCCTTCTCTAGCTAGCTTCTGTTCCCTTCGGCATGCTCTGAAATATTTGCGTCTTGGGTACCCTCGTTACAGTGGCCGAGTGGTTAAGGCGACGCCCTGCTATCAGCGGCCAGGCGTTGGGTTTTACCTGCGCAGGTTCGAATCCTGTCTGTGACGACTTTTTTTTGCCCACCGACAAGGAGTCAGTTGACTGATCGAAGTGCTTGAACAGATTGCCTTCCTATTTGGTAAATTGGTGATCTGCTGGCGTGCGCATTATGTCTCAATCACTCGTGGTGTTTTCCTCCGGAGGCCAGGTCCTCTACCAGTACAACAGCAAGATCTCCGCCTTCAACGAGCTTGTATATAGCATTGCCAACGATGACGTGGTGGAGCACGACGGGCACTTTGTGTCGGTGAAGGTGAACCAGAAAAAGTTCTACTGCTTGAGAAGGGACAAAATATATGGCGCCATCTCGTTTGATTTGGTCACCACCATCGACGTGGACAAGATCCGGTCCACGTTGGCCGATGTGTTGAAGACATTTGTTCGGTTGTCGGAGGAGGAGGAGTTCGACAAGCTCAAAAAGTTGATTGACTACCAGTTTGCCGAGTTGATGCAGTCCAAGCACGACACGCCGGCGGCCAGCACGCCCACCAGCGGCACCGCCACGCCCAAGAAGGCGCCCAAGAAGAAGATGCGAAAGTGGGTCAACGGCGAGCTCGTGGACTACGAGTCCGACGCCGTGCTTGACTACCTGGCGGACACCAACCAGGGGGATGGCCTCAGAGAAATCAAGGTGGACCAGTCGGCGTTTGTCACCCAAGACGACCTCGTGTTGGTGAATGAGCTCCACGATATACTCGATGAGGAAGACGACGAGGAAGTGCCCAAAAGTGGTTTCTTCGCCAAGCTCGGGCTGTTCTTTGGCACCTCCGCCGCCACCACCGAGCTCTCCAAGAAGTTCCGCGAGCAGCTCGTGTCCAAGAACGTCCATCCGTCCACCGCCCAGGCCGTCACCGACCGCCTAGAGACAAAGTTGCCTGCGACGTCGTCCATTGCCAAGTACAAGGAGGCCCTTATCGAGGAACTCACCAAGGTGCTCACGCCCAACGTCAGCACCGACCTTCTCTTCGACATCAAGAAGCGGGGCGACCGCCCCTACGTCATCTCCGTCGTTGGTGTCAACGGCGTGGGGAAGTCCACCAACTTGGCCAAACTCGCATACTGGTTGTTGCAAAACAACCTCAACGTGCTCATCTGTGCGTGTGATACCTTTAGGTCCGGTGCCGTCGAGCAACTCAAGGTGCACGTGAATAACCTCAAGTCGTTGAACCGCTCGGGGCTGAAGATCGATCTCTTCGAGAAGGGCTACGGCGGAGGAGACCATGTTGTCAACACCGCCAAGCTGGCAATTGCATACGGCCAGGAGGCTGGCTTCGACATTGTGTTGATTGACACTGCCGGACGGACCCACTCCAACGCCAAGTTGATGGCGCCCCTCAAAAAGTTTGGCGACGCCGCCAACCCGGATAAGATCATCATGGTGGGCGAGGCCTTGGTGGGGACGGACTCGGTGGAGCAGGCCACCAACTTCAACAATGCCTTTGGCAACCGCCGCAACCTTGACTTCTTTATTATTTCCAAGGTGGACACTGTGGGCGACTTGGTGGGCACCATGATCAACATGGTGATGGCAACCAAGGTGCCGATTTTGTTCATGGGCACGGGGCAGACCTACACGGACATTAAGCGGTTGAATGTGAAGGCGGTAGTGGATTTGCTTACGAGGGAATAGGAAAATTGGAGAGAGAGGAGATGATGGTCATTGCCGAGGCACGAGGCAATGAAGTAGAACAAGTGACTTCTCATTGCCTCGTGCCTCGGCAATGGGGTGACATATGTAGGGTAACGTTGGTGAAGTGGTTCCAGGTATGGTGTTACATAATCACCACGTGACCGCATCAACAGCCTTGTCACAGCCGACCCCACACGGCGTACTTGTCAGACCATGAGACTCCTAGGCAAGAGGAAAAACCAGGGCCACCAGCTCTTCCTCAAGATCAACGCCAACCGCGCCGCCGACTTGGTCACGGTGGACGATCTGGCCAAACGCAAGCACGTCAACCCGGTGCTTGTGGCTCTGTTGAACAATGTGAACAAAAAGACAATCAAGAAGCTCCACACGTCCAATCCCAGCTGGGACGACCACGTGTTGTTGCCGTTGCAACCCAATGACAACTCGCAGCTATTGGTGTTGACGGTGTGGGACAAACACAAGCGGCACAAGACATACCTCGGGGAGGCCCGATTCCAGGTGAGTGACTTGTTCTACAAGGGTGGCGAGTTTGTGCCGAGTACCGATGTCCGCTGGTACAACCTCTACTCGAGTCTGGACCACCAGAGCTTTGTGACGGGGTCGCTTCTCGTGTCGTTTGAGCTTGTGGTGAAGAAGCGGCGCCGAGCGACCCCGGAGCCGCCAACTGATGTCATTGTGAATGTGGTTCCGCCCTCTCGAAGCAACACGGGCCTAGACAGCCCGCTGTCGGGGGACGGAAGCTCTGGAAATGATCTTTTTGGCACGTCTTTGGCCGCAAAACTCGACAAGGTGAACCTTTCGTCGGTGGAGTTGCCGGCGCCAGAGACGGAGCGGCACCTCCAAGCATGGGTGGACTCGTTGTTGAGTCCGGACCCTCCGCGGGGAATGCTTGTGCCCAACGAACAGGGTTTTTTCCCCAGCAATGAAAGTGGTGGAGGGGTGGCCGACATCTCCGACATTGAGTCTCTAGATAGGGTGTCGATAAAGTCGGGCAGGCACCAACAGCCCTTGGACATACTCCACCAGAACCAGGTGGACAGTTACTCTGACCACTTGACGGTGGAAGACAATTTGTCGACATCGGATGTGAGTGCCCTTTCGAGTGATGCCGGCGACGACTCCGACGACAAGCAAAAGCGCCGGCACTTTTACAAGAAGAAGGACCACGGCAAGTTCTCCGTGGCCAACCGAAAAGTGCTGGGGGTGCTCTTTCTTGAGGTGGTTTCGTGTAGCGACCTTCCCCCTATGAGCAACATCACGCGGACGTCGTTCGACATGGACCCGTTTGTGGTGGTGGCCTTTGGCAAGAAGACGTTCCGCACGAGCTGGAAGCGGCACACGCTCAACCCGATCTTCAACGAGCGGCTTGCATTTGAGGTGATGTCGCACGAGGTCAACTACAACATCCAGTTCTCGATCTTGGACAAGGATCACTTTTCGTTCCATGATGACGTGGCCCACAAGAGCATTCGCATGAAGGACTTGAAGGAGTTGGCGGGGGACGACGACAAAGTGAAAGTGGCCATCCCGGGCGTCAGAGTCCTGGAAGACAACACCGTGCAGCTGCAAAAAGGCAAGCTTCGCAAGCGGGTGGTCACGTCGTACGCCGACACCCTGAACTTCCGCACATTGCATGTCGATCTCGACCTCCACAGCTCCAAGTACAAGGGCAAATACCTGCCGGAACTCAAGATCCGGGCGCGGTTCCAGGCGTACGACGACTTGCGGCGCCAGTTCTGGCGCTTTCTCCTCGAGCAGTACAGTTTGAATGACTCCGACAACTACGACTTCTTCGAGCTCATTCTGCTTCTCGATACCCTTGGGTGCAACAACAGCGACGAGATTGGGCAGCACTTCTTCTCCACCCATGACAAGTCGGTGTGGGGCGGCGGCGAGCTCTCCATCGATGAGATTGTCGACAGTCTCGAGGCGCACGTTCAGTCGCTGCATCGCCCGGAAGACAAGCTCTTTGAATTCGAGCGGTGTCCGCTTTGTTGCAAGAAGCGCCTAGACAAGAAGCAGGACCTCGACATCATCACGCATTTCGCCATTTGTGCCTCCAAGGACTGGTCCATTGTAAACAAGCTCCTTGTGTCGTCGTACGTGACGCCGCAGGCGGCCACCAAGCGGTGGTTCACCAAGGTGCTCATCAAGCTCACCTACGGCAAGTACCAGCTCGGCAGCAACTCGGCCAACATCCTCGTACAAGACCGGCTCACGGGCATTGTGTTGGAGGAAAAGATGGGGGTGTATGTGCGGCTAGGCATCCGCCTTCTCTACAAGGCCTTCGACAAGGCCAAGACCAAGCGGGTGCGGATCCTCCTCAAGAAGCTCAGCATCAAGCAGGGCGTGAAGTTTGATCTGCCGCAGCTGGCGCAGGACATTGAGTCGTTCATCCGGTTCCACAAGCTTGACCTTTCCGAGTGCTTGGTGTCGGATCCCTCAAAGTACAATACCTTCAACGAGTTCTTCTACAGGAAGCTTCGCCCCGGGGCTCGGCCCAACGAGAGCGACGACCCGCGGGTGGTGGTGTCCCCTGCTGATTGTCGGTGCACCACGTTCAACACCGTGGACCGGGCCACCGAGCTTTGGATCAAGGGCCGCAACTTCACCGTGGCCAAGCTTCTCAACGGCAACTTCTCGCACGAGGACTCCGACATCTTCAGACCAGAAAAGTGCTCGTTGGGCATCTTCCGCCTTGCCCCGCAGGACTATCACCGGTTCCACAGTCCTGTGGACGGCACCATCAAGCAGATCAAGTACATTGAGGGGGAGTATTACACCGTCAACCCGATGGCCATCCGCAGTGACCTTGATGTGTTTGGCGAGAACGTCCGCGTGGTGCTTGATATTGAGACCGAGCACTTTGGCACGGTGATTATGGTGGCGGTGGGCGCCATGATGGTGGGGTCGACAATTCTCACGGTGAAGGAGGGCGACAACATCCAACGGGGCGACGAGGTGGGGTACTTCAAGTTTGGCGGGTCGACGGTGGTGCTCCTCTTTGAGCGTCGATTGTTCATGTTTGACAGCGACATTGTCGAGAACTCCGAGGGATGCATCGAGACGCTTGTGCGAGTTGGCCAGAGCATTGGTCACTCGCCAGACATTCAACAGTTGGAGAGACAACAAATCGACTTTGACAAGCAGTCCAAGCAATTCAAGATGAACCTCATTCGTGTCATCACGGGTGGCGACCTTGACGACGGCGACTTCAGCAACTGGGAGAGCAAGAAGGTGACGCGCGAGCTCGACGAGCTCAACGATCTTGACGAGACAATCGGTAGCATTTGATGATTATCGGAGAAGCATTTAAATATCATTACATTCACTATACAAGTCACCACCTGCCCTGGAAGTAGGAGGTGGGCACATACACATCCTCGGCCTTCCAGCCCCTCGACTCTTCGAGGTTCCGCACATGCCAGCCAATGTAATCCAAATCATGCTTGATATTGTCGATTTCGTCGTATTTGCTTTGAATGATCGATGGCTCCAACACGAGCTTGGTGACGACCGGAGGCACCGCCAACCCGGCAAGAAGCCCAACAACAACTGGGGAGCGAACAAGTGACATGGCACACCGTCACGCGGGGCGGAGGGGTAGCGCCTTATATGTGGGGAAAGCCACCCCCGGAGCGCGGCGGATCAAAAAGTCCGCCCGGCCCTTTTCGGCCGCGCCATGTGACATGCGCACCCTCTGAAGGCCGGGCCTACTTTTGCTGGCCACCAAACTGGGCTCTCCACGCCTCAATCTGCTTCTCGTCAATGCGCTTGAACAAGTACTGCGCTTGGCCAATGTTGTGTCCGCCCTCCAACACCAACTCGAACTTGTCGGTAATGGACAATGGCGGAGCATTGAGGATCTCGGAGATTTGCGTCCGGGTCTCGGGCATGAAGGGCGAGATCACGGCACTCACCAAGTACACCAAGTTGAGCCCCACCGCCACCACAGCGTCCGACTTGTCGGGGTAGTCGTTGTAGAGCGAGTTGTCCAACTTGTTCTCCTGGAGGAAGACGTTTCCGCGGGCAGAAATGGCCATGGCAATCTCCAAGCCCTTTCTCAAGCTGACGGCCTCCATGGCCTCAATGTACGAGGCGAGGAGCTGGTTGATGTCGTGTTCAAATGCAGCGTAGTTGGGGATGGCCGCCGTGGAGTACTCGGGGATGACTCCGTTGTACTTGGCAATGGCAAACTTCACCAAACGGTTGACAAAGTTGCCGAGGTTGGCCAACAACTCGGTGTTGTTCTTGGTGACAAACTCCTTCCACGAGAACTGGGAGTCCGAGGACTCGGGTCGCACCGAGGCAAGGTAGTATCTCCACACCGATGGAGAAATGCCCGTTTCCTTGGCGTTGTTTCCAAACACCCCCACGCCCCGGGACTTGGAGAACTTGCCGTTCTCGTACTGCAAATACTCGGTGGTGCTCAAGTGATGCAACATGGTCCAGGTGTCCTTGGTACCAATCTGCGTGGCGGGGAACACCACGCTGTGGAAGGGCACGTTGTCCTTGCCCATGAACTGGAAGAGCTCGACGTTGTCCGGGTTTCTCCACCATTTTTCCCACGCGCCGAGGTTGTTGTGCTGCTTGAAGTAGTTGGCAGTGATGGAAACGTACCCAATGGTGGCATCGAACCACACGTACAACACCTTGTCCTTGTAGTTTTCCAAGGGCACCGGCGTGCCCCACACAAGATCACGCGTGATGCACCGGGGCTCGAGGCCCTGCTTCAACCACGAGTTGGTGATGGTGCGCGAGTTCTTGGACCATGCTCCCTTCTCGGCGGCGGCCTCGACCCACTGTTTGAGTTCGGGCTCGAGGTCGTTGAGCTTGAGGAAAATGTGGGTCGAGTTGCGGGGCACCGGCGTGGCGTTGTCGACCTTACATCTGGGGTTGATCAACTCGAAGGGGTTCAACAAGTTACCACACTTGTCACACTGGTCACCCCGGGCATCTTCGTAAGCACACTTGGGACACGTTCCCTCGACGAATCGGTCGGCAAGGAACGAGTGGTGCACCTCACAGTACAACTGCTCGGTGGTTTGCTCTTCGAGAAATCCGTTCTTGTTCAACTTGAGGAAAATATCCTGGGCAATCTCCGTCTGGAGGTCGGTGGTGGTGCGGCCAAAGTAGTCGAACCCCACCTGGAACCAGTCGTACACCTCCTTGTGCACCTTGTAGTACTTGTCGCAAAGCTCCTTGGGGGTCACCTTCTCCTCGAGAGCCTTGGTCTCGGTGGCGGTGCCGTACTCGTCGGTACCGCCAATGTAGAGCACATTGTAGTTTCTGTTTTTGGCGTACCGGGAGTAGATGTCGGCGGAAAGCACCGACCCGATGATGTTGCCAAGGTGAGGAACGTTGTTGACGTAGGGCAACGCCGATGTGATGAGGATGTTGCGCTCGCCGTCTTTGGGCTCAATGGAGGCGCCTTGTTTCTTGACAAGATGGCCCACCCTGATCTTCTGGGCGCCGGTGTTCTGGGCCTTGGTTCTCTCCACTTTCGAGACAGAGAGTCCGGCCTTGACGCCAGCCTCCACCTTGGGGAGACGCAGGAACTCCTCCACCCACGCGGCAGCACCAGTGCCCTTGATCTGGTCCTTGAGGGCATACAACGATGCGAACACCACAATGTGGGCGGCGCCCACGGCGGGTTTCTCGTCAACGGCCACCGCTCCGACTTTGCCTCCCCGGAGTCCGGTGTACAAAACCTCCTCGTCGAGTTTGTACAAGTCACTCTGGTGAAAATCCCCCGAGATGTACTTGACGATGGCATTGGGCTCCACGAGCTCCAACCCCGTCTTCTTGTCCACGAGCCCAAAGTCGCCCTCAGTCTCGGCAAACTTCACATCGGGCTGGTACACACTGGCGGCGATCGCCACCTTTAAGTTGTTGGCAAGCGCCACGGGACTGGTGCCCTTATCGGGAAAGATTTCTGGCATGGTGAAAAAATGACTAATTGTGCGAAGATGTCGGTACGAATAGCCACCAACAGTGTGGTGAACTTGTCTCGACGACCACCCCAGATCGGGCCGTTGCCCCTTCGGTACGTTGTCAAGGACAACATCTGCACGAAAGACGAGCCCACCACTTGTGCCTCGCGGACCCTTTCCAACTACACATCGCCGTTCGATGCCACAGTGGTGGAGCTATTGCTGGCAGCAGGGCTGCAATTGACAGGCAAGACCAACATGGACGAGTTCGGCATGGGGCTGGCCAGCGTGAACCTGTACTATGGGCCCGTGGTCAATCCGTTGTCTCGAAACGAAGCATTGGTGGCCGGCGGCTCGAGTGGTGGCTCGGCGGCCGCCGTGGCCGAGGGAGCAGTGGACTTTGCCTTGGGCACCGATACCGGCGGCTCGGTCCGGCTACCGGCGAGCTACTGTGGAATCGTTGGGTTCAAGCCAACCTACGGTCGCGTGTCGAGATGGGGTGTTATTGCGTACGCCCAGCTGCTTGACACGGTGGGGATATTGGCGAGAGATGTGGACACGGTAGAGAAGGCGTTTGGGGTGCTAGATAAGCATGACGAACGGGATCCCACGTCGCTCTCCAACCGGTTCAGAACCAAAAAGAAGAGGTCGAAATTTGTGGTTGGAGTCCCAGAAGAGTTCTCCATTGGGGAGCTCCTGGGTGATGCCCGCCACGCGTGGAAGCAGGCGCTTCGCCAGTTTCAACACCACGGGTGTGAAATCAGGTCAGTGTCCGTTCCCTCCATCAAAAACCTGTTGGCTGCGTACTACACGCTAGTCACGGCCGAGGCCGCATCCAATCTCGCCCGGTACGACGGCGTGAGATACGGGTCGGCGGAACTGCCTCGCTCCACGGCCATTGCCCTGCTTGAGCACAACAGAAAAGCCGGCTTTGGACCCGAGACCCAGCGCAGAATCATCTTGGGCAACTACACCCTCTCGTCGGAGTCGGGAAACCACTATCTTCGGGCAACAAACATAAGAAGAAAGATTGTCCACGAACTAAATGCGGTGTTTAGCCAGCCCAACTTGCTTACGGGGGATACGGGCGCCAGGGACGGCGTGGACATTCTTGTCAGTCCCACCGCCTTCTCCACCCCACCCACCATTAAAGAGTACAAAAAAACCACCGAGGCAAACGTGCTCAATGGGTACATCAACGACGTGCTCACGGTGCCGGCCAGTTTGGCGGGGGTGCCGGCGATCTCGGTGCCGGGAAAGGTGGGCATCCATATCATGGGGCAGCATGGAGACGACCACGGTGTGGTTGAGGCGGCAAAACTTCTCACGGGGTGAGACTCAGAGGCATCAAAGAATAACAAAAACTTTCAGACTTTCTTCACGAAGTGGTGTCAGTGAAGTATGGCAAACGGCCTTTCGTTGCCTTAACAAAAGCGCCATGCGTAAGCGACTGCAGTCTGGTCGAGTCGTCAGCCCGGTGTTAGTCATATCTATTGAATATTTGCTCGTGCTTGCACGCAGTCATATAAGTTAGTAGTGTATGCGTATATGAGGTTGAATTTCATAACATCGTTAGTTGAATGTCTTCTGGTTATGGTAGTGATTGCTCTTGTGGTTGTTTAGTGGGTTGCCGTTGTGATTGTCTGGTCAACGTCTCCCCAAAAGAGTAAGGAACTCCTCTCTTGTTTTCTGTTGATCCCGGAAACAGCCCAACATACAACTGGTGGTGGTGGAGCTGCCCGTCTTCTGCACTCCCCGACTCACCATGCACATGTGAGTGGCCTCAATCACCACCGCCACGCCTCGAGGCTTGAGGATTTCCGACAACGCCATGGCAATCTGCTTGGTGAGCCGCTCTTGCACCTGGAACCGCCGGGCGTACATCTCCGCCAACCGCGCCAACTTCGAAAGTCCCAACACCCGCTTGTTGGGGATGTACCCGATGTGGGCCTTGCCGAAAAAGGGCACAAGGTGGTGCTCACAGAGCGAGTAGATCTCAATGTCCCGCACAATCACCATCTCGTCGTGGTTCTCCTCGAACACCGCCCGCTTAATCACGTCCCGGATGTTGTCCTCGTACCCCTTGGTGAAGTAGAGCATGGCGCGGGCGTACCGCTCGGGAGTCTCGAGAAGACCTTCTCTTTCGACATCTTCGCCGAGCTCCGACAAAATCGTCTTGACGGCATCGGCAATGCGCAACTCCCTCGCCTTGGCCTCCTCGGGGGTCTGTTCAATGCGGGCCCGGGCCCCCTGGGATGGCCACGAGAGTCCGTCGTTGTCAATGGGCGGGTTCAACGTGCACGGAGACGCCACTCTCGTCTGGAGGGGGGTGCCGTACCCTGTGTCGTCCCCGACCAACTTGGACCGCTTAATGGGGAGAATCGGCCGGGGAGTGTGGGTGCCATTAATGTCTTCAGACATGGTAATAAAATTTTCGCTCACGTGCTGGGTGCGAAATCTACACATGCATCACTTATTATCTCAATTCTCAATCTCTCCTTGTCTCTGGGCTTCTACTCAGTCTGTTATCTTGTCTCTCTCTTCACGCAAATGGGTTGAGAACCCTCACAGTCAAACACGGAAGGGCCATGCCGATTTCCGCCCGGATGAGCACCGGCACCTGCGCCAACTCACGGATCTCCTGAATGTACGAGTTCTGCTCCACCCTGGTGATGACGTTACGGAGATATGGCTCCAAATTCAGGTCGTGCTCGGCAATGATGCTCAGCGAGTTGGTGCGCACGTTGGACGCATAGGGCGCGTCGTGCACGGGCGACGCCGGCAACGACTTGGTGCTTGGAGCTTGCGGTTGTTCCGCCGTGGGCAAGCTCAAGTTAGGGGGCTCGAGGTTGAGCCGCGCCAACTTGTCAATGATGCTGTCGGTGGCCACGCTCTTGTTCTCAAGAATCGTCTTGTTCTGGATCTTGGCGGCTTGCACCGCCGACGTCCGGTACTTGTTCTTAATCAGTGACCGGTACGACAACGACGTTTGCTCGTCAGGAGGAACATACGTCGCCAGGTCAATTCCCTTGTCCCAGTATAATTCCAACACCCGGCTGGACTTGTCGAACTCGGCCTTCACCAAAGGAAGCTGGTCGCCGTGGACCCGCTTCTCCACGCCAAACTCGGGAATGAACACGTCGAACGAGGACTCGTACACCTGGATCACCGTTCCCATGACAAGAAGCTGGCCGGCACTCTCGCTGATCTCGTTGATGGTTTGCGACAACAACAAGTGGATGGCCTGTTCCTGGGCGTTGGCCGCACAGTCCTTCTTGAAGTTACAGTACTCGGTGGTGGCCTTCAACGACTCGAGGTCCACCCGGTCGTCCACCTCCTTGTTGAGCACGCTCTTGAGCTGGCGGTGCACAATGAGGTCGGCATACCGACGCAACGGCGCGTTAAAGTGCGTGTACAACGGGAGGTTGTAGTAGTAGTGGGCGTAGTTGTCGGGGTCTTGCTTCCCGGCAATGAAGTAGCGTCCGCGAGACATGCACTTGTAGAGAAGAGTCTCCACACACTGTCTCTTGACGGGGTCTTCAATCGCGAGAATGGAGTTTTGCAACGTGGATGACGTGGTGGTGTCAATCTTGAAGCCGAGGTTGCTTGCCTTCCTCACAAACGTCTCCACTTTCAGAAGAGTTGGAAGTGGGTGCCGGCGCAAAAGCGCCTGGTCGCCGAGACCCGCGTGCACCTTCGTCGCCACCAGACTGTTGACCTTGTGGCTGATTTCCGAAATGATGCTGAGGGCAGGGCTGGCCTTGAAGATGTTGAGGTCGAGTCTAACCTTTTCGTCGTCCAATTGGTCAAGGAGCGTCAAGCTGGGGGTAATGCCGAGCTGGCGGTTGTCCAAGCGCTGGCGGCGAAACTCCTTGGCAATGAGGCTGAATGTCTTGATGTAGTCGGAGGTGGCGGACGAAATCTCGGGTACTGCTCTACCGGCCAAGATGGAATCCACCGCATCGTACGCCACCAACTGCTTGGGGACAATTACAGACTCGTGGATGTACAAGTCCTCCACCTCGAAGTTGGTGGTGTCGATTTCGAAAATCACCGACAACGCCAAGTTCTTGTCGTTCTCCTTGAATGAAACGAGCTTGTTGACTTTCTCTGGGAAGATGTGCGCAACTTTCTGGGGCAAGAATACCGACAGCGAACGTTTCTTCAGTTTCCGGTCAAGGGCAGAGCCCGGCTGGATGTAGTAGGTCACATCCAACACGTGGAAGCCAAGCTCCACCTTGACGTTAGACAACCGCTTCACGTGCATGGCGTGGTCAACAAACTGTCCGTTCTGGGTGAACAGAATGATGTAGTCGGTGAGGTACTCGACCCTGTTGGGGTTGGCAAACTCGGGTTCGGGCAGCGGCAAGTCCCGGATGTACGAGGCGATGAGATCGGTGTCGGAGTCATCAGGCCCATACTCATCGCACAAGAAGTTGTTGTCGCGGAGAATGGAGTCGATTTCCGTGGTGGAGTCCTCAATCCGGCCAAGACGGCTCACCAACGTACCGAAGGGGTGCAACGACGTGATGGGCCAGCGCTTGATGGACGCGACAAACAATTGGTCGGAGTACTTCTCGTGGTTCTCGACAAAGTCCTTGGGGGCTTGTTCCGTGGGAATGGCAATGAGGGGCACTTTCTTGTCGGTGGGCTTGAACCAAACAATTTTGGGGGCTCGTGGGGTTTGCACCGACGACTCCTTGCCCGACTTTTTATCCTTGGCAACTTGTGCCGCCTGGGCAGGACGCAACAAGCCCAACGTCCCGGAAAAGAGCTGGCCGGGGATCCGGTCCACGACAGCAACAACATGACCGGCATAAAGCGGCTTGACCTCGTCATTGATCTCTTCTTCTTCGACAAGAAGAAGAGACTGGCCTTCCACCTCCACGTCGTCGTTCTTCTTCATGGTGGGCCGCTGCTTGAGAGAACCTCTTCTGCCCAAGCCGGACTCCTCGTCCTTCTTCTCGTCGGTGGGGGTCGAGGTGGACGTGGCGTCGTTGTGGATATCGTCATTCAACACCAGGGCGTTGGTCTTGGTGTAGGAGTTGTCCTTTCTTCTCTTCTTTTCCTCCTTCTCCTTCTTGGAGTCCCACACCTCGTCTACAACAAGAAGCTCAATGGCCACGCTGTCCCCTTCAAGGGCACGGTTGCGGTCCTTAGAGCCACAGATGAAGATGTCCGCGTCCAAGAGGCCGTCGGTCGACACGTAGGCATCAGACCGGTTTTTCTTGTTGACACGAAGAGTACCCGTCACCAAGCGGCCCTCAGCAATGAGTTCCGGCAACGACGACTGGGGGAGGTACGGCGCAAAGAGCGACTTGCGCCCGTTGCCCTGGTTGCCCTGCTGGGGGTTGTTTGTGAATTGCGACATGGAGGAAATGCTTCCTCCGTAAGACAGGTTGCGGGGCTTATGGCCCGGAACAAACGATGCCGAGGGGGGCTCAAGCGACGAGCCCCCGCGCTGGTGGGACCCTTGCTGGGAGCGCCAATTCTGGTTCATGTTGTTTTGGCCGTTGGGGTCGAAGTTGCGAGAGTTGGATCTATAGTGAGAGCCCCGGCGCTGGTGCCCCCGTTCGGGCAGGTGGCTGATTGAGAAGTTTGGGGTGGGGGGCATCAACGAGTTGGATTCCGGAGGGAACTTGAACGATTGTTGACCGTAGGCCAAGGAGCGAGAACGGTTGTGAGAGCTTTGCGGGGGCGTGAGATCCTCGGAGTCGGAGCCGGATGCCGGGAAGCGGAACGTCGAGGGCTCCTCTGCCGGAGGCGGGGTATGCGAGTTGGATGGGCTCAAGTTGACGCGGTTGGACTGGCGCTGGGTGGCGGCGGCCTTGATCGCCTCACTGAGGCCAAGGGAGTGTCTTCTGTTGTGGCCCGGGGTGGAGGCCAGCCCCGTGCGGCGGTGGCCCTGGTTGTTGATGGAGGACGACCGCGAGTGGCCGCCGGTGGTGCCGGTGGTGGCAGGTCTGGGGGGAGCAAGCAGGTCTTGTTGTTGTTTTGGCGGGTAGGTGAACTGCTGAGCCTGTTGTTGGAGAATCTGTTTCTGCTGGGCCTGGACCGCCTCCAATTGGCGCTGGAGATTATACTGCTCCACCATGAGAGTGGTCAATTCGCTGGGGGACCGGCGGTGGGCAATGTGAAGAGTTTTTGGTTTTTTGGAGTCGTTGGTTTCCGACATGGTTGATGCAACAGCAAGAAGGGACGGGCGGGTGATGGATCAATTGATGAAGGAGCGACGCTGGCGGGGCCAGATGCAAAGATATTTTCGACTAGCTAAAAAGAAGGAGGTGCAAGTTGGGAGAAAATTACGTGCGTGAGCAAAAGCAGAATGACCGAGAAAATGGTGCGACGCACGGTGACGTGAAAAAGTGCAGGTTGGCCGGAGGAGGTGTTTGGTTCACCTCAGGCAATGGTGAGGAGGGTGGTGGTGAGGGTGGCGGTGTCGAGGAGAACGACTTGGCCGGTTTCGGCAAACTTCGGCACCCCAATGAGTCGGACATTCGCGGTGGACTCGGTCAGATGGTTGAGATTTAACGAGATCTCCGCCGACAGATGGGTCTGATTCCCGACAAAATACACATGGGGCGTTTCTTCGAGCACGAAGGGGTCGGCATCTTCAAACGGGTAGCAGTAGAGGGTATCGGGGGCGGTGGGGACAAAGTGCTGGTACCGCATACATGCCTCGAGGAGCGATTGTAGTGGCACGGCGGGGTCGACGTACTTGCGCATATCGTCGATGTTCTGGCCCAGTGTGCCGAGAAGACGGACGCCGCCCACGTCGAGCCACGCGGGGTTGGTGGTTCGGGCCAAGTTGGCGTACTGTCGGGTGGGGCCAAAGAGCGAGGGGTGGAGCGGCTGCTGAGGAAGACACAACTCGGCGGGATCGGAGCTTCCCGGCATGATGGTGACGGGAACACTGGCAATCACGTCGGTGAGCCAGGTGGTGAGCACCTGGAGTGCGTTGGCATTGAACCTGGAGGTGTTCTTGGACCCAAACTCGATGTTCTCGGCTTGGGGAAGGCAGGTGACGGAGTCCCCACAGAGAACAACGTGGAATATGTCCTCGGCGCCTTCGACACCACCTAATTCGCCCGTGAGGTACTGCTTTAGGAGCTCGACGCGTAGACTGTAGTTGACGTCGGAGTCGATGCCTAGGCCAGAAACCAAGGCTATTTTGCCGGAATTGTTCAGGATAGGCTTCTGTGGAGCGACGCTGGGATACACCACGTCGACAATCTCAAAGATCCCCGCCTGGATCTCCACTCCGAGAACAGCGACAATGGCCCCAGTCACAAGCACATTCTGCTCGAGAAACACGTCGTTGTGGAGCACCGCCCGCCCGCTTTCGTCCTCAAGCATCACCACAGCGTGGTTCTCGGACCGGTAGGTGGGGGGCTCCGGCGGAATCACGTCGTCGTTGCCCTTCTCCACGTCGTCAAGAATGTTCAACTTCCCCGCCAAATCGCAAAACACCGTGCCGCTCACCCAGCACAACTGGCCGCTGACAATATCAAGGATCTTCTCCTTGCGAATCACCGTCTGGCCGTCAATCTTCTTGGTGCCGTTGCCCCACTTGTACATGGCGTTCTCATCGACGCGTGTCTTGAGCTTGCCAAGGCGGTACTGGTACATGGAGTAGTACTGCTGGGAATACTTACGGTCGTCGCCATCAAGCACAAACGACTCTTCAGTACTGAGAGTCGCCTCGGGTCGCCGCCGGGGTGTGCTGGCCATATTCTCGTGGAGGTGGTCCATAGTGCGAATGCGCTTGATTCTCGATCCAAGGGCTTTGCACTTGTACTACCCAAATGCGAGTGAGGCAACCACCGTTAAGGTGAGACTAGTGGGCCAGGTGGTGGACCGAACCGCCAAGGGCGTTTTGGTGATTGCACGGGTGCCCCTGGTGCCGGAACCGGACGTGATGGTGGACGCCGACCCCCACGTCAGAGTGCACGTGTCCGGGGCCGAAACAGAGGCTAGTGACCATGGCGACATCGTCAGTGTCATTGGATTCTACGATGGGAAGCTGGTGCACGCGTTGGAGGTGTTGGCGGTGGACCCAGGGGTACTAATGGGGTATGGAGTCTCCGTGTTGTCCAGTGTGGGGGATTTGTGATCCTGGTGATTCAGAAATCGGTGACGAGTGTGACCCGGTGCAAAGTATGTTGAAGGACAATGCCAAGTGTCCATGTACCTTGCATGGTGGTGCACCAGAATTTGAAACTGACTTCACCTAAAGCATTAATATACTCAAGTGATCGTGGCGATCACGCCTTCGCTTGCATTGCTGCTCCATTGGTTGAAGTATGAAGATTGCATTCCTTCAGGTTATTGCAACGTCAAGCGTGGGATCGGCCAGGGAATACATTTCGGGCCGACTCAGCCATGGTGTATATTTACAATGTTGTGCATCTCATGGCCATGACTGCTCACCACCATCAGTTCTCTTTGACCCGAATGTGGTGGGTGAGATCCAGTCACAAGACTAAGCTGAAAGTCTCATATTGTACAGTCTATGTGGGGGGGTTTACTCCTCACCATTGGAAAACCATTTGTGGGAGGTACTTTTTTGCGTCCACCACCGCTCTCACCACTGGTATATCACTTTGGCATGGTGAAGAACTGATCCCAGATCGGCTCCGTCGCCATGCTCTGCATCAAGTCATAAATCCGTGAGTCTCTTTGAACGTCCTCCACTGGAAGGGGCAGCACCGACGCGAGATCCCCAACAAAGGGACTGATGTCGTTCTGGGGAAGTAACGGGTCCAGGCCCGGCACCCACTGGAACGACTTGGGACTGCGTTCGGTGTACTCGGCGGAGAGGTCTTCCAAAAGTCGGGATAAATTGGTGTTGACATAGTGTCGATTTGCCTTGAGTTCCTTCACGTTGAGGTCCAATCCATGCACCACCTCATTATACTTGAGCTTGAGTATTGCCATCGTCAACACCTTGAATGTATGGGAACACAGCACCGCCGCATCGCACTTATCCGCTAGCAGCAGCATCACCGTCAAGCACTGCTGCGACACCTGCTTGACGTCAAACACCGGCAACTGGTCGCGGAGTTGTTCGCAGTTGTACACCACATAGAGATAAGATGTGCCCGCACAAAATAGGTTGTGGACTGCAGCCCAGGTGTAGTTGACGGATTTAGAGAGATAGAGGTGGTAGTAGCACCCAATGAGGTTTTTGGCGGCGGTGGCAACGTGGGAGAAGTCCCGCGTGGTCATGGCCTTGGCCCGTGGCGCAAGCCCAAAGAGGCGGAGGATGGTGTGGTTGTAGTTGAGGTAGAAGAACTCGAGGTTGAAGTCGCAATTGAGTTTCTGCTTCAGCCGCGGGATCGACGCGTGCCAGTCCTGGAGCCGTTCGTGCATGTTCTGCTTCCACTCGGAGATGGAGGCGAAGCGGCGGGGGAGTTCCGAGTTTTCGTAGAGGATGCGCTGCACCTCACACTGGAGCTGGCGGATCTCGAAGAAGAGGAGCGACACCAGTTTGTATGAGGGCCCGGAGATGTCGCCGACAATCGGCTTGCCGGGAATAATTAGCAGATCATCAACAGCGGAGGGAAATGGCGTGTTGATGTACTCATTGGGGATCCCCGTTGGCCGCCCAAGATAGAAACAAATTTGTCGGTCAAGCAGGTATGTGCACCAGAAGAGGCGCCGTCGCTTATCGAGGGTGAACTCGTCGCACGGCGTCTTGCCGAAGGCCTCGTTGTGGAGACCTAGGTCCACGCAAATCCGCAACGCAGTACCGAGCACATACCACACGCCGGGGGTCGACGGGCGCATCGTCAGATACAACGCAAGAAGTAGTGCTCCTTGTAACACCTCGAGCTGGTCCAGCGACGAGTTTACCGCGTCAATGTACTTCATGGCGGCAAGTTTGAAAGAGTCCGAGATAGTGTTGAGGTACTGGAGGTGGTGCACCGACGAGCTGATGGCGAACACCATGTTGAGGAAGTACAACAGTTTGTGGTAGTGCTTCGGGGGCTCGATGTGGGGGGTGATGGTGCCCGGGCTATCCCTAAGGTGCTGTTGTAACAAGTACTTGTACTGCGGAAACCACGCGGACTCTTCGTCCACTTGTTCGTTGCGATCGAACGAGGTGAAGTCGGAGGCAAGAGACACCCCGGGGTCGACGGGGCCGTATATCGGGGCAAAGATGGTCGCAACAAACTCATCACGATGGAGAATCGGGAGCTGGCTGTTTGCCTGGGCGAAAAAGATGCGGAGAAACTCCTGGGCCGTCTTTTTGGGCGGTAAAATGGCCGGAAGCACGGTTTCCGGGTCCGACACCGTGGTGAGATCGACGTTGTTCTGGGTGTTGATGCGAGAAGCCGTCACCATCAACCGCGCAAACGAGATGTCGTTGGTGTCCCGGGCCCCCAGGTCCAGGCTGTCGTCCACCGGCGAGGAGTTCGCCGACTTGTCATTTAACCGGGCCTCCAATTCCTTGACTCGGTTCTCCAAGTCGTGGATGTAACCCCTCGGGATTTCTCGCCCGGTGGAAGGATCGAGCACGAGACACGCCGCCCCGGCCTTGAGGCAGTTGTCACACGTGGGGAAGCCAGGCATACACTTGACCTTCTTTTGGCGACATCGAAGGCACGAGTTGAACACCCGCTTGGGACCTCCGGACATAGTGCGATAAAAACATAAATAGTACACTGATTAAATAAGCGGCGGGTGCGAATTCTGATAGCTGGTGCAATCCCACCTGATGAGTAATTTGCACCCAATATGCAACCGATGCATGTCTGCGGCAAGTATTATGTCGAAATTTGGCTCAATTAGGCAGTGCCGTCAAGATGCTTGATGGCCACCTTGTCGAGCGAATACTTGCCCGCCAAGTGGGGAATCAACACCTCGTACGACGCCGTGGTCGCCGAGTAGTCATTGCCATCCTTCTCCACGTGGAGAGTAGTCACCAACGAGTTCTCGTCCAACGGATACTTCACGTACCGGGGGTCCTGTTCCTTTTCGGCAAATTCCTGGAGGTCCTTTTCAAAGAGGGGCGAGGGGAACTTCTTGACTCCCTGGCCCACCTGGTCCTTGTAGAGCACCGATTGCTTGCCAAGAATAAGGTCCAGCCAGTTCCGCTTGTTCATGAACTGGTGGTTTGATCTTTCCTCTCCATCGGGGTCAGACGTGAAGAGAGGCACCACGTCCTCGTCGGTGTCGCGGTTGTAGTGGTGAATCTTTGATCTCTTGTTAAGAAGAGCCGCCATGGCATCAGGAGGTGGTGCATTGATGATGGCAGAGGAAATCACGTTGAAGATGAGGCGGGGGTCGTGCTCGGGGTGCTCCAACACGTCCCTGTTCTTTTCCTGTAATTCGCCTGGGGAATGGGTCAATGGGTGCGAGTGGACGTGGTGCGAGTACTTTGTCTTGAGACGAGAGATGGCACAGAGGTGGACGTCTCCCGAGAGAATGGTGATCCGAACCCCGTGCTCGGCACCAAAGTTGAGAAGTTTCATGAGAAGGTAGTTGCGTTCCTTCTTGTGGTCCTTGGCGCACCAGTGGTCGTTCAAATCATCGAGCACCTCCACACCACCGTCGAACTCATTGACAAGCCCCTTGGCAATGATGCCTCGCTCGGCGAGCTTTCTCACAGGCTTGAGCACCGACGACGTCAATATCCACTCGAGCCACACCAACCGCGGGTAGAGAATGGGCACTCCCAACATCACAAGCAAGTGCTTTGTGTCGGGAGCGGCCTTGATCTCCAGCTCCAACCGATCAAAGATGACCTTGTAGGTGTCTTGGGAGATGATTTGCTTGAGTTTCCGCTCGGTACGACAATCAAGACCAAGAAGCGAGATCTCCCGTCCAAGACGCATGTACACGGAGTGGGCGGGCTGGTCGATGTAGGGGCCCTTCTTGTTGGCGATGATCCACGAGGGGTCGTCGTAGTACGCCTTCTCCTCCACCGAAATTTGTTGTTGGAACAACATGTAGTACTTGTAGGCGGTGTTGCCAATGGCCTTGAACACCTCCGAGCTCATGGTGCGGTCGTTGTAGGAGCCATAGCCGTCGATGATGTCATGGTCGTCAAACAAGTTGACAGAGGGAATCTGGGCCATGGAAAGGGGGAAGGTCTTTTGCGCGGTGCCTCCGTTCTTGCCCTGCCAGAAACCGTGGCCGAACCATCCAATGTACGCGTTGAGGTAGTAGTCCTCGAACTCGGCCACGAGCTCCGGGGTGGCCTTGGCCTTGGCCTTCTTGTGGGCGTCGATTTCCGTCGTCCAGTCCTCAAGAAGCTTCGACTTGATCTTGATAGCATCGCAGTAGATCTGGTCGCCTCCACCAAGCATCACGTGGTAGTGCTGCTGGCTGTGCTTTCTCAACACGTCAAGCCACAACGACGACTTGTACTCGGAAGTGTCGGTGGCGAGGGAAAACCCATTACAACTGAAGGATACCACGTTGAAACTGTCCTGGGCCGCGGGGACGAAAAACTGCTGCGACTGGCGGAAGGTGTTGTTGATGTAGTACTGGATCTTTTGCTCGTAGGAGGTCAATTGCAACTTGATGTTGAAGCGCCAGAACTGGTAGCCGTGTTCCTCGTGGTACTTGACGGCGGGGAACTCGCCCTCGCCAAATTGGCCCTTGAACTCTGGCAGAGAGGGCCCAATCTTGTAGGTGATGTGGGGTTCCACCGAGCCTTCGCCGGCCTTGATGAGAAGCATGATGGAGGCCCGGTAGTCGGGGCCATTCTCCAACAGCCCACACAAGCGCAAGATGGGCCCCACGCGAATGTCAAGCCCGCCGAGAGGAGGCTCCACCGGCACGGAATCCGGGATGTTTTCGCCGTTCTTCTCGTTCAACGCCTGGTACTCGTCAATAGGGAGCGGGTCAAACCAGTCGACTGTCATAGCAAGAAAAAAGTGGTTGGAAGTTGCTAGCACTTGAAACGATGGAGGTTGCCTAATGCGGACGTTGCGTCAGCAACATTACCGGCTGGCTAGTGGCTGCGGGTCACATGATTGGCGCGTGACTACCTGACGAGCCCCGCGACGAAAACAAGGGCCCACGCACGGAAGCCGGCCGGGGTCCTGGACCGGGGATAGCGCACGTAATATCACCCGTGGCCGACGCACTGCGCTTCAGCCGCCCGCCAAGCGGGCTGTGCTTATCGAAGCAAATGCCATGAGCGAAGCTAATGGCATTTGCGAAGCATTGCGAAGCAATTATTGAGTCAAGAATAAAGAACAATTTTCTACAACACGATGACAAGA
This sequence comes from Gaillardinia entomophila, assembly GCA_030555945.1. Classification (NCBI taxonomy): domain Eukaryota; kingdom Fungi; phylum Ascomycota; class Pichiomycetes; order Serinales; family Metschnikowiaceae; genus Gaillardinia; species Gaillardinia entomophila. The sequence continues at coordinate 156,758 of JANIVT010000002.1, read as the reverse complement.
CAACAACGACTTGACAATCGACACATTCATGTGGCTTCACCACATGAATGTTATGCTGATGCGGGTGGTGGCCACGCGTAGATCGCACGTGATGGTTCACGTGCCATGTCTTGGCGCATCATCAGAGTATAACTACCCCGTATGGCGGCCCACAATTTTCTGGACCCACTTCGTGACTCAATTTTTTGACTCCATGTCTGCCGCCGTCAGTAATGCCAATAATTTCTTCACGCGACGGGTCAGTTTCAACAACCTCCATCCCGAAGACCCCATCGACTTTACCCCACGTTCGGCGCCGGCGCCGGCGTCTTCGCTCTTCGATGGCCCCCGGCTACCGTCCCACACCGTGTCGTTGTCGAGCTACATGAGTAATTACACCTCTGCTCCCAAGAAGCGAATGAAGTTGCCGGATGCACCCTCTAAAAGCATCCTTAAGAACAAGCTCTCTCCGCAGCAACTTCAGTACAATCTACAAAACAGCAAGAGTTTGGGGATAAACTACCACGGCGATTTGAATGACATGGTGGAGGATGACAAGGAGGAAACCAAAGTGCCCTCGGGCCGCCGCAAGAGCTACTCGGGGATGACGGACGAGGAGCTCCTCGCGCTCGACCCCCAGTTCCAAACGACAAAGAGCAAGGTGGGCCGCATGGAGGACTTCAAGTTCGACTCGCAGTCAACCTACTACCTCCCTCAGAAGCGGCAGCTGGTGAGCACGTCCGCCATCAAGAGCCAGCCCGTGTATCCCCTGAGCAACGAGAACAACTACAAGCTGATATCGCTCACGGTGAAACACAAGGAGTTTGACAAGGCGGCCGAGTCGTTCACTCGGACGTTGGTGACGGTGGTGAGCGGGCGACGCCACACGTGGAACTCGTTGGACTGGTTGTTGGTGACCAACGTCGAGGACGAGCCGCTGTTTCTCACCGACGGAGACTTTCTTGTGGTGACGGCCCTCATTCCCCAAAAGTTTGTCAAGGAACACGAAAACAAGAAAAAGCCCACCATGGACGAGGCGCTCTACACCAAGTGCCAGGCGCTTCTCGCCTACATCTTGGACCTGCTCCCCAGCGAGCTCCGGCTCAAAATCACCGTCGAGTTCGTACTAGATGTGCCCGCTACCGAGAAGGTGACTGGGGTCAAGTACATGTTATCGCACATCTTCAAGCAGTACCAGCCGACGCTCTTGGTGGTGGGAAACCGCTCCACCAACTTGAATTTTAAATACCCCATCAAGATGAACCGCAGCATGTCCATCACCGAGCCGGAATTCGGCCACGCCCCGGAGGCATCCCATTACCTCATCAAGCTCAGCTCCTACGTCATCAAGTACAGCACGGTGCCCGTCATTGTCGTGGGCAACACCACGAAATACCACATCACCCCACAAACCACCAAGCCGCAGCCGCTGGTGAGTTTCAGTGCATTCCAGGCCCCCACCATCAGCATTATCGAGCCGACAAAAAACTCGTCGGCGAGTTCCGACAGCGAGAGCATCGAGAGTTTTGCGCCGCCCACTCCCCCGCAAGTGGTGGATGTGAAGCCGCTACTCCAGGAACAAAACACCGAGGACAAGTTTCTCGGCGTGCTTTCTGCGGTCAGTCAAAACTCCCTTGCTCAGTGCAATCACTACCTCTCGGTCATCAAGCAAGGTGACGACGGCGACATTGTTGTGGGCAACGAGCTCATCAACAGCTCGGTGCACCAGCTGTACAAATCGCAGCTCGGCACCGTGGCGTCCCGTCGCGGCAGTACCACGCGGCTGAGCGTCGGCCTGGCGGCCGGCCGGACCCAGCTGTCGGACCGCATCTACAAGGTCAAGTCCCTTATCTCGTACAACGAAGAGGACGAAAAGAAGAACGAGCAGATGTTGACGACAAAGCGGATCAAGAAGATCAGTTCGCAGGTGTCGACGCTGTCCAACAATAGCAATGGCAGCGACAAGAAGAAGAAGAAGTCCTTTTTTCAGAAGATTGGCCTCAAAAAGTGACGAGAACCAAAAAAGGAAAAAGCTTGTCGCCCAAGTTCAAACAAAGGCCAGGGTCGGTGCTGGCACCATTAATTTCATGTACGTAGATAAGACCCTACCCCTCCGTATTGTACCCCTCATTTCATGTGATGGGAGGTGGTCTCCACCTTTCTACATCGAGCATCACGAGCTTTGTCTGTAATAGGCCAGTAGCTAGTTGAGCGGGTCTGTTGTGGTTGTCGGTTCTGTTAAGTTGTTGTCGTCGTAGTTTCTGTTTATCGCGCATGGACACCATCGAACCCCAGATAAAACAAGAGACCCCCAAACCGGAGCCGGTCGAAGCTACCCAGCCCTCCGCTCCGGTCAAGGAGGAACACAGCCATGCTCTTCGGTCCAAAGAGAAGCCCACCATCTCCAAGAGTCAATTGAAGCAGCAGCAGTACAACGTGGTGGTGCCCTCGCGTCTCAAGCCGGTGCCCTTCAGGCCGGCGGACCTCGAGGTGGCCGGCCCGGCCGAGCCCCAGCTCCTGTTTGTCAACGAGACCGCCTCCGTCCGGTTCGTTCAAACGGAAGACCCACCATTTAATCGCAGAGGATACAAGTACAAGCCGTGTCGGCCCAATCCTCTCTTCAAGAGCAACTTGTACTCCACCACGGAGCTCCCTCCTTATAAAGTCCGCCCCAGCTACTTCGACCGGGCCGGCGGCATTATTTTCAATGATGATGTGGACACTGTCTCCACCCATCAGGGCTGGCAGTCGGTGCGCCTGAATGTGGGCATTCGGGAAGGCACCTACTATTTCGAGTTTGACGTGATCAATGGCGGCGGAGACGCCAATGCCCATGTGCGGGTGGGGATTGCACGAAAAGAGGCGAGTCTCGAGGCGCCCGTGGGTTTTGACGGGTATGGGTACGGCATCCGTGATCTCACGGGCCACAAAATGACCCTCAGTCGCCCAAAGGAGTTCATGACCGAGCACGGCCACAGCGGGTTTGGGTCCGGCGACACCATCGGGTTCCTCGTGCACCTTCCTCCGCTACACGAGCACCGCAAGGCAGTTGCCGACTACATCAACACCATCAAGGAGGACCCCCCCAAGAAAAAGAAGAAAAAGGACGTGGACCCGGAACTCTTTAACCGCCACAACAACATCGTACGGGACCAGATTCCCATCAAGTACAAGAGTGCCCTTTACTACGAACAATTCGAGTACACCCCAACCAACCAAATGGACCACTTGCTCAACCCGGTGACGGTGTTTGGCGAAAAGGCGGTGTTGGAGAAGCGGGCCTCCGACACGGTGCCCAAAATCCCAGGGTCCCGCATCGACGTGTATAAAAATGGTGAGCTTATAGACACCATGTTCGAGAACCTCTACTCATTCCTCCCAGCAACGTACTATCAGCTGAACGAGAGCATCTCCAACGTCAAGCAGCTGGCCAATCCCGCCTACAATGATACCGACGACGGCACGTTGGGGTACTATCCTATGATGTCTGTGTTTTCGCGTGGAGTGGTGAAGTTGAATGCGGGCCCTGACTTCAAGTATCCGGTACCAAAAGCCAAAGCATTGAGTGAAAGGTACGATGAGCATGTGGTGGAGGAGTGGTTGCTTGATTTGATTGATGAGGTGGAGGTGGAGTATCTCGATAGTTTTGAGGTGGACTGAGGACCAAACGGGAAATGGTAAGGCCCTATCCGTCGCTATGCTCAACAGACCTTCAATTTCGAATAAGGCCTTTCTCTTCGGAATTACGTAACACTCGCTGGAGGCACACCCACCACCTCGAACGTCTCAGTGCCCTCGGCTTCTGGTGCCTTTTGCCGCTGGTGCACCTCGAAACACCGATAATGAAACGCCTCTCCCTGGCTCACGCCAATGGTCACAATCTCCCCACACACCTTACATGCAAGCAATGAGCCCTCTTCGTCATCGGACGACCTGATGCCGTAGGTGTCCACCAAAAAAGGCCGTAGCTCGCTCAACGTCCGAAGCGACATCACCACCTTATCGTCCTTGGTCACGTCAAACCACCCCTCGTCCACAAGCCGCTCCACCAAGGCCCCCGCCTCCTTCGACGACTTGTTGAGGGTGTTGGCCACGCTCTGGGTCGCGTTCACAAGGCCCACACTATACTGGGACCCGTTCTCCACAATATCGTCGATGACCGTCTTGATGGCGTCAATTTCCGCCGCCAGATACAACGTGCTGGCCTTGACAAAGTCGTCTAGCTTGGTGTTGACGAACACAAGGTACGAGTCGCCCAGCACCTGGTGCTTGGGCCGTTCGATCTTGAAGTCATATTCTCGTAGCTGGTTGTTGATCTCGCTAATGTACTCATTGAGAAGCTCGGCGGGCTCGCCCTCGAGATTGTAGCTGGAGGCAATGACCGCCATCTTGGCCACGGCTCGGGGCTGGCTCACCACCCGACATGCAATCAAATATGTCAAGAGTAGTCGATGGGGGTCGGACATAATGAACGCGGTTTATGTATAGATGCGCTAAAATATGCGAAATGTTCTATAATCACAAAAGCTGCGAACACTTTGTCAGCTGCAAAACACAAACGGGCCAAATTGATACAACTTACACATATTCCATGCTCCCGTTCTGGCTTCTCCTTGCCCTTGCAATAGCAGAAACACTCCCTTGCAACCCCCGCCTCAACCACACGTGCTTCAGCCGTAACCCCGCTCTCCCAGGCACCTTCGACCATGACTTCCACACCCAGCCCCACCAGTTCTACGCCTCGAGCTGTGCGCAGAACCTAGAGCTTTCCCAAGAGGGACTCAGCTTGTCCATGTTCAAACGCTTCGACAATCCGCTGATCACTTCCACTTTCTACATATTTTACGGCAAGGTGCTGGCAGACATACGAGCTGCCCCAGGCCAAGGAATCGTATCTCTGATGTACCTACAGAGTGACGACTTGGATGAAATCGACACGGAGATCTTTGGGGGAAACCACCATAACTACCAAACAAATTACTTCATCAAAGGAAACACCTCAACGTACGATCGAGGCGGTTACCACCCAATTAACCGATCGCCCATGGAGGGATTTTCCCGGTATGAGATGGAGTGGCTTCCCAACAAAATGACGTGGACCAAGGATGGGGTGGTGATACGAGAATTGTCACGGGACCACAGCCAGGGGATTCCCCTGTCGCCCATGTTTGTCAAATTTAGTGTTTGGGCTGGGGGTGATCACGACAATGCGATCGGCACCATCCACTGGGCCGGGGGCCAAACTGACTATTCTAAGTTGCCGGCAACAATGGTGGTTAAGAACGTCCACGTGGAAAATTATCTGAATGGGACAGAATATTCTTATGGCTACAAAAACGGAAGGTGGCGTTCGGTGACTGCGAAAAATGGCATGGTGCTTGATGCACCGGCAAAGTCTAGAAGACGCTTCCGCAGTTCTCGAAACTTAAACTCACGACGTCGCATTCCCTTGAGAAACACAACCAGCCTCGTGCAACGGGTGGTGACAAAGGTGATGGAGGCAACGTCCACCCAGGTGAAGGAAATGAGCTCGGCCACATACACAATTGAGACTCGCTCTTTTGTTCAGTTCACCAACGGTACCGCCTCCATCAACGGCTCCAGCCGAATTGGATATAAGCTCGTGGCATGGCTACTGGCAGCCATGTCTTTGTTGTGACGTGCAGGAGAAAAATATACGCATGCTAAGGTTTAGGGTCGCACGTCGACACGTGAGGTCATTTGAGACATCAGGTGAAGCGCGGCACGTGCCGTAAGTCACGTGCGTGGGCGTCGCAGTGTCCGGTATCTGGTGATCAATTTTGGCAGCATCCCTACCACTTTATGCCATCTCTTGAAGGAATAAGTTTCATATCGTTGGTGGCGCTCAATGCCGACGACTACGAGGCCACCGCCGCGTTCTACGCCGCATTGGGGTTCCGTCTCCTGAAGAATTATCTGAAAATCCAGAATGCCGGGGCCTGCGGAGTTGCGGATGACCCGACTCTTCACCTTGGCGTGTCCAACGACTCTCTCAAGGAGTTATGGCTCCAGAGCTTCCCTTTGCAGCCACGTGATGCCGACGGCAACTTGACGCCATGGCAAGAATTGGAGTTTTACGCGGGGGACCAAACGTCCAAGTTGAGCAACCGCACCATCATCAAGCTCAGATTGTCCAACTTGGAGACGGCCCTTGCCACCAAGCAGGAGCTCACTTTCTTCACCACCAATTTGAAACAGACAAAACAGATTTTGGCCAACGCCATTGTGGAAGAAAACACCGACACGGTGACTGCGAAGGACCCTATTGGCAACCTTGTCACCTTCTCCAGCCACGAGACTCCATTGTCGCAGAAGAAGTTCGAGTCTGCCGAGGAGTACCTCGAGTACAAGTCCAAGGCGTTACTCAAGGAATTGGACGAAATCACAGAAACCGCTGCTCCCACCAAGGAACTCAAAAAGAAGAAGAAGATCGGAGTGATGACGTCAGGAGGCGACGCCCCAGGTATGAACCCGGCGGTGCGTGCCGTTGTGCGTGCCGGAATATACTACGGGTGTGATGTATTTGCCGTGTACGAAGGTTACGAGGGTCTTGTTCAAGGAGGAGACCTTCTCAAGAAAATGGAGTGGGAAGACGTCCGCTCCTACTTGTCATGTGGAGGCACCAACATTGGTACGGCTAGGTGTGCTGCTTTTCGTCAACGTGAAGGCAGATTGCAGGGAGCGTACAACATGGTGACCAACGGCATTGATGCGTTGATTGTTTGTGGAGGAGATGGGTCCTTGACTGGAGCGGATCTTTTCCGGTCCGAGTGGCCCTCTCTCATTGACGAATTAGTTTCGACGGGCAAGTTGACCAATGATGAGGTTGCTCCCTACAGACACCTCACCATTGTCGGATTAGTCGGCTCCATTGACAACGATATGTCGTCTACTGATGCCACCATTGGCGCCTTCTCGTCGCTCGAACGCATTTGTGAGATGGTGGACTCTATCGATGCCACGGCCAAGTCGCATTCCCGGGCGTTTGTTGTCGAAGTCATGGGCCGCCACTGCGGCTGGCTTGGGTTGATGAGTGGGTTGTCGACCGCCGCCGACTTCATTTTCATTCCCGAGCGTCCGCCCAAGCACGACAAGTGGAGAGACGAGCTCAAGAGCGTTTGCTCCAGACACCGGGCCAAGGGCAAGAGAAAGACCACCGTCATCGTGGCGGAGGGAGCCATTGACGACCAGCTCAACCCCATTACTCCGGAGCAAGTGAAGGAAGTCCTTGTGGAGTTGGGCCTCGACACCAGAATCACCACCTTAGGACACGTCCAGAGAGGAGGCACCGCGGTGGCGTACGACCGCATGTTGGCGACGCTTCAGGGTATGGAGGCAGTGAAGGCGGTGTTGGAGAGCACTCCATCGACCCCCTCCCCCATGATTGGAATTCTCGAGAACAAAATCGTCAGACAGCCGCTCATGGAGGCGGTCAAGCTCACTAAGGAAGTGGCGGAGGCCATCGAGGCCAAGGACTTTGACCGAGCCATGGCGCTCCGGGACTCGAGTTTTGCCGAGGCGTACGACCAGTACTTGGCCACGGCCATTGAAGACGACGGGTCGAAGCTACTTCCCGAGAACAAGCGGTTGAACATTGGGGTTGTTCACGTGGGTGCGTCGTCCTCGGGCTTGAATGCCACCACCCGGGCCGCTGCATTGTACTGTTTGAGTCGGGGCCACCGCCTCTTTGGCATTCAGAACGGGTTCAGTGGTCTCATCAGGGAAGGGTCCATTCGTGAGCTCCGGTGGCTTGAGTTGGAGGGCTGGCACAACAAAGGAGGCTCGGAGCTCGGCACCAACCGGTCGCTTCCCAGCGAGAATTTCGGTAATGTGGCCTTCTATCTTCAGAAGTACCAGTTGAACGGTTTGATCATCATTGGTGGCTTCGAGTCGTTTACCGCATTGCATGAGTTGGAGCAGAACAAGCACAACTACCCGATCTTCAACATCCCCATGGTGGTTATTCCCGCCACCGTTTCAAACAACGTGCCGGGCACTGAGTACTCGCTTGGTGCCGACACGTGTTTGAACCAACTCGTCAACTACTGCGACGCCGTCAAGCAGAGTGCGTCGTCTACTAGAAGAAGGGTGTTTGTGGTGGAGGTGCAGGGCGGCCATTCGGGATATGTTGCGTCGTATTGTGGGCTCATCACGGGGGCGGTGGCGACATACACCCCTGAAAGCAAAATCAACCTCCGCACCATCCAGGAGGACATTGATCTCTTGTTCAATGTTTTCTCCAAGGACCGAGGCGAGGACAAGAACGGAAAAATGATTATCCGTAACGAACAAGCATCTTCGGTGTACACCACGGAGCTTTTGGCCGACATCATCAAGGAACTGGCCAAGGGGCGGTTTGAAACGAGGACCGCGGTGCCCGGTCACGTCCAACAGGGATTCACTCCCAGTTCCATTGACCGGGTGTACTCTGTACGTTTCGCCGTCAAGTCGATCCAGTTCATCGAGGAGTGGAATGCCAAGATTAACAACTACCTCGAGAACATTGGCGTCATGGAGACCGACGACGAGCGCCTGGTGGTGATTGGCATCCAGGGAGCGCAGGTGAAATTCACCAGTATCACCAGTCTTTACGAGGAGGAGGCGGACGTGGAGTTGAGAAAGGGCAAGACTATTCACTGGGACCACATGGCCAAGGTGGGGAGTATCCTCAGTGGAAGACAAATGCTTAGAAGAAGGGCCTGAGCCATGACAGCGTACTCCGGAAAGAAGAGTTTTCGAGCAAGCAAGGCATGTCATGTATGTAAGTATCGCAGTAAATGAGAAATGGTTGCAAATTGAGTGATGTATAATCTTTCAAGCGTGTGATCAGGTTGCATATAACAATGATGTTATTTATTGCGCAAGCTTGATGCTGTTCTCCAGTGCCTCTCTGCTATTCTTCATAAAGCCTTTCTCTCGATGCAAGCCTGTCACCAAGTGAACTGATGAGTGTTAAGGACAGGCTAGTCATGGCAGGTTGCACAATGCCACGATCAAATTGGGAGAAGGTGAGCGAGCTGATTATTGAGCCGGTAAGTAGAGACAAAATCCCGAAAAGAAATTGAAACTCATTTAACGAAATTCAATGAAAGGAATGGTCGTCACAAGTGATAGCTTCAGGATTTGTCGCAAGAAGTGCAAGTCTCAAAGTGCATTTTTTTGGTGAGATTAGTAGTGCCCGTTGGTGCAGAAGAATGCTGTGAGATGGCCGGGGTACGGCTGACCGTTACTGCTTACAGGGGGGTTGTCACAAGCAAGCTTGGAGAGGCGTGGGTTGCGACCAGGTTGCGGCAGGTGTATGCCGAGATTTGCGGTGATTTGCAGGGATGTGAGAGGCGAAAATGACGTGGAGGCACCGGCGAGGGGGCCACGGCGCCAGCGAATGCCTTAGCGGCAGATGCGGATTTGACATGAGGCAAGCCAGGGCGTTGACACGGGCGATAGCACGGAAAAATTCGCCCTGGGGGGTTTCCCAACGGCACCGGTTGTGAGGGTTGCCCGCTGCACTGATGATATTTAGACTGTGCATAAACGCAAAAAGATTGTTCGGTGCTGCGACCGCAGGCGGGCGCTTGGCGATGCGGCGGAGGAAAGGGCGCGACGTGGTGCGAGTAGGCGAACGAGGGGGCATGGTGGGTCGAGCCTGACGGTGCCGGCGGTGGTGGGCGGGGGTGTGAATGTTGGCGGGCCATTCCATGAAGTGAGGTGATGAAATGCCACCAAGTGACAAAGCAGTCGATGCTTGGTGTTTGCCACCTGTTTGTAAGGAATGTTGAGTCCAGACCATAATTCCGGCTGCAAGTAGCCCAACGATCGGAAGATCAAGCCAACAAGGCCCCCTCGAAGATCTACCCCACGCCCTTTCGCATAATGACGATCGATGACGTGGTGAACATTCACTGACGAGGTGCACTTTGCAATTACAAAAGGTGGTGGTGAGTGTCTGGGGGTGGCCGGTAACATGTCAAGCGAGCAGACAAAAGAGGTTAAGGGAAAAGCACAAACGGTGCACAAAACAACCCAAGTTTCGCACAATTTTTACATTCTCCCGAGACGGTTGGCGGCCATGCAGGCTGATCTGCACCCGATTAAGTGTGCGAACGAACGACAAAAAATAATATCCACGACAGAAGGCAATTACAGAAAAATACCAGTGTCGACGAAATTTTTGTAACCAATGCGCACCGTGTAGGTCGGCGTGCACCGGGGAGTTTTGAGGTGGCGAGGGCGTTCGCCAGAGAATTTTAGACAAGGCATGGATTGGCGTTGTGCTACAACCAATCGTCAATCGGGCAATTTTTTCCGACCGGGTTGCTTGATTAGATGAATGAAGATCTAAGATGGGTTTCCACCGAGAAAGCGGAGTCAACTCAGGCACATGTGCACGACATGCTTTGTTGCTACTTTGGGGAATTGACTTGATGAAAGGGTTGACCAAGCACGGCGGTCTGTGATGCCACTAAAATAGACCCGGCTAACTCGAGGCGCTGACACAAGTTGGCAAACGCCTATTTTGACCTGAAGATCCTGACTAATTTAACGGGCGGCCGCGAGGAGCCGCCGCAACTTTTCTATTTCCCCACGACAGAATGGGGCGGCCATCTACGAGGGGGCCAGGCCAGCAATCACCAGGTGACTATTGTGTTGGAAAAGATGGCAACTTTCAGCGGGATCTCCGATTTACATCACCTGTGCATTGATACGGGCGAAAGTTTGGTGGGTTGAGCGATGTGCTAAGATTAGGCACAGTGGTGAGGGCAGCGCCTTCGTTGTCAATTTCCGGGAGTGGAATTATCAACATGTTTTCAGCCAGCCTCTTTGGACAATACGCACCGCCATCGATAATCGTGCAAAGCGATCCTGGCCCACCCTCCCCATCCACATGCACGTGCATGCACATGCGTGCGCGTCGCATGGACCCACTGAATACCCGAGTGCGTGTCCGGTGCTGGCATGTAGTGCGCCTATTAATCGTCTCGCCGAGGGCCCGGCTAGTGTGAGGGAGACGGCACAACTGAAGAACCCACTCATGGCGACAAGTGGTGAACGATGGTGTTGGCATCGCCGTCTTCTGTTTAGTTTGGCCCGATGACGGGACTCCACCCCGCGTTGTCTTCAATACACCAAAAAATATAATAAGGACATATCCATTCTTTTTTTTTTTCCGGGGCCTTTTCTCGAGTGTTATTTCTCTTGTGCACCAAGTTTTTTTTTTACTCTTCAGTTATTTTACTTCCTATACAAAGGGTCGATACTGACCATTGAAAAAACCTCACTTATTTGAGTTTCGCCTTTCCACCTTTCCCCCCTGTCTTTAATCATCTATCCCTCACATTCCTCCCCAGCTTATGGTGCCCCCGAATTATCATGAGCAAGAAAACGCAAGAACCCCCCGTCAAAAAGAATGCGTTCGTGCATAAGCTCTACTCCATGCTCAACGACCCCAAGCTCTCTCACTTGATATGGTGGACTCGTAATGAGGATGCAAACACCTTTGCACTTTATCCTGGGAAAGAATTCGCCAACGCCTTGACGGGTTATTTCAAACACGGCAACGTTGCCTCCTTTGTTCGACAACTCCACATGTATGGCTTTCACAAGGTCCTGGATCCAAGTAATGAGAACTCCTTAAAGGACGCCCCTCCAGTGTGGGAATTTAAACATTCAAGTGGCAAGTTCAAAAAAGATGACGAAAGCTCGTTGATATACATCAAGCGCAGACTGTCATCAAATAGTTCTCGCAACGGAACCACATACAACGAAGACTCCAACGTGCTCATCCCCACCTCGACGCCCTCTCCCTCGGCCTACGATGCTCCTCATTATTATCCTCAACCCTACGTGCAATATTACCCTCCTTATCAACCCCACCCGGTGCCCCTCCAATATCCTCCCATGTACTCCTACACATCGGCTCCCCATCAGCATAACATGATACATCACCAACACCAGCATCAGCACCACCACCCGCACCTTCACCACCACCCGCAAACAAATCACGCCCCGGGCCCCCCGCGCCCCAGCTCGTACGGCCCGCAACTGAAAGACGACGTGCCCCTCAACATTCCTCGACATAATTCCGACCCGCAGCGCCATTCCACGCCTTCCTACCAAACGGCTCCAGCTCCCTCTCATCCTCCCTCCCATCAACAACCCATTCAACACTACACCCCCAACCTCCAGTTCCGCAAGATATGGGAGTCACTGTCGAAACAACCGCGCCCGCGGAACCCATCACTTCTCTTTGACCCCTTGGCTCCGGCTCCGCCGCCCAGTCACGCCAAACCCGACGGGCCCCATGCGACAGGTCACGCCAAATTCCCGCCCGACGGGTCGCACCCTCGGCCCACCCCGTCGGCGGGCCCCGCCTTGGCCCCGCTGCACCTCGCCAACCCCCTCTACAGCCGAAACGACTCATCCTCCAGCTTGGGCAACCGTGACTCAACTTCTCCCTATGCCAGCAACCGCGACTCAACTTCCTCCTATGCTAGCAACCGCGACTCCGTAGATAGCAGGCTGTCCATCAAGCTCCCGCCGCCGTCGTCCATCCACCGGGCCTCGTCCTCGGCGTACCCTGCCAGCCCCTCACTCAAGAGTCCCGAGGATCCCGACGCCCCGGGCTCCCCAGCCAAGAAGCTCTCCGCAGTCCCCATCAACTCATCCATCCACGAACGTTTACGGCCGTCACTCCTTGAGCTCCACTTTGGACCTTCTGACTCGCAGCCTCCCTCGACCCAGTCGTCTCTTCCAACATCAATTCTGTCTGCACGCTACTTCCTGGGTCTGGGGGTGGCTCGCCTCCAGCACGACTCCATCGGGTCCCATTCTTCTCACACTAACTCCATCTTTTCTCATAACTCGTCCTTGTCCTCGGCACTGTCAGCACAACGGCAATCACTGTTTGGATCAATTTCGCATCACATTGCTTTTGAGCCAAAGAGTAGCATTTCCCTTGGGCCCCATGATTTACCAGTGACTGCTACAGGGGAGGGAGAAATCCCAACTCCCTCGGTCGCGGCAAGTGCACAAGCTATCGCTACTGCCCCGCCGCCATCAACACCTTCGGTACCCTCGGCGCCTCCAGTGTCGGCACTCGATGAAAAGGTTCCAATTCAGTCGCCCAGCTTCCACAAGCCCGCGTCTCTATCGGCCTTCTCGTCGCGCCCCAAGATGTTCCGAAGCCTCACTCCCCCCAACCTTCACACTAAGAAACAAATGCATTCGCCCGTGCCGCGCTCTCTGACTTCGATTCCGGGCCACCGCCATTCGCTGGCGCTCAATCATTCGTCGCTAAGGTCCCTCACAAACCTGCCGCTTTCGAAGAACGTGGTCAAAGAGGAGCCGGAAGACGACCCCAAGGAAAAGGACAACGTCAACAAGGTGTCGGTCACGTCGTTACTAGATGACTCTTCCGACTCCAAGCGCCAGAAAACCGAGTGAACCTCCTCATCATACCCCATCCCACAGTTATTCATATCCATCTCTTACATCTCATCATCTTACTTTAATCGGCGTAGTCTAATGTCTAATGTTACGTGTATAATAATTTCATGGAAGGCTTAATTCTCCATTACACTCACGCGGTGACCCCTCCTCCCATTGCTTCACATTGCTGGTGTCTTACCACGGAATGCTTCCATCTTCGGCCGGCCCTCCAGTGGAGTCATAACCTTATTGTTTGTCCGACTTTGTTGTAATGCGCACCGGGCTATCTGCACCGACCACCTGGCTGAGTAACAATTGTTGGCCCGGTGTGAACCCACTCGACGCACCTGCGCCGCAGCGCGGCTGGATTCCCTCCTCCCAGCTGCATAGGAAATATGTGTGTGCCAGGTGCCTCAGCATGATCTCAAAAGTGGCCGCCCGCTTTGGCGTCAGAACGGCCGGGTGCGCTTCTCAAATAAGAGATTGGTGCCTTTTTGCACACTCCGCCCGCGGTGACTGGCCAAGTTGTCGTCGGAGTCAGAGTCTGATTCCACCTTCTTCGGTGGCGCCTTGGGCTTGACCTTGCCAACACTTACTCTTGCCGGCTTCTCCACCCGGGGCTTCTGCCGGGTCTCCTTTCTCATCTTGTTCATTAATGCATTCATTGCCCGCGACCCCGCCACCGCATTCGACTCATCCACCTTGAGTTTTCGTAGACCCGTCTCGTTTCCCGAGATGAAGTCGCCGATCTTGTGGTGTTTGTCGTCCTCCAAGGCTTGGAGCCCGCTGCCCGCGGGGATGATGGGTAGGTTGTGAAATGATGTGTCTTTGGCCGTTGTGGTGGTTTCGCTCTGGTACGGCTGTAGCCATAGACTTACCTTGGTGTTGGTCTGGGCCATGGCATGCTGGAACTTGGCCTGGAGAGCCTCCTTCTGCTGGATCTCCTTTCGCCTGTTGACCTTGGACATGAGATGAGTGCGATAAAAGTGCGCGATGGCGCAAATGGGGTAGAAACGACAGATCAACTAAGCTCGCTGACTCCGCTGGTTTCGATTTGCATCGTACTCGGCAATAGGAAGAAAATGTGTCACTGATACTCCAATGCCTCGTGCTTCGCCAATGGAGGGTAAAAAAATGCGCGGACCGGGAATCGAACCCGGGGCCCAACGATGGCAACGTTGGATTTTACCACTAAACCATCCGCGCAAAGCTCCGCGACGGGGAATCGAACCCCGGTCTACCGCGCGACAAGCGGTAATTCTAGCCACTAAACTATCACGGACTTTGGTGAAGGTGAGGTTGCGTCAGCGACCTCATCGACTACTAACTCAACGATATCTCTCTTCCTTTCCTTTCCATTTCATGCTTACAGTGGTGATCATCCAAGACAACCCACTCACGTTGTACCTCTTGGCCACCGCCATCTCGCGCCTTGGGCGGTTCCACATTGTGGTGGTCGAGCCATCTCCCCTGCTTCTGCTGATGACTTACCTCCCCTCATGGTGTGGATGTTACACCAACAATACTGATCACTTTCTTCTTCATTTGCTTGAAGCTCCAGACTTCCAAGTTGTGCCGTTGTCATCGGTGACCCCCATCTCATCGCAGCCAAGTTTGCATCACGCGACCAGCGGCAGGCTACACGTCCTGGTGGGGCAGAACCCCATTGGCATACTATACCGTCTGGCGGTCGTTGTCAGCGCCCTCCGAACGCGTCTCATGGCCTCTCGCTCGATCACGGTGGTCTCTGCCAGAAGTGAGTCGCTAAACCAACTCGTGAGCTCGTTTGCCCCCGCCCTTTGCATTACCTTCTCGGCGAGTGTCTCTCCTGGACTGCTATCTCGACGCGTCACCTACTCTGGCGGCTCGGGACCCGCCTCTGCCATGTGGTTCGAGACATTTTACCCACAGTTTCGACACTCGAATTGCCCCCGCCTCCGCATTGTCAACATACAGGGCCCGATTGTTGCTAACAACCTAATTCATTCTATGAAGCTATGTGACTATACAATGGGTGTCTTGAGCGCTGCTTTACCCCAACAATCATACCTCTAATGATCATACCGGAAGAGTATTGATGCCCGCCAACCGATCTATGGTGGGGGCAATGACGGGATTGCTCAAAACGTCTCCAACATATGGAATTGACCGCAAGAATTGCACGATGGTACCAAAGAAATCGCCAAAAAGACCCAAGATGCCAAAACTCTCAACAATGAACCCGATAAACGAGCGTTTCATGAGAATCAACACGATGCCAAGCCCGAAGAACACGGTGCCTCTGATCTTGGTGGGACGCGTGAAGAATGTCACGGTACGTTGGGGCCCAATGATCAAGATCAACCCAATGACAAAGAGGATGTTGCCCAAGGCCAAAAGTCCACTGTCAAAGAAGGTGAAAACCCCCAAGGTGAAAAATAAGAATCCCGCTGCGGTGAAGCCCACCCCGAATTCTACCGTTAGTACATGACATCGTCACCTGCTTTACTCACTCTGTCGTTCAGAGAGCCAAATCATGAAGGTTGTTTTCGCGTTGGCGCGCAATAAGCCCCATGGGAAACCCCACCATTCCGCCAGGCCCGCCCCCCAGCTACGAGCTGGCCACCGGCCAGGCCACAAACCACCAGACAAGTACAAGTGCCGGGTCCTCAAATACGAGTTATGGGGCGAGACCTCCGGCACCGACCCCATCGGCTCCTGGTACCCAATCAGCACCCCACCTATACTCCGCCAACTCGGCCCTTCCCTTTGACTTTGCCCGTGGCTACTACTGTAAGAAGTGCAAGAACTCTGGCTACCGCAAGGGGCGCATTTGTACTGTGTGCTGGCAAAAGTTCTACCTAGTGGACCATGCCTACAACCCGAACCGAGACCTTCCCTTTCAATACCCCGTGCGCTATCTATGTGACGAATGTGACAATACGGGCTACCGCAAAGGCAAGGCGTGCTCCGACTGCTGGAAACGATTTCATCGTCGTGATCAGGCCTACAACCCAAACCCCAACCTTCCATTCCGGTACCCACCGGGCTACATTTGCCGGAAATGCAACAACACGGGTATAAAGGTGAAGAACGGCCTCTCGTGTCAGGACTGCTACGCCAGCTTCGGACCCCGCAACACCGCCAGCTACGTGCCATCAAGTAGCTACTCGGAGTCGATTTTCGACTCGCTCTTTGGCTCCACCACCACCACCACAACGTATTACTCGACCTCAGGCCCGCCACTTCAAGTGGCGCCCGGTGATCCACGCATGGGCGGAGTTCTTTGTGGTAGGTGTCGAGGGTCGGGCCAGATAAGTGTGTTTCTAGATACAGACTTGTGTCCACTGTGCCACGGAACGGGACGAATTTTCACAGCCGGCCCGGCCCCTGGCCCGGCCCAGCCTTTTGGACAACAATTTGGCCCAGGTCCGTCAGGCCCCTATGGTCCCAAACCTGGCTATGGGCCATATCAAGGGCCTTACTGATAACACCATGTCGTGACGAATATATTATGCACTGCTATAATAAGATTGTCTTGTAATCAAGTTCCTTCATCTCTCGCTTGTTAGATCAATGTTCCTGGTGTATATGTCATGATGATATGATACATTGTTGCTGTACTATTTACGATCAACCAGGTTTGCTATCCCTAATTGTAGTTGGATGGGTACTTGTAGTCGGTCAACTCATAGAAGTTCTCCTTGATGTTTCTGATGGATACGAATCTCGACAAGATGTTACCGGAACCACTCTTGTCGTTGGTACCAGACAATCTGGCTCCTCCGAACCATTGTTGTCCCACAACAGCACCGGTGGACTTATCGTTGACATAGTAGTTACCAGCAGCATACCGCAACTTCTCCTCCGCCAATCTGAGGGCGTCTCTGTCGCGGGCAAACACCGCTCCCGTCAATCCATACTTGGTGGAGGTGTCGATGGTGTGCATGATGGACTCGTACTCGGCGTCGGGGTAAACGAAGGCGGTCAACAATGGCCCAAAGAACTCTCTGGAGAGAAACTCGTGGTTTGGGTTGGTGGTTTGCACGAGGGTGGGCTTCACAAAGAAACCGTGGGTGTTGTCGTACTCACCGCCGGCAATAATCTCCAACTGGGTGTCTTCCTTGGCCTGGTCAATGGCACCAGACAACTTGTTGTAAGATTGCTCGTGGATAACTGGTCCCATGAATTTGTTGAGCGCAGCAGGATCGGAAGTGTTGCCAATGGTGATGGTGTCGATGGCAGCAGCAAGCTTCTCCTTGAATTCAGGCCACACGGACTCGGCCACGTACAATCTCGAAGTAGCAGAACACTTCTGGCCCTGATATTCGAAGGCACCTCTGAGGGTTGACAACACGGCGTGGTCAATCGATGCAGAGGGGTGCACGAGGTGGAAGTTCTTTCCTCCAGTCTCTCCAACAATACGAGGAAAGTCTCTGTATGTGTCGTCGACAACCCCTTGAGAGATTCTCGCATACAAGCTCTTGAACACGTCGGTGGAGCCAGTAAAGTGCAAAGCGGCAAACTCACGGTCTTTCAACACGGTGTTGGTGACCTGGTTGGGTTCACCGGGGATGAAGTTGATGACACCGGCAGGCAATCCGGCCTCCTCCAAAATGTTGAGGAGCACATAGTTGGACAATCCGGCGGTGGCAGAGGGCTTCCACACAATAGTGTTACCCACCAAAGCAGGTGCTCCCACCAAGTTACCGGCAATGGCGGTGAAGTTGAAAGGGGTCACCGCATACACAAATCCTTCCAAGGGGCGGTACTCGGCACGATTCCACACACCTGGAGAAGTCTCGGCGGGCTGCTGTTGGTACAACTCCTCGGCGTACTTGACGTTGAACTTGAAAAAGTCAATCAACTCGGCAACAGAATCAATTTCGGCTTGGTACACGTTCTTCCCCTGGCCCAACATCGTGGCGGCGAGCATATCGTATCTGTACTTGGTGGAAATGAGATCGGCAGCCTTCAAGAACACAGCAGCACGGTCGGTCCATGCAGTGGCGGCCCACTTGGCCTTGGCCTGCTTGGACGCCTCAATGGCAGCTTCCACGTCAGCCTCGGTCGCCTGGGCAATGTTGGCCAACACCTGCTTGGAGTTAGCAGGGTTGACCTGCGGCTTGGTGTCTCTGTTGTATATTCTCTCACCACCAATAACCAATGGGATGTCCAAAGGGCCGTTGTCGGTGAACTTGGTGATGGACGCTCTCAACAAGTCCCAGTCTTTTTGGTGACTGTAGGAGAATTCCTTGACGGGTTCATTTTTGATGGTGGGGATCTGGGGCTGCGCAAGCTGCGAGGCGAATCTGACATTGAGTGTACGAACGAAGCCTCTGGAGAGGGCAGGAGTACGGACGGTTACACGGCGGAGTGTGGCACGGGAAGATCTCAACATTTGGTGAAGATTTGAAATGTGTGGGGATCACCGATTTATAATGAAGCGATGGGGCCATTGCGGGTATGCCATAGCGAGCGGCAGGTGGCCTCAGCGCGGCAACCCATGGCGAGCGAAAAGTGCAACCGGGTGCGAGCCATCACGTGATCTGATCAACGGGCTCATCGTACAAGTAGTCCAATTGACGTGTGAGGCTTATAGCTGAGGCGAACGACGGTGCATGATGAGGTTGTTGAAAGATCACTCTAGCGCCTTGAAGCGCTCTTCCAAGGCTGCTCGGTTTGTTTCAAACGTCTGGTTGTGTGAGTCCAACGAAGCATTTATAGAATTCAAGGACTCATTCCACTTGCGCATATCATCTTTTAGGCTGGCCAAGGTTGTGTCGATCGTTCCAATAGAGCTCACAGCAATACCCAAGTCCGCGTGGATACGATGGAGCGACCGTAGCCGCGAAAGAAGCCCAGGAACCGTGGCGTTGACCCTGTCGAAGTCATCTAGTTTTGCGTATAGAGCCCCAATCTTATCGGACGCATCAGGAAGTTCGACATCTGGATTGGAGAACTGGGCGAGCTTTCGGTTGGTGGCGAGTTTTTCCGTTTCCTTGTTGATTTCTTGAATGAGGAGCTTGATCTTAGGAAGTTCGAATTCAGGATTGTAGATGATGTTGACCTTCCGTGAGAGGTCATTGAGGTGGTTTTGGATGCTGGTGTTGGAGGCTTCGGGAATGGGGCCAAGTGCGGTCTCGATCGCATTCATTCTTGCCTCGAAGTTGAGTACGTCCAAGTCTTTCGACTGACCAGATGCTATCTCTTGTTTGGTCTTTGCAAAATCTGCCTTGATCTGCTCGAAAACTGTCCGCACATTTTCATGGTATGCATTCAATCTGGTGGGATGATCTTTTATACTCTGCAAAAGCGACGCGGTTTCCTCCACCGGTAGCGCCTCCTCCAATCGAAGCTCTTCAATCTCCCGTCGTATCCTGGCAATCTTCTCGTCGGTGGTCTCGTTAACATGGCGGGCTTTCATCCCCCCGAGCCGAGTAATGGACCTCAGAAAGTCGATCTCGTCAACTATCTCGTGAGTGAAACGCCCTCGCGCCTGAGCTAAGTCCCCACCCTGGGTATCGATATCGACATTGGGGTCCTCTTCAACACCCACCTCGCCATTGGACTCGACGCTCGATGTTTCAAACACATCGGGGCCAGCGCCAATATCTGGAAGACCCTCGTATTTGTCCATGCGCGTAAATAGATCCAGGCGAAATTGTGATGCAGAGAAAAATAAGTCTACGAGAGGAGTCATTTGCAACAATTCAGTGTGGAATGATGTTGCGGCAATGTTGCTTTGGTTATGTAATTGTTGTTGTCTTTTATGCTTCTACTTCGTCACAATTTGAACAACATCCTCGTCATGGACAGGATGCTGCAAACCACACTTTTGCGGCGAGTGCTTGGAACTTGAGCCCCATACCAATGCGTACTTGAATTGGTTCTTCATTTCCCGATGCACCGCATCACATACCTGGGTGATGGTGGAGTCCTTTCGCACCACCATGGGATCATCAAACTTTGGGGTTATGCCCCGACGCTTGGTGTAGATGCGAATGAGCCCGAGCTGGCGCCAAATCTCCTCTTTGAGATCTTCAATACCCAAATCCATCTCACACGACATCACCACTGTGTTGGGCTCTCGCGCTAGACGATCACATTCCTCGAGGGACACCGCATCGATCTTGTTGTACACATACAAGCATGGAATGTAGGTGATATGCTGTTCGTTGATGACGTCGATGAAGTCATCAATAGTGACGTTTTCGTCCCGAATGAGCACGTCGGCGTTGTGCACTTTGTACTCTTTCAAAAGGCCGGCGACGATCTTTTCGTTGAGGTACTTGGGCGGTGATGTGGCATTGAGCTTGACACCCCCCGTGCTCTTTATCTTGAGCGAGATGTTTGGACGCTGCTTGTTGAGACGGATGCCCATAGACTCGAGCTCGTTCTCGAGGATTTGTCGTTGATCGTGGCCTTTAGTTGCATCAAGCACCATCAAGATGAGATCGGACGTGCGTGAGACTGCAATGACTTGACGACCTCTTCCTTTACCCAGGGCAGCGGCCTTGATGATACCCGGAAGATCGACAATTTGAACCTCCGCTCCGTTATATTCGAGAATACCACCAACCGACGTCAACGTGGTAAACTCGTAATTTGCCGCCTCTGACTTTGTGTTCGTAACCTTAGAAAGGAATGACGATTTACCCACCGATGGGAATCCAATGAGTGATACTCGGGCGTCTCCAGCTTTTGCGACCTCGAACCCTTGTCCCCCTCCCGAAGACCCACCTGCCGCCGGCTCCATGAGCTCTCTGCGGTACTTGGCCAACTTACCCTTGAGAAGACCAATATGGTACTCGGTAGCCTTGTTCTTCTGGGTCCGGGCAAGTTCCTCCTGGATCTGGGCAATTTTCTCCAACACTCCCATTTGTAGTTTTTCAAGTGGAGGTGCGCGCCATAAGTCTACCTCATCGCAAAATGCCAAAGACTTCCAGAGGAACCAGTATAGAGGTGGCCGGTGTACTTGGCGGTGGTGCTGCCAAGGTCAAGAAGAAGATCAGAGATATACAGAGACTTTTGAGGAAAGACAATCTTCCGGCAGACGTGAGACACGAAAACGAACGTGCGCTCAAGGCATTGCAAGTGGATTTGGACAATACCCAGGCCCGGCTCCGGGCAGCCAAGAACGCCAAGAAGTATCACATGGTTCGCTTCTTTGAACGTAAAAAGGCACTCAGAAAATTGAAGCAGGCCCGTAAGGCGCTTGCGGAGGCCGAAGAGGCGGGTGTGAAAAAGGACATTAAAAAGGCCCGTAAGGTGGTGCGTCACTGTGAGGTGGACGTGGCGTATGTCATCCTTTACCCCAAGGAAAAGAAGTACATTGCTCTCTATCCTAATAGTGACGTGGACATGTCAGACCCCAACGTTAAGAAGGGAGTACAGCAGTCAGACGAGAGACGTCTTGAGTTTAAAAAGCACGTGGAGCTGTTAATTGATGAGGACAAGCTTCCTTTCACCTTCGAAGCAGCGCTTACAGGAAAGAACATCGTGGTGGAACAGGAACATCACACCACCACTGAAATCGATGCTCCTCAACAGGAGCCCCAAAACGACGAGGACGATTTCTTTGAGTAAGTTGCGTTTTCATGGCTTGTTCGTCCCAATCTCGTATTCGTTACGTTTCAGAATTCATAGCATATCATAATCTATATTTCATAACTTTTGCAGTAATCGCATTAAAACCAAGAAATGAACGAACCCCAATTGACTAGATGCTTTCATCTTGAGCCAAAGTCACAGTGGTCTGGTACTGGATGTCCATTGCATCGTTCACACAGTACACCGTCACCCTCTTCCCTTCAAGATCCTCAGGAATCTGCAACGTGCTTTGTACCACTCCCTTCTTGCCCACTAAACGAGGCGACAGTCTCTTAACAAGCAAGAGCTCATCGTCTTCGGCAACAATGGTGAACCAAGACTCTCTTTGTGCCTTGGGGAAGTGAGGACAGTACACCTTAAAGTCTTTGTTGAAGGGAAGGTTGTCGTGAGCAAGCTCGACCTCGAGCACGTCCAGCTGATTTTGTTGCACCGAGAGTCTTCCTGTAGGAAGTCTCGAGGCCACACGACCAAACTCCTTGGGGTCTGCGCCGAGCGAGTCAGCCAACGCGTTGACTTTGCCTGCCCCCATTTTGCCAATCGCAGTCAATGGCGGGTTCCTGTTTCCTGGGGTCAAAGTTGTGCCCGGCAATGCCGTCACGGGGTCATCATCATACCAGTAGCGTTGCTTGATACACTGCATGAGTTTAATGAAGGTGAGTACCGTGTTCAAGTACCCCAACTCGGATGCCACGTCAATGTACGCCTGGAGAACACGCAACGCCTGGTCGAGCACAGCAATGGTGTCCTGGGAGTAATCGGCAATGGGGAGCTCAACCCGACTCATGAATGCTTGTACGAGCAAGTACGCCTTGACGTGAGGGTCCCAAATGAATTCGCAGTCGAGGTCCTCGGCAGGGTACCGCATGGCCTGCGAGAGTTCGGCGTTGATGAGTTCCTCACCATGCCTGGTGGCAAGTTCGTCGAACTCGGCCGCTTGGGCGAGGAATTTCAAGCATTCCTGGAATGACGACTTGGCGGAGATTTGCGTGACCAAATTGCGGATGGTCCGGTGGGAAAGGTAGTAGTATGACGAGATATCGAGGAAGGGCGTGGCGTGAAGCTCGTCGTTAATGGGGATGACGCACTTGGACTCCACCAAGTTGTCAACGGTCTTGTCGATGAGACCAGCAAGATATGCCGAGATGCCGGCCACAGAAGTATCCTCAATGCCATAATAAGTTGGGTTATTGTGGGCCCGGCGATAGAGGAACGTCCACGTCAAAAAGTCCATGGCTTCCTGGCGGGTTTTGATCGTGCCGGACGAAATCTCTGCACCAATGTGGTCGTCCAATACCTTGTGAAGCGACGACTCGACTGGGAATCCGATATTGAGAAAGTGCTTGTAGAACACTTTCTTGCTTTCCTTGGTGTACACAATGGCAATACCGCTGGTATCAAAGGCGGGCCGGCCCGCTCTTCCCATCATTTGGAGAATATCGGTAAGGTCCATGTCTCGATACGCCTCAATCTTGGAATCAAAAAACTGCGTTCCCTTAATGATGACAAGATGAGCGGGCAAATTGACACCCCAGGCGAGTGTAGATGTAGCCACAAGGATCTGGATCTTACCAGCTTCAAAAAGCTTGTGTGACAACAGCCGGTCGCTTTCGCCTAAACCGGCGTGGTGAAGACCAATACCAAACTGAAGAGACAACTTGAGTGTTTCGTCTTTGACTTTCAAAAGCACGTCGGCAAGCTCAAAGTCGTCCATGTGGAGAAACCGACGGGGATTCAGTTCCAGGCCGCAAAGATGAATGAGATCTAATGCCGTAAGACGGGTCTGTCTTCTCGAGGCCACGAACACAAGCACCGGCTTGGTGGGCGAGTGTTGCTTGATGGCCATGAATGCCGGCTTATTCATCGTCTTCATAAGCGGACAGAATGCCAAATTGTCGGGGAATCCGTCAATATACATCTGAAGCGGCACGGGTCGAACACTTTGTGGGAAATTGAAGAGACCCTCCTTAACTCCAAGCCATCCTGCCATGTCAATCGCATTCAGCACTGCTGTTGACATTCCCAAGAGCCTCACAGGCTTCTTGGTCTGAGATGAGATGTAGTTCATACGACTCACAATCATTTCGAGAATGGGGCCTCGGTCACTGGCAAGCAAGTGGATTTCGTCCATGATGACAAGCGAGACCTGTTGAACAAACGTACGTGTCTGCCAGTTACGTGAAATACCGTCGAATTTCTCGGGCGTGGTGATGATGATATCGGCCTCCCTGACCTCGCGGGCCTCAGGAAGCGAGTCTCCGGTCAATTCAACGAGCTTATGGGAGGTGGAGGCACAAATGCGCTTGCGCCAATCGTCCACTCTCTCACGCACCAACGCCTTCATGGGAGCAATGTACACCACTTTGGAACCGGGAAATTCATTGAACGCGTGCCATATGGCAAGCTCAGCCACCACAGTCTTTCCAGAACCAGTAGGAGACCCGACAAACACGCTGCTGTTGGAGTTGTAGAGGGTGTGAAACGTCATGGTCTGCATCGGGTTGAAATAGTGGAACTTGGACCCGTAGATTCCCTCAATCCTCTTATTGTGAAGAGCTGTGATGGGAAGGGGCTGCAACCGAAGAAGGTTTGTGCGGACGGTGTCGTTGGCGGGACGAATGAGATGCTGGAAGGAAACCGTGCACACCGTCTCACTACCGATCCATGAGTCGGAAAGTGCTCGCACCACCACCTGCGGTGGGGCGGGGTCCAGGAGAGGCACCATAAAGTCGAGCTCGTGGGGATGGCGCAGCTGCTTGCGGTTGAGAATGAACTTCTCTACATGGAGAATCGACAGCGAGTCGCTTTCCTCGGTGGTGATCCAGAAGAACTGGGCGTTGCCGTGAAACTTCTCATCCCACACAAAGTCGGCGTTGAGGGTAACGTGTACCCGGAGCACATTGCTGGTGATGGGGAACACCTCAGCGTCAATCTCAAGGTATGGGAACCGACCAATGAGTTTATAGAGTGTCAGTCCAATCTTTGAGTTATGAGCAAGGTCGCCGAGCTCCGAGCTCTCCATCTCGCGGAGTTGGTCCATGCTGGGATTCTTGTTGCGAAGGTTGCGGAGAACGTGCTCGGGGAGATCAAATTGCGCCAACGGATGATCAAATGCCCACATTCTCTTGTCAATGGACTTGCATAGCGAGAGCATAACCTTGGAGAAAATCCCCCAGCGTCGATTGATGCCGATGAGAAAGAGAGCCCGACATATACGGACAGCATTCTGTGCCACATAGTTACAATCAGAGATCAATGACGAGTCCTTGATGTGAGCCTGCGACACGTATGCCTGGAGCAAAATGTTAGTCTTGCCCTGAGCCAGCTCCACCTCACCAGCCACCTGGCACGGGGCGCCCGTCTCAAGAAGCGATTTCAACTCGGATTTCTCCTCGTCTCTGAATTTCACTGAGTCGAACTCCGTACTCATACTGATCATGGCAAGCACATCGGCCTCGGTGGCTCGGGGGTTGAGCATCTGGTTGAAGATTTCCACCGAATTGCCAAGAAGGTAGAAGTCTGAAGCAATTCTTCCAAGATCTTTGCTGGTGAAGGCCGCAGCCTCCTCATCAAAAACAATCATCTGAAGCTGATGGAGTTTGCGTGCGGCGGTGACGATCATAGTGTGACGCCGGTTATGAAGAAGGGGATCTTCTTGAAGCTCCCGCCAGTCAATGCCGTAAGAAAACGGGTTCTTCCTCATCCGTACATGCATGTAGGTGTACCCGAGCCACTGAATACCCTCCAGCACGTTGGTCACCGTACCAAGTGAGATCTCTGCGTTGAGGTTGTCCATGAGCTTATCGCTGAGCTTACTCTCAATGGGGTGCTGCTGGGTGATGAGACTCACGTAGTGGTCAAGGCGATCACTGGTGGTACAAAGAATACCCGTACCAAACAGCTCATACTGTGGCCGACCTGCACGGCCAAAGATCTGGATCACGTCGGAAATGCCAAGGTCAACGAAACCACCCTGTTTTGCATCGTAAACCTGGGTTCCTTTCACAATGACAACGGCAGCGGGAAGGTTCACTCCCCACGCCAATGTGGCGGTACAGCACAAAACCTTGATAGCCCCACTGAGAAACATTTTCTCCGTAAGGTTACGGTCTGATCGCAACATTCCAGCGTGATGGACCCCGAAGCCATATTGAAAAAGTTCTCGCATGTCCTTGTTGCGATTCTTGGTGGAGACTTCTCGCTTCATGCGGTCGTACTGGTCGGAGTCCAGGCCATCAAAGTAATCGAGGTCGCCGTTCTGCTGAGCCATGGAAATGAATGTGCGTGCACTTCTGACGGTGTCCTTTCTTGAATGCACAAACACCATCACTTGTAAACCCTGTGCAAGGTTGTCCACGAGCTTGTCGTAAGAGATACGATCGATGTTCTCGCGTGCCTGCTTGGAACCTGCCTTGCCTCGAACTCCAATAAGCTCCTGCTTCAAAGGACATGGACGGAATGTCTGATCGAAGTAGAACATACCGATGTTTCGATTCACGCCAAGGAAATCGGCCACGTCTTCGAAATTGGGCAACGTGGCTGAGAGACCAACTACCCGGATCATCAGCTGCGTGCTCTCTACCTGTCGAAGCGTACGGGCCACAAGCGTCTCGATGACGGAACCTCTGTCTTCGTGAAGAAGATGAACCTCGTCAATGATCAAAAGCTTCACTTTTGAAACGAGGTCTGTGTCGCCGTTGGCCTTTCTGGTAACAACATCCCACTTTTCTGGAGTAGTGACAATGATCTGCGTATTCATGATTTCGGTCTTGGTCAACTGCATGTCTCCCGTCAACTCACGAACAGATATGCCAAGCCATTTCAACTTCTTCGAGTACTTCTCCACAATCTCAGCTGCCAACGCCTTGAGAGGAGCGATATACACGATCTTGAAGTCGTCGTATGCAATGTCGATGGTCACCTCGTCTTCCACCACTGTCTCAGTGACAAATTGGTTGATGGTGTGAAGAATAGTGAGGAGAGCCACGTCCGTCTTACCGGCACCCGTGGGGGCACACACCAACATATTTTCATTAGTGTTATACGCCACAGGGTATACCAAACTTTGCATTTTGTTGAGGGTGGTGTAGTTGAACGTTCCCTGACATAGAAAGTCCAAGTCTTTGATCTTGACGAGCCGGTCGTCGCTGATCCACTTGTTTGTGCCATTGTCGGGGTAAGGAATGACTATTTCTTCATGCGTAGGGTAGCTTTCACGGGTAGTACCCTGCGGCAAAGCGTATTTCTTTCCAGTGATAGCGAGCACGTTGGCGGGTTCATGCTTTTGAAAGACGTGGGGATACTTCTGTCCCAGAATTATTGGACGCAAGGGCTCATTCTTGGCTCTTTCTTGGTTTCGAATGAGCTGCTTGACCCTATCTTCAGCTGAGAGAAGCAACGATTCACTTTCTTCGTCTTCAACTAGCTCGTGGCGGTTCTGAATCACTTGGGATATGAGATCGAAGTCATCGAAGCCCAACACGTCAAAAAGTGCCGATTGAAGTTCCTCATCGCCCGGCTCCGACGAAAGCACCGCTTTTACCGAGTCCCAGACCCCACGGCTCTTGCAGTGGTTTCGTATGCTCAGCAAGTCGGTGTGGGGCTTCAATTGGCCAAGCACATTCACCGAGAGCTTGCCAAACTTAGCAATGATATCATCCACTTTTGTCTGAGTTATCTTCTCATTATCAATATTCGGTAGCTTTTCGTCAACAGATAATTGACTAAGAATGTCCATCATGGGCTGCATCGCCTGCATGTAGGACCCCGTCAGGGTGACGGTGTAGTTGGCCATGGTATTAGAAGTGCACGTGACGCGATGCGAAAAAAGACATCTCATCTCATCATGGCCAAAGACAGAAAAGTGAAGAGAAAGGCCGAAGAGCCCGAGGCCACGGAACAGCTTGTCGAGGAAGTTGACGGAGATTTTGACGAGGTGGCCCAGCTTTTGGGTGCGGACGTGAAGGACCCGGAAGCTCCCAAAAAAGAAAAGAAGAAACAGGTGAAGGAAGTGCAACTTGAGAAGGAGATCAAGCCAGACGACGAGGTCACAAACGACAGCTTCGAGGTGGCAGGACTCTCAGAGCCTACATTGAAAGCTATCAAGGATATGGGATTTTCCAAAATGACGGCAGTTCAGGCCAAGACCATCCCTCCTCTTTTGGCAGGAAGAGATGTGCTTGGGGCTGCCAAGACCGGTTCCGGTAAGACGCTTGCGTTCCTTATTCCTGCCATTGAGATGCTCTACTCGCTCAAGTTCAAGCCCAGAAACGGTACTGGTGTGGTGATTGTGTCTCCTACCAGAGAACTTGCGTTACAGATTTTTGGTGTTGCCAGAGAACTCATGGCTCACCATACCCAGACGTTTGGTATTGTCATCGGAGGTGCCAACAGAAGACAAGAGGCTGAAAAGCTTGCCAAGGGTGTCAACCTTTTGATCGCTACCCCTGGTCGTTTGTTGGATCACTTGCAAAATACCGAGGGCTTCATTTTCAGGAACTTGAAGGCTTTGGTTATTGACGAGGCCGACCGTATCTTGGAGATTGGTTTCGAGGACGAGATGCGCCAGATCATCAAGATTCTTCCCAATGAAGACAGACAGTCGATGTTGTTCTCGGCCACCCAAACTACCAAGGTGGAGGACTTGGCGAGAATCTCCCTCCGTCCCGGTCCTTTGTATATTAATGTTGTTCCCGAGACCGCTGTGTCGACTGCCGATGGTTTGGAACAGGGCTATGTGGTGTGCGAAAGTGACAAGCGGTTTTTGTTGTTGTTCTCATTCCTCAAGCGGAATGTCAAGAAGAAGATCATTGTTTTCCTCTCGTCGTGCAATTGTGTGAAATACTTCGGAGAACTCCTCAACTACATCGACTTGCCTGTGCTCGATCTTCACGGCAAGCAAAAACAGCAAAAGAGAACCAACACATTTTTTGAGTTCTGTAATGCCAAGCAGGGCATTTTGATCTGTACGGACGTTGCCGCTCGTGGTTTGGACATTCCTGCTGTCGATTGGATCATTCAATTCGACCCCCCAGATGACCCAAGAGACTACATCCACCGTGTGGGTAGAACTGCTCGTGGTACCCAGGGTAAGGGCAAGTCGCTTATGTTCCTTTTGCCCAGTGAACTTGGGTTCCTCCGTTACCTCAAGGCTGCCAATGTGCCATTGAACGAATACGAGTTTCCCTCCAATAAGATTGCCAACGTGCAATCGCAACTCACCAAACTCATCAAGAGCAATTTCTGGCTCCACACATCGGCAAAGGACGGGTACCGCTCGTACCTCCAGGCATATGCGTCGCACCACCTCAAGACGGTGTACCAAATCGACAAATTGGATTTGGCCAAGGTGGCCAAGTCATTTGGTTTCGACGTTCCCCCCAAGGTCAACATCACCATTGGTGCTAGTGGCAAAAGTATTGAGAAGAAGCACAAAAAGCAGAGACGGGCCTAATGCATGAATAAACGTATATTAGTATAAACCCTCATCGCGCGAAACGCCCGTTCCCTTTTCTATCATGAAGGTCCTACAGGAACGAGACAGTTTCCTCTCCAACTACGAGGTACTAACACACCTCAGTGGACTCAAGAAGAAGTACAACTGGACATTCACCCCAGAAGACGAGGCGGCGCTTGCGGCATCTTCCAAGGCCAAGCACAGACAAAAACGTTTCACCGCTTGTGGAGAAGACCTCGAAGTGGTGACACGAGACGTCTCTTCTTACCTCAACAAAACTTTGGGTACCACTCGGATCAGCGAGCCAGACTTCGTCGGAATGATGAAGTTTCTCAATCAGTTTGAACTAATGAAAATTGAAAAGCTTCAAATTGTCAACTCCCTTCCGCGCTCCATGGTACATTTATACGCTTTGGTGGAAGAGTGTGACCAGCGATTCAACGAGGAGGTGTGTGAAAGCATTGTCAACAAGGTGAATGAGCTATTTCCTGAGCCAGAGCATGAGAAAGCGGAAGAGGCCGCGGAGGGGGCCAACGAGTAATGTACATTAGAAATAGATGCCTTCATGTCTATGCTAGGCAAACTCCTGCATAAGCTTCTCGTCTGGGTTCGAGACAGCCTCTCTCGACTCGTTGTAGCTGTTCCACTGATTACGGAAATGCCCAAGAATTTCTCCCACATCACTGAGCAACCCAGTAGGACCCACCGAAAAGAACGACTCCTCCTCCTTGGCGTTGATCCACGCATGCTTATCAGGCTCCTCCTCATCAATCTTTTCGTTTTGTTTCGCGATAGCTTCTCTCGAAAGAAGAGCTGAGAGATCGAGCTGCTGGTCAAGGGAATCGGAGCTTACAAGCTGAACAGGCGCCTCCACTTCGTCGCTGCTAAAGTGATTTGATACGAGGTGGTCAATCACAGGCCAGCCGTAGGCGTTGGCGAATCGCCGCCTCACAATGATGTTGTTGTGGGCGTCTGGCTTGAGCTTGACGAGCACTTTGCGCCAAGTCATATTCTTGTGGTACTCCCGTGCAATTTCTTCTTCCACAACATCGAGGTCTTTGTCTAAATTGAGACTGGTGACTACTCGCTGGGGAAGAAGACCGCTTGGTGACGTGAGACGCCGCTCCTTGCGTGGAGGAAGATCCTCTTCCGTGTAAACTTTATCGTGAAGGATGACGTTGTCTCGAGACTCCGGGTCAGTGATGTACTTCATGGATGGAAGGGGCGGGAGAATGAGCGAGGTGGCCGTTTCTAACACACCGATCTTGGGAATATCATGGCTGTGGTCATATTCGACCTCTGGCTCTTGCAGCTTCTGTTTCTGGGGCATGAAGTAAGAGAGTGCCGTTTGGAATGGCAACGGGAGCGAAAAACCGGTGTTGTCCTTGTTGGGGATCTTGTTGGAGGCCGGGTCAGTATCCTTGGCCCCTGCTTCATTCACAAGCTGAGAAAGACCCTTATAGTCGAGAAACATGAGTGCAGACGTACGCAAGGGCACAATTCCATCATTCATCACATTTGCGTACACCGTACGACGAACAAACCTCCTGAGTATCTGGTGAGTGAGGCCTGTAGGAAGAAGAAGGAGAAGTGGTTGGCCGTCCTTCTCCACAAACTTGAGTCCCAAGTCCTGACCCGTACGCCCGACAATTCCCGCGTAGAGCGCCAACTTCACGTACACCGGGTTATCATTGACAACGCCAAGCATTGGTGAACTGAGGGTGATGAAGTTTATGGGCTGTATTTGCTCGAAGAACCAAGGGAAGTTGTTCTGAAGGTATGCGATGGAGAATGTCTGAACCAAACCTCCGAGTGAGTGGGCAATAAACGAAATCTTGGTGACATTCCTGAGCAGCTTCACCACATCCACTACGTACTCAGCGACGCGACTGCCGAGGTACTTGATGCCGCGTTCCGTTTTGCAAATGTTACCAAAGTACCCTTTGACCACGATGTTTTCGAGTCCCAGCTTATCGATCTGCTCCTTGAGATAAAGCATATCAGATGACACGTTCGAGTGGAGCCCATGTGTCAAGATCACTAGGTGGATTGGCTTCTCCGGGTTTGGCACTGGCAAGTTCCAAATATCGAGAGTATCTTGACTCGCAACCGAAAGAACCGAGTTATCCTCGAAAAGCCCAAGCCGGTCACTGTTTGGAATCTTATTCTCTGGTGACGCAGCCTTATGTAGCACCTCCTTGGATGTCCCCACGGTGATTTCGAAATCAATGTCGATGGAATTATTGAAGATGATCTGCGACACCACATCCACCTCCCAACAATACTCATCCTTAAGGGTGTGTGTGGAAAGTTCCGCGTAAAAGCTTTGTCCGGGTAGGAGCTGTGGCTCGAACACTGGTTGGTCGGCACTTATGAAGCACTTGGTGTTGTGGTGGTACCCTTCCGGTTTGCAATCAACGTACAAAACGTAGGGTCCAGCAATGTATGCGGCCCGAAGGGCAAGCGGCTCGCGATTGCGGACCTTGACCCAGAGATTGCCACATGGATGTTCCGGAGGCAGGAACCTGATTCGGAACCGGTGCAACTGACTGGCCTTGAGGGAGAAGATTCGTCGATAAAGAAGCCTGTCTTCCGTCATTAGCAATCTGGTGCGCACATGAATTTGGCGTTGATATCTGGGGAACTTTTTACATGAGCGACGACTACCATCCTGTGGAGTTGGCAGCCCACGCCGTGGTGTCTGGTCCGCTTGACTCACTTCATGAGAGGTTTGAGGGTTTGGAGCACAGCCAGGTGGTGTTGTTGACACGGCTACAGGCCATTGAAAAACGCCTAGTGCAATTGAGTGAGGTATTCGAGGATGGTATTACCGAAAAGGAAGTGGCGGGGGCGTACCAGCGGGCCCGGGAGATGCGGGTCAAGATGGCGTCAAACTTGAAGGTTTTGAAGGAGATAGAGAGGAGGGTAACTCATGAGAAGACTTAGCTTCACTGAGATGACGGGAAAAGACGCGTATAGAGCAGGCTCTTGGTAGGGTTACTCGATGTCAAATTGACCTTCAACCCATTCACGCTAATTTTGGTCCGAGCCAGTTCTGAACTTGGGTAGCTGGTTTCGTCACCAGCAGAGCTGGTCCAGATTCGCCTGGCTGTCGGCTCATTTGTTTACTCAGATCTTGAGATAACATGTGCTTTTAGAATGTTAGTTGTGTCAATTTATCGGCAAATCAGATAATCGTTTGGTTGATTCTCACCACATCAAGTCCCCACTCACATCGACCATAACATTGTTAGTTGTGCCCCTCTTCAGTTGGGTTTTTTTTTGGAACCTGGCTAAATTTTGGTCGACTAGTTGTTCCTGCGCAGTTTCTTCCTCGAGGCGTTTGTACAAAAGCTTTCCGAGTCTGAGGTGAGTTGACACGTCTTGTAAACATCCCTATGCGGTACCTGACTCACCTTTCTGGGCGTGATGAAAATCCGTCTGAATTATTCGGTACGCACCGCCCTTACGCGGCTGCAAAAGGCTGCCTTGTTGGTTGACCATCACGACCAAGCCGTCACTGGCTTTCATGTCATTCATCTTGAGTGCCACACCTAAGCCAACGACCTATAGGTCGACCGTTGGGCTATCTGACGTATGAGCACGCCATGTTTCCCCAATCTCCAAAGCCAACATTCAAGCTTAGATGACTGCCGATTGACGGACCCTCGTCAACGGCCAATACGCGCTCCGGTGAAACTCCTCAGATGCAGCCATTCATCAACACCATCAAGAAGAAGGCCCGAGGCAGTACAATTCGTGCCTGAGTATTTGATCAGCACATACCACTCTCATGCATCCGTGATCCTCATGTGATCGGCACAGTCCACTTTCTCTGGTCGGCTAGTGATTTGCACCCAGTTGTTCAATCTGCTTGGGAATTTTATTGCCGAACGCCTTGACCCTGGAACAGTGGACTCTTCATTGACTTAGTTCTGGGGTATATAAAGACCAGACTCTCGCACAGGATATCCATCAAATACCCACCATGCTCTTCTCTCCCAAAGTTTTCTTGACTGTCTCACTTCTCTTGACTGAAGCCACCGCTCTTGTTGTACCACGCGGAGGTGTCGAGGATGCTTCTGACTACAAGATTGGTTTCAACGTCAAGAAGGACGACGCTGCTGCTTTCAAGAAACATAAGCTGGACAATGTTCCCATCACCTCCTACAATGGAGGTGCTGCGTACCATGCCCACTTTTTGCTTGGATCAGAGCAGGTGGATCAAGATTTCCTTCTTGACTTTGGTTCCTCCCAAACATGGGTCAAAGATACCTCATGTGGTGGAAAGTTCGACACTGGTCGCTCGTCCTCCTTCAAATGGCTCGGTGTCAAGTTTGACTTGAGCGCCTTCTTTGGTCTGGTATTTGGTAAGTGGTCCTCGGATATTCTTTTCTTTGGTGATTCGAGAATCAAGCTCCCAAGCTTCCCCTTTGCTGTGGTTGACAAGTCCTCTATCGATTTCAACGGTGTTATCGGTATTGGACACAAGTCGTCTCTGACTCCATACAACAACTTGCCCTACGTCCTCAAGAACCAAGGTAAGATTAGCACTGCTGGTTACTCGTGTTACTTCGACAACAGTGCTGCCACTTCCGGAGCCCTTCTCTTCGGCTTCATCGACAAGGCCAAGTACTCTGGTAGCCTCATCAGTTTCTCTGTCAAGACTGGAGGTCTTTTGCAATGGCTTGGGTTGGTTGAGGCTGCTTGGGAAGCAGTGGTGGACTTTGTCACCATCAATGATCATCTCCACACCAAGGGTCATAAGCTCGCGTTAGATTTCGGTTCCACCATTACCTACCTCCCCAAAGCTCATTATGACTACATTGTCAAGGAATTCGGAGGAGACTTGTGCAATCCTCCCAAGAAGAATTTGTCCTTCAACATTGGCGGTGCTAAAATCGAGATCCCCTACTCTGACTTGGTTGTGAAGGTTGATGGTGAGTGGGTATTCGCCATTGAAGCCTCGACTGATTTAACCATTGCTTTGGGTGCCAACTTTTTGAAGCACGCCTACGTGGCATACAACTTCGAGAAGAAGAAGATTTCTTTGGCCAAGGTCAAGTACACCGACGACTGCCACATTGTTTCTCTTTAAATGAACAACTCACCCTACTAAATTCTGCTTGATGTAGACATCAGTTCTGGTGAGGATGCTGTGGCTGCGACCCGCTGAGTTTCAGATATCACACCGGATCTGACTGTGCTACCCCCAGGTCCCGAAAGTCTCAAGGATAGAGACTTCATACAAATCATTGTGTTGCTGGAAGACTAGTATGACATCGGGAACTCAGTCATGGGTGTAGGTACACGAAGAGTTGATACCATAAGCCCTGATGCATTTTGCAACTAGTTGAGTAGAGGTATTTACATTGTTTCACCAGGATTCGGTGGGCAGTGTTGGCCCGAGTTGTCCGTTGCTCAAGTGAACTGACGCCAATCTAGTCAAATGATAAGGGAATTTGTCTATACGACCGGAGATCCCGTTCCCTACCGACATTGGTGTTGACTTCGAACACAGACCTGTGATGTCCTGTTCATATCTCTACTTTTTGAAGGGGCAAGGACTTTGGTTCTGCAGTAAGGTTGCAGACACACACAATGACAGAGGGTGATGGTAGTAGCAAGCAAGAGTAGACAAAATGTGTGGTCAGAGAGTCGTACATGCAATAGTGTGCTCCCTTGGGTGATTGATGATGGCTTGCCTTGACAATAGTTGAACGACAGCATCCCTGCAGAGAAAAAGAGAGCGCCCTGCATCAGGCGCATATGCTGCAGATACTGACGCACTTCAGGCATACCCGACGGGAAAGAGCTGACAGGAATGAGCTATGCGAAGCAACCATGCACACAGCTTCGTTCGGCTAATGAAGGATGGTATTTTCACCCCCAGGGATGCGGGGAATGCAACTTAATTTGACGGGTCACCAGGTCTCGATAAAACTTATCAGAATATGGCACCCCAATGACGTTGTGGGCGACATTGTTACCGATAAGAACAGAGAGATCACTTCTCCTGGCCACGTACTTAGCGCTTCGATGTCTACTTGCATCATTCTCGAGATCAACTGCTGCCACTTATTCTTCTAGCCACAACTTCAGGAAGTACAGCGACTCTAGTCTGGGTAAGGAGAACTGCAACACAAAAAAGTGCATTGAGAGCTGAATAACATAATAATGTATAAAAATAGTCAGGAAGATTAGTTGACATGCCATTATGCTGTGGGAGCCGCACCCCGGAGAGGGATCCATCAGCTCGGGCTAACCTTGTCAAATGACTAACTAAACAATTGCAGCGCAGAAATCCTTTGAGAAAAATGACGGATGAGCAGCCCTTGGTGCACATTTGGCTGCATATGTCAGTATAAGAGTATTTGCAAGAACATCACACCCAGGGATCAATGCTGCACCTCGCGAGTGATGACCCACTGCACGAATGAGTGATTGGAGGTCAACTGAAGCTTTTTCAGGACAATTTGTGCAGACTGCTTAAGTTGTTTCACTCTTGAAATGGCCCCAAGTTCTCGTCCCGTCAGCCCGTGGGGTCACAGTTGCGAAAATTTCACCCAAGTTCAGATTTTTTCTTCTTTCAACCCAACCTCGAAAAGAAATCTAAGGATGAAGAGCGAAGCAAACAAGAGTCGGTCAGCTAACACCTCATGTGCAATCACTTTTTGGACGGCCTTCTCAGAGCATAAGAGAACTCGCCTAGACATTCCACCTTGGGTGAACAACAATCAGTTTTGTTTCTCCAGCCATGAATTCTTCATAGCTGCAATTAGCTAGATTGCCTCGTATGCTCGTGGTGCATCAAGTCGGGCTGGTCTGATTACTTTATTGACGTACACTTTTATTCAGGGAAGGGTCATAAAACCGTTGACATTGGATCCTCGGATACATCGGATGCGGACATCACCACAAAGTGTATGTGAGTTGTAAGGCATGTGTATTCTCTCAAAGTAAATTGGGTGCGTTGACACATGCAGCTGCATTATTTTCTCACAAAATTT
The DNA here is from genome assembly GCA_030555945.1 of Gaillardinia entomophila. Taxonomy (NCBI): domain Eukaryota; kingdom Fungi; phylum Ascomycota; class Pichiomycetes; order Serinales; family Metschnikowiaceae; genus Gaillardinia; species Gaillardinia entomophila. The sequence continues at coordinate 120,278 of JANIVT010000002.1, read as the reverse complement.
TTCAGCACAGCTGCCAGGCTATACACACGTAACCAGAGCCGTTAAGCCTCATGGTCCCACAGTGTCAGCAAAGGCGTACGGCTCTAGTGATATTTAAATAGTCTGCCCTTCCATAACTGTTTCTTCTTGGCTACCATGCTTAGTATTCTCAACTCGATCTTGTACATCAGTACACTTCTTACACAAGTCAGTGCCATTGCTCTTCCAGACAGTAAGGTCCTCAGAAATGATAACCCTCAGGCGGTTGCACTCACTTTCAAGGTCGAAAAAGATTTGGAGACAACACTGGCGGCCAAACGAAACGACATAACTCTTCCTCTCAAGCAAGATAACTTCTATTTGGTGGACCTCGAGCTCGGATCAGAAAAGGAATTGGTTCAGCTCGCTTTGGATACAGGATCCTCCGATTTGGTTGTTGTGGACGTTTCCGCAGGTGGTATTTACAATTCCTCCAAGTCAAGTACGTTCAATTACCTGGGCTTTGACTTCGAAAACATTTACGGCCTAGGTTATTACTATGGTCATTGGGTCCTGGATTCCGTGTTCATAGGAGACTCTGTTGAATTGAAGGATTTCCAATTCGGAGATGCAATCACTGGTACGGGAATTCGTTCTGGGAGTATTTTGGGTATAGGCCCCAAAGGTAAGGAAGGTGTACCCGAATACCCAAATTTCCCTTACGCCCTCAAGGATGGGGGTTTTATCGACAAAGTGGGATATTCGTTGTATTTGAGCGAAGACGCAGACTCTGGAACCATTCTTTTCGGAGCAGTGGACACAGCCAAGTATGAGGGTGAACTTGCCGTACGTGAACTCACCATCCCAGGCAGAACAGCGATACAAGTCGATTCCATCGTTGTGGACGGACACAACCTCTCTACTCCCTTCAATGCAACGTTGGACTCGGGAAGCGCACTCACTACGCTTCCACCGGAACACTATAAGCTTCTTGAAAGTCAATTGGCTGAGTTTCATGGTAAGATTCCTGACAAGTCCTTAAAATATGGGTTTGGAAATGTCGTGATCAGAGTTCCGTACTCCGAAATCTACAGACAGGACGCGGACAGCGGCGAAATTACGTTGACAGTTACCCCAACCACCGAGAGCTTTTATCTCAACATTTTGGGTGACGATTTTCTCAGGCACGCTTATGTGGTATTCAACCTCGAAGACGAGGAAATCTCGTTGGCTCCTGTGAATTACACTGACGAGACGAATATTGTGTCCCTATAGTTAGTCAGCAAGTATGCTTCGTGAAATGACAGTTTTTGGAAAAGACTCCGCACAACGGGTGATGCGATGTGAGAGAAACACCTGCAAGTGATTATTCATAGACCATTGTTCTGCGAGGCTCTACTACCTGGTCCACAGTCTTGTAAATTAGACGTGAATTATGGACACTTGCCCTCCTCTAATGAAGATTTCCTCTTTACGATTTGACCATCGTTTGCGTATCGTGAATCACTTGTTGCCAACGAGCATTATCATTGTATCGGTTGTGGTGATGTCCATCCGTAACTGTACCATGTGGCACCCTTCCCATTCAGTGCAATAGCCGTTCGTCGCGGTGGCTCCCGCACAGAATCAAATGTTCTCCACTTCTCAAGTGCGGAATTTGCAAGCCGGCTGCAAGGCCACCACAGTTGGGAGATGGCCGATAAGGGGTGCGTAGGCAGCCAACAGGCGTTCTAGAAGTGCATTCAGGTAAACCCAAAGAAGAGGTTTTATGCACGTCAGCTGCAGCTAGTGCAGATTGCAAAAGTGACGTCTTCGGAACTGTTAGGGGCAGGTGATAGAGGCGAACAACCATCCGGGTTAATGGCATGAAACCTCTTCTGTGGTGCACGGCTGTGGCTGTAAACATGTGCTCCTCATGGCTCTGTCACCACTATATATATAAATACAAATTCTCGTATTCCACTTCACAATATTTCAATGCTCTTCAACTTCAAGACTTTGCTCTCTGTTTCAATTCTCTTCAGCCAAATCAGTGCTCTTGCATTCTCCAAGAGTGAGATCGTCAAGCGTGATGGAGTCTCTGCCTTCAAGCTTGGTTTCGATGTTCAAAAGACGGGCATCGCCACCACATATGAAAAGCGTGGGGATGTTCCAGTGGCTGCAAACAATGCGAACATCACTTATCTCGCTGATATCCAATTCGGATCGGAGAAGGATGTAAGCAGTCTCATCATTGATACTGGATCTTCCGATTCATGGGTCAAGGCTGCATCTGCAGGAGGTAAATACGATCCCAGCAAGTCAACCACGTACAAGGACCTTGGTACCGCCTTTGGAATCAGGTATGTTGACCAAAGCGGAATCTCGGGAACTTGGGCTCAAGACACCATTCATCTTGGTGACAATTCCGCCGAAGTGAGGAACTTTCAGTTTGGAGTCGGGACTGAAGCACTGGGTCTGGGTTTCGAATACGAAGGTACTTTGGGCATTAGCTTCTACACCAGTGAAGCTCCTTCAATCAAGTACTGGAACTTGCCATATTCTCTCAAGAATCAAGGATACATTGACAAAGTGGGTTATTCGTTGTACTTGAACGATAGGGGAGCAACATCAGGGACGTTGCTTTTTGGAGGGATTGACAAGGCCAAATATGAGGGGGATCTTGTAACGGTCCCTGTGACTAACCCCTCGAGATTGGCAGTTCAAGTTGACTCCATTGCTATCAACGGACAAGTCGACTTCAATTCCTTTGAGGCTATCTTGGACTCTGGAACCACCAACTCTTTCCTTCCGGAGGAGCAGTACAACCTTATTCAAGAGCAGATAAAGAATATCACTGGTTCAATTCCTGATAAATATTTGGAGTTCACCATTTCTGGAACGGTGATCAAGGTCCCTTACTCCGATATTCTCGAGAAAGATGATACCGGACACTATTCCACGAACATCCACCTGAACGGGGGAGATGGTGATGTGATCATCTTGGGTGACACTTTCTTGAGACACGCTTATGTGGTCTTCAACCTTGAGGACAGAGAGATTTCTTTGGCCCAAGTGAAGTACACTGAGGAGTCCGACATTGTTTCTCTTTAGTTTTGGTTGTTATGTTGAGTGAGAAATATATTTGATATCTATTATAGTATAAATTATCCAAGATCATCCTTTAAGTGTAGAATGGGTAGAGTGGAGGCTCGATATTCGAGTTCTGCCAGCTATTGGGATCCCTCGCAAGCTCATGACAGTGGTGTGCCTTCGATTGAATGGCGATGGAATTCCCGTATGTTTGATGTCAGTCTACTAGTGAAGGCCATTCATGGCCATGGCTCCAAGAGAGTTTTGCCCGACCGTTTCAGTGATTGTCGCGAGTGTGGAGACTGCCGTTGAATGCAAGGCACCCGCCTCGCGTTATACTAGACCCACAATTCGATTGGGGAGCCATATGATTCTAGGAGTCTTTTCCAGAACCCACTCCTGGATATACTTGTGAAATATCTAAATTTACATCCGCCGTATCTAGAGCCAAGTTTGCGGTTAGGTGCGCTGACTTATGCAGCCCAGCGCAGGGGTGCATCGCGGCAAAGTACGCATGTTGCAGCCAATGATCGTCAGCAACCAAACTCAGGTCCCACATGTCTACCATTCGAAGGTCAACCTACGGTGGTGGTGGTGGGTATAGTATGGCTGTGGCTTGCACCACAGGCCGCTCATCGGACTTGCCTATGGTTTCAATGAGCATATAAATCCTAGGTCATTCCGATCTGTTATTCATTTCCAAGGTAACTGCAATGATCTTCAACTTCAGTACACTTTTATCTGTCTCAATTCTCGTTGCTCAGATCAACGCTCTTGCCTTTCCAAAAGGTGATATAATCAAGCGTGACGGCGTGTCAGCCCTCAAGCTCGGGTTCAATGTCCAGAAAAGGGCCGTCGAAAGCCCCGTGCACAAACGTGGTGACGTCTCCGTCTCATCAGTCCACGATGAGTACACTTACCTCGCTGACATTCAATTTGGATCTGAGAAAGATACTGCCAGTGTTATCATTGACACAGGGTCGGATGACTTGTGGGTGGCTTCGGTGTCAGCTGGCGGACCTTACGATCCCAGCAAGTCAACCACTTACAAGGATCTTGGCGAAAAGTATGAAGTAACTTATGCCAAAGGAAGTGCCACCGGTACTTGGGGTCAGGACACTATTCATATTGGGGACGAGGCTACTGAAGTTAAGCTGTTTGATTTTGGAGTCGTGGCTTCAAACGCGGATTACGACTTCAATGGTACCTTGGGAATTGGTTTCTCGAGCTCGAGCCACCCAAATTTGCCCGTCGCCCTCAAGAATCAGGGTATCATTGACAAGGTGGGCTACTCCTTGTACTTGACTGACAAGGCGACCTCGTCAGGGACCATCCTTTTCGGAGCAGTGGACCAGGCCAAGTACGAAGGCGACCTTGTGAAAGTGCCTACTTCTGTTGATGGCAGATTGGCGGTACAAGTTGACTCTTTCTCTATTGCTGGCAACACTGTGTCAACACCATTCAATGCTGTCTTGGACTCTGGAACGTCTTATTCCTACCTTCCAGATGCAGTGTTGAATCTCATCAAATCTCAAGCTTATGCGCTCTTTGGCAATACTGTTCCGGACAAGTATTTGGAATTCACTATTGGAAACACCGTTTTTAAGGTGCCTTACTCCGAATTCTACAAATATAACGGTAATGGTGGTTGGACATTGACCGTTGGCTCAGACGGTGGTGGCGTCAGCGTTTTGGGCGACACCTTCTTGAGACACGCTTACGTCGTGTACGATCTCGAAGACAAGGAAGTTTCTTTGGCTCCAATCAAGTACACCGACGAAAGCAACATTGTGGCACTCTAGGTCATTTACTTTTATGTGAGAATATGTTTTGATGCTAGCTGCAAATACGCCTTTGGAACAAAGTCGGATCGCATTCTGGCAACCTCGAGAACTCACGAAATTCTGTAACCATACACGATGATGGGTAAATTGAGACTTCATGTACCTAATTCAAGGGCGGAGACTGCCGAATAGGTGCAAGGCACATGGTGACGCGGGACTGGAGCACAAAGATGCGAGCATCACTATTGAAGTCATGCCTATTTAGTAAGTGCTCAGAGAAAGCGTTGACATCTGACACTAGTAGAAGTAACAATATATTACCTAAGTCTGTACCTTAATCTGGCCGATGAACGTCGTGACTATCGTCCACCGAAAACTTCTGATTGTGAGATCCTTTGTCCTAATGTCTCTTTCAAAGACAACATGCACTGGTTCAATATGTCTAAGACGATGACAAGACTGGTGAACGATATCGGAAGGTGTTTATGGACTTAGCCAATCTCACTGCTACGTGATAATGTCTAGTGGCTTTTACTCTATGATAAATCGAGACTCTCTTCGCTGGAGAAAGATTTGAGGCCTGACGCGGTGAGTTGAAAGTCTCACGTGGTACTTTATGAGTATATCTGTGGCTCTTGTAAAGACTGGGCAAGAGGTGTTCTCGTGCGGCGGTGGCTGCGAAATCAACGGTTCGGTTGCGCAAAAAATGTGGATGCCGCCGACTAACGGCGAGGCACAGACACGCGCCTCGAGACAAGTGGTGCAACTACCTGATGAGCAAGCAGAGAATCCAAAGCGTTTCTGATTGTTGTGCAATAATCAAAACGCACGTTCGAGGCCATGCCTTGTCAAAAGTGGCTTCGGCTGCCGTAGAGTCCGAAAGAAGGCCTCGAAATTACATGCATTTAGCTCGTGGCTGAGGCTCCCAGGTGATCGATTAGGTTCTCTTAATGAGAGCAAGATCAGCAGCCACTGTGGCTTGAACATTAGGTATAAAGGGTCCCAGAATCCAAGTAGTCTGCCCGAATAAAAATGCTTCTCAAGCTCAGTACACTTGTCCCTATCTCCATTCTTTTCACCCAAATCGGTGCTTTCGCTTTTTCTAGAGGTGACGTGATCAAAACCAAAAGTGTCTCAGCCTTCAAACTCGGATTTGATGTCGAGAAAGGCACACGCTCGGGATCCATAACTAAGCGTGACGAAACTCACGTCACACTCACCAACAGGGGCGACGCGTATACTGTCAAAGTTCTCTTTGGTAGCCAGAAATCTGAGGGGCACGTTCTAATTGACACCGGCTCTAGTGACTTGTGGATTAAAACAACGTCCAGTGGTGGGGTGTACGATCCTGCAGGTTCATCGACTCACAAGGATCTCAACGAACCGTTCGCCATTTATTATGTGTTGGGAAATGCAACTGGCAATTATGTTGAGGACACGATCTATCTCGGAGATGAATCCACCAAGATTGATAATTTCCAGTTTGCAGCCGCTAACAGCTCAGCCCTCATTGAATACCAAGGTTTGTTGGGAATAGGGTTTAGCGGGGGAGAATCGACTAAATCCAAATATCCCAATTTAGCGTACGCTCTCAAGTCCCTGGGTTACATCGATAAAGTGGGATATTCATTGTATTTGAACGATATCAATGCAACAACCGGAACCATTCTATTTGGTGGTGTTGACAAGGCAAAGTACGAAGGGGATCTCGTTACAGTATCAGTGGCATCGCCGCAATCGTTGCGAGTGGCCGTGAACTCGGTCAGTATCGGTGGGCACAACTACTCCAAGTCTTTCAATGGGCTTTTGGACTCAGGTACTACTTATACCTACCTCCCAGATGCTTTAGTCGAAATTATCAAGAGTGAGTTGGGTGATTTGTCTGGCCCCGGATCTCCTGACAAATTCTTAGAATTTGCAATCTCGAACACCGTTATTAGAGTTCCATACTCCGACTTGGTTGATCAGGACGAGGATGGCGAATGGTTTCTTGCTGTTGGTTACCATCATGACGACAGTACTGCCACACTTGGTGATAACTTCTTGAGACATGCCTACGTGGTGTATGACCTTGAGGACGAGACGATCTCGTTAGCCGGTGCGAAGTACACTGAAGCCACCAATATTGTTTCTCTCTAGCTGTATGGAATGTACAACCAATTTGCCAAGCCATCCCAATGTTCATCAAGCGTGGAAGAGGCCTTGTGCAGAAAATATGTGCTTCGAGGCTTTTCAGTCGCTTGATCAAGAATAGCTCACGTACGGTGGTGGCTTGATCGCAGGATACAAAAGAATTGCTCTCGGGAATCGTCAATGTTTGCTCAGTGCCAATCAACTGCAAGGCATAATTAATTTGAGAGGGACAATTTTCCAGCCATTTGATCGTACTTGACTCGAATTTTTCGAGAATATCCATAAACGGCTCGTCAAGAGTGCAGGCATGGCGTTTTGACGCATGCAGCAAATGCAGGTTGCAGCCACTCTGCTATTTTTCGATGCCACATTGATTCTTGCACCCATCATTCATGAGATGTCTAGAATAGAGAGAGGTGTGGCGTACACCACGAATGTAGATAATCTCAAGAAGCGAGACTATAAAGCTTTGATTGTACCTGCTCTCTTCATCACGGCCATGTTTTTCCAGTCAAGCACGCTCTTGTCGTTGTCTGTTATTCTCAGTCAAGTCTATGCTCTTGCTTTTCCTGAGAGTGAGGTGATAAAGGCCAATGGAGTTTCTGCTTTCAAGCTTGGTTTCAATGTCGACCGAAATTCAAGCACAGAAACCCTCGCTAAGCGTGATGGGATACCAGTCACTGCCACTAATGTCGGAAGCGCGTACACCACTAAAATCTTGTTTGGCAGTGAAAGAGCTGAAGGTCATGTTCTGATCGACACAGGATCTGCTGATTTGTGGATCAAGACCATTTCCAATGGAGGGGTTTACGATCCTTCAAAGTCGTCAACCTACAGGGATCTTGGCCAGCCTTTTCTGATCAACTATCTTAAAGGAAAGGCATCTGGTTCCTATGCGGAGGACACCATCTTCATTGGTGATGATTCTACCGAAGTGGAAAAGTTTCAATTTGCGGCTGCAACAGAAACTGAGCTTCTCAATCATGATGGTCTTTTAGGCCTTGGACTTCAGTCAGCAGAACATGCCGATATCAAGTACTGGAATTTGCCCTATGCATTAAAGAATCAAGGGTATATTGACAAAGTCGGGTACTCTTTGTTTCTAGATGATGAGAATTCCACTTCAGGGACTGTTTTATTTGGGGCTATAGACAAAGCCAAGTTTGAAGGAGAACTTGTCACATTACCCATCGTCAATAACTACAGATTGCTGGTGGCTGTTGACTCGATCTCTATTGATGGCAAAACCGATAACACTTCCTTTGATGCTGTATTAGACTCAGGTACCACCTACACCTACCTTCACACAGAGCAATGGAAGCTTGTTGATGATGTATTCAAAGACCTCAATGAACCTGGCGACCCAAACAAATTCTTGGAGATCACCATCGCCACTCTCACGTTCAAGATCCCATACTCCGAATTGATCCAACAGGATGACGATGGCGAATGGAACTATGGTGTTGGCGTAAGGGATGGGGATGATGCTATCCTTGGTGATAACTTCTTGAGGCATGCTTACGTGGTGTACGACATTGAGGACAAACAAATCTCTTTGGCTAATGTGAAGTACACAGACGATTCCGAGATTGTGCCCTTGTAAGCTAACGATTACCTACAGTCATCGATTGTATATAAGTATTATTTTTGGTCAATTGATATGTTTTGAGTCGTTGCCCACGTTGATTCGCTTTGATTCTGATTCGAGAACCCTCTTATTCACTGGTTGTCTTTGTCATCATTTAGTATAAGCGCCCTTGATGTGGCTCGAAAAATGTGCGGCTTCCCGTGAGGTGAGCATGCCACCAACACTAGAGTAACCAACTAACGTTTTACACGTTGAACAAACCATGAGGGTAAGCAGCGAATCAAGACATGTTTCCAGACCTCTAAAGTCGAGCACAGTCTGGTTGAGATGCATGCAGTCTGCAGCGTTACGCATATTACAAGAACCCTGCATCGAGATGCGTACTTTAGTTGACAATGCATTGGTGCGCCATTCCTCGGGTGCAGCCAATTTCAGCATATCATGGTCAAAGAAATCATGAAAGAGCTACTATTGTGTTGTATTCTCTACCTCTCATTTCTCATAGGGACACTTTTATTAGTGTGTGCTTTAGGGTCGACTCCCGTTCCTTCGGTCAGGGGCACTTTTCATCGAGCCCAAGCAAATCCAGACTTTCTTTCGAGAAATATGGATCAACAAAAGGGCGACACATCGATCTCTACCACTTTGGAGGTCATAAGCAACTTAATGCTGAATTGCGTATTATTTTGGCACTTGAACACGGTTCTCAACTCGGCGTGTGGCAACAAAGACCCTTGAAGAAGTCGGTTGACGGTGCTGCAGCAGTTGGTCAACTGGGATCAATCCAACGGAGGTGTTGGCATCTGGTAGCCACTTGAGTACTACCCGATTTAGACTCAGCCCATCAAAGGCCAAGTTCACATCAACAAAAAGGAGTTTCTCCTCCAATACTATACCAGAATAATCGTTTTAGGAGGCATGACTATAGCCACGTTTGAAGTTGCAAGATGTAGTGAATCCTTCCAACACGATGCAAGATGACCTGGTGCTTGTGGACGCCAAACTCTTAGTGGAAAACCAGCACTGAGCACTTCATAGTTGCTACTGATAATGCAAATATTCATACTTATCTCCTACTTGGCCGAAGTGAGCTTGTGAACAGCTTCCTCGAGGACACCGATGACCCTGGTGACTCGTACGAGTCGAACATTTATCTAATGATTATGACAGAAACTAGCATGGTGAAGGTAGGCACTAAGCAAGCAGAAGTGAGTTCAGCACGTCGCTGCTCTTCGATCTAGATCCGATTGAGGTCAGATTTGTGATTGACACTGGTTCCGCAGACTTGTAGGTCAGAGACATGGCTATCACGAGGCGATACAAACCCTACAAGTAATCTTCCCTCGAGGATCTCCATGCGCATATCCTGTTACATTACATCGAGTTGAACACATCGGGCTCGCGGGTCAAAGACTCAATGCAGAAAGATTTCACTCCTGCACTACTCGAGTGGTACCGCATGGATGGCATCTAGGGTACCAAGTATCATGTAAACTGGATAATTATCCCATCAGATATATAATGGCAAATACGGGTGTTAGTGTTTCGAAAAGAGCAAATTGCAACTTCAGGCAACTACCTTTAAAGGAATTGATAAGGACAAGTGTAAAGGAGGAATTGACATATTTTCTATTCACAGTATCTGCGATCAACTGGCTCCCATGAATGCTATTCCCATTTGTGGAGAATTTTTTTAATGAAACTCCGACCTCATATCTGACACCAGTGACATACATACTAAGCTCCCATGAGAGAACTCGCGTTTGTCGACAAGAGTTTTCGGGGATGTACTTGATGGTCAATGAATTTAAATAAGGTCGATGAATTTGAACAAAAATTTTCCTTTGGAGCTCTTTATTGCCAACCTTCACTCCAATGTGCCTTACTGTAGATTCATTCTCCATCACGGCCGCAAAAACCTCAATTTGAAGACAAAGGAGTCATTCCTTGGCGTGAACGAATTGAAAAGTCTTCACGGGGTGTTCATTTTCGAAGACTTGGAAATCTCGTTCAGCCATGCCTATCACACTAAGAGCGATGACGCACCTCTCTGTTCGAGTCAGCGTACGCTATGTCAGAATATTCACTGGTCTGGACCAAAGATTTTGTCGGAATTGGTGATTGAGACCCAAGGCTGTTTGCAGATTCAGCAGTTCACACAGTCCCCATCGGTGCCTCAGCTAAAATTTATGTCTGTCAAGGTATGCCATGAAGTTCGCAATGGTTGTTCGCGCTGCCGGTGCCGTTACCTGATGATCTTGCAGGGTAAGCTCCTTGGCTTGTTGGGCAGGTCAGCACAGCTGACAAATTTTTTGCCACGGCCCCAGAGGCTCGAAGGTCCACCGGTATATGGCACCTCACTGCATTTTTTCGCCTCACATGCATCTCGGGCATTCTGCAGGTGTTTGATGTCCTGGAATGACTATTTATAGACCCGGTGAGTCTGAGCGAGGAGAGCAGAACAATGGATAGCAAACAACAATCTGTTTGTGTTACGTCGAAACTGATTCTTGACTCATGAACCCTCAGAAATCAGCTATGCTTAGTTCAATTTTGCAGCTAAAAGAGCGCATAGAAGAGCATGGATGTGCGATTTATCATCGCTACCGGATTGGTGTCGCTCCCAGGGTCAGGAACTAAACTAAAGCAATACGCACGGCTGCATGATCCGTACATGAGCATAGGATTCAGCTAATTTTATAATAAACGGCCATGCTTCCGGCCAACAAAATGGTTCCGAGCATATTGGTCAGGGTCATTCACATGCATCTGATAAATGGCTTGGGTCGATTCACTACAATATAAAGTCGGACAAACTTGAGCTGAAGAAGGGAACTTGCAATGCTCTTCGGTACTAAGACGCTTTTGAGTCTTTCTTTGTTTTTGACCAAAATATTTGCAATTGCACTTCCAGAAAGTAAAATCATCAAACGTGATGGTATTTCCGTATTCGAGCTTGGTTTCAGTGTGGATAGGTCAACCACTTCTGATGGCCGATTGGCTCAGCGTGATGTAATCACTGACCTGTCGCTCAACAACACTGGCCAAAACTACCTCACTACTTTGTTGATTGGATCTGAAAAGAAAGCAGCAAAAGTGATCCTTGACACCGGATCGGCTGATCTCTGGGTCAAGGATGTTTCTGCAGGCGGTCCCTATGATCACACCAAGTCAACCACTTTCAAAGATCTTGGTTTGGAGTTTGACATAACTTATGTTGGTGGTGGGTCTGGCAGCGGTACGTGGGGGACCGAGAACATCTATCTCGGGGATTCTCAAACAAAGATCACAGAGTTGCAATTCGGTCTTGCGACTACCTCGGATGAGAGCGCCGACGGAATCTTAGGCCTCTCATTCACCGAGAATGAATCGGCAAAGACCAAGTATCCTAATTTGCCTCAACTTCTCAAAAGTCAAGGTTTGATTGACAAGGTCGGATATTCGGTCTACTTAAGTCCAAACAAGGTCGATGGTATCATTCTCTTCGGAGGTATTGATAAGGCCAAGTACGAGGGTGAGCTTGAGACTCAGGATAATGATAGTGACATCAGACAACAAATCACAGTCGACTCAATCTCGATCGGCGAAGAATCTGTCGATGAATCTTTCACAGCCATTTTAGATACGGGTGCAGTTATCTCCTTCCTCCCCACCGAGCAATTCAAATTTGTTGCCGACCGTTTCAACAAGGATTTCGACAACCCTCCAGATGAATACTTGGTATACAAGATTGGCTCAATCACGGTCAGGGTCCCATTTGCCGACTTAGTTTGGGTCAAAGAAGGAATTTCGACTCTTGGTGTGTGGCCATCGGAGCTTGCGAATAACAACACAGTCTTGGGGGACAACTTTTTAAGACTGGTATATGTCGCCTATGACCTCGAGAACAAAAAGGTATCTTTGGCACCAGTCAAGGAAACTGACGAAAGCGATATCGTTCCGTTATGATCGAGTTTCAATGTACGAGTTTAGAGAAAATCCCCGTCACGACAAGCCCCGAGGGCTGTGTCCCATGGTTTGCAGACGCTCGACATAGTCAACTTTTCGAAACGTATCAGTGTAGACGCCTCGGGCTTTTTCATTCGACGAAAACAAACTCCGTTCATGCCTTTGGAAGTCAGAGTATAAAGTCACCGAATATCATTATAGTGTTTTGTCGTACGGACAAGTCGTAAGTAGATAGACTTTTTTTTGCTTATAGTCAACTGATGCTTTCACGAAGATATTTCTGCAAAGCTTCAAGAAGACAGTTTGCGGCACAGTTCTAATCGAGCCTCAAGCTATCACCGAATGAGAGTTCCTGGCATGCAGAGACGAATGCGATATCACTATGCATACCCCTCGCGGGCGCTTCGACCGGAGTTTGTTATGTCTTACCCATAAGGTTGCTTTTCTCTGACACTTTCGCCATTCCGCACAAAGCTGATGGGTTGAAAGGCACTCATTGTCACCTACGGCTTCATGCCATACCTTCAGCTGACCAGACCGCCACTCCTAACGCTTAAAAAGGTCCACTGGCAAATGGCACCTTTCTGCAGTATCTCGCCTTTTATGCTGAGCGGTTATTATGCAGGCTATTGATGTCCCAGAATCACCAAATTTAGCTTGAAATGCCCAGAGTTAAAGACTCATCTTGATTCTGGTAGTCGAGACAATGACAAATTAATTCGGCCCGTTTAATGGCCTTACTCTTGACCTCATTGATTCAATTCCACAGGTTAATGTAAGGCTTTGCAGCCAAAAAAGGCGCAAGGCACTGTCACTTGAATTATTTCTCGTGCATTGACTTGCGCGCTGTCCTGCGTTGTCCTGCCGCAAACTGAGACGGCTCACAAACAAAAGAATCCTATCCTGTTGTTGCTTCTGAGGACAAAAAATATCAGCATGCACAACAACTTGGGTATAACCAAGCTGTACATCGGAAACGGCGGCTCAATGAAGAGTATTTTCTGTGCCTCGACCGGTATCCCTGCACCTGATCGGGCCTCTGGCGAATAACATTGGTGGGTCCAGGGGGCCACTCGTGAGTAACTCCTCCACGTGAAATGAGTAAAACACTGTTGCAATTGAGATCCGGTCTTCCTATGTCGGGTATAAAATGTGGGACGGCTCACTTCAGCTGAATTCTCATCGATAACCTCTTTCAATGCTCTTTGCTACGAAGACCCTTGTGTCTCTTTCTTTACTCTTGTCCCCAATATTGGGTCTTGTACTCCCTGAGAGTGAAGTCATCAAGCGCGACGGTGTTTCTGCTTTTAAGCTTGACTTCACTGTCGAAGACTCTGTCCATCAAGGAAGCAATTTGGTCCAACGTGACACAATCGGCGAGTCCCTCAACCATACGGGCAAAGCGTATACGGTCGCTTTGTCAATTGGCTCCGAGAAGTCGCCGGTGAAAGTCTTTATTGACACCGGCTCTGCTGATTTCTGGGTCAAAGATGTGAGCGTGGATGGTTCATTTGACCCTACCAAGTCCTCTACATTCAAGGATCTTGGTGAGAACTTCGAAGCCGGCTACGCTGGTGGAGATGTTGGCAGGGGAAAGTGGGGAACAGACAACGTGTACTTCGGTGAGCCCGAAATTGAGGTTACGGATGTGCAAGTCGGTGTCGCCACCAGTGAAGTGGATGTGGCTAGCGATGGAATTTTGGGTCTTTCATACGTCGAAAATGAGTCGGCGACTAAGAAGTACCCTAATTTTCCTCAAGTTCTCAAGGATAGGGGTTTGATTGACAAGGTCGGGTACTCAATCTACTTAAGTCCAAACAAGGTCGATGGTACCATTCTCTTCGGAGGTATTGATAAGGCCAAGTACGAAGGTGAGCTTGAGACTCAGGATGTTGACAGTGACATCAGACAACAGATCACAGTCGACTCAATCTCGATCGGCGAAGAATCTGTCGATGAATCTTTCACAGCCATTTTGGACACTGGCTCTACCATTACCTTCCTTCCCACTGAACATTTCAAATTCGTTGCCGACCGTTTCAACAAGGATTTCGACAACCCTCCAGATGAATTCTTGGTATACAAAATCGGTTCGGTTAATTTCAAAATCCCATTCGCCGACTTAGTGTACACCAACCAAGGAATCTCTACTCTCGGTGTGTGGCCATCCCAACTTGCTGAAAATCACACCATCTTGGGTGACAACTTCTTGAGACTGGCGTACGTGATTTTCGATCTCGAGGACAAAAAGATTTCTTTGGCTCCAGTAAAGGAAACCGACGAGACCAACATTGTTGCTTTATAGGTTGTTGCAAACGGTTGTACGTCATGCATTTGCCAATGAATAGCTCTGTTTCACGTGTAATCGTTCCTTGACTTGGTAAGCTCATAGCCTATAGCCTATGTTTGAATCTAACATATGGACTTTGTATAGCAGTTTATTGATCTTTCAAAAAAAGCTAAGGCTCACTTCATCGGCTTCAGCAGATGGTTGCGAAAAATGCAAAAAAGCAACATTTTCATGTAAAATGAAGGTGAAAATCAGCAAAATTTGGTAAGGCGTGGGAAGGTACAATCACCAATTGAGGAAATATCAATGAGTCTCTTCTTGGATCATTCCACTTCAATAGGCTACGTCCTACTCAATTTGTGTAATAATAGCCTCGGGTGTTTGAGTAGCTACTATGGTTATACTTGCAATTGTCTTGATTTTCGATTTATTGCCACTCACGAGAAAGTAAGAAGATGGTAAGGGTAGCCCATGCCTTTCATTCTGAATACCAGAATAAATGCACTGTAAGCCACGAACACTACCGCCGAAAGGATCACCACGACGAGGAAATTGGCTTGTGGGTTCGCCACGGAGGGGGCTTTGATAATCAAGAACACCGTCGCGATAGCCAAGATTCCGTAAATGAAGGAAACAATTTGAGTCTCTGCACCCAATTGCATTTGCTGGCCACCAGCAATGTAGTCGACCTTACCAGTTGGCTGTTCGTTTACGAAGGGCACGCCCTTGATCTGGACGAACATGTAACCGGAGGTGAAAAGGAGAATGGCGATGAACACAACACTGCTCCACAAGAGTCTCGAGGACAAGATGCCCCTGACGTGGTGGGAGAATTTCCTAGCGAGAAGCACCAACGCAAAGGTGATGATGGCATTGATGATAATCCGGGTATAGTTAGCGGGAACGTGGATGTTGAAGGTGTGTCCGGTGGCATGGGACAAGTAGTCGGCAAGGAGCTTGGAGTGGTCGCCCTGGAGAAATTGGTATTCGTCATACTCTTTGACAAAGGCATTGGGCTTGCTGCTCTTGGATGGGGGAAAGTGGTACACTTTGGGGATGTTGTTTAGTTCGAGGGCCGAGAAGAGGGTCTTGGACTCGAGAAACTCCGAGGAGAGGAAGTACACATCTGCCCCGTCTTCCAATCCCTCAGGATGGTCTTGGTACCACGAGTTGGCCACGAGTTCGTAATGGGGTCTGAACTCGTTACACAAGAGACAATTGATCTGAGGAGCAGTGCTGTACAAGTAGAGCACGAGGTGGTAGTCCCGCTGACCATTGAAAATGTTTTCGTAGTTTTTGTCGGTGACCTTGAGAACCTTGTTGGGTTTAAGGTTTCTGTAGATGGTGGCCAAGTTCTCGGTGTTGAGCGACGCCATCGCCGCCTGCAACAAGGCGGCTATAACCACGATCAAGGAACACTTCATGGTGACGTGTGCGGAAAAGTATTACGCGCACTGGATTTTTCGGTTCGAACCCATACTCACGATACATTCACCGATACCAGCCTCAAATCGCTCGACAAGGAGAATGTATGCACCGGGCTCGAGGGTGCAGTCGACGAAGATCCCATACGGACAGTCGTTCCACGTTTCGTTGATCAATATTGGCGACTGGCTCGAGTGAAATATCGATGCTCGCATTGGCGGAATGTAGTCGGTGATGGACTCAGCGCCTCGATGTTTGATGTGGAAGGTGACTTCCGTAGCGTAGGCTTCAACTACGAAGTGTAGCTTGTAGCGATTCTCGTTTTCCCAGGTGAAATTGTGGGTCCTGTGGAAGAGACCAAGTGACACCGGCACCGGCATCATGGACACCCGCCCGTCGCCAAAAACGGCAAGCTTGTACTTACCAGAGTAGTTGGGGGTATAAGTCAGAAGTATGAGACGGTATGGTCCTGGCTTGAGGTCGGTGATTTCGTGAAAGTGGCTGCCGGCAGTGTAGTGATTGTTGAAGAGGAGTTTTGATTTGTCAAAGTTGCGGAGCGGTTTGTCGGAGTCGGAGAAAAAGAGGTGGAAGTTGATCTCGATATCGTGGTCGTCTGCAATCAACATCACAAAGAGGCTGGTGCACCCGATCTGGAGCTGGAACTGTGGGTTGTTGAGGAACAGCGTGAGGGCCCAGTGTCCCCCGCACGCCGCCCAGTCTTCAAAGATTGGTGGTAGGAGCTTATAGCTTGTTGATGCCTTGGAAAGGTTGGCTTCTTGGTCCAGGTAGGCGTGAAGGGTGAAGCCAGTGAGGTTGGAGGCACCCACCACGACAGTGAGAGTTTTTGTAGCCTCCACTTTCACAAGCACAAATCGCAGCCCCGATGCCTCATCCACGACTTCATACTGATGAGGGGCGAGTACTTTGTACTGGGAGTCCAACACAGTCAAATGTACCACTTCGTTCTTTGACGGTAGGTGCTCCTCGAGTAAGAGCCACGCGGGGCCGGTGAATGTAAACTGAGACCGCTTGTACCACTCAAGCGAACAAACCTCTTTTGGTGAGACGAAATGCACCTTCTTATGGTGACTAAATCGAGCAGGACTCCAATTCACGTATATGGTGGACAACAACGCGGTGCTGAATTCACTAAGAGTGACCAAGTGCTGATGGGACCGCCAAGGGTTTTGAAGAGTCACCTCGCCACCTTCTTCCTTATACTCCCTGATGACATAGTCATGGTGCAGCACAAGACCAAGTCGCTGGGCAAGGTCTGCCAGCATCTGGCCAGTGCCAACGCCCAAAGTGATGTCGCCAGCGACACAACGGCGCATGAGATCGGAGAAATTGGACGGAAGGCCATCTTTCAATTGTATAACCTCGGGGATCCACCCAAGCAACGTGAATGTATCGATGGCCATATGCGAGCCAGGAAAGTTGTATCCCGAACTCATGACTTTGAGAAAGGCTTTTTCAATCAAAGCTGGCCATAGGAGCTTCTGATTATCCCCACACAGCACTGTCAAACTGCGGCCGTTGCGCATGACCGGAAGTTTGTTGTCGACACGAACGATACGCTCGCATCCATTGAAGTGAAGCACCACCAAGTAGTTTGGGGCCGGCAGGTGCGGCCACACCAAGTCGACGAGCGACACGCCACTATTGCGGACAATAGATAGCACTGAGGACACGAACAGGCAGTTTGTAAGGAGGTCTTGGTACAAAGATGAGAGTTCGGCCGTCGACCACGACTCGAAGTGCACGGTTTCCATCGACACGTCGTAGTCGGGCAAGGCGAGCGAGTCACTTTCAAGGGAGTCTGTAGGGCGATTTCTGAACCCTTTGCTAAGTAAAGGAGGAAAGAAATGGCCGTCGACATGGGAATTGAGCCAAAGAAGCGGATCGCGGGGTTTGCCGATGGCATCGAAGGCAGCCACACAGGCGCGGTGAATTTCGGGCGCTTCAAGCTGTCGAAGGATCTTGGCTGCTTCAAGTATTTTGGCTCGGGCGGCTTCTCGGTTGCCTAGTGCGTTTTGGAAATGGCATTGCTCGATGAGGTTGCAACCTTGGTCTAGGGACATAAAGTGCGCGTATGCTAAGATCAAGAAGAAGGCCTCCGACGTCTACGGCCACGTCACCAGGGGAAGAGATAAACACAGAGAAGCAATGGCGGCCTCGTCAGCTTTTCATCTATTGTCTCCTCTTCCGCATTGCAAACTCCTGGCTGGTCCGAACGTTTTTCCAACCTGACGAATTTTACCAGAGCTTGGAAGTTGCTCACCACTATGTGTTTGGGTACGGATATGTCACCTGGGAATGGCGGGAACATCTCCGCCTGCTGATACATCCCTGGGTTTACGTGCTAGGCTACAAGCTCGCGCTGATGGTACCGTATGAGCGGTGGGCCGTGCACGCGGTTCCTCGCTTAATTGGAGCGACAATGGCCGCCATTGGTGACGTGTGGATGTACGTGTTTGCGTACAACTATGGTGGTTACGAATTAGCCAAAGTACTGGCGTGGTTATGGGTTGCCAGCCCATTCAATGCGTTTCTTATAACAAGGCTGTTTTCCAATACGCTTGAGACCATACTTACAACCGGGGCATTGGCTTATTGGCCGTGGAAAGCCAATGGCCACCTTTTCTTCAGCACCCTCCTTGCCTTCATCAGTATTGTTGTTCGCCCCACAAACGGGCTCATCTGGGCCATCCTCGGGCTTCACTACTTGCGACTGACACGCAACAAATTTGTCGTGGTCGCAAAACTTGGGTTGCAACTCGCATTCGTACTTATCCTTTCAGCGGTGCTTGATCGGTTATTCTATCACCAGTGGACGTTTCCCTTTTGGAATTTCTTTCACTTCAACGTCGTTCGCAACCTTCTGGTGTTCTATGGTCTGGCGCCATGGCACTTCTACATTTTCCAGGGAGTGCCCCTCCTCATGCTCACATACCTCCCGTTATTGTTGTTGCAACTTCCCCAACCTCAGGATCAGCTCCTCAAGGTCGTCGGCATATCCGTCATTATTGCCTTTTCAATTCTTGCACATAAAGAGATCCGTTTCATCTATCCGCTTCAACCGATATTAATCGCTCTATGTGCGAGGTCGGCATTGCGGTGCAATTGGCGGTCGCTCATCCCCGGCATAATTGTTGCGAATGTGGCCGTGGCAGCGTTTTTCAACCTAGTGCACGAACGCGGAGCCGTGGCCGTTTTGGGGGCGCTCGAATCAGCTGACCGGGTGTTATTTCTCACGCCGTGTCATCTGACGCCCTGGCAAAGTCACCTTCATCGCAACATTCCCCTTTCGTTTCTCACATGCGAACCCCCACTTCACTTACCCCACGGCACCGAACTAAATGTGCGTCAGTATCTCGACGAGAGCGACTTGTTCTACCTCGACCCGCGCGCGGCTATCGCCGAACGGTTGTCGTTGGACTTAAGCCCGGACTTTGGCTCATGGCCCTCGCACATCGTGGCATTCGAGCACTTGGAGCCGGTGCTCGAAGAGCACCTCAAAGATACCCCGTATCATATTTGTGACCGTTTTTTCAATTCGTGGTTCCACTGGGACTCGCGTCGCACGGGCGACATAATCGTGTGGTGTCGCCCGACACAATCGGATGATGTCTGAGTATCACCCCACCGAAATGCCCCTCGTGCACGCACCCCCTCGGACGTCATGGGCCCGCACCTTCGGCCGGAATTTTTTTGTTGTGCGGGGGTGGGGCAGATCCGTCACCTGAGGCTTGTGCGCGTCGCCCGAATCACGGGCCCGGGTCACCTGACCCATATCCGTGGAACAGGTGATGCTACGGCCTTTAGTGCAGCAAAGGAGGGGGGCACCCGACGAGGATGGGTGCAACATATAAAAGCCCGCCAGGCCTTGTCTTTTGCATCATCATCATCAAACATGTCTGACATCCCAAAAACTCAAAAAGCTGTTATCTTCGAGACCAACGGTGGTCCATTGCAATACAAGGACATCCCAGTTCCTGAGCCAAAGGACAATGAAATTTTGATTAACGTCAAGTACTCTGGTGTGTGTCACACCGATTTGCATGCCTGGAAGGGTGACTGGCCTTTGGACACCAAGTTGCCGTTGGTTGGTGGCCACGAGGGTGCTGGTGTTGTTGTCAAGCTTGGTAAGAACGTCAAGGGCTGGAAGATTGGCGACTACGCCGGTATCAAGTGGTTGAACGGTTCTTGTTTGTCCTGTGAGTTCTGTCAAGAGGCCAACGAGTCCAACTGTCCTGCTGCTGACTTGTCTGGTTACACCCACGACGGTTCTTTCCAACAATACGCCACCGCTGACGCTGTGCAAGCTGCCAAAATCCCAGCTGGCACCGACTTGGCCCAAGTTTCCCCAATCTTGTGTGCTGGTATCACTGTCTACAAGGCATTGAAGACCGCCAACTTGAGACCTGGCCAATGGGTGTGTATCTCCGGTGCTGCCGGTGGTTTGGGTTCCTTGGCCATCCAATACGCCAAGGCCATGGGTTACAGAGTCGTTGGTATTGACGGAGGTGTTGAGAAGGGTGAGTTCGTCAAGTCTCTCGGTGCTGAGGCTTACGTTGACTTCACTCAAACCAAGGACATTGTTGCCGACGTGCAGAAGGCTACCGACGGCGGGCCCCACGGTGTCATCAATGTGTCTGTTTCCGAGAAGGCCATTTCTCAATCGGTTGACTACGTCAGATCGACCGGTACCGTTGTGTTGGTTGGCTTGCCAGCTGGTGCCAAGGTTTCTGCCCCAGTCTTCGACGCCGTTGTCAAGTCTGTCAGCATCAGAGGTTCTTACGTCGGTAACCGTGCCGACTCTGCCGAGGCCATTGACTTCTTTGCCAGAGGTTTGATCAAGTGCACCATCAAGGTCGTCGGTTTGTCCGAGTTGCCAAGCGTCTACGAGTTGATGGAGCAAGGTAAGATCTTGGGTAGATACGTTGTCGACACCTCCTACTAAATCAATAGATAATGATATTTGTAAGGACAAAAAGTAAAGGTTGGGTGCAAAAGCCGGCGTTTACATTCATGAGAAAGATATCAAACACAGCAAGAAGTACTTCATACTGCTCTCTAAAGATATTGAAGGTGGGATACCTGTAGCTTTATCTTCGTCCCCCAATGAGCTCATTGACCTCGTTCATCCGCTCCGCATCCTCGGCCACCTTTTTCATCCACCGCAGCACCAATTCGTCGTTCTCTGCTCGTAGCTTTGCATTCTCTTTTGTCAATTGATCCATCCGCTCTGTCATTACGTTGGTCTGCATCTGATTGACCAAATGCTCGTCGTTGATGATCTCAATGGACTTATTCTTCTCCTTTATCTCCATGGTCAATCCTTCCACTCGTCGCGTGAGCTGAATGAGCTTGTCTTGTAGATGCTTCTTCTCTTTTGTTAGTCGGAGGGCAGTGGCATCGGCCTGTTCCTTGGCCAAAGCTATCTCATTTAGCTGCGACGTGAGCCGCTCCAACTCCGTATCACCCCCTTCTCCACTTGACTTGTCAGCCACGCCATCCTGTCTCATCTCACACAAGTGCTTGAACGCTGCGAATACACGGGCATTCTTTTGTTCGTGCAAATCTCGAGACTCCAATTCTCGTAGAATAACGTGCCAGTCCATTATCGCGTGCGCAACGTTTATCACAGCCCAACATATGGCAGAAGATACCTCCATATGGTCTCTGTTCAGACGAAGTCTGCACCAGAAGACTGATCAGTCTGCTCCCGAGGTCACTGTGGAAGAGGTTCCCGACACCGCGTCCCGCTGGTGGTGGACTTCTACCGAAACAAAGGAGGGCGAAGACCCCAATCTCCTGGCAACTCAACCTCCTCTTCAAGGATCGGGGTGGACAAACCCATACGCCCGACTTGCCGAATATCTCAACACCCCGACTCAAAACTCAGCAAATGACAAACAAGAAAGTACAATCACCAGCTGGTTCTCGTGGTGGACCAATCCCCCGGAAGAAGAGGACGCCCACACTACTCTGGAACACTTCCGCGAGGCCAAGGCTGCAATCGAGAACTCAAGAGACAAGTGCCACTATGCCATCAAGTCTGTATATGGAGAAAGTGAGTACGAATTGGCGGTTCACGAAACCTCTACAGAACTGGCACCCGTCAAGTACGAAACCAAAAAACGACCTCTCACTCCAAATGAGGTGCAAGAGAATGTATTTGTTGGGATGGAGCCCGAGGAACTGCTGGGCCTGTCTTTGCGGTCGCGACGGCTTGCCACGGTGGTGCCCCAAGTGGATGATAATCTTCGAGAAATCACTTTGAGGACAAAATTACGGCTAGTGGGCGAGAAAGCATTGTTCCAGTACAAGTCACTGGAGAGACACTTGTACCGCGTGTCCGAGCCCCGCCTTCAACAGCGGCTTGATCGAATTCATAATGTGGTGGTGATTGGTGTGCACGGCTTCTTGCCCATCAAGTTGGTGAGAAACCTCATTGGCCAGAGTACGGGCAGCAGCATGCGGTTCGTCGAGCATGCGGCCGCGTGCATAAAACTCAGTATTCCAAAGGCTACCATCCATACGATAGCCCTTGAGGGCGAGGGCATGATTCATGACCGGGTAGCTAAGTTACTCGTGATCTTGAAAAACTGGCAAGAGGTGCTTGCATCAGCCGATTATGTCATGGTAGTGGCTCACGGGCTGGGAGTTCCCGTTGCAGTGCACTTGCTCGAGCAAATGATGCACCACTTCACGCTCCCCCACCGCATAAACCTCCTCAGCATGGCGGGTCCATTTGCTGGACCGTTTTTGGGACTCGACTCCAAAGTGGTGCTCCGGGCTTACACTTCCGCCGAGAATGCAATCATTAGCGAGTTATTTGAACTCCAGCGGCATCTGACAGTCTCGGAACGCCTCCACGCCAGTATGCGATTCTTGGCTAACCGCAATGTCAAAATTACTTTGGCTGCTGGCGTCGACGATCAAATCGTACCCATGTACTCGGCATTGGCGTTCAATTTACACCACGCCAACATATTTCGGGTTCTCAGCTGCGAAAAGGCAGCCGTGCCGCAATTTATTCTCACGCTTCTCAAAATCGTTCTCATGGTGCGGAATGTTGGCTACTCCGACCATAACCTCTTGCGGGACTTGAGTGAACGGTGTCAAGGAAGTGTGGGCGATCAGGGTGGACACGCAAAAATTTATGACAACGACGACGTGTATCATCTGGCCATTGTGCACTCACTAAGCACAACTACCCTAAAACAAGAACGCGACTTGGTGGTAGAGACCCAACCTATTGGCCCACACAGGTCAAGTGGCTTTTCCATCAGCATGTACGACGAGACACTCGCACAAAACATGTTTCACCTACCTTGGAACGTCAGGGGCATGGTGAACGACCTCATGAAAATCAAGCATTTGGGCAACGTGGCTTTGGTGGAGGAGTTACTTGAAGATTACAACAAGTGGGAGCCGCAAAAGGCATGGCGTGACATCAAGTTTTGCTTCCAGGTATTTGAGGATGCCAGTGTTGAGGATTTGTTGCCTTGAAGAGTTGAAGTGACCAAACAAATACATCACGTTTCTTCGCAGCCACCAAACAAGGTTTCGGTTGGGGCATCGGTCAGCCGCGCACCCGTGCCCGTCGCGCGGACCAACAGACAATCGACGCACTGTCCGATGGTGCGCCGAGTGATGTCAGCATGAAACTCATTCAGAGAATTCCGCCACCAGTATCCCCTGGTAGTGTATTCCATACAGAGATGGACGGCAAAATCTCTTACTCCCCGCCTACTTACCCCGCCACCCCTCCCACGTGACGTCCCGCCACCTGTGGCGAGTCTTCCATTATTTTCTCCCCTTGGATTCCATAATGCACATGCGCGCGGCCTGCATACACGGTGTAGCACGCATGGCTTGTGATTGTCCACTCACCAGGTCGCAATTACGTATTTTATCACCAAATGGCTCGTATTTTTTTGGTCTACACACGCCGGACATTTCCGGCCGCGAAAAGAGCGACACCGCAACAGGCAGCGAAGGTGAAAAAATAGGTCAGACACAGCCTTAAACCCGAAAGCCACATTCCTATGGCCACGAGGCCATGACAACATCTCACCTTCGATAGCCATTGTAGCCATCATGCACGATACATGCAGATCCCTTTTCATCCTCCTCCACATTTGTCTGCTTGTCGTGGCTTCTTTCGACATGCGCACCGGCCACGGCGGGCGTGCGCGCACCGTCGTGAGTCTCCTCGCCAAAAGGGAACTCCTGATCACAAAAAAAAAGAACCCGACACTCCCCCTACGTTCTCTCCAGTAGGTGTTGGACTCCTGCTATACCCGTTAACTAAGTTATTCGACATGTCGGTCGACGAAACCGGTTCCACCAAACGTACCAGAGCATCTGGTGATGTTCTTGACTATCTTCTCCGTGAATTCGAACAAAATCACAATCCCTCCGCTGAAATGAGAAAGGAAATCTCCCAAAAGACCAACATGTCTGAGAAAGCCGTGAGGATTTGGTTTCAGAACAGACGAGCCAAGCTCCGCAAGTTTGAACGAATGGGGCGGTCCACCGCCTCAGCCACCCATCTGGCCACCAACAGCGTTCACAATTATCGCAACGGCAGCATGCATTCGTCCCGTTCTAACCTGGTGAGCTTGAACAATGACAACTCATCCCAGATGAGTCCTCAGATTCCGTACCACGCCTCGATGGGGTTTGGTGCCAGTGCTGGTGGGGCAGGTCCCTTTGGTGCGCTTCCCATCGAGGTGAATGAAAAGTACTGTTTCATTGACGTGCTGTCATTGTCAGTGGGGTCTTGGCAAAGAATCAAGCTGGGCTATCACGATGAAAATGCCTTTGGCAGAAATCTTGTAAATTTATCTCCCTTTACTGTCAACAACATCATGCCAAATGTTGACCTCCTCGTGATTTTGCTGAAGAAAAACTTCGAAATCAACTACTTCTTCAGCGCCATCTCCAATAACGCCAAGATCCTTTTCCGAATCTTCTATCCCATCTCGTCCATTATCACGTGCTCCCTTCTCGACAACAACATCAACAAGGACAACAACGAGTTGCGCATTTGTCTTTCTCACAAGCCCAAGTTTTCGGTATATTTCTTTAATGGAGTCAACTCCAACTCGAATCAGTGGCTGATTTGTGACGACTTTTCCGAAGACCAACAAGTGAGTCTGGCCTACTCCAGCGGCGGGAACAGCATTCCTCATGTACTTGTTGGAGTGAAGAACTCGCTCCAATACCTCAATCTGTTCATCTTGGAAAATAATCAGTTTCCTGTCCAGACGCCTGTGGCGCTCTCTCAGTCACAGCAATACCACTCGTTCTCTAACAACAACCGGTCCACGTCATCATCCAACACTCCAGCGCATCTCAGCGAAATCGCCGAGCAGAAAGCTTTCGATCCCGACGAACTTTGGGACGACTCATCCTTCAAACCAATTGAAAAGCCCCATGACGACGCCTTGGGGTATCGTCTACTGGGTTTTCTGCCGCTTGGTGACCTAGATCTGGAAACATCCCCCAACTCCATCACTTCGTCACAGAGCCATATCCCCCATCTTCTACACGAAACCACCAGTGCCCTCAACTCCAATCGTAACTCGCGGACCTTTCACAACGAGAGGTTTTCCAAAAACAAACATCTTGACGGTCTCTTTGACGCTGAGATCTCCAGTCTGAAGAAGGCATACTCCCACTTGAATCTCGACCATGAGTCTGGCGTCAACACGCCGTTGGGTGACCATTTCAATATGCTGGCGCCGTTCGACTTGACGCTACAAAATACGGACTTCGACCCGACTGCCAACACCATTACCAGCCCGGACAATGACACAACAAACAACCATGTTGATAGTTTCATTGACTTCAACAGCCATTACTAGCATTTCACTTCTTCATATATCTTTTCGCAACGTTTGTAGAGAGGCTCAAATTGCAAATGGGCATTAATTGAATCAATCGTGTGCAGCTTGAGACGAGTGGCACGAATTTGTTACTGGTCATTTGCACCCAATGGTTTAAGAAAATGAGCAGTCGTGCGAAGTTGCACCCACTCGCGAAAATTGCACCCGCCGAGTTTTCGCACCATCGATTTTACCGGAATTCGCACAATCACTTCATGCTCCGCTTCAGAAGGTTTGCCAGCGCAGGGCGACCTCCTTTGAAAACGCTACTTCCGTCCAAGAAAATTGTGAACCGAATTCTCTTTGATGAAGACTCGCGGCTTCCGTACCGCAAAATCGTCCCCATTCTCGAGGCCGTGTACACTCATCTCGATGCGCCCGATTCAATCCGCCTTCCCTCCTACACAAAGTCCTACGACGTGATGATGTGCAAAACCCTACTATACACGATTCGCAACACCACTAACACCGCCAACCGCAATTTGGTAGCCTTGGAGAATGAGTTGGTACAACAAGCGGCTGAGCTTGGCGACAACGACGCCATCACCATGTTAGCGTTCGAGACAATCAGCGGACCAAGCACGAAGGACGACTTCAAGCACGCCAATAAGCTCATAGC
This sequence comes from Gaillardinia entomophila, assembly GCA_030555945.1. Classification (NCBI taxonomy): domain Eukaryota; kingdom Fungi; phylum Ascomycota; class Pichiomycetes; order Serinales; family Metschnikowiaceae; genus Gaillardinia; species Gaillardinia entomophila. The sequence goes on along the minus strand of JANIVT010000002.1, from coordinate 93,559 downwards.
CGAGCTCACAGATCTCAAGCACCCGCTTGTCTTTAAGATGGCAGGGGACTTGGCGTTCAAAAAGGGCCTTCACGCCCAGGCCCACCAATATTGGCTCCAATTCCTCGATGTTGAGGCCGACACCATTATGGCTGCAAATGTATATGCCAGTTTGGGAATTTACTTCTTTCAATACGCCCGGCCAATCAACCTCCCTTCTGCAAAAGACTACTTTCTCAAAAGCATTAAGTACGGTGAGCTAGACTCCAGCATCTTGCAGGCGCACTACTACGTGGGCCAGATGTACTCTACCAGCGAACCTGAGGTGTCGCGATACCATCTTGAGATTGCTGCCTCCAAGGGATTGGTTGAATCGTTCACCACGCTTGGGTTTCTCGAGATGAACATGTTTCGCAACTTCTCCAAAGCGCTCGAGTGGTTCAAGCTCGGCGTGGAGGCCACGAACGATCTTACGTGTTTGGTGGGTCAGTTTGACTGTTATGTGGCCCTGAACAACACTAAGCAGGCATTGAATGTGATGGGTCAGTTGGCTGGTCTTCGTCACAAATTAAAAGGGCGTGCCATTCCTAAAGAGATGGAAGCGGCTTTTCTTCAAAATAAAGCTATCATTGACCTGTTCTTTGATACAAGAGCGAAGACTATCAATTCATTGAGAGTGGCATAACTCCTGACTTAGTCAGTCCTCCAAGGGTGACACTCGATCTCACTTCCCGGGCTCTTTTGTCTACTCAGGCAAAGTTGAGCTCGGAGGTGTAGCGCTCGCGCAACGTTACCGGTTGGCTCTCTGATCTCACCGAGATTCTCATCGAGGAGCTGCCGCTGTCCTCCACCAACATAGGGAGGTCATCTGGCTCATTAAACCAGAAATGCAGAAACGTCTGATTCACATCAAACCGCTGGTTGGGATCAACCATCAAGAGATTGCTCACGAGGTCGAGCACCAGATCGCTGATGTCGTCCCAGTAGGGCGAGTAGAATGCATATTTTCCCTGGAGAATTTGGTCTCGCATCGATGGCGGTGCCAATTCTTCCGAAAAGGGCGGAAACCCACACAAGCACACGTAGAGAAGCACTCCTGCCAGCCATAAATCTGCCTTGGTAGAGTAGTTGCGATTGTTGGTAAGAATCTCGGGGGCCACGTACGCAGGTGTGCCACATAGCGTGTTGGTGAACTTGAGCTCTCCAATAAATTTGGCAAGGCCGAAGTCAGCGATCTTCACCTTGACGTCATACTCGTCGTCATCCCAGGGCCCAAGTGACTTTTGGTCAGGAGACTGTTTTGGTATGATATCAAGCAAGATGTTTTCGGGCTTGATATCCCGGTGGATAATGTTCTTGCCGTGTAGATACAGAAGGCCTGATAGAAGTTGGTCGAATATGGCTTTAGTCTCATCCTGTCGGAGTTTCAGCTTGTTGACAATTCTTTGGAAAAGTTCACCGCTGTTCACCTTCTCAAGTACAAGATAGGTTGTCGATGAGAACTCTTTGATAGGCTCGCGGTAGTGTGAGATGAACTTGACGATATTGGGGTGGTTCATTGAAAGCAAAAGCATCATTTCCTGCTTTAGCTTGGCATCTTCGTCAGACCCACTTTTAGTCTTGTTAGGGTGGAAGATCTTCACCGCCACAATGTCACCAGTGGTACGATCACGAGCCTCTCTGACCACGGCATAATGGCCTGAGCCGAGTTGGGGGCCAAGAATATAGTCGTCAAAAAAAGACCGATTCTGAAATGAGTCGTTCTTGATATCGACAGCATACCGAAAGATGAAGGTGCCACCTGTCTTGGCAAAGGCCACTTTGTCGCCGCTTCGAAGCAATTTGCTTGAGCCACGTCCGAGAACCTCGTCGTTGACGTATGTCCCGTTGGAACTGAGGTCCGTCAAGATGAAACATTCTTGAGGGCTTGCCGTTAGCGAAAGTTGGCAATGCTTCGACGACACATCCAGGCCGTTGATCTTGATGTCACAATGGGAACTACGGCCAATGACCACACCGCTGGGTTTTTTGGGGATGGTGAGGTGCGTTTCCCCATGAGTAACCGCGTAGAGTTTGGCGAGCGGGGGATAATGGTATACAGCTCGTTTGCTGGTGGCGTCGTCACCGACAATGCCCTACCTGTTAGCTTTGTGGAAGTGCCTCAGTACATACCCTCTTTCTAGATAGTGCCATACGCGTGAGCGCGTCGAACAAATCACGTGACCCTATGGAGGAGGTCCACGAGCTCATGGTCTTTGAGATGAGAGAGCTCGTCGGCAAACTCGAGGCGGAAAGCCGCAAGCGAATCCTCATTGGTACGCGTGGCCTTCGCCATGACGGGATCGGCTTTTTCGAGAACATCGACCGACTGCTGAAGTTTTTGATACAACGCATTATGAGAATTGGAGAGTGGGCCCTCGTGGAGCAACAACTCATCACGAAGCTTTTCGAAAATAAACGTCATGTCAGTCTCGAGCTGGCGCACGCCGTGGCTGGAGAACCGGTTGTTGGTCACGATGTACTCGAATAGAATTGATGCGAGCACCGTCACCACCTCGTACGAGATAACGGCGTAATCTGAAGCTGCCACCGACTTTCGAACGTATCCCAAGTACACGGGCAACGTGGAGATGAGATAGGCTAGCGACCCGTTAGGCTCGAGAGCGCCCAGGTTCCAGTTGGTGGTGTTGACGTAGTCCTTCAATGCGTTTTTGACCTCGTTGTAAAAGAAACTCTTGAGCTTAGCGAGAATCTTCGATGATATTGCCAGCCACTGCTCGATGGCCGTGTCGAAGATCAGCTCAGATTCGGTAGCACCTGATAGACTTTGGTATCTTGCCCAAAGTTGGCTGAAAATGAGTTGATCGCTCCAACCATACAAATGGTTCAAGATGTACTTCGTGGAACAGTACAACGCGGTGAGGGTGTGAAGCCCGTCGAGTCCATGGCGGACAGCTTCGGTAGTCTTTTCGTCTCCAAGCTTGGGGATGAAACTGAGCACTTTCAGACTGAAACTGGCACTGAAAGAATTGAAGTTTTTGGTGACAATCTCCATGTACTCATCAATGAGCTTGAGCTGAATGTTCGAAACGTACTTGAGCTGGTACTTGACTGCGTGTAGGGTGTGGTAGTGCGAAGAGAGATTGTCAAATAGCTTGACGATGCTGTATGCTGAATGGGTTGGCTTGAGAGACGTTTCGCCCGGCTTGTTGTCGAAGTCAACCTCGAATGCATTGGGAAGAACAGCAATGTCGTTGAACAGCCGCTGAGCGAGACGAGCCTCGAAATCAAGCCAGTTGGTGGCGGTGGTGGCGTTGCCAAGAAGATCTCCTGCAAGCCCAGACCATTTACGTGGAGCCTCTTTGCCTGTAGTAGCATGGGGGTTGTACTTGTAGTTGTTGCGCAACCTTTGGTCAAAAGCGTTGACCTCAAACACCAAATGCAGAAGTACGCGGCCCACGGTGTCGGACGATGGATTGCTGGAAATGGCAGCGTTGACGGCGTCGGCTATAGCGAGAACGCGTGCCCGAACTGGGTGGAGAAGAGCGGTTATCACCTCGAAAGTTGTAATACGGCCATGCTTTTCGACGACACCCCCGACACACACCTCGATGTAGGGAAGCTCTTTGGTGAGAAGAGACTCCACAAAGTCGAAGGCCCATTCGGGCCGCGACACCTTGTTTGTGTCCTTCCCTTTAGAAAAGTGGTAATTGAAGCGCACCACAAAGGGGTGGACTAGTTTGGTGATTGCCCACCAGGTGTCAGGATACTGCGGTATACCAACAGCTGCCTGGAGCGCCACGAGCTCCTCGAATGGTTCAAGATCGGTGGGGTGGTTCTTGGGCCATTTCTCAAGGGCCAAATCAAGCCGGGCCTCAATGGCTGTTCTCTTCTCCTCGGTGACGTTTTTGATTTGTGATTTGAGCTCGACCACCACATCATCCCGTTCGTCGAAGTCTACCTGCGGAAGCTCGGCCACCGCCTGGGTGTCAATTTCTCCTGCCTTGATTTGCTTCTCGAGTTGAGCGGCCCTTTCAAGGAACCGGGCAACAGCGCCCGCTCGCTCTTTAGCCTCGATGATTGCTTTGGCCTCTTGCAACACCCCCAATAGCCCATACTCCGCTTCTATTGCCTCCACGTCCCCAATCTTTGTAATGTTGCGAATCGACTCGAGCAACTGTGGGAGAATTTGCGGTTCCGGCGCCACCTGTTTTGCTTCCACAGCATCATTGATATCGCTCTTCTTCTGGTTGAGCTCGGCAATTCGGTCGTCAATGACCTCCAAGTCGTCGAGACTTGTCACATTCGTGTTCAAGTAGTCCATTATGTGTGACTACCAAACGCGCGAAGTAGTTGAAATATTTTACAATACCGTCCACCATGCAAGCACCTGTCGTGTATATGAACACGTCCACGGAACGGCAAACGGGCCGCCAGGCCCAGGTGTCGAACATCACTGCCGCCAAAGCCGTCGCCGATATTATCCGCACGTGTTTGGGTCCCAAGGCCATGTTGAAAATGTTACTTGATCCCATGGGAGGAATCGTCTTGACCAACGACGGCCACGCCATCTTGCGCGAGATCGACGTGTCACATCCCGCTGCCAAGAGTATGATTGAGTTAAGTAGAACTCAAGACGAGGAAGTGGGTGATGGAACCACTTCCGTCATCATTCTCGCTGGAGAAATTCTTGCACAGACGTTCCCCTACATCGAGAAAAACATCCACCCAGTGATTATTATCCAGGCATTGAAGCAGGCATTGAGTGATGCATTGGAGATCATCCACCTGGTCAGTGTGCCTGTGGATATCGAAAACGAAAGTGCCATGATCAACCTCATCAAAGCATCCATCGGCACCAAGTACATCAACAAGTGGTCGCAGAAAATGTGTGAGTTGTCCCTCCGTGCCGTCAAGACTGTGGCGGTGAAGCAAGGCGACTACAAAGAGATCGATATCAAGCGGTATGTTCGTATCGAGAAGATACCTGGTGGTGAGATCGAGGATAGTGAGGTGCTCGATGGTATTCTTCTCAATAAGGATGTGACCCATCCTAAAATGAAGAGAAATCTCACCAACCCCAGAATCATCTTGTTGGACTGTCCGTTGGAGTACAAGAAGGGAGAGTCGCAAACCAATATCGAAATCACCAAGGAAGAGGACTGGAACAGAATCCTTCAGATCGAAGAGGAGCAAGTCAAACACATGTGCGATGCTCTTCTCGAGTTTAAGCCCGACTTGGTGATCACCGAAAAGGGGGTCAGTGATTTGGCTCAACACTTCCTTCTCAAGGGAGGGGTCACCGCCTTGAGAAGGGTGAAAAAGAGTGACAACAACAGAATTGCCCGTGCCACCGGCGCCACCATCGTCAACCGTGTCGACGACCTCAAGGAGTCCGACGTTGGAACCAAGTGTGGTGAGTTCAAGGTAGAGCTCATCGGCGATGAATACTTCACATACCTTGTCAAGTGCAAGGACCCTCAAGCATGTACCGTTGTGTTGCGTGGACCCTCCAAGGATGTGTTGAACGAGATCGACAGAAACCTCCAGGATGCCATGGCTGTGACCAGAAACGTAATGTTCGAGCCCTCGTTAGCTCCTGGAGGAGGAGCCACCGAAATGGCCGTTAGTGTCAAGCTTGCTGAGAAGGCTAAGACGATCGAGGGCGTGGCACAGTGGCCATACCAGGCGGTGGCTGATGCATTCGAAGTCATTCCCAGAACCTTGGTGCAGAACTGTGGAGGAAACCCCATCAAGGTTTTGTCGCAATTACGTGCTCGTCATGCCAAAGGTGAACATACGTTTGGTATCGATGGAAATGCTGGTAAGGTAGTGGATATGAACGAATACGGGGTGTGGGAGCCAGAGGTGATCAAGCAACAAACGCTCAAGACGGGTATCGAAAGTGCGTGCCTCTTGCTAAGAGTTGATGACATCGTGAGTGGAGTCAGACAAGCAAACTGATACCATAGAAGAGTAAAAAAGAATCACAAAAAAAGGAAGTAACAGAATTCAAATAAATCATCATAAGGTTGTGAAGCCGATGAGCTGGGAAAGTGAGTGGAATGACCGGTGTATCAACAGTCGCACATGAACAATCACGAAAGAATATGTGAGATGTAAATGGTGATGGTCTGGGCAAAACGATTGGCATTTATGCTGAAAATTGCAAATTGGCATTTGCAATTTGCGGATGTAAACTTTAGAGGTGTAGATCCCTGATGCTCACGTGAAGTCTCTTACACGAGCGACTCGCTCAGCTCGAGGCTTGCTCAAGGCTTGCTCAAGACATGTTCGAAGAATGTTAAGGGCCTTTGTTTACGTGCCAAATCGGGTAATTACAAACAAGCTCGCGGTTACCAGAAGTGTACCTCAACATAGCAGCGCGCCTGCACACAGACCCGGCCATTACTCCAGCCGTGAACCTGAAACTACCAACTACTTCTTACTAGGTTGAGACATGTCGATTCCCGGGCTCCCGTTCAAGGTCCGGACCAAAGTCTCGTGGCCTGGAGAGGAAGAGGGCGATTTGGGGTTCATTGAAAACGAAGTCATTGAAGTCTACCTGGTTGTCGATGATAGCTGGTGGAGTGGAAAGCTAAGAAGAAACAACAAGGAGGGAATTTTCCCCAAAGACTATGTTGAAATCATTGAAGAAAAAATTCCTCACTCTTCGTCCTCTCGATCTCTCAATGCTTCTGGTCAAGGAACTCCCATCAAGGAAGAATTGAGGGTCAGTCAAGCCAACAAGAGTGGGTACTACTCGGCACTGAAGATGTCACCCAAGAAGTCTAATCCCCTCAACCAGCCTCCCGACCATTCATACGAGGAAGACGACTACGACGCCAGTTTTGACCGCAGTTTTCATCGCAAGAGTCAGTCGCCTAGACGAGATGATTATCGGTACTCCCCAACCCCCGATGCATACCGCAATTCCATTGGGGCCACTGACTCGTACAGAAGTAAACCTAAATCCAAGAGGCCCACCAGTTTTCAGGCATATGACCGGAGCATGAGTCTGCCAGAAAGAGAACGATTTGAGCGATTTGAGCGGGAGAAGTTCGAAAGAGAACGCTACGAGCGTGAAAAGGACCGCTACGAGCGCGAGCGGGCTCGGAAGGCTCGCCAGGATCTTGACAAGTACGAGAAGGCGGCGCCATATCAGTATCTGCCAGAAAAAGTGCTGCTGCCAGGTTATAAAGACCGGCGGTATGAGTTTGACGATGAAGAGGAATTGGCCATTGCCAAGCAGCGCTTGGAAATGGAGCTCCAGAAGATTCGGATGTATGAGTCGAGAAAGCGGCTCATGAGACTGCCCGGCAAGGAGTATGATGAAAGTGGCTATGTCAGTGAAGATTTGGTTTCGTCAAAAAAGAACCTTTCAAAAGAAGATCTCGGCCGCAAACTTCGGGCAGCATCTGACGATGATGACGATGATGAGTACCCGCCTCCGCTTCCACCCAAGCGAGACAGTCCCACGCGGGTGCCATTTGATGCCGATGACTTTCAAATTTCGGTGGACGACGAATTCCGTTCATCGCAGCAGCGCCCTGAGGCCCTCAAAAACTCCATTCAGTCATTGCAAAGTGATGTGTTGAACCTCTCGGAGCTCAGCGCCACCAGTGCCGGGTCTTTTTACCGCCACAAATGGGAGAAGCAACAACAACTCAACGAATACCGTCTTAAGGGGTTGACCATCGAGGAGGAGCTCGGCCATGAGCCCGACCGGCTGGTTATGGACCTGGTGTTCCAAGAGAAGAAGTCTGGGTTCCTTCAAAAATTCCTCAAGAAGAAGACCTCGGAGAATCTTCTTGAGCAGAGAGTCAAGCAAGAGCCCTTGGACTGGACCACTCTCAAGGTGGAGCTCAACCGGATGAACTCGTTGACGTCGTACGACAAGCAGCAGCGGACTAAGCGGACGACACGCGAAGAGAGCAAGTTGATCATCAAGCCATTGGACTACATTTCGGAAATCAACGTCAACGAGACCCAGGGTGTGGTGGACGAAGACGACCAGGTGCAGCTGGACTTTGAGAATGTGAGTTTTGCCAAACCCGATGCCTTCATTGGCAAGTACGATACGCTGATCAACTTCAACGACCTCATCTCGGATATCAGCGTCAAGTTCGGGTCGCTGAAGCTTCACCAGGTTCGGTGTGTTCTCTTGCATCTCTGCAAGTTCAATATTGTTGAAGAACCCAACAAGATTTCTCAAACGAAGCCACGTTTGAGTGAATTGCTTGAGACTGGCCAGGCCACCATCTATCAACTTAACTACTTGTTCAAAAAGATTCTTGATGCGCTCCGCATCCCTTCAGAACTCATCCTTGGGTTCTGGAAAAAGCCCAATGAGTTCTACCATATTGAACAATTTGTTGTCAACCACTGTTGGTTGTCAGTACTTCTCGAACACAAGATCTACATAATGGACTTGTACTGCTTCAAGAACGCTCTGGTTTGCAATTTGAGAGACGTTAGCTACAACGAGTACTATTTCCTCACCAAGCCGCTTGCGGTTGCATCCACGCATATTCCCTCCATCATCACATTACAGCACGTTGTTCCCCCCATTGACCAGACAATTGCATTTTACCTTCCAAGAGTTTATTCTGGATTCCACAAGAACCAGCTTAACTTTAGAAACTACAACAATGCTTTGACTCGCCTCAAGGACTTGGAGATCTTCGAACTAGAGTTGGACATCCCCACGTCGGCTGAGCTCTTCACGTTGATCAAGACCGCCAAGGTCACCACCAACGAACTCAGCTTGTGTCAGGTCACTTGGAAGGGCAACCAGAGAATAGCCAAAATCAAGGCGGTTCTTCCAGAAAAGGAGTCTATTGGAGTGCTCCAAATATTTGCTGGACCTAAGGGACTTCAGAAACATTTTGATAACATTCATGAGTTGGCGATTGTGATTCCGTTGTATCACACGGGCTCCTCCAAACCAGGCAAGTTTGTGCCCCGGTTTCCCACCGTACAATCCCAGAACAATGACCTTTATGTCAAACAGCCCCAAACAAGCAAGATCATTGCCAAGAACTCTTACAACTTTGAGATCTTTCAGCATCCATCGCAGGGCGTTAATAGCGGGTCGGGTCTCATGAACCAAGACTTCAAGCTTGTGGTGGAATCTCCTCTGGGTAAGTACTACAAGTTGACCAAGGACGATTCGTTGCCATATGGAGTTTACGAGACAAACATCAAATGCCAGGAGCTTGGAACTTACCGTGGCTTGGTGATTGGTGACAGTGGCAACTCATGGTATGTGTTTGCCCAATGGGACTGTGTGGCATCGAGTTAAGGGTCGACCAGTAGACCCGATTCAGCACCTTCGCGCCCATTTTCGCCCCAAGCTTTGCCTCATTATCCCAAATTGCCTCCATTTTCGCACCTAATTTGCACCACCTTGGCCCTTCGCGGCCCACGCATTCGCACTTTTAGCATTTGCATAATAGATGTCCATCGACGTAAGCACCCCTGTCTCCCTCGGCACACAGCCGTCGACGCCCGCCAATGTGCTCAACTACTCCAAAGACAAGAAGGTCGGTGAAGGAACCTATGCTGTGGTGTATCTTGGAAAGCAAGTCCTGACGGGACGGAAGATCGCCATTAAAGAAATCAAACTCGGCCTTTTCAAGGATGGCTTGGATATGTCGGCACTCCGAGAGGTCAAATATCTTCAGGAACTCCGACATCCCAACATCATTGAGCTTATTGACGTGTTCTCCGCCTCCAACAACTTGAACCTCGTGCTCGAGTTTCTTCCCTGTGATTTGGAAGTGCTCATCAAAGACCAGCTGGTGGTGTTCAAAACAGGCGACATCAAGTCGTGGTTGCTCATGACGCTTCGAGGAATCCATCATTGTCATCGAAACTACATTCTTCATCGAGACCTCAAGCCCAACAACTTGCTTCTAGCACCCGATGGCCAATTGAAAATCGCCGATTTTGGTCTCGCTCGGTCTTTGGGTAGTCCCAACGAGGATCTCACGTCTAACGTGGTGACACGGTGGTATCGTGCGCCTGAGCTCCTCTTTGGTGCGAAGCACTACACCGAGGCCGTGGACATATGGCTGATTGGCATCATCTTTGCCGAGCTCATGTTGCGGACACCATACCTTCCTGGAAAGGACGATGTCGACCAAATGGACGTGACGTTTAGAGCGCTAGGGACCCCCACAGAACAGGTGTGGCCCAACGTGTCGAACCTTCCATTGTACGACTCGCTTAAAGTGTACCCATCACCATCACGCCAGGAGCTCCGCAACCGGTTCATTGCCGCCACAGACTTGGCGCTAGATTTGATGATCAGCATGACCCAATTGGATCCCAGTCGCCGGTGTAACTCCACCCAGGCACTTTTGCATGAGTATTTCACTGAACTGCCTTCACCAACGGAGCCAGCGGAGCTTCCCAAAAAGCTGGACTGAGAACTATATCGGATATGCTCAACCACCATGTAAAGTTAATGAACTCACGTCTTGTAATGAATAGGTTACCTGTTTATTTTGAGACACCCACAGCTCAATACGAGTGCCCGACAAACTTGAAGTCTTCTGGCAAGACTGAGAAACGACCAGTTTATCAGATCATAGGTCTATCTCTCACTAGCTTTCGTTTGTGAATGAGAGTTTTACTTATGATAAATATCCCGAACATACTCCCCGATGGCCCAGGCCGATGTAAGACCCGGCGACTCCATTCCCACCAAGTTTACAAACCCAGGGAATCCACCTTCTTCCTTGATGTAGAAGTCGGCAAACTTTTTGAAATTCTGCTCCAAGGAGTAAAGCTTTGGTCTCACTCCAGAGTATGTGGGTGTAAGTTCCTCAAGCTTAGCACTGGGGAAGTACGTGGTGATAGCTTCCCATGCCTTTTCAAGGTTGGTACGACTGGCGGTGTAGTCAATGTCACGAGCATCGGTCACACTCAACCACTCAAGATCGGGTCCGAATCGCAACTGTCCGCCGAGATCGAATGTGAGGTGGGTGCCGAGAGATGATGCGTTGGGGTTAGGACATGGGTAAATTAACTTGTCGGTGATTTTGGAGAGGGGAACCGGATTTTCGGGAGTCCACGAGAAGTAGGTACCCTTGGCAAAGTACGAGTGGAAATGACGCTCTTTGGGGAGAAGCATGTTGGACACTCGTTGGGCATGAAGTCCACTGGCGTTGACGAGATTGTCGGTGGTGACCTCAAACAACGAGCCCGTCTCGCGTTCCTTGAGAGTCAAAGTGTAGTTAGGAATGGCAGGGTTGTGGGCGATATCCACCACCTCAGTGTTGACGCCAACGGTACCGTTGGCATTTTCGAATTGAGTGAGGAAGAAGACGGTGTAGTCGTGAGCCAGGATAATTCCAGTTGTGGGCGACTCGAGAATGCCGGCCTCAGCCCGGATAAGAGGAAACTGCTCTTTGGCCTTTTTGTTCGAGACATAATGCACAGGTACTTCCAAATCCTTGGCAAATGCCTCGACCTTGGCCAATTGCTCGAGCTCCGCTTCGTCTTGGGCGACAATCCACTTTCCACATTGCTGAAGGGGAACCTGAAATAAACCCTTTTTGTGGGCTTCATATAACTTCCGTTTTCCCTTGATACACAACTGACCCTTGAGCGAATCCTTGGGGTAGTATATACCCGCGTGAATGACCTCCGAGTTTCTAGACGTGGTTTCCATGGCCACGGACTCATTTTGCTCGACAAGAAGCACTTCGTTACCCTTCACTTGCTGGAGCTCCGACGAGATGGCAGTACCAATGACACCTCCGCCAATGACCACATGAGAAAACTCGCTGGCTCTCAAAGCAGAACTAGCAAACGTTCTGATTGCCCGAAGAGAGAACATTTTTCAGATGCGAGCCACAGTCATAGCGATGGCCTTTTAAGCCGGGCCGATTTCGCGACCGGGCAATCAAATGTCGACTTGCCTAATGCGGTAGCCGCAAGACATTTGCTTATAAAGAATACGTCATTTTCGTGGACAGAAGCACTTGTCATTGATATAAAAGTGCCAGAGCTGAAGTCGGCCCTGATCAAACTTGACGAAAGCAGTGTAGCACAAAGAATCTTGAATTTTGACTTTCTCAGAGAAGCACGCAGTAGATACGGCTGCAATGCGGTGAAATCGTACATTTTGATGTCGCAAAGTCGGCCATATCCATCAATCAGCATTTTACTACAGATAGGGGAGTGGATGAGACGCACTAATTCTTTGTAACCAGGAGTTGTTCTCGCAGTAGTTGAGTACATGGTGTCTGTTGGACTTGCAAGTATATACTTCCCAATGACATATTTCACTATGTGACACAATCGGCTCTGTAAATTTTTGTGCCAAGGCTAATGTGACTCAACGTCCATGCCACACTGTCTGTACTCCAAGCCGTTGACAGCTCGTTGGCTGCGATTGTGCCCTAGTTGTTGTTTTAGGTTTCGCATGATTTGCAGCCGCGGCACGGGCGCGCACACGTGGGTTAATTTCATACACCTGCACACACGGTATCTCCAGCTTCCAACTCATCCCACCTACTCCATGAAGTTTGGAGAGCACTTGAGGAGTGCTTTGATCAAGAACTACTCGTTCTATTACATTGCATATGATGACCTCAAGCACCAATTGAAGAAAAACCTCAAGGACAATGACTACGAATGGTCCAACGAGTTGGAGGAAGAGTTTTTGGCGGCCTTGGAGACCGAGTTGGACAAAGTTTACCTGTTCACCAAAATCAAAAATACCGAGGTGAACCGTCGTATCAAAGACGCTGAAAAGTTTGTGTACGAAGTGGTGGGAGCCATACAAGATCAGAGCAATCCCAACCAGCCCCAAGAGCAGGACTTTGAGGACTTGGAGGAGGAATTGTCCGACATTATCGCCGATGTGCACGACTTGGCCAAGTTCATTCGCTTGAACTATACGGGGTTCCAAAAGATTGTCAAGAAGCACGACAAGACCACCAAATTTACCCTCAAGCCAATTTTCCAGGTTCGGTTGAACTCGAAGCCTTTCTTCAAGGACAATCACGACAATCTCATTGTCAAGTTGTCGAAGTTGTATGATTTAGTCAGAACAAGAGGTAACCCAGTTAAGGGAGACTCTGCGGCTGGAGGATCTCAGCAAAACTTTGTGAGACAAACCACCAAGTACTGGGTTCATCCTGACAACATCACTGAGTTGAAGCTCATCATCTTGAAACATTTACCTGTGTTGGTGTTCAATGCCGACAAAGAGTTTGAGCCCGAGGACAGTGCTATCACGTCGATCTATTTTGACAACAAGGACATGGATCTTTACTACGGCAGATTAAGAAAGGATGAGGGTGCCGAGGCCATCAGATTGCGGTGGTATGGAGGCATGAAGTCGGACCAGATCTTCGTCGAGAGAAAGACCCATCGTGAGGACTGGACAGGTGAAAAGTCGGTGAAAGCCCGTTTCGTTCTCAAGGAGAAGAAGGTGAACAGTTTTCTCTCTGGTGAACTCACTGCCAGCCAGGCGTTCGAGAAAATGAGAAAGGACGGTAAGAAGAGTGCCAAGGAGATCGACAACCTTGAGCAACTTGCCAAGGAGGTGCAATACCGCGTGCTCAAGGACAAGTTCCGCCCCGTGATGCGGTCTTTCTACAACCGTACGGCATTCCAGCTTCCTGGAGACGCCCGTGTGCGTATTTCTTTGGACACCGAGCTCACCATGGTGAGAGAAGACGATTTTGATGGGTATGACCGCACGCATGGTAATTGGAGAAGAACCGACATTGGTGTCGACTATCCCTTCCCCCAATTGTCCGAGCAGGACGTGTGTCGTTTCCCCTACGCCGTGTTGGAGGTTAAGTTGCAGACCCAAATGGGCCAGGAGCCCCCAGCATGGGTGCGTGAATTGATTGCATCACACTTGGTGGAAGCGGTACCCAAGTATTCCAAGTTCATTCACGGAGGCGCCACGCTTTTGACGGAGCACGTGAACTTGTTGCCATTCTGGTACCCGCAAATGGACGTGGACATCAGAAAGCCAAAGATTCAGGAACAATACGGAATCTCTCGCCAGACCCAAAAGAAGGCGTCATCGTCGTCTGGCGGAGAGCTTGATGAGGAAGAGCTTGCCGGCTACGGCGCGGTGCACTTCTCCAACGACATCAACCCCTTGGAGGAGGACTTGGACGAGAATTCGCCGTTGCTTCTTCCTGGTACCTACAACAACGACGACAACTCTCCCGTGCTTAACTTCTTCATCAATCAGTACGCCAAGGTGCTTAGTCTCTTCAGCGACGACCGCACTTTCACCGTCAAGCCTGGAACCAACTACGATCTTAACAACACGTTCCACCAGAAAATTCCTCGGGGCAAGAAGATTTGCGTGCCCATCCGCATTGAACCCAAGGTGTACTTTGCTGCTGAGAGAACTTTCCTCAGTTGGTTGTCTATTGGGATGATTTTGGGCGCCACTGCCACCACGCTATTGAACTATGGTAACAAGAGTGCGTTGACAGCGTCGATTGGTTTTTTCATTACCGCGTTATTCACGTTGGTGTATGCCATCTACCGCTACGTATGGAGAACAGTGGCTATCCGTGAAAAGAGAATTGTGGACTACGCCGATCGCGTGGGGCCCAACACCATCTGTTTGTTCATTGCAGCGGCAACCTTCGCTACGTTTGTATTCCGCTTCTTCGAGGCGTAGGCATCAATAAAAAGTAGATCTTATTGAATTCTATGGTACACTGTGATGTGAATCCCGCTCGAGTTCGGACATGCGCCTTGCAATGATGGCATCCGCATCGACTGTGTTTGTCCGGCGGAATTTCGAGAAGAGCCCCGTGTTAGTTTTGATTTTGACCCTTGCTCCGCTGGGAAGTGTCTCGTAGCCATCAACCACGGTAGACACTCCTTCGCCTACTCCGCTAGGGGGAAGCTCATCGATGCGAGTCTCGGTGCCAGCTCTCTTTCTGTAGGCCGCTGAGCCAGGTTCGTCATTCGGGAGCACAATCGCGTTGACGCCAAGCTTGTTTCTGATGTAGTTGACTGCCTTGACTGACTTAGTCCTCCACGAAGATGGATCCTTCGGGAACTGCCAGCCTTGGTGAAGTTCCGCGAGCGAATTCTGCTCGAAGTAGCGCCTCAAATTGAGGTCTCTCTCATATACTCGAAATACGTCGTCGTCGCTGGGGCGAAACATGAACTTGAAAACCTTGAGTAGTATGTCGATGAGCATGGGCACGACCGCCATCATGAGTAGAGCTGCCCACCACGAGGGATCCTGGCCAAACATCGTGAGACCATAATCCACGTAGAAAATGGCGGCGGTCTTGGCGCGGTAGAGAGCCATGATCAATACGTTCCACAAGCCATAGCCACCTACTGAGATGATGAAAGCGGCAAATGCAAGCCACTGGCGGTTCTGCATCTCAATGAACTCACATTTGGCATTGATGACAATCACCAATACGGCAAACATGAGCGTGCCGATGGGAAGGGTAGTATTATCACGAAGCGCAGTGATGGCCCACGAGTAGTACCCAAGGAATGAGATTCCGACACTCTGCACGGCGGCGAGAATCATCCAATGAATGAAGACACGGAGATTGAATGCCTGATACTCGCGACCCTTAGCGTAGAGTTCGGGTACAGCAATGAGGGTGGACGGCTCAAGGTCCTTATCAAACATACCAATGCAAAGCACCGGCAAAGATGTGAACAACGTGTTGAACATGGAGAGCGACCAACTTTCGTACACCGACGAGCCAGAGAAAAGCGTGAACCGCTGGTACACCGCCTGGGTGAGATAGAACAAAAGCTCCTTGTAGAAAGTACAAAGCACGAACTTGGATGTCCGCACGTAGTTGTAGCGCCCATTCACCAAAAGAAGCTTGAGAAGAAAGCGGAATTGGGCAATGGCATAGTCCGCCAGTCGTGCTGCCTGGAGACCTTCCTTTCCTGTAATACCAATGCCAATGTCGGCGCTTTGGATCATGGCGATGTCGTTGGCTCCGTCGCCAATTGCCAACGTCACACTCTTCTTGTTGAGCTCGCGTACTCGGCTCACCATGCTGGCCTTTTGCGACGGGGATGCTCGACAACAAACCACGGAGTCAGCCTGAATGCACAACTCAATGAAGATGGAGAGCACCGTGGGGTCATTCTCTATGTCGGCAAGGGTGGCTCCATCAATGACGAGTACGCAGTGTGCCACACGACCCGCTTTGATCTCGAGCCCAGCAGACGTGATACGCTGTACCACTCCCTCCTTCCCCTCGTCCATGGAGAGCACAATCACTGTCGAGTAGTCTCTGATGAGTCGACACGAGTACCCAATGTTGATGGCGGTCTCAC
This sequence comes from Gaillardinia entomophila, assembly GCA_030555945.1. Taxonomy (NCBI): domain Eukaryota; kingdom Fungi; phylum Ascomycota; class Pichiomycetes; order Serinales; family Metschnikowiaceae; genus Gaillardinia; species Gaillardinia entomophila. The sequence goes on along the minus strand of JANIVT010000002.1, from coordinate 77,260 downwards.
GCTTGTCGCCCGTAAGCATCCAAAGCTTTATGCCCGCCCGGCGTAACTTGTCAATCGCCTCACTGACGCCTTCTTGAAGTTTGTCTTCGATAGCGGTGGCTCCCACAAGCTCCATCTTCGACTCAATGATCTCGCCCACCGCCTCCACCTTTTTGGCACGGTCCACCAATGCTATCTTGGCCGCGCTGTACTCCTTCGACCACGAATCGTAGAAGTCCTTGTCGACCCACTTGTATGAGTATAGCAATGTGCGGAGTCCCTCGGCGGAGAACTCTTCAATGTGCTCGAGTGTCTTTTCCAACACGTACTCGTCATTAACGAGAAGCCTGTCAGTAGGAATCGCCTGCTTCGTGTCGACGTCCACGGAATAACGCTTGCTTTGCTGGAGGTGAAGTGACGAGCGGGCCTTCTGCGAGATCAGATGAATCTCGGTCTCTTCGTGACTCAAAGTGAAGTCAATTGAGTTGACACGCTCGCCCCCAGTGAGGGACATGCTGTTGCGGATGCTGGTGAGACTCCTTCGGGAGTCGCCAGAGAGTCGGGACTGGAGCACCACCTCCGCCTCCATGGCTTTTCTGTTTGATGCATTGAGCGAGATCTCCCGTGCCTTGCGCTGGGCCAACTCTGCATCCCGAAGACGCTCAAGAATGATGTTGTCGGCACCTTTACAGATGAGACAGATGCGGCCGTCGGGAAACCTGACCACAACCGACATTCTCTTCCGATACGACGAAAACTCAATCACGTCCAATACCTCATACACCTCGTACTTGGGCTCCTCACTGAAACCGTTGGGATACACCTTAAGTGTCAATTGGTTATGTTCCCTGTGGTATACCACAAATCCAAGGTCACGAGCCGCCTGCACCAACGCGAGCTCGTCGGGGGAAGATGCTTGGTACAAAATGTTTTCATCCGAACCTGATTCCGGCACCAGCTCGAGTGAAATATCCAGTGAGTTGGCCGATACGCATCCCGCTTTGCTGGGGAGACATGTGTTACACAATGCCATTGACAAGAGGAAGAGCTTGACCCTTTTTGCGAAGAGTGTTTGTGGGTGGGTTTGAATGTACTTGATGAGTTGAAGTGAATTCAGCATGGGCTGGTCCTTGACGGGTTGTGCCAGCGACCGCCACGATGTGGCGGACTTGAAAGACATCACGTCTGTGCTTTCTCTAGCAATGGTGGTGGTTGACTTTCGGGACGCTTTGATAAGCGAAGAGGGCGGCACCCTCTCGTCTTCTTCAAGGTCTAGATCATGAATCCAGCTGGTCCCTCCGATGCTAAACTTCCGAAATATCATCTTGTTATCCGTGAGTGTCCCCGTCTTGTCGGAGAAAATATAGCTCACCTGGCCAAGTTCCTCAAGGATGGTTGCAGTCTTGGCGTCTGCCCGAGTATTGGACTCCACATGATACATGTCAATGTCGTACTGAAGAAAGCACAATTGCATCACTTTGATGATTTCCATTGTGACATACAACGACAACGGAATGAGGGTGTTGTACATGATGATGAACCCCATGAGGGTTGCCGCCACGCCCACGTCCTGGCCGTAGAGGTACCACGCCTTGTCCTTATAGTCGGTGTACTGAAGCCGCTGGGACATGGTGGAAAATGCAGAAAGCGACACCACCACTACCACCATGAAGATGACAATGTAGTTGATGTTGCGCTGAAGCTTGGGGGCCTTAGTGCGGGGGTTGCGGATGTTGTTCATTCTGATCTTGGTTTCCTCGCCAGTGAACACCACCACTCCGAGCACCGCCGGGGTGTTTCGGAGGATACTGCCTCTGTAGATGACGTTGTCCGGGCCCAAGGCATGGCTTTCGTCGTTGAGGGTGAAGGAACCCTCGAAGTTGTAAAGGTCGATGTTGGGGTCTTCCACCGTGAGCATGGTTTTGAGAGATCGAAGCAGATGCACCTTGCTAGCGGCTTTTGCGAGCTGGGATGGTGGCTGCTTGGGTTTGAGATTGGTTTCTCCGTCAAGGGCCATCGTCTCTACGAACGCCTGCTGAGAGTCACTTCCTGAGACTCTTAGAAGCACCACGTCCGCCGGAACCCACTCGTCGCTGCGAATTTTGATGATGTCGCCCACTTGCACGTCTTTCCATGACGTTTTATACTCCCTGAGGTTATAACGGGATAGTTCATTAGAATTGGTGAAATCGGCGCCTGCCACACTCTCGAGCGAGGGATTCTGGGATTGGCTCATGATAGTGGTGATGGAGCGAGTGTCGAATGCCAGCAACTCGTCGTCCTCTCTCACAATGGTTGTATATTTCCCGTTTTCGTCCTTGTCGTGGACATGGCGCTTCCAGTCGTCGAAACCCTCACGGGCAATCGAGATCGACATGAATATCATGAGTGGAATGATGGTGGTGTACTGGCCCGTGGTGGACCATGTTGGGATCATTTGGAGAATGGCCACTACCATGAAGTAACAGTTGGCGATCTTGCTAAATTGAGCTTTAAGCTGTTTGGGCAAAAACGTCCACACTGTGTACCTCGACGACGTGATTGTGTTCAGTACGTATGGCTCGCCTGTGCGTTCGTCAATCAACAGCTTGAAGTAGTCGTCGTAATAGTCATCATTGAAGTAGGTATTGATGTCGCGATGCGATGTCAGTACTGGAATCATGCGTCCTCGGGGGGAATGCTGGGGTTTCTTGATGCCAAGCACTCTCTTTCGAAGACGATGAAGCATGGCCAATGCTTTGTTATGGGGAAGTCGCTGGGCTCGAGGTCGGAGAAGATCACGGAAGCTCAGCTGATCTGACACGCTGGACGTGGCAGACAAGTACAGCGTACTCCTGCCAAGGTGGTTTTGTACCACCAGTATTGGCTGTGCTTTGGAGTCTTCCACAGGATCAACGAAGATCTGAGGAGGGCTGGTGATGGGACCAAGTTCGACTGCATCAGTGACGGGTTGCGCCGAAGAAGGACCCTCTCCTGATACCCCTTGCACCAACACCTTGTTGAACAACTGGGATCGGAGTGAGAGACCCCGTTTGCGTCGGGTCTGACGGCTGCCATCGTGGGTGTCATTAGCACCGCTCATGTGGAGAGAAAATGCGGTGAGAAAATTTAGCCGACGGGGCTGTGGTGCCAAGGCTACAGAAGAAGATTATGAGACGTTTGATCGGATGATACCTGGAGTGATGATACATCACCTTTCTGTGACCACCGGTGGTTTCACCATGATACGTGGTGGTGGCAAGGCCGCGCCCATTTGGTACGCAGTATTCGTGGTTTAGATCGCGCCGACCCTAGGACGCGAGCCGCGAGCCTTGATTGTACGCGTGGGTGCAAAGTGCGTAGTGTGAACGCTCACCCAGAATGGGTCGCAACATCTGGCAAAATTTTTGTGCCTCTTCTCTGTTCCTGTTTTGGTGTATGTTCAGCAAGCAAGGGTCGCTCTCACTTTTCCAAGACAATAGTCCTTATACTCCTGGGAGTAGTTCTTATTATTAAGCTCAATCTCCCCACTGAGCTCACTCACAATTTCTTCGTTACCCGCAATCAACACCATCCCTTTTGGCACGGTATTCAAGTCTGGGAAGGGCTCCACAAATACATTTTCCGTGAGCAAATGGATCAAGTTGTTGGCCACCTGGCGGCCCATGTACATGGCCCAGCCCGCGCTCTTGATCATGGGCATTTCCACCAAGTCGCCAATGGCAAAAAAGTTGGAGATTGTAATGCCATCGCGTTCAAGCTGGAGGTACTGATTGACGTAGATGTTGTTCTCGGTGGAAAGGTAGTGGTGGAGGGTCTTGGAGATCATCTTGGTGTTGTTGTGGTGATGATTACTCCAATAGTTGAATTGAGACTTGATTGTGCGGCCGTCCGTGAGCACAAGGTCCCCACTAGAAAGCTCCTTTTCCACTCGAGCGTTTGTTATCACCTGAACCCCCGCCCTTTCAAGCGACTCTCGTGTAAGGTTTTTGAATGCATCTTGGAGAGGCTCTGGAGGAAAGAGCGCATGAGGGTGAATTAGTGACACACTCTTATTGGGGTACTTGAACTTGATGTCACCCGCCACCTCGATGCCCACGGCGCCGGCGCCTATCACGCTGATTGTGTCGTGCTGCTCCACCGATTTTGTAAATTGACTCATTTCGTCAAGAAACTGAGGGAGCGTGTGGCCCCGGGGACTGATGGGCCACGCTCGGTCTCTACCTGCCGCATATACCACGAAGTCGAAGTCGATAAAGGCCTTTTCGTCCAGACTATGCACCGAGTACTGCGCTCGCTTGTCGTCGAGATAAGTGACCGTTCCGTGGACATAGTTGAGAAGAAACCCTGCTGGAGTGTTGTTACCTTTCCCGATCTCTGCCACCTTCTCGTCGGTCAGTATAACACTGTCAAAGACAAGATCATTCAAATACTCGAAAGGGACAAATTGCGTCTTGGCAAACTCAACGTCCACCATGCATCGGGGCACCCCGATGATGTTCAACAACCCCGCCCGAGGCTCCACCAACGTGACGGATACTGGCCGCTCAAACAGTTTGGGCTTCTCGCGGCTGACGCGGCGAAGATGATTCTTCAAGCTAACAAGTGTGGAGATGCCCAGATACCCTCCCCCCACTATGAGGATATTTGTGTTGAAGGAAACCGGCACCCGGAGTGCCTGTTTGAGCACGGTGGCTGGCGAAAGCATATCGTGCCCTGACATCTTTGTCTTCTTAATAAATGAGCTCCGGGGTCGGATGGAGTTTTTTTCCAAGACTTCGCATCCCGCCCGCTAAGATGCATCTCCCCGTATACTCGCCCGCTTTCGGCGCACCAACCGAAAAATCAGCTGTCTTGGGCGCGCACATTATCAGATCAATCAGAATGACCAAAGAGGATATATACTTGAGTAGAAGATGTTATCGTTGTGATTACTTGTTTATTTCCTTGTGAATCGCATCTATGATGTTGATTAGGGTGGCTCAGCGATAAGCGACCTAGCGAAGCGCACGAAGTAGATCTCGGTACTTCATGCCGCTTTCTTCTTGTAGCAACTCCACCGTCTGTTGGAGGTTGTAAGATGTGCTATTTTGGTCGAGCCACTGCTTCATGGTAAGGCGGTGGTGACGAAGATGACCGATGCCGGAAACGAGGTCTTCGAAAAGTGGACGCCAGATGTCGAGTTGCCAGTACCTCTTGAGTTGTAAAGACTGTGAAAAAGGTGTACCAAAAAGAAGCGAGTGAAGCACGTTTGCAATGCCGATATAGTCAATTTCGTGGCGAAGTCTCTCACCCTCGGCATTCACAAATCGGGCATTCTCTGGAAATAGGGTAAGGTCAATGGCATTGCCGAAATTCACCAACGTGAGTCCAATTTCCCGCCAGTCCGCCTGGCCAAAGCGTAGCATGCAGGTCTTGGGAGTGATGTTCCCATTAAGAACACCCACCCCATGAAGGGTCTCCACGGCTCTGATTAGGTCCACGCCAAGCATCATGGCCAACGCCTCATCGCCCACTAGCAGCGAATTTGCAGCCACATCTGCAAGGGAACCACTATTCAAGTGGTCCATGACTAGAATGCTCTCATCTTGGAACACCAGAAGCGCATATGACCTAACAAAGTGGGGGTCTTGCGTCCGCCGTGACACCTCGTTGAGTATGTACCACTCCCACGAGAGGTCACCGACCTTCATCAACCGGAATTCACCCGAGCTGTCCTCCACAAGAAACTTGTTGTCACTGATAACGTGACGAATACAGTACGTGGAGTCAACAAAGGTCCCAATATTCAAAGACCCCGCAACCATAGCCGAGCTTTTGTACCCAGGGTACCGTAGGTCAATGTCTGCAAGAAGGCGTTTTTGTAGCGCCACATCAGCAACGATGGGCTCCCCCGTCACAAGGTCATCTTCTCGACCCACCACTCTGATTGGCGGCTCTTCTATGAATGGTGAACTGGGCACCTCCAGGTCGGTGGGTGGAGTTGCAGGGGACGACGCTCTCCGGGGTATTGGAGTTTCTTGCCGTTGAATTCCCTGAGGGTGTATAGTTTCGGTGACAAAGTCGTCATAGTTTGTCTCAGATCTCGTGTCAAGCTCGTCATCTGTAGCCACCGATTGGTTGAACATCAGGAATACTTCGTTCGTGGTGGCCCGCAGCACCATGGTGATGGTGGGGGACTTGATGGTTGTGTCGGCGGAACCACCAATAGCTAGAGGTGATCCCAAGCGCTGCCTGTCGCGTTCGTCATTGAGAGGAATGGTGATGGTGTGGGTGGCCTCGATCGGTGACTCCTGTTTTGGGGCAGCCCTTAGACGCCTGCCCATCGCAAGTACCTCCGTGAAGCAGTACTCCTCCGTACTGGATGGATACACGAGGTCCATATTCACTCTCACCCGCTCTAGCGGTTTATTGGGGTTGCGCACCACTGTCCACCAGTCGCCTTTGTGTTGCACCACCTCGTTGGCGTGATCGTCTCGATACACCTCAAAGCGAGATGACGGACGGGGCCCAGAATTCTTTTGACGAAGGGTCTCGCCTTTCCACGGCTGAGCGGTGAAGACGTTTTCTTTTTTGCGGACTTCTAAGGTACCCAAGTCTTTGGTGGGGCCCTCACCTAGACTTTTCTTCAAGGAAGGCACCTCTTCGTCGGTGTATACCTCAAGTTTGCGCCTCTTGGTGTTTACCAGGGTTGGGACCAGTGCCTGACTTGTCACCAGCAGTGCCAGCGCTGGTGCTGCTGGGGCACCACCTCCCAAAGCCGCCCGAAGCAGCGGTGACGCCAGCGCCCGCCCATCGTTCCTCTCGTCGAATCTCTCAAGCAGTCTCATTAGCCTTGCTACCGGCCTCGCTCTCCTCTCCACACCCATCTCCAAAACCTCGCGAGCATCTCCAAACTTCCCTCCTCCCTCGAGGTACCTCGAAAACTCCTCGTAGAAAAGCGCCAATCCCGTCCCAATATCCTTCTTGGCCAAGTACACGAAAACTTCCCTCGGCAGATCCAGAAACGTGGTGTACTCCATCCACACTCTCAAGTACCGCGGGTCGTTCTTATAATGCGGAGTATCACGGAAACACAGCGTGCACCGCTCGAGCAACTCCAAAAGACCGCTCTCGGCATTGGCCCCTTCCGGATAATTGTCGTGGGTCCATGCAATGTAGTCGAGGTATATCTGAAGTGGGTCATCGAGCTCATCGAGGTCCGCGAGTTGTGATTCAAACCGCTTCTTTTCTTCATTTTGATGTCGTTTGAACGGGAGCTTTTGCGCCTCCAGCGCCACAAGCGTGTGAGCTAACTTGGCTGCCGGTCGTCCCGCAGCGCGAGGAGTAATGTTCTCCTTGTGGGCATCTAGCGTGGAGGCATCGATCATATCAAAACACTGCGCGCGCGTAAGAACACATACCCCGATTTCTCATGAAAATCTCTCTGGCACTTGCATGGGCCACTACAGCTCTAAGCGTGCTTGCAGGGGTGGCTCCATTTGAAGAGACGCTTCTTTTGAGGCCACTTCCCGACAACAAGCTTCTCTTCACGTTCGACTTTGCCGTGGAACTGGTGCCGCATCCTCTTTCATTTGTCCAAGATGACCAACCCGCCGTGAGTCACTACACGTACTTTCCCCGTACGCTTGGCCCTATGATCGAGACCACCAACACCCGGGAATTACACCTCCGCTTCACTCAGGGGTGGTGGGACGCCCAATCGTGGGGTGAACTTCCGTCAAAGGGAACCAAATCTGGGGGCACCGGAGTCGAGATGTGGGCTGTGATCGAGGCCTCGGATCACGACTCAGCAAAGAAGCAATGGTTCAAGTTGGCGGAGCAGTTGCTGGGGTTGTTCTGTGCGTCGCTCAACACAATCGACGACTCCATCACCACTGTTCCGCGCTTCCGCCCCGATGTGACGGGCTATGTCGCCAACTTTACGAATCAGTTGTATTTGTTCCGGGCAGCCTTGCCCAGTGAACCGATATGTACCGAGAATTTGACTCCATTTCTCAAGTTGTTGCCGGGCAGAGGAAAGGCCGGTGTGTCGAGCTTATTGGATGGGCACAAGCTCTACGACTCGCTTTGGCACTCCATGTCTATTGATGTGGCGACTGAATGCACCGAAGAATGTATTTTCAAACTCGACCAAAGCATCAGTGCCATTGTGGATGTCACCCGGTCCATTCGTCGGGCCAAAGAAGGCGGCATCCCCAAGCCAACCCCCGGGCCAGACTTGCGCTGCGATCCAACCAAGGCTCACGACATTTGGCAGTGTTTCCCTCTTCCAGATCCGACCGAATTGTCGTGGGACCTTGAGACCATCTTCGGCCGCCAAATCAAAGGGTCTGCCTTTGACAAAACGAGTGTGATCATTGAGACCGACCCTGATCATTGGGATGTCTCAGTGTTGGTCAACGAGAATACCACTCAGCTCGAGAAGGCCCCTCGTGTCGAGTACAAATTGAGTGGGGCTGCACCTGTGTCGTTCGAATTCTCCACCTCCGACTCTAACCACGTCATTTCCCCAGGACACGCCCCCCTCGACGTGTCGCGGTCGCTTACCGGCTACTCCCAAGACCAGGGCGGCTTGCGGGTGAATTTCTTCAACCCAACAGACGAACCCGTCACCTTTGTCTACTCTGAGACATTGCCTTGGTTTGTGCGTTTATACCTCCACACCCTCACCACTGAGGGTCAGGGAGTTATCGTAAAACGCCACTACAAACCCGCTATCGACCGCCAGCGGCCTTCACACCTCGAGTTTGTCATCACTATCCCTGCTGGTGAGTTTTTCACCATGACATACCAGTTCGACAAGTCTCTTTTGCTCTACGCTGAGTATCCGCCCGACGCCAATCACGGCTTTTCACTTGAACCTGCCGTCATCACCGTCATTGACAATGAGAACAAACCCGTGTACCAGCTCCGGACCACCAGTTTGTTGTTGTACCTCCCCACCCCTGACTTCTCCATGCCGTACAACGTGATTATCTTGACGTGCACAGTCATGTCACTTGCATTCGGGTCGGTATTCAATCTTCTCACCAAAAGGGTTGTCACAGAAGAGGAATTGGAGGAAGCTGCCCGCCAGTCCAAACTAGCCATCCTCAAGCGTCACGTGCGGGCCAAGGTTGCAAGCGTGCGGGCTTTGATCCGGCGCTAGTCGCGGTCTCCTGCTGTTTTCGCGCGGCGCCGAATATCGGAGCTGGGGCTCAGGCGGAAAAGAAATGCGTGGAATACAATAACCAACCATCTACTTTTTCTTCCGTTTTGACATCCCCGTACCCTGCCTCGTGGTTCCACCACCATGTTCGATGACATCATCGCCCCCGACGAAAACGTTGTTCTCAAGTCGATCGCCTCAACCCTGCCTGATCTACAATCATGGCATGCATCGCTCACTACTCGCCTTGAGCAGGTCCTTTCGAAGCACTCTGAGGTGTTCCAGTATAACTACGGCCGTCTCAATGGCATTGTGCCTGAGCGCACCACCCACTTCTCTCATGCTTACCCCAAAAAGGCCACCAACCTTGATACCGACCATCATCATCTAAGTTTCGATACCGAGATCCTCACTCGCTGGATTCCTAGGGACGTGCTTAAGTTATTTGTGCCTGTTCTCTACTTCCAAGACCTCCAGAAAGAACGACGGGCCGAGGCCCTCACCGCAAAATCGGTGCCTACGGCTCAGGAACTACATCTTTGTGCCTCACTTAGAGGCAAGGGATACTGGAAGCGAGACGGCACTTGGCTGTGCACCACCAGAAACTTAAAGCTGGAATTTGACCAGTATGGGCCTCGATACTTCTTCACATACAACGACTGGATCGCATGGGAGTCCAACATCCAAGCCCAAATCAACGCAGCCAAACTGGCAGAGGATTGGTCCTTGGTACGGACTCTTCGTGAGGTGAAGGCCTCTTCTAAATAGCATGTAATGTAGTGATGACAAGACTGCAAGTGTAGGTTGGGGTTTTCTCGGCACCTCCACAATTCGGAAAACCGGAGTTTTTGAGATTTCAAGACAAAAAGGGAGCTGCGAAAATCAACAAGTCGGAGAATTTCGGAAACTCGAACTTTTAACGTGACCGGCAAAGACTTCAACCAATGAACAACCAACCGCGGTACGATGACTCGAATAGTTTCATCAAAGCTCGTCACTTTGTTAAGAATGGTCTTTCGTCTCGAAAAGTCTCGAGGTTTTGATGGACTTCTTCACTTCGCAGAGTCTGCCTTTGTTTTCACAATTTGGTTCTCCAACTCATTTTAACAGCCACAAGACGCCTGGTTAGCTCAATCGGTAGAGCATTTGACTCTTATGAGAATAGTCATCAAAAGGTTGCGGGTTCGAGCCCCGCATCGGGCTCTCTTGTCTTGCCTGGTTAGCTCAATCGGTAGAGCATTTGACTCTTACGCGAGTAGTCATCAAAAGGTTGCGGGTTCGAGCCCCGCATCGGGCTTACTTTTTTTTCGCATCAATGAGTCAATTTATAACCCTATCTCTGTCTTTTTTTCACCATGGTAAAACTTGAGGACAACATTGCTCACGAGCGGACCGTGGACAAGGGTTCTAGCCGTCAGGTTTGGGGTATCTTCAAGCGGGCATCGGATCGCCTCGACGCTTTCGGAGTCGAGACAAGGGGTATCGAGAGAATTGAGCCCTATGAGAGATCCACCAACAAGACCAAGCAGCTTATCTCGGTGATTGGTTTGTGGATCTCCGCCAGTGGCGGATTGAGTTCCATGTCCTCATTCTACTTGGGAGCACTCTTGTTTGGTCTTGGCTTGAAGAAGACCTTGACCGCCGGACTCATTGGCCATATCTTAGGATGTGCCATTGCCGCTTATTGCTCGCTCATGGGCCCCAGATCCGGTTGCAGACAGATGGTGGGCGCCAGATTTTTGTTCGGCTGGTGGGCAGTCAAGTTCGTGAGTCTTGTCAGCATCATCGGTGTTGTTGGCTGGTCCATAGTGAATAGTGTGGTGGGAGGACAAATTCTACAGGCGGTGTCCAACGGAAAGATCCCCTTGGTGGGTGGTATCATCTTGATCGCTGGTATCTCACTCGCTGTGTCCATTGGAGGTATCAAGCATCTATTGAGAGTGGAGGCTTTCCTCAGTATCCCTGTTAGTATTGCGTTCTTGTTGCTCTATGTTGTTGCGTCGCAGAAGTTCGGGTACTTGTCCAATGCTGACGCTGAAGGTGTTGACAGCTCTATTGCCAAAGGCAACTGGCTTTCATTCTTCTCTTTGTGCTACTCCATCACCTCGACTTGGGGCTCCATTGCCTCCGACTACTACATCCTCTTCCCAGAGAACACCCCTGATATCAAAGTGTTTTGCATCACGTTTTTCGGCATTCTCATCCCCACGTCGTTTGTCGGTATTGTGGCACTACTCATCGGTAACGTGGCCATGTCGTACCAACCCTGGAACGACGCTTTCGCAACCAACGGCATGGGTGGTTTACTTCACGAGGTGTTCACCCCATGGGGTGCCGGAGGCAAATTTCTCCTCGTGTTGATTTTCTTGTCTCTCATCTCCAACAATATCATCAACACCTATTCCGCTGCGTTCGGCATTCAGTTGGCCGGGTCTGCTCTCGCCAAGGTGCCTCGTTGGATCTGGGCCATTATCGTCACCGTCTTTTACTTGATTTGTGCTCTTGTGGGAAGACACCACTTTGCTGTGATCCTCGAGAATTTTTTGCCTATGGTTGGATACTGGATCTCCATGTACTTCATTATTCTCTTTGAAGAAAACACCATCTTCAGAACTAAGATGTTCATCCACCTCTACACCAAGGAGTTTGAGCACACCTCCATTGAGCTGAAGCAACGGGACTTTGTCCGTTTCGGTACTCGCAAGTCTCAAAACTATAATTTTGCAATCTGGAACGACATCAACAAGTTGACCCGCGGATTGGCTGCGACTACAGCTTTTGTCGTGGGATGCACCGGCGCTGCCATTGGCATGTCACAAACCTACTGGGTGGGTCCAGTTGCCAAGGCTTGTGGTGGAGACGTGGCCATGTGGTTGTGTATGGGAATTAGTGGAGTGGTGTACCCAGGGTTGCGTTACCTCGAGCTCAAGAAGTTTGGCCGTTAAGTTATCTATAGAATGAACAGTCAAGGGCACAATTAAGTGACTCGTTATGCTGCAATTTTTTGTGCTGACGTAAGTGTGGTCGACTTGCCCCACATATATTATTAAATAGGTAATCTCGCGAATCGCCCCGTGCATACCATGAAGACGGAGGTGCTCCATGAACCGGTCAATGCCAACTGCACGGACCCTATTCTTCCGTCATATTCGATGTACAAGAGTCTCCTACAGAAGAAAATCCAGCGACATCATGGCGATCTTCCCGCGTACGGCACCGACGCCGTTTCCGTAGCGGAGTCCATTGGATCCGCCGAGTCCGTGGCGCTTCCGCTGAAGAATCTTGATCAGTTGCCGGTACGGCAGGAGGCGATCTCGCTTGAAGTGGTGGTGACCGAAGGCCCTAATGAAGGAGGAAAGCCTCACCTTCCCGCATTAGAAGAAAAGGAGTATCGGCCCGACGAATATGTGTACGGGTACGTTCTAATAAGGAACACCAGCAAAACGGTCATACCCTTCAGTGTGCTCTACGTGCTATTGGAAGGCCACTATCAGTATGACGACAAACTCACCCATAAGGTGGTGAGCATGATCGACCTTAATGCGTCCATGAGCAACGACACTGTGCCACAAACACCGTTCGACAAAGACGGCACATGCTTGGTAATGAACAACATTCTCAAGCCCAAGGTGATTTACAAGCGATTCTTCACCTTTCGGATACCCCAGTACATTTTGGACCTGACTTGCACCCATTACTTAAGCGAGCACCTTCTCACACCACCCAGTTTCGGAGGGTTCGGGCGATATCGAGACTTTGGCTTGGCCACATCATGGCTAAAGTACCACGTGCAGAGCTATGTCATTGGTGAGGATAGCAAGCGCTTTGTGGTGATGGCTCATGACAAGGCCAAGATCCGCATTATTCCTCGTCATATCCCCCACCCAGTGGAGGCGCAGAACTACCGCTTTTTTTTATCCCGACTAACGCAGGACCTCCAGATCTTCAACAAGCGCAAGTTCGATGAGTTGCTACTGCGATTGTACGGAAATAAGGCCCTAAAAAAAGGCCCAGTCAAAGTTATCGGTCATTATGCCATTGAGTATGTTCCACCTATTGTGAACCATCCAGGGCTCAATCAGGTACTTGAACTCAAGCTCGAAGCCCCGGTGGCCGATGAAGTGGTTTGCGAACTCGTCATCACCACCGTGGAACTGTCAAATTACTCGATCCCTTTCACGATCGAGCCGTACATGGTGTTTGATGATACCAGACCATACTCCAACTTCCACGACATCGTTTGTCGTCCATACAAGCAGCTCCACTCCGCCATCAAAAGTTTGGATCTCCACCCTTATGTCACCGACAACATCAAGCGTCTTGGTAATCTTCAGTGTCACTACACTTATCTTTCAGTTGATGGTGTGAAGTACAACCAGTCTGAGTCAATTCTTCGAGTCCAACTCCCTCTCCGCTACATGTACATTAAGAAGTTGGACAAAGCGGTTCGACTAAATCGATTTGGCGGCTTCACGTTGGTGCCGACGTTCCAGACGTGCTACATGACACGGATGTATTTCGTGCGTGTGAACATCCGGACCGGAAGAAAGTGGACACTCGTTCATGTTCCGGTCGAGGTGCAATAGCCCACACACGTAGCCTTCAACAAGTGCATGAGATTTGCGGACAATAAGAAGGGACGTCTACCGTCTAACAAGCCAATTCTCGTGTTCTTCTATGGGCTTCTTTTTTGCTCTCGGAGTTGGCTGCGACGTTTATGCAGTCCAACGTATCTCTGATGAGTCAGTTTCGCAGCCGCACGGAAACGCATTCCTGAATAGGCATTCCGCAGTTAAGCCACGCTCTGCTCCCCACAACATCCCCTCGTATGCTCACCAGGCGTTTCACGATGTTTTGCACTCCGATGCTAAACGTTTGTGCGAGTCGTTATTTTTCGTGAGTCAAGACACATTAGTAATGCGCGATTCATTTACGAATTTATATATATTGACGCCTCATCCCTTTATTGTGTGCGCCAATGTCAACTACAACAAGCGACCCCGTGTGGTCGATTCTCCCCTCGTATGAGATGCACACACGTTCTGTCGGCCAGTCTATTCACCAGACAGAAAACCTACCCGATTACCTTGACTCCATGTCAATTGACCTGACCCACACCAATGGACTGACCAGTTCTTCGGGCCCGTCATCGGTACTCGATCGTAATCTGAGCTCGACAGGTCGACTTACGGCAACCACCACGGCAGATGCGGACAACTTGATTGTGACCGATGAGACGTCTACCGCTTGGGCAGACACTGTTTTGGACAACATCCACAATCTCCGGAATTTGACCAACTCCAATAATCTGGTGTCTCGCTCAGTTAAGATGTCTGTACACCTCACAAAAGAAGTGGGAAGGATCAATGTGAAACCCGAGTTCGTGGACCCGCTGGCCCGCGAGTATCGGGCGGGGGACTACATTAATGGTTACGTGCTTGTGCAAAACACCTCAGACAAACCGGTCCGGTTCGAGATGTTCTATGTGTTATTCGAAGGGTCGGTGATCATCGACAACAAACCCAAGTCGTTCCTCCAGATGTTCGACTTTTCTGCATCATACAACGAGATTCAGGTGGACCGTCTAACCAGTGAAGTGCAAGGCCTTTTCGATTGTCCCCAAATCACCGATGGCCTTGATGGGTGTAAACTTGCTCTCAAGGATCGAGTGATGCTCCCCAAGACTAAGTACAAGCGATTTTTTACATTCAAGATTCCCGACAAGCTACTCGATTCCGAGTGCGTGGACCATGACCTCTTTTCCCACACCGATCTACCTCCGTCGCTCGGTTTGTCGCTGAGTGGCAAGGCCATTAAAGACTTTTCTCACCAGAAAGACATCACTTACGGCATTTGGGGTCGTTTCATTGGTAAAGCTTCGCAATCGGGTGAAGCGGTGGATCGCAATGAAGGTAAGCCCACACTTATGAATTCCAAGGGTGATGAATTCGTTATTTTCAGAGATGTCTGCAGCAACGTGCGTATCTTACAGCAAGCCCGTCCCATTTCGTGTGTGGACAGAGAGATGCGCTGCAAGGAAATGATGCTCCTATACAAGAACTTCTTCAATCGACTTCAAGAGAAACTCGATATTGGTTCCGAGATGCTCAAATCCATCGAGAATGGTCTTCACGAGGACACAGTGCTGCTTGCGGAACGACTTCGATACCTTAACCGGAGTGATCATATCAAAAGTCGCCAACTCTATCGTCAAGAGGCTAATGCAGCTTTGACAGAAGTGAAGGCCGTCATTGGGTCGTGTAAACCAACCGAGAAGTACGAGTTGGTCATGCCGGTTACATGGAGAAAGCTCTTGTCTTCCAAGGTCGCCGGCACGTTGAAGTTGAGCTTTCCCAAACAAGACATTCTTCTTCAATACGTTATGCCGTCGTATTTCCGTGTCGGTAAGCCTGTGGAGGGTGCTGACACCTGGAAAACGCTGGTGCCAATCTCGCTTGAGTTTGTCAACGGCTCGCGTATTGAGGCAACCAAGAAATTACCCGAAATCAGACATTTGGCGGTGGACTTGGTTGTGTTGACCATCTGGTCGAAGCGCAAGTATCCATTTGAGTTGCACCATGACATCGTAT
This sequence comes from Gaillardinia entomophila, assembly GCA_030555945.1. Lineage (NCBI taxonomy): Eukaryota > Fungi > Ascomycota > Pichiomycetes > Serinales > Metschnikowiaceae > Gaillardinia > Gaillardinia entomophila. The sequence goes on along the minus strand of JANIVT010000002.1, from coordinate 61,561 downwards.
TCAACAACAAGTTCAATGGTTTCGCCAAGGATGTGATCGACGACACCGACAACTACAAATACTTGGTGAAGAGACCGGCACGCGAGGTGGCCACAAAGTTCCACGGCCTTTTCAAGGCTTTGGGGACAGAAAACTTCCAGGTGGAGAAGAATCTCATCGAAGATCTCAAGGCAGTATGTGAGGCAGAGGAGTCGTTCTACAACTTGCAAGTGGACGACTTCACTGTTGACGGAAAGCCTGTCGAATCGCTCCAAGAGAGGTCGTGGACGCACGACGAGTCCTCCAACTCGTACAAGAAGTCATTCAACCTCAATCTCGACTTGTCGACGGCTCACCTCAAATCTGTGTTGGAGCCCAAGTCAACCGGCAAGGCCTATGATAACTTCACTCTCGTGCCATCGTTCCAGTCCTGTCACGCCTCGAGACTATACTACTTGAAGGTGAGGGCCACTTTGACGAACAATGAAATGTTCTTCTTCAAGGTCCCAGTGGTGATTGAGAAGTATTAATATGACCATATATTCAACACATCCTACGTATCCAACAGACGCAAAACAACGCCATATTGAGATTTGTCGAATGCTGTAGAAATTCTGCTACTCTTGTACCATGATTATATAGTGTATCATTTAAATCTGAGCCTTGGACAACTCGTCGGCCAAGTCGTCTACGGAGGAATCGGCCAATTGCTTCTCCAACACCGCGAGGTCGTCGTCGATGTCATCCTCGTCCTCTCCCTCATCGTCTTCTTCCTCGCTGTCAACCTCCTCCAAGTCGTCCAACTCATCAAGCTCACCATCTCTCTCCTCAAAAATCGCGTTGATCTTCTCCAACAACTCGTCGTCCTCGTCAAAACGATTACCATTGAGCTCCAAGGCCTTCACCGCAGTCAAACTGGTAGAGAGAGCCCCAACCAACACCTTAAGTGCGTCTGGCTCGAGCTCATTGTACTGCAACTTCAACGTCGTCAACTTGGGGAGTGTGGCCTTGGCGAGCGCCTCAGCCAACACCAACGATCCCTTGGGTTTCAACAAGGCGTCGTTAACGTTCAACTCCGTCAAGTGGGGCCAGTTGCCAAGATACTTGGCCAATTGCTCCGAGCCCTTGGTGGTGATTGTGTTGTCTTGCAAGTCGACAAGCTCGAGCTTGGTATTATTGCTCAAGCCCTCCGAAATCAACTTAGAAATACCGGCGGGGCGAATACCGTTCTGGTACAACTTCACCACTTGCAAGTTGTCATGGGCACGAAGTCCAATCGACAAGAAGTTGATGGACCCATTCTCCAATCTATTTCTGCCGCAAATGAACGTCTTGAGCGACCCCTGGCCAGCAGCTTTCTTGGCTTGGGCCAATTTGTAGAGACTCTTTCCGATTCTAGCACCAGCGAAGGGTCCCATGCCGTTGTTGGACAAGATCAAGTGCTCAATAGTGACAGCCTTGGCGAGCCAGTCCTCAATAGGATCAATGGTTTGCAAGCCAAAAGCATTGTCACTCAAGTTGATCAACTTCAAGTTGGGGAGTTGAAGCAATGCAGGAAGAAGGTACGCAAGCGACTGAGGAATCTCGGTGTTCAATCTTCCGGTATACAAGTCACTGAAGTTGATCTCGACAATGGTGTCCTTGTGCTTAAGAAGCGACTTGCTCAATGACTTGGAGGCTTCGATGCCAATGGTGTTTCCGCTAAAGTCCACCTTCTTCACATTCAGCTTCTCTTCGAGCTCCTTGAGATAGGGCAAAATGGAGGCGTGGTCATCAAACTTGATTTGCTTACCCGCAACAGAGTACGTGGTGTCGGGAGTGACTCCCAACTCAACATCAACACTAGCCATAGTCGTCACGTGGAGGATGGAAAAAGTATCTCCACACGTGACCCGCGCGCCTTCACCTCCATTTGTAAAAAATTGCTTCAACCATGTCCGGAAGATCTAACGCCAAACCCCAGTCTGCCCTCCAAGCCTTCAAGGAGACCCCAGCGTACACCATTGGCCTCAATGTGGTGTTGTTCGCTGCCGGTGTTTTGTTCATCCAATCGCCCTTGATGGAGCAGTTGGTTCCTCAATTGTGAGCATCATCACTTGTACATATTAAATGAGAAATTTCATGAAGATACAGTATCTGTGTAGAGATCGGGTAACTGATACAGCGCCAGTGCAAGGTTTGTAAGGGATCAGGTTGATTGCCTCCGGCGGCGCCGTCGTTATCACGTGACACCTATCACGTGTTCGATGATCGCATTTCTCCCCGCCTTCACGTGCTTATTACCGTGAGGTATATCCGCACCCCACACTGCAAACATGGCCTGATGGGTGGCCTGATCGCCTTGTTGCTGCCATGTGTAGCTTTACAGCTGCCCACGAACTGAGCGTGTAGCTGTCGTTTTGGGATGACACTTTGCGCTCACAATTTCCTCGGCTCAGGCATCCTCGGAACACCCTCGGCTGTGACCTGTATATAATCCACTTGATTTGTGGAGATATAAAGAGCACAGGAACCATCTTCCTAATTCCCCACACCAGTTAGTATGGCCACCAACACCGTCAACTCCTCCGCGCCTCCAGACCCCAGAACGTCGATCCAGACCGAGCGGGCGGCGTCGCGCTTCGACCCCGTCAAGATGAGTTACTTCCTTGAAGGTAGCAAAGAGCGGGCCGAACGCATCCAGCGCATTGTCCAGTCCATGGAGAGAGACCCCATTTTGGCAGCCACTCCACAAGTCTACGAGCAAACCAAGGCCGAGCAGCGTGAGCTTACCCTTAAGAAAATTGCCCGTTTGTCTCAATACATTGAGAAGGACTCCGTTGAAGATTTCACCCAGAGATTGTACCTTCTCTCTGTGTTTGATGCTCAAACAAACACTAGACTTTCCATCAACCTCGGATTGTTCCTCCAGTGTGTTCGTGGTAACGGTACCCCTGACCAAGTTGATTTTTGGTTCTTCAACAAGGAGACTGCCGCAGTCAAGGGAATCTATGGATGTTTTGCCATGACCGAGCTTGCTCACGGATCCAACGTTGCTGGCTTGGAGACCACCGCCACATTTGACAAGGAAACCGATGAGTTCATCATCAATACCCCCCACATCGGGGCCACCAAGTGGTGGATCGGAGGTGCCGCTCACTCGGCCACCCATGCTGCTGTGTACGCCCGCTTGATTGTCGATGGAGAAGACTACGGTGTCAAGACGTTTGTCGTGCCACTTCGTGATGTCAACCATCAGCTTCAACCCGGCGTCACCGTCGGAGACATTGGTGCCAAGATGGGACGTGATGGTATCGATAACGGGTGGATTCAGTTCTCCCATGTCAGGGTGCCTCGTTACAATATGTTGCAGAGATTTGCTAAGGTTTCGAGAGAAGGTGAGGTTGAATTGCCTCCATTGGAGCAATTGTCGTACTCGGCGTTGTTGGGAGGCCGTGTGAGTATGGTGACTGACTCGTTCAGAACTGCTTCTCGTTTCATCACCATTGCTCTCAGATACGCCATCGGAAGACGTCAATTCAAGTCCAAGTCCAGCACTGATGGAGGAGAGACCCAGTTGTTGAACTACCCTCTTCACCAAAGAAGACTCCTTCCTTTCTTGGCTGCAACTTATCTTATGTCCGCTAGTGCTCACAAGATCGGTGAGACCATCACCAGCACTATCAGCAACTTGGACAAGGCTGTTGCTGAGAACGACACTCAGAGTATTTTCCAGTCTATTGACGGCATGAAGTCGCTCTTCATCGACTCTGCATCGTTGAAGGCAACCTGTACGTGGTTGACTGCCGACATCATTGACCAATCCAGACAAGCTTGTGGTGGTCATGGTTACTCCGCCTACAACGGTTTCGGTAAGGCCTACACCGACTGGGTGGTGCAATGTACTTGGGAAGGTGACAACAACGTTCTTTCATTGTCTGTCGGTAAGCCTATCATCAGAGACGTCACCAACGTGCTTGAAAAGGGCAAGAAGGTCAAGGGTACGCTTGCATTCTTGAGCGACGCCAAGTCTCTCATTGGCGACGAGCCCGTGTTGACTTCTCTCGAGGATCTTTCCGACCTCAAAAAGTCCCTCCGTGCCATTGAGGTTGTACTTGTCAGATTGGCTCACCAGGCTTCCATCGCCGTCAAGGCCAACGATGGCGAATACGATGCTGTTGGAGCCGAGTCTGTCACCATCTCCAAGTTGAGAGCCCATCACTTCTTGCTCAATGAATTCTTGGACAGAATCGCTGCCTTCGACAACAAGGAGCTTGTGCCTTACTTGGAGACTATTGCCAGGTTGTACGTGGCCACCATTGTGTTGGAGAAGTTCAGTGGAGACTTTTTGGCTCAGGGAGTCATCCCTCCAAAGTTGCTTGGAGTTTTGACTGCTCAACACATTCCTGCTTTGTTGAAGGAGGTGAGAAAGGATGTGGTTGCCTACACTGACTCGTTCCAACAATCTGACATGATCATCAACTCGGGTATTGGTTATTACGATGGTAACATCTATGAGAACTACTTCCGGATCGTCAAGACCAACAACCCACCAACTACGTTGAATGCTCCATACACTCCTGACGTGACCGCCTTGTTGCAAAGACAGTCATTGGAGGAGAGAGAGAGAAACGAGAGATCGCCTGAGGTGGCTGCGAAATTGAGTAAGTAAGCGGGACTTACAGGTATATAAAATGATGAGTAACTAAGAGAAACAGTAGAGCAAATCAGGCCAGAAAGCTAATCTATCACTAATGAAATATCAAAGGTATGGTGTGATGGACTTATGGTCTGCACCCCGCAATGACGTATTACATAATCCGCACCTTTGTGCACATGCCCCACACAAAGCCGAACATCCGTGGTTCCCCTCCACTTATATAAGACGCCGATAATGTGCTATCTCCATCAATGTCATCTGCCTCAAACACCGTGAGCACGTCCACAGGACCCAATCCCGCGCAATTGATTCAACGAGAGAGAGCCGACCAGGGCTCCAAGTTCTCATTGAAGTCCATGCATGAGTTCATCGAAGGGCTGCCAGAAAAGAGTGAAAAGATTCTTTCGCTTTACCAGTCGTTGGAGCGTGATCCCATCTTGCAACTGGGCTTCGAAGACTACGATCTTTCAAAGGATGAAAACAGGTTGCAGACCACGGAGCGAATCAACAGAATGACCCAGTACATTGAGCTGGAGCTGGCCGAGGACTTTCAGCGTCGTCTCAATCTCGTCACCGTGTACGACCCATCGCTCGGTATTCGTATCAGTGTGAACTTGGGGCTCTTTGCCAACTGTATCAAGGGGAATGGTACCGATGCTCAGTACAAGTTTTGGTGCGTGGACAAAGAAGCTAGTATCATGAAGCAATTGTGGGGCTGCTTCGGCATGACAGAACTCGGCCACGGATCCAACGTCGCTGGGTGTGAAACCACCGCCACTTTCGACAAGGAGACCGACGAGTTTGTCATCAACACTCCGCACATTGGTGCCACCAAATGGTGGATTGGCGGTGCCGCCCACTCGGCCACTCACTCGTCGGTGTACGCTCGTTTGATTGTGGACGGTAAGGACTACGGTGTCAAGACGTTTGTCGTTCCTCTTCGTGACAATACCCACAATCTTTTGCCAGGTGTGAGCATCGGCGACATTGGTGGAAAGATGGGCCGCCAAGGTGTGGACAATGGATGGATCCAGTTCTCCAATGTTCGGATTCCTCGGTTCTTCATGTTGCAGAAGTTCTGTAAGGTGAGTCGTGACGGAAAGGTGGAGCTTCCTCCACTCGAGCAGTTGTCGTACATCAGTTTGCTCGGAGGCCGTGTGTACATGGCCACCGACTCGTACCGCATCTGTGCCCGGTTCATCACCATTGCCATTCGGTACGCTGTGGGGAGACGCCAGTTCAAGGCCCCCAACAAGGCCGAAGAAACTCAGTTGATGGACTACCCATTGCACCAAAGACGGTTGCTTCCTTACTTGGCACTCACTTATGCTGCTGCCTTGGGTACCAATAAGCTCGAGCAGCAGCATACCCAGGTTCTCAAGGATTTGGAGAAGGCCGTCGAGCTGAAGGACATGCCTGCCATCAAGGCGGGAATCAACAAAACCAAGTCGTTATTCGTTGATAGTGGATCGTTGAAGCTGACCCTCACGTGGCTTGCTGCCGACTGCATCAATGAGGCCAGACAATCTTGTGGAGGTCAGGGCTACTCTGCTTATAACGGCTTTGGTAAGACCTTCGACGACTGGGTGGTGCAGTGCACCTGGGAAGGTGACAACAATGTGCTCGGAATGTCTGCCGGAAGGACCATCATCCGGCATGTGGCTGATGCCATTGGCAAAGGTGCCAAGATTGACGGGTCGCTTGCATTTTTGTCGAACCTGAAGAACCTTGCTGGAAGTGAGGCCGTGTTGACGAAAAACTCTGATCTCGACGACGCTGCATTGATTCTCAAGGCGATTGAGGCCCTTATTGTACGTATCAGTGTGGAGGCCCTCGACTCCATTAAGGAGCTGAAAGACTGGGACTCCATTTCGTACGAGCGGGTGCTTTTGTCGAAGCTCAGATGCCACCACTACTTGCTTGAGACGTTCCTCGAACTGCTTGCCAAGAACAAGGACTCGCAGTTGACGCCATACTTGAACCTTGTGCTCAAGCTCTACACGTTGACGGGAATTATCGACAAGTATTCCAGCGAGTTCCTCCTGTACCAAGTCATCACGCGTGAGGTCAAGGTACACGCCACCTCCAAGGAGATCAAGAAGCAGAACTTGTTGGTTCGCCCTCATGTCATCTCGCTCACTGATGCCTTCCAACAGCCGGACGGTTTGATCAGCTCGGCCATTGGAAAATTCAATGGAGACGTTTACGAGAATTACTTTGATGTGGTGAAGAAACTCAACCCACCAAAGAAGACCAAGGCTGATTACTCATCGGACTTGGAGGGCATGTTGAACCGGACGTCTCGTGCTGAGCGTGAGCGGTTCGAGAAGGGTCCTGAGGCGGCAAAGATTCTCTCCAAGTAATGCCTCGGGGATTTTGCAGCCTGTCCGATGTGGCATAGTTCTCGGTGCAGCAGGGTTTGCAACGAGGTACGAGCCATGACATGTCTGCGTCAAATACCTGTTTTGCAACGGTTCCATAAAAAATAGTGTTACAGTCATGAAAATACCGAGTATGTCACCTTTACAAACTTTTACTAAGTGATCCGCTCTGCCGTAGAAGGTGGCAACGCCAGGGCTCGCTGCAGAAGATTTTCCGAGTATGCAACGGTTGCGGTTGTGAGACCGTTAGATGCCCGGACAGCTGGCTCAATGATGACTGGCTGGAGATTGGCTACTGATTGCTTCTTGAGTTGCCTTTCTCGTTACAAAGTTGCAAGTCAGAATCCAGGGCAGTACCAAAGCATTTGAGCACTGGCATATTTTCTCGTGTCATTGGTATAGCCCGTTACCAGTGAGAATATCTCGTAAACCTCTCGGTGGCCAAGCTGGCTAAGGCGCGAGACTGTAATGTTTCAGATAATCTTGAGATCGGGTGTTCGACTCACCCCCGGGAGATTTTTTTTCTTTTGCCCGAGGCATATTTCGCACCAACTCATTACTTTGTAAACACCCCCACTCATCATGGATTCTGAGAAAATCGTCGCCATCATCCTTGGTATGTATCCATTGTCTGCAATTTTCTGACTAATATAGCGCTCTTGTTGCCACCATTGGCCGTTTTCCTCAGAGAAGGAGCCACCACCCCATTGTGGATTAACATCGTGCTCTGTATCTTCATCTGGTTCCCAGCTATCTTGCACGCCCTCTACGTCGTCCTCAAGTCGTAATACACGTTACCTATCGCCATTGTGCAGTTCTAGCAATTTCACCGGGGCAATTGATTGTTATCATGATATCCCAGTGAAACCGGTTGGCCCGTCAATTCGCTGAGGCGAGGGACGAAAAGGGAAAAATTACCACCGTAAGTTGGAGATGTGAGGCAGTCGGCCACCCGCTTGCTGGCTCAATCTCATTCATTTCCACACGAAAAGAGTCGGGCGTTGCTCTCACGCCCATCCTGCCACCTTTCCGCACGCCGCCGTGCGTTGGTCGTTTTCATCGGTTAATTGTCTGGTGCGAGGAAGCCCCTGCCCAGGGCCCCACACCAAGCTTTAGACTCATGTCAAGTGGGGCATCCACTGTACCACTTGCCTATAGTGTCATTTTGATAAGGATATCCCGCCACCTGTTGTTGTTGTTTCTTGTCTTCTATTGACGTCATTGTTCCTCGCCATGTTTTTTTCGTCTTTAGTTAGGTGGTTTTCACAGTCTATTGCATAAGGCGGCCTCCGGAGTAACATAGACGACGCATACATCGGGTCTGGTGAGTCGAGGGAATGTTCCTTGCCGCGTTGAGTCCGCAACCATTGTCACAAACGACTCGTCAACAATAACACTGGATGTCGAGAAGTGGTGCCCAATCACACCAGGGCGCATTCCCATTACTGGAGATGTAAGCGGTGGAACAAATACGCCGGTGTTATCTCCTGCCGCTGCACGCTGACATAAGCCTTTAATTACTTGCGACCCTGTGTGCAGGCCGTGCTTGTGTCCCGATTCATGTAGGGTTTTTATTAAATACTCACCCTTGGCCCCAAAAACCAAACCTTGACGCCATGAATGGAGTAGCCGATAGTACCGGCGAGCTTCCGCCGTTTCTGTTTCAAAAACGTCCCATCAAATCACTGCCCACGCATCTGGCCATTTCGGACCTTCTTCCCTGTCAAAAGAGTCTGTCCTTGACTCACGGATTATCTGTGCAAGGGTATCTGTCTCGAATACCTTCGGGACTGTCGTCACCACCAAAGCAAGATGAACGACTTTACAACAACACCGACTACGACGAGCAAATCCGGGCCCCTCGAATGTCAAACATCACTCACTATGCCTACGGCAAGGCTAGACATGATCTGCAAGAGTCCCAGAAAGTTCCATTCTCTGAACCAAAAGAGGAGTCATTCGAGGACTCCAGTCACTCCACCACCACAAGCCAGCAAAGTGAGTCGAGTCATAATACCGCGGCAACCAGCAACTCGTGCAGTCCCAAGGAGAAGGAATATCTTCCAGCGACCTTCGATTTATCACAACCCACACGTCGGTACTCCATGCCCGTGGAACAGGATCTTCACTCCGAGGCCATCCTCAACTACACCAACAACAACTACATTTATGAAAGATCTTCCGATAAACTCCAGGACGAAAAGTTACTTCGGGCGCTAGAGAATCTCTCCAGCAACACCACCACCCAAGAAAAGCCTCGCATCAAAAACCGCATCATTGTCCCCAGTCATTTGGATAATGTCAAGGGAACAGACTTGCAGCAAGTGTATGAGATGAAGAAACCTCTTTGTACCCCAGCCGTTCTTCGTCCCATCACTTCCAAGGATACTCATCGAATCACCCTGCCGGTGATTGGACTGCCCCATTCGAGCGAGAATGCGAGTCCGTCCCCCTCCCAATCCACTTACCTTCAATTCCCTGTATTAGCAACAACCACCACTACGGAAGACCCAGGCAATACTTCGTCCACCTCCCAGGAACCCACACACCAGCACTGGAAACCCGACTCCTCCACCGACCACTGTATGAAGTGCTTCGTCACATTTGGCAACTTCTTCAACCGCAAACGGCGCCATCATTGCCGCTTTTGTGGTAACATCTTATGTTCCAATTGTTTGTACCGCAACCCTGAACTCTATGGAGCCAACTATGGAGTGATTAATGTCGATGAGGAAGAAGATTCCCTTCGTGCCATCGTGAGTAATGGCAGTATTCCCAGTGCCAATGTTACCGACGATTATGTCAGTGGGGTAATGATGGACATTCATGCCCGGTTGGTGATTCCGATTTTCCGCAACTTGTTTGGCGATAAGAATTCGTCCCTCAAGCTGATGAAGAAAAACTTCAAATTCTGCAAAACTTGCAAAGACTGTGGAGAAAACTACACCAACGTATACTCCACCGTCAACAATGAACGGGCGCCGGCAGCCACTCCGTTCATATTTATTGAAAACCCTTACTTGAAAAAGACCCCTAGTCCGGTGGTGAAACCCCGGGCAGATGTGCATGCTCCCGAACGCCAGTCTTCTATAGGGCAAGTCCCTTCCGACTGGACGTGGAGCTCTTTCTAAATTCAGTTCGTAATGTGATATGTGTATTCTTTTAGAGTAGTTTGAACGAAAGTCATTTTACAATGATGTTTGTCAAATTTGTGTTTGTTGAACAATTCACGGCTACAACTCCTTTGATTACCCCCCGAACATGGTTGTGTAGTGTAGTGGTTATCACTTTAGATTCTGATTCTGACAACCTGGGTTCGACTCCCAGCACGACCTTGCTCCCTGGTTGTATAGTGTAGTGGTTATCACTTTCGGTTTTGATCCGAACAACCCCGGTTCGAATCCGGGTACGACCTTTCTTTTTTTCGTGGATGTTTTTCTCTGGATTACCTAATTATACCCGATTGGGCACGCTTACGCGTGTGTCTCGAACGTCTCGTGGACGTGGCCCATGCTCTCTACGGACCATTATTGTAGGTCGCTTACTGCATCCCCAACAATATAATGTCCACCGGCACATTGTAAAAGTTTGTCGTTGACTGAAGCGGAATTTTGCCGAAATTTACAATTGTGTGGTTGAACACGACTCCAGATTCCACCGAAAAAAATATAACAAAACTCTAAACCGATCCACCACGCTCTCATCTCCCTACGAAATGTATCAGCAGCCCAACCACTCGTTCGACTCCCAGGGTCGGCGGTTGTCGAGCAATAATCCATTTCGACAATCGGCCACCACGGAACGACCCCCAAACGCCAGAAATCATAGTCAGGCGTTTGAAGATTGGGTCGAGCGTAACAAGGATTTACTTGATCTTCTGGACGATGAAGACTACCAGAAACCCGCTGCTCCTGCTCGTCCGCAAAGAACTGGAAGCGACAGTAGTGTCAACTACTCTTCAAGGTACGTATCCTAAAAGACTTTCACCTCCCCCATTCCAAGCTTTCGACAAAACGACAATCATTCTGAAACAGGCAAAGTAATTCCCATGACACCCGAAACACACCCCAAAAGCTAATTCAACTCACCCCTTGCTCCGCCACAAAGCAGTGTTCCAGACACCCTCACCGTATCTGCCCAGCTCAAGCCTTCCTCATTAACCTGCGGCAGCCTAGAGATTCAAGGTTCGACTACGACACGTCTTTGTAACAGCACAGCCGTGTTGTCGTGTGACGAAAACAGACAACTGGTATCCCCATTATGTTCAATTGCTTTGGCACTTTGGCATCCAGGCAGCTCGCGTATCGTGATAGATCACATCCAACGGTGCGGGGCGGTGCCGTGAACTCGCCTCGTGTCGTGCGAACGGATGGGGCGAAAACAATGGACCCACGCTCCGTCGTCCCAGTCATTTCGCACCGCACCCACCACTGCCCCGCGACCTGCACACACCCTGTGTTGTTGTCATGCGGCCTCGACTGCCTGCACACAGCCGCACCCGTCCCCCGGTGCTGGCCATGGGGTCAGCCCCTTCCCGCCGGTTTGATGTGAGAACGATAAAACATTCTTGGGATTTATTTGCTTGCTTCTTTTCCCAGTTGACGGCCCATTTGCACCACCATCCATTGTCGTGTCATCGTTTACAGCTTGATTGACGAAAGTTACTAACTTAGAATGTCCAATAATCCATTTGCGTCGGCGTTGAATGAACCGGACTCCTACGTCCATCGCCGAGACCCTCCTCCTCCTCCCAAGAATCTGGCGTCTCGCACGGTCCCCGTCCGTCCTCCAAAGCCTGAACAAGCCCCTCCTCCATCGTATAACGAGGTTAACCCCCATGGGTCAAAAGAGTATCCTCGTGAAAAGACGTCGTCGAGCTCGTCATCCCGTCCCCACAGATCCTCCCACGAGTCTCGTCCGCACAGATCTCATTCAGACTCCTCCAGACATCATCGTTCTTCCGGTAGAGAAGGTGACCGTGACCGTGACCGCGACAGAGAACGTCGTCATCGCTCATCACGCAATCGTTCCCCCACCAAGAAGAAGTCCGAGCCCGTCAAGCCCAAGAACTTGGACACCATTGACAAGTTGGACGTGACTGGTTTCTTCGGCGGCGGATTCCATCATGATGGCCCCTTTGACGCGTGCACCCCTCACCGTAACAAAAACCAGAAATCGGCCCCCGTGATGGCTTTCCCGGCCGACGGTCCCAACAACTCCATCAGTGGATTGGGCCCCAACCGTGGTCGCGACGAGCAAATGAACCTTGCTTTCGGGAACTATGACGAAAACGATCACAACGAAATCGTCAACAGCAGGGTGGGTAAAAAGAATGGTGCTGCTCCTTCGGTGGCTCCTTCAACGTCGGCTCCAACCAACGGATCCCCCGATTCGGTTCCTTTGATCAAAACAAGCAAACACTCCGACGACCCCACGTCCACGTTATATACCCCCAAACAAAACCCTTCGGTGATCAATTTCGACGCCAACAAAAGCTCGGTGCCAGTTCATGGATCCACCACCATGGGATTGGGCTCATCGACATTCCTCGATGGTGCCCCTGCTCCTCGAATCACAAATGAAGAATACCTTTCGACCCTGACAGGAGGTCTTGGAAGAAAGAAGTCTTTGGTGCAAAGATTACGCAAGAACAGTCTGAGTGAACACCTGCTGAGACGAAACTCCAACGACAATGCGTTGGGACGCTCGGCGCTGCCTCCATCGCGGCCCTCGTATGACGAGGAGACCTCGGGTGGAAACTCGCTTTTGAGACGGGTCAAGAGTTTGAAGGTGGGTGGCAGAAGATAAGACAGTGGTATTCAGTTCGGGGGTGTATTTGTATTACGCAGTAGCTAGTCCATGTAGTGGAGTTTTTACGTATTGATGTTATTAACCAGGATGTGTATAGGTGGATTTTGTTCACCTCGCCCATGCACCAAAACTCTCGTCTCTTCCCTGCTATCTTAAAAATTTCAAGTCCAGATATGAAGGCTAGCTCTCCCAAATTTACGTGTCAGGTACAATCCCCTTTCTCTACGTCTTCATTGTAGTATTTTGCAGTTCCCACACCTTTTTCTCTGTGCGCACAAATTTTTCATCATGTTCAGACCCATCAACAGAATACCGCCCACGGTGTTTGGACGCCGAGGGGTATCGTACTCGCTCCCTGCCATTCCCAGCCTCGACACCGCTCGTATTGCTGCGACTGGTTTCCCCGGGCTATACTCTCACAAGTCTCTCAAAGAACTCTGGTACACCAGAGGTCAATTCTTGGTGGATAGATTGAATTCATTACTCGAGGAACACAACATCAAGGACGCACCGGCGGACCTCAACCAGCTCATCACGTTGACCTTCAACAAACCCGAACTCCATGGCATCTACACCCACGCATCGATGCTCCACAACCTTCAATTCACCCTCGAGACGTTGAAACCAAGCGACGGCTCTGTGACCAGTGCCTCCGAAGCCGACCTTCTCAAGACCCCTGATGTGTTTGCTCCCATCGAGAATGCTCCTACAGACGACAAGCTCAAGACGTGGCTCGTGGACTCGTTCGGTTCCATACCTGAGTTCCGGACCCTCCTCTTGAATTCCGCCAAGGCCATCAAGGGAGATGGCATTACCTGGGTCGTGGCCCAGGCAACCAGACTGGACTCGGGTATCGAACCGGCCCACGATCTTTCCTACAAGACATTGTCTGTGATGAACACATACAACGCGGGAATCGTCGACGACGCATTGAGATCGGGTCAGGTATACCGAATGAAGCAACAAAAGGAGGCCAAGCTTGCATCGTTGAAGAAGAAGGAAGGTGAGGAAGTTCCAGAAACACCTGATTATCCTTCCGACTTGGTGCTTGGGACTGTGGAAGAGGCTGAGCACGCCACGGTGTTTTCCGACCGTAAGTTGTTGCCCATTCTCGCCATCGATGCCTCGCTCAGAAACTACCTCTTGGACTACGGTGTGTTTGGAAAGCAGCAGTACTTGGACAACGTGTGGCGCAGTATCGACTGGGACGTGGTGGCCAAGCGTCTTCCCCCTCGCTTCAGATCTACCGTGGAGCTCTTGTAAATAAACGTACGCACCCAGCCAACAAATATAAGCTAAGCGTTGTATATAACAGTGGCTGAATGTGTTCATTTCAGCACAATGGAATGTCCATGACAATCTACTGATAATAACACAAGCGGCTGGCTACCATTTCACGGTAGCAAATTTTCTTACTATCTACCTATCTATCCCTTGATTACCTTCTTGACAATCTTCTCCACCTCATCCCAGTCGTCGGTTGGCACACGAGTCATTTCAATGTTGCCAAAGTATGATCTGATGGCCATGAGGTCCTGGTACGACTTCTTGTCGTGCACGAAGGAGATGGACACACCCACACGGCCGAATCTACCCGTTCTTCCAATTCTGTGGAGGTAGGTCGAAGGATCGGGCTTGCCGTATTGGTCGGTGGGCAAGTCGTAGTTCACCACCATCGACACCGACGCAATGTCAATGCCTCGAGCCAACACGTTGGTGGTGATCAACACCTTGGAGCGGCCCTCGCGGAAATCGTCAATCAAACGATCTCTTTCGTCCGTCTCCAAACTTCCATGAAGAATGGAACACTTGTGGCCTTCCTCTGACATCTTTTGGTACAAGGTATTGGCGGTTTCTTTCCTGGCAACGAAAATAATTGACGACCCAATGGTCAAAAGTCCGTACAACTCACACAACACCTCGAACTTGTGCTCGACGCTGTCACAGTCCATGTAAAGTTGTTTGATTCCGTCAACGTTCAACTCCTCTTGTTTCAACTCGAGCGAGTTTGCGTTTGGCACAAACTTGGTGGCAAACTTCCGCACGTCTTCGGGGAACGTGGCACTGAAAAGAACCAACTGGGTGGATTGGGGAAGTCTCTTCTTAATCCGCGAGCACTGCTCACCAAGATTCTGGGCTTCCAACATGTTGTCGGCCTCGTCCAACACAAACACCTTGACGTTGGCCAAGTCGACAGCACGTCTTTTTATGAGATCAATGAGCGTTCCGGGGGTACCCACGAGGATGTGCGAGTTGACGGTGGCTCCACGCTCCACCGAGTTGGGCACAATCAACTGACTCGTCACCTTGGTGAACTTGCCCATGGTCTGCACCACCTCGAGCGTTTGTCTGGCCAACTCTCTGGCGGGAGCAAGACAAATGGCTTGCACCAGTTGTTTTGTTTCATCGACTCGCGACAACATTGTCAACGAGAATGCAGCGGTTTTACCGGTACCAGACTGACTCTGGCCAATCATGTTTCTTGCAGGGTTGGACAACAACAATGGCAATGCTTTTTCCTGGATCTTGGAAGGTTTGTTAAACTTCATGGCGTAGAGTCCGTCCAAGAGCTCCTGTTTGAGACCCAACTCATCGAAAGACTTGATGGAATAGAGTGGCGAGTTGGGGTCGGCTTGTAAGTCGGCCAACTTGACTTGCACTTCGTAGGTGGACTTGATGAGGTTGGTTTCTGGTTGAAGTTCTTCTTTCTTCTCATCATTTGATTCTGCCTTCTCAGCGGGAGCCGAGACTTCAGCCTCCGTCTTGGCAGGAGCCTCTGATGTCTCAGCCGGCTTGTCGCCTTTGTTCAACGAAAGACTCGAGAGAAGCTCCGAGGCGTCGACGTCAGCCTTTTTGGTGGTGTCGGTCATGATGAGAATTTCGCACTGGTGTATGGGTTTTTGAGGTGTACGGATGAACTAATTTTGCTACTTTGGGCTGAAAGAACCCGTACCCCTTTCCCTGAACAAGAGTAGATTATGGTGCACGGATGGATTGCCCTGCTTCGCCTAGAACTTCCTTTGTTCAATGCCCAGCAATCCGGTGTTGCCCGACGGAATCTCCCGGCATTCATTTCCGTCGGGTGACGGCCGCCTGCGTTACTACAGCGAGTGCCAATGTCTAAAATTCAGGTGTGCTTTGTCGAACGGACAATTGGCTGTGTGCGCATGCAGACATTTTTCGCTCCCTTGAGGCAATCTTCCCGCCGACACTTCCATGACACCACTGAATAGAGCGCGATCGTAAACGCACCCGCATACGGCACGCCCGCCCCTCCTTTCACGGCACCAGGCATCGGGATTATGCTTTGGGATCTCATTCCGCAACCGACACAAAAATGTTTCAATTGCCGTGGTAAAGTATGCTTATGGAAGTTTGTCGTACGAAACAAGTGTTGAAACATCTTGCTCAAGATACACCTCACAAATGAAAGTTTTTCGGGTTCCCGAAGGGCCAGGTGGGCAGGCCTAGACACACCTGGTTGGAGAGCCCGATCTCGGGGTCAGTTTCTGAAGCCTATTTCCCTCGAGCCCTTTTGCAGGTTACGTTTTGCATGTTGTCCTCGACAATGCAGTTTGGACGACGGTGTTGTGCATGTTATTTCCGTGGCCTTTTGCAGGTAAGACTTTGCAACTATTCGCATTTCGCGCTGCTCCGTTACGGACTTAATATTTTTACCTCCGTATGAAGAAGGTTGTCATCTTGGGAGGCTCGTACGCCGCCCTCAAAGCTGCTGATCAAGTGTTCAAGCTCTCCAAGCAAGGCGAGATCGAACTCACGTTGATTTCCGCATCCTCTGAGGCTTACTACAACTTTGCGGCGCCCCGTCTCATTGTGCAGCCTGAACTTGCCAAAGGCGTGTTCCACTCGGTGGAAAAGTTCATCAAGAACCACAGCAATGGCCACAAGACCCTGGTGGTGATTGGGTTCGCCACCAATGTCGATTTGGACAAGAAGGTCGTCTCGGTGGGTGAAAACACCTACGAGTACGATGTGTTGGTCATTGCCACCGGAGCACGCACGCTTCACGACGCTGTCAAGGTCAATGGCACCACCGAGGCCACTAAGAAGGCCCTTGACGAGTTATCGGGGTCTGTGAAGACTGCCAAGACCATTGCTGTTGTTGGAGGAGGGCCCACCGGTGTTGAGATCACCGGCGAGATTGCCGAATCGAGGAAGGATGCCAAGGTCACCATCTTCACGGGAAAGAAGGGTCCACTCGAGCGTTCCAGCCCCAAGTTGGTGGGGCCTGCTACCTCGCAACTCAAGGCCTTGGGGGTGGAGATTGTCAACGGCAAGAGATTTGTGTCCAGCACCGAAAAGGACGGTCAGACGGTTGTCGAGCTCGACGACGGCTCTACCCAGCTATTTGACTTGGTCATTCCTTCGTACAGCTCCACTCCCAACACCGACTTTTTGCCAGAAAGCATCAAGACCGAACAGGGCTACGTTGACGTCGACGAGTACCTCCAAGTTAAAGGTCAGCCGGGGGTGTTTGCTCTCGGTGATGTCGTGGACAAGGTGTCGGGCTCTGCCGTGGACATTTTCTACTACCACACCCCTGTCTTTGGTAAGAGCTACGCCAAGTCTGTGCTTGGACACAACGTCACCCTCAAGCCATTGAAGAATCACGCCCCCATGATCATTGTGCCTATTTCCTCCAAGGGCGGCGTTGGCCTCATCTTCGGGTTCCGGGTGCCGCTGTTCTTTGTGTGGCTTCTCAAGGCACGGACCTATGGAATTCCCGGTACTGCTTTCTTCAAGTAGTCAAGGCCACGCCGTAATCCTATGAGGGTGGCCGTGGCGCGTGCTAATGTGGAACAGGCGTCCCCAGTGGGAGGGCCGGCGAGTTCCCCTAATATCCGCTGTGTCACGATATACGTTATGTGAAAAGTCTATAAGGTGTAGTCACCGCGTTGCTTCATAGTGTGAAGACAGTGCCTGTATTTTACAGCGATGCCTGGGGTAGGTGAGCTAGGTACAACCAACGAGTGGGAACGTACCATGAGCAAATGCCACTTGGGGTTTTGATAAACGCCTTGGACGTAGCACAACCTCCTCGCTTCGCTCATCAGTTGTCATTAGTTGCCCTTGTGAAACGTGTAGTCAGGGAAGAGCGATTCCCAGTCTTCATTGAACAAGTCCGACGTCATGAGCACCGGCGGACCGCCAAAAAAGTCAAGATTCTCCTCGAACAACAACTCGGTGCCGGGCTCCATCTTGTCGATGAGCGACACCAGCGGCTCGGGAATGGGGGTGTCCTCCACCTTGATGGGTTCGGGGGCCGGTTCCTTTTCATCTTGAAGAAGCTTCAACTTGATGAGCTTGTAAGACTTTTCTGCGAGCTTCCATGTCCTGGAGCACCCATCTAGCACATTCATGAAGAAGTGAAGCCGCGGGGTGTTTTGCTTTATGAGGTCGTTGTTGGTGTTGAGAAGAAGCACCGATATCGACAAGATGCAGCAATACACAATGAAGATGGACACTCGCCGCAAGCCGTGCACCTCTTCGAAGCGCTTGATGGCAACATACAAATCCTCGATGGCGCTGTTGCAAATGACCCCCGGGGAGAGGTGCTGTTTGTCTTTGAAGTCTTTTGTGATGCCCACAAACGGCCGGTTGAGACAGAGAATCAAGATGTAGTAGTAGTACTTGATACACGCGAGATTGGGGTTGTCGGCAGTCTTTTCGAGGGTGCTGCGGGTCCAATTGAGGTCCAGAGGGAGCTTTTCTCGCCAGTTCATAATCTGCTCGTTGTACTCAAACAACTTCTCGAGACGGGACACGAGATCGAGGTCATCGATCAAGTGGTTTTCATCGATGTGGTCCTCCTCTGTCCTCGTGAAAATGTCGTTCAACATGTTGTCGGAGATGTTGATGAGGTTGATGACGCTTTTGAGGGGGTCGGATATGTTTTGCCGTCGCTCTTGTTCCCGCTCCTCCTCGGGTATGTACCGGTAGTCGTCGATCCACGTGAGATCGGGGAGATTGTCTGTTTCGGGAATGGTTGCGTCGGAGATTTTGAGTAAAGACGGCCGGCCGAGCACCAAACTGATGAAGTGATCGGCAAGATACGAGCCCCAGTAGATTCGACTGCGGATTGCCACGTCGAGCAGACTGATTTTGTTGTGGGGCTTGAGAAACCACACCTCGGGGTTGAGCTGGAAACCAAGATCGAACCCCATCCGCATGGCATTCCCCGAAAGCATCCACCCGGAAGAGTTGTTACCATTGCAGATGTCATAAAAGGCTAGGAGAAGAAAACTCTGGAGGGAGGGGATGCTGGGGTGGTCGAGTCGAGACAAAAGCGACAGGCGGGCCTCGTTATAGTACTGGATGGACTTTTTATAGGTGGTTTCGCTGTCGGACATTCTCGATCCCAACGCACAGATGCTCAACACCAAAATTCTCGAGCAGTACATGCTGTTTGACTTGGGGTGGAAAAAGTCGGTGAGAAAACTCTCCCGAAAGATGAACATGTTGTGGTCGGGATATTGCCACGTAAAGAACAACTTGAGGCAGTGGAGGATATCTGGATCCTTGTTGAGAGTGTTGAGGGACAGCTCCTCTCTTTTCGAGTTGATGGCCGTATCCTTGTGAAAGATGTGATCGTACACACTGGTGGGTCCGTACACCGGGCGGACCTTTGCCTCCAGCGAGTCAGTTGACACGTAGTGGGAGGTCATGGCCTCGGTGGGCTCGTGGCCCACGCCCATGGCCGCGATGGAGTTGGTTTCAACAAACCGTTGTTTCTCCTCCACGGTCCTCAACTTCTGAAAGGTTTCAAAGTAGGAGGTGAAGCTCTCGAGCTTCTTCTCGAGGCTGGTGACGTAGTTGGCGGGTGGACGCTTCTTTCTCATGTCGCTGGTGATACGAATACATTCGGCCCCAGTCTTGAGGCAGCTGGAACACGGGTGGCCGAAGTCACACCGCACCTTCCGCACACGACATCGCTGACAACTGAGTGACTTGCTCTTCGTTTCTGATGTGTCAGATTCCCGAGTGTTTGTACTCATGTATGTCAACACGAGGGGAACCAGTCGGGAGAGCGCGGTGCGATAAGATCGTGAGACAACCCACTAAGAGAAGAAGTGGTGCACCGAGCACCAGCCACTGACTGCTGAGCGTTGCCTTGTTTCCTCTTTTGTCCCCCGCATTCCTCCTTTGGGTTGAAGAGGGTCTTGTATTGTCACCGGACTTAATGCTTTCAAATGCGGAGAAGACTACTGAAATAGGTGGGACGTGGACTTGGGGGGATGGGGGAACGATGAAATGAGAGATGCATACTTTATAAATAATATGTTGGTGGGGCTACTCCAGCACAACAATCTGGAATGTTGTGTACACCACGGCAACAAAGCCCACCACAATGAGCACGTAGTCAAACACCTTGAGCCAGGTGCCAAGACCCTTTTGTGGGTTGATTTTGTATGTTTTGAGGTGGATGAGTGGGGGGTAGATGTACACCAAGGGAATGCACGCAAAGCACCCGTTGAAACTGACAAACTTGTCAATGTGATTGGCATTGAGGTAGGCAATGGTGCAGATGAGCACAACGGCAAGCGAGCGCTCCAAGTTCTTGAGCCACTTGATGCGCGAGTTGTACTTGCCGGAGTTGTGGTACAACTTGCCCTCTCCGGCGGCACTGATTTTGGCCTTTGTTTTGGCGTCGATGAAGAGGCTTGAGTTGAAGATGACGGACTCGCCAATCTTGATGGCAGGGAAGAGCTGGAGCGGCGCGGTGAGGAACACCGCCATGCTGTAAAGCACAAGAATGAGTTGGACGGCCACATTGCCCTGGGGCAAATTGAGAATGATGATGCTTTTGACACTCTCTCCGAACGCCGTGTAACCGACCACTCCAACAGTCACAAACAACGCGGTGATAAGAAGCATGCTGACGGCAAGCACGAAGGGAAACTTGTCGGGGCGGGCCATGGAACTCTCAATGGGAAGAATGAGGCCAATCCCTTCGAAGGAGGTGACCGCCACGCCAATGAGCATGGGCCACGACGAGCTGAAGTTGACGATGCCATCTCCAAGACCCTCCTCGATGAGCTGGATGCCACTAAACCAGAAAATGATGACAAGGCCGATGATTATAAACGTGGAGGAAATCACCGATGTAAGCGACAACTTGGTCAAGTCCCTGATGAGCACCAAGGGGATGAGGAAGACGCACTGGGCGACGACGATGTTGGCCTTCTTGACGGTGTATCCGAGGACGTTCTCAATGAAGGAGGTCATGTTTTCGGCGGTGAAGAGAATATATGTGGACACGAACCCAATTTGCGAGATGATGATCGACACCATGATGGAGATCTTGAGCGGCTTGCCGTAGGTCTTGAACCCAAGCTCACCAAACGAGGTTTTGTTGAAGGTTTTCTTGCTTTGAATGAGCACAAAGTAGCACACGTATGTGAGGAAGCCAAAGACGATGAGCGTGATTGTACTGAACAAAAGACCTCCATTGGCAAAGGCACGGGGAAGAAATAACACGCCCGATCCCACCAACGACTTGAACACAAGGAAGAACGTCTTGGTGACGGAGGCCGTGCCCTTTGCAACCGGTTTTTTTTGTTTCTTTGGCGGACTTCTCCGCTGCTCCAACAACAGCGACTCCTCGTCAAACACCGACTCGTAGTCGTCATCATCCTCGTCATCGTCGTCACTGAAATCCTCTCCCGCAAAGTGCCCGTAAATGCTGAGAAACTCCACAAAGTTCTGGGTGAGAAAGTTGGGGGGAGCCCGGTTCTGCTGCAACAGTTGGTTGATGAGAAACTCCCGGCGGAAACCGCCGGGGATATTGATATCACTTGCCGTCGAACCTCTTCGGCTTTCCTCGAGAAAGGCGGAAAACGACAGACTGCGGGTCCGTCTTGTCTTTGGAGAATCTGTTTTGGCGGCGTTTTCGATCTGCTGGTGGATGTATCTTGCCACATCACCACCCTGAAGCTTCAACAGGTCTTCCTGAGACACGAGGTGCTTGCTGATGGTCTTGTAATCGATGTTGGAGGGGGAAATATTGTTGATGTTGGAAATTTGCTCCTGGTACGTGGACATGGCGTCGGTGGACGTGGAGGAGTGCACAGATGGCAGGTAATGTTTGTGGTTAGCAGGCGATCCTGCAAACGGAGACCTGGCCATGTCTGATGAGGTGCTGGGAGGTATAGGTCGAGACGGTCTGGACATTGTGGCATCGATGCCGCGAGCCCATCACGTGGAGGCCGCGGGGGGCAACGGCGGCTAGTCACGTGATCAATGAAGCACGTGACTGGATGGCGGTCTTGACACCGGGGCGGCGGCGTACATGTCCGTGTCGGCAGAGCATCAACTCTTCGCTGGCGTTGCAAGAGATCCACCTCCAAAAGTTAGGATTTGGTGGTATGACCATGGGCCTGCCGGGGTTGTTCCGAACAATTGGCGATCGCTAGACCGTCACGGTATGTTGGCGGCACGCCGCATCCAGGGATTAGCGCAAAAGAAACCCAAAGTTAAACCACAAGGTTTACCGAGGTATGGAACCGGTGGGCGGGGCGGGCGGGCGGGCGATGGGATCGTTCACCGGAGGCCAGCCGCCAGCTCAACCGCTCCTTTCCTGCCCCCTTATTGGGGGACCCGCTCGGTGTTAGCAACCTTGGTTCACAACCATCAATTTCGGGGTACTTCGGAAGAGGGGTTAGTGCATGAAGTTCCAGAAATTTAGACCATACCGAATCCCATAAGTTTCAAGTATCTGCAAACGCGGCAAAGAAAAATAAGTCAAAAAGCCGCTGGCATAAGCCATGCTGCCTAAAAGGAAGGAGAAGGAGAGATGTAGTAGGGATTAGGAAGGAGAAACAAGGACAAGATTTTACGGAGGAGGCTTTATCGGGGTGGTGGAATCGAGTTGGTGTGTTGGGCGTACGATAGTAGTCAGGGTCTCACACGATGGTGACAAAACTCGTTGTGGTTTCGAGCTAGTAGTTGTGGACGATAAGAAGCTGGTAAGGAATCCTTCTTTAGATCTGGAGTTATCTGGAGGAGCTAGCTAGAGCTCCGCCTTGGCAGCGCTTGGAGCCAGCCGCAAATGAGCCGAATCCCTGCCTATTGTCAGGACGAGGCGAGATTTCCCGAAGGCATTCTTGAGGTGGAACTCGGGACTCGTTGCCGCATTAGGCAAGTCTGGGTGCGGAAGTAAAACACCGCCCTCCAAGCGACAATGCCACCCACTCCTCCACCAACTCCCGGCAAAGCGCCTAAGGCATTCGGAATTTGTGCTTGTCCTGGTGTGGAGGACACGGACCAGTCATGGCCTGGTTATTTTCCTTTGGTTGATATTTTGGGCTTGCTTATTTTGGGACCTGACATCGCGGAGTGCATGTTAAGGCAGAATACAAGCTTCATCTTCAACAAGTCCAACCATGAGAAAACTATAGGCTTATGGCGATGACTCGGCTGGCCACGGTTTCCTTTGTTTCACTGAGTCACGGATAAACGTAGAAAATCCTATATGGTTTGAAGACACCATGGCTCAAATCATATCCCGGGCCCGCGGCACTTGGTCCAAGTCTGACATCATCATCAATACTTGAAGGAATAGGTGATGAGCAATCGGACTGATCACACGACATCAGCAGTCAACCTGATGATACTGCTCTTGTTGACTGCAAATCATGGCGATGTTACATTCTTGCCTCACCTGAGGTTGCGGTCAATCGCGGGGAGTCGGTTACAGCCTGCACAGAGGGCGGACCCACGGCCTTTCGCAGCGTCAGGCTCATCTTTTTTCCTCCCGCCCAGGAAAATTGTCGGGGGCTCATGCAGACACAATTCCATATTGCCCTCCGCCTGCACCTCCGCGGACTCTATTTTTGCAGTGGTGCAGATACTGCAGCGTCGCAAATGCTGACATTTATGCGCACCACCAATTGGTGAAATCGGTTCCGTGATCTACACTCAATTATATATATTGACATGTGTCCGTCACCCATATTCCTCCACCCACACACATACATTTATTTCTCCTTATGATCAGTTACGACGACATTGACTGTCTTCACAGTCCGGCCCCCTTTGCCGAGAACATCGACTACATGCTGGACTCCCACATTGATGAGTTTCTCCTATTTAAATGCTGGAAGCACAACAACTCCCACAGAGCCCATGATGACATTTCCCTCGTCATTCCATCCACCATCAGCAAACGCCTAGAGAATGTGTGCTGGAGAAGATGGTACAAGCTGATTCATAATCTCAAGGAAACCAGTCCCGTCACCATCAACTGGTACAAGAACCAGGACATCACCTGGTTGTATGGCCCAAAATACAACGATGCTAATGGCTTCGACATCGGCGTCACCCAACTCACCTACTCCAATGTGTCCAAGCTTGACGACACCTCCGATGTCGAGAGCATGTCGTGCCTGATTGAGTCAGGAATCAGTTCGCTTTCGTTGGACGATATGTCCGATGTGTCATCTGACGACGACGACGACGACGTTGCATCCCACAGAAAATCATCGTTGAAGAAGGCAAGGCCTAGCATGGCCCTCAAATCGCTGGCGCCCATCCACCGCCGGCACATCAAAAAACAAAAGGCCGTGTCCTTCAACTACATCATCAACACGCGCGAAATCATCAACGGCATGTCCTTTGACTACAATTGCCTCGATGAGAGTTGCTTGTGAGTTGCTTTGCATGCGTGCAACCCATGTGATGTGTCTGTTCATGTGATACATCACCTTGGTGTTGCCCGCCATCTACGAAAAATTACCATGAGTTTAGTTCTAGCCACTGGGTGGCTCTGCATATTGATCAATTAATCTATCCGCAATCAATTTGGCCGTAGTTCCATTGGCGCTTTTTTTTTGCCGTTCGCGAGGATCTGGAAACATGTCTGGAATCAGAACGCTCGCCGGGGTGCGCGAGCGTCGTCCCGGCGCGCTGCCCCCCACCATCTGCTTCCGCGGCGCACCTTCCATCTACGCGCGCGGCAACCAATTTCGGCATGGGGTAATGGCCCGCGCGAAAAGGGTTCTGACTCCAAACTCCGACGCATGTGACGCTCGGTAATTCTTGTTTTCTCCCCCGGGCCTGCTGCGCATTTAGTCAGAATGACTCAAACACTTTGGGGTAATTCCATATTCGTCGTGAACAACAACCAAACAAAGCACACATTGACATGCACCCTGTAGCCGATCGGCTTACCGGACCACCTTGTTTCAAAAATCAGACACAATATACAACACGACGGGCCGGGTGGACGGAGCCATTGGCCCTCGTAGCCCCCATGTCTGGTCATACATCCCTTTACACCATGGCCATGGCTCCCCGCGGCAAAGCATCCAGAGTAAAGACCCTGGAATTACATTGTTCAAGCCTCCCGATCGTCCCCATTGAGTGGCTTTCTTTTTCTCCCTAAATCTTTACGAACCCTTCATCCCTGCATGAGTTCGCAATTTTTCCCGCAATCTCGTGGGGGGACCATCAAAGGGATCGACGCCTGAGTTGTTGAGAACGCCCAACACGCCTGAGCCATGACAAGAGGCTTAACACATGGTTGCACATCATCACCAACCACCACATTGTCACGTCGTCAGCTGTCGTGCCCCACCGAGGATCGCGCCGGCTCGGAAAAAGTCGACCCGCGCGTCGTCACTGTCCCCGGCGCCACACGGCTGCGCCCGTGTCCCGCCTCAAAGAGCATGTAATTAATCGGACGGAAGTGATGCATCTTCCGCCTTCACGTAGTTGATGCATCCTTCCTTCACATGCGCACACCGCCTGGCCTCACCGTGGGTGCAAAAGGTCTCACATGGCATCTGCGACACCGCACGTGATGGGGACATTCCGCCACTCAGCCGACACACTATCATTGCTGTGACCTAGGCATCTGGGGCGGCGCCCCCACGGGAGGTGAGCTCCCTTTCAACCCGACACATGCTATTCACATTGGCCATGGTCCGCATGTTTTGCGCCACCAATTCCCCGTGACTCTGAAGAACTTGATCAAGGGGGGAGGCGAGGCGTCGAACAGACTCGGCCAATTCTCCAAGAGCGTTTCCCCGGTGACTTAACGTGTCGCCTCTGACTTTCTCTGAATGTGACATCACTTGGTTAGATGTTCTCTCTTGTTGCTCTCGTAATGGCACTTGCTCTCGTTTTTGTCTGGTTTGTGCTCGTGATCGTGTTGCCCTATATTGCGGTGCCTGGTGGTGACGTCACGTTTGGTGCTGGATCAGTATCTCAAATCAACAATTATATGGTCTAGTTCTTCGGGCCGGGTGTTTGCCGCCGGGATGTTTTGGTGGTGATTGTTTTGGAGCGCGACGCGATGTCCGATGATGATGTCTTTTCCGATGACGAAGACCTAGACATTATCCTTAGGCAGGCACCGGTGGCCATACGCTCCTCTGAGGGATACGAGGAGGTGCCCACCCCTAAAAACATTCCCGTTCAATCGCATCACTTCACCGATTATGCTGCATTATCCACATACATCTACCCCACCAATTATGAACTACGAGACTACCAGTACAACATCGTGGCGCGGGCCTTCTACGACAATCTCCTTGTTGCATTGCCCACTGGATTGGGTAAGACGTTCATTGCAAGCACGGTGATGCTCAATTTCCACCGGTGGTTTCCTCAGAGTAAAATCATCTTCATGGCTCCAACCAAGCCGTTGGTGGCACAGCAGATCCGAGCGTGTTGTGGCATTGCCGGAATTTCGAGCTCCAAGGCGGCAATATTGTTGGACAAGACCAAAAAGAATAGAGAGGCCATCTGGGACGAGAAACACATTTTCTTCACCACGCCCCAGGTGGTGGAAAACGACCTCACGGCGGGCCTAGTATCCCCCAAGGATGTGGTGCTTCTTGTGATTGATGAGGCACATCGTGCCAAGGGAAACTATGCCTACAACAACGTTTGTCAGTACCTACGACGATTCAATCCACTGTTCCGGGTGCTAGCCCTTACAGCAACCCCCGCCTCCGACGTCGAGGGGGTCCAGGAGATCATCAACAACCTCCAAATCTCCAAGATCGAGGTCCGCACGGAGAACAGCATTGATATTGTCAAGTACATGAAGCGAAAACGTGTGGACCGAATTTCGGTGGGGCTGTCGGTGGAGATCTCCGAGTGTGTGGCGCTTCTCAGTGAAGCGATTGCTCCGATTCTCCAGATGTGCAATGAACGGAAGATCTACGAAATCACTGACCCGGCTAAGATCAATGCATTTCAGGCAATGGAGGCAAGCCAAAAGATTGTGAAAAACCCATCGATTCCAGAAGGACTAAAATGGCTGAACTTTTTTCTTCTCCAACTTCTTGGAGTGGTTGGTCAGGCCCTCAGGCGACTCAACATTTATGGAATACGGTCCTTCTATCACTACTTTGAGGAAAAGCACCGGGAGTTCACGACAAAGTACAAGAACAAGAAGTCCACCAACCACACGGCGGCGACCTTCTACATGCACGCCAACGTCACAAGGGTGTTACAGAAAGCACGCGAGTGGATGGAGGATCCTTCGTTTTTGGGGCATCCAAAACTCGACGTGGTGATGAGTGAGCTTTCACGCTTCTATGGTGAGTCCACTGGCGACTCCAAGGTGATCATCTTCACGGAATTTCGGGAGTCAGCACTCGATATCGTCAAGGCGATTGAAAACTCGGGTGATGAGAATCTCAAACCACATATATTCATTGGACAGGCCAAGGAGCGAGAGAAGTTTGACGAAACCAAATTCCTTCAGAAGGGAAAAAAAAAGAATAAGAAGGCGAAGGAGAAGGAGAAAGAGAAGAGCACTCCTGATGGCAGCCGCACAAGCTCGGAAGACGCCCAACTCAAAGGCATGAATCAAAAAATGCAAAAGCAACTCATCAAGGACTTCAAGGGCGACAAGTACAACATACTCGTGGCCACTTCGATTGGTGAGGAGGGTCTTGACATTGGCGAGGTGGACCTCATCATCTGCTTTGACTCCACCAGCTCCCCCATCAAAAACATCCAGCGCATGGGCCGTACCGGCCGTAAGCGAGACGGCCGTGTAATACTTCTCTTTGCCAGTAATGAGGAGACGAAATTCGACAAGGCCATGGGCGGGTACGAGTATATCCAAAAGCACATCATGAGTGGTCGCCTCATTGAGTTGTGCGAGAGCAACCGCATCATTTCGCCGGAGTACAAGCCGGTGGTGGATAAACGCTTCATTGAGATTCCCGAGGAGAACCTCGAGTTGAAGACGGAGGCGGATGACGACGAGATTCTTCGTATAGCGCAAAGCTACATGAACGGTGATGGGAGAAAGAGGAAGAAAAAGAAGTTTCACATGCCCGATGGGGTAGAGACGGGCTTTCGATCAGTCACGCTGATGGTGCGGCGGCGGGGTGATGAGGTGTCGTTGGCGGAAAAGCGGCAGAGGGATTTGCTTGATGATCTTGCGGGTTCAGATAAAGAGCTGTCCCAGCGAGTCGAAGAGGTAAAGCGGGGTACCCCGAACACGTCAATGGAGGGTGGCAGTGTAGAAAACTCCATCAGTCTTGACTCCGATGAGGAGCCCTCGAGGAAGCAACCAAAAGTGGCATATAAAACTCAACGGCCCATCACCTCACACTTTGAGTACGCACCCAAGGTAGAGGTGGGGGTGCGCAGACCCATGCGAACATTGGGACCGCGGCGGCCCACCATCATGGACCAGCTCAAGAAGCAGAAAAGGAAGACCGAGGAGCACATCAGTGAAATCTTGGACAAAATTGGTGATGAAGAAGGTAAATCCGCGGTACAGGGCACCGAGGCAGAGGTGACGAATCTCCATGAAGAAGTTCAGCATGATGTCAACAACGCAAACCACCAGGATGATTTCCTCAACAGTCCTGAACACACAAACACTTATACCGAAAAACATCAAGAAAATGTGCCGTTGCATTTTGACAACCCACAAGGACCGCCTCGTCAGGAAAACGTCTCGTCTCCTGACCTCACCTCCGACGACTTTGATGACGGGCTCGATGACGTGTTGTGCCGAGTTTTGAACGAGCGAACCTCCAGCAACCTCCTCAACAATTCAAACCCACAGTCACCAGAGGCAAAAATTGTACAAATGCCTCTGTTTCCTGCCTCCCCTGTGTTTGTTGCACCTGATGACGGCACCCTCACTGAAGGCCAACGCTTCGAGCTCTTTGCCTCGTACTACACTCACATCCGACCTTCAGAAAATTTGGGTTATTGTGATCCTCATTTCTACGGCCCCGTTTCTCACGGCCAGATTGCCCACAGTAAAACCACAGAAGGCATTCTTCGCTCTTTGCACCCAAATACATAGTCATCTCAGTCACGTGAGGGTTACCCGCCCACGCATCGAGTATATAAGCACCGCGACTCGCACTCTTAGCTCTTCATCTTTATGCAGGGGCATTACGTGTATCAGTGAGGATTCGTCCGAGATCATGTTTTTGCTGGTTGAAAACTAAACCTGACAGCTCCTTGAAGCTTTGGCCGCGAGTCACGAGCTCCAAGGGAATTTTTGGACCACTTTTCATGCTATGAAAGCAAGGGTGCTTAGAGTAGAATGAACCCACGCCTTGTGCCTCGCTCGACCCAGTGACGTTGCTGGGTCTTGAGCTGGATGTCATCACTTTGTGAGACAAGGGGCCAAATCAATAAGGTCATTGAGTGCGGTGCCACCAAAGAATGGTGCCATTGCAATTATGATACTTGACATTCAAGAATCAGCCACGAAATGATAAGGTTTCTATCAAACTTGTCAACACACGCTATTGGTCAAATCTTCAAGGTGCTTGTGATTGAACAATCGTCTACTAGAGAAATTTGTCACCAATTGGCAGTGTAGATACTCTTCTCTTCTCGTTGCTCCGACTTCGCACAAAATTCTCATGTTCAAGAAATTCACTAAGGCAGACGTGCACTCTCGCTCTAACATCAAATCCTCGGTGCAACGAGGCTTGAAGAGCAAGTTCGTGTCCCAATTCGAGGACTTGGAGCCTGCCATCGAGAGCATCATACCGAAGAAGAGCCAGGTTGTTCAAATCAAGTGTGAGGACAAGATCCAGTTGTACGCCGTTGACGACGAGGTGGTGTTGTTCCAGCACTTCGACGACATCATCCCCGCTCTTCGCGTCGTGCACAAGTTCCCGCTGTGCTTCCCCAGCGTCCAGGTGGACCGGGGTGCCATCAAGTTTGTGCTTTCGGGTGCCAACATCATGTGTCCCGGGTTGACGTCTGCCGGCGCCAAGTTGCCCGAGGAGAACTGGGAGGAAGGCTCCATTGTCACCATTTATGCCGAAGGCAAGGAGAATGCTCTCGCGGTGGGAAAGTTGACCATGAGCATCGACGACATCAAGACCAAGAATAAGGGCATTGGCGTGGAGTTGTTGCACTTTTTGGGCGACGGGCTTTGGGCCTTTACTGAGTAATGAATGAACGGTTGCTATGTAAGTGTTATGTGTGTTATGTAATAGTGATGAAGATTTGCTGGTTTTGGGCGAAGCGATACGAATCAAGAAGAGCCAAGTCGTCGTCGAGCGGAAACGTGAGCTCAGGAGCAATTTGGTAACTCGCTTGCACTTGTAGCACCAGCACGCGGAGCAGACGAGCCACAATCCCTTTGAGACGTAGTGTGGTGTTGTTCGAAAGAAATGTTCGTGTGAGAAAGGGAGTTTTGTGGGTGTCTTGCACAAATGACAACCTGAGCATCTTTGACAGGAGACTATTTGCCACCGCATTTTGGCCGATGGTTACATTGTACTTCTTTAGTAGCTCGGGCCACCTCCAGGGCGCTTCAAACTCCCCCTGCAGCACTTTTGCCACCACGTAGAGCTCGGCGTTAGTTGTTTCCTCCTTGTTGACTTTAGCGCCATTAAGTCGCTCAAGGTGTCCAAAGTGTCCCAATACCCGTAGCGTCATCTCCTCCACCAGCATTTTGGCAAAGACAGGGTTGCCGTTAATCCTGAGATCATGCACCCGAGGGAATGCCCTCGCCACACTGTCGATGTCTTGCCATGTCTGTAGATCGTTACTTCGAAGGTCTAGTACCTCCACGGAATACTCCCCTTCAACATGCCTGATTGAGTTG
Source organism: Gaillardinia entomophila (assembly GCA_030555945.1). NCBI lineage: Eukaryota > Fungi > Ascomycota > Pichiomycetes > Serinales > Metschnikowiaceae > Gaillardinia > Gaillardinia entomophila. The sequence goes on along the minus strand of JANIVT010000002.1, from coordinate 30,675 downwards.
CCTTCTAGACCAAGCAGTCTGGTGTGTACCCTTGGAATTGCTGTGAGATGATTGAAGGCAAGATCCAAGTGAGTGAGCTCAAAATTACACTCAAACTCAGTGTAGCCATTGCCTGCAACACTGAGGGCCTTTAAATTGGGAAACCTCCGGAGTGAGGCGATGATGGCTGGGCTGACGCGGGTGTCTGAGAGTGAGATCTTCGCCACCGTCTCGCTTCCGTCCAAGTCGCCCACAATCGGGTCGTCAAACCGGTTTCCGTTGAGATTGACTGTCTCCACTTGTAAAGCATCGACGATAGTCCACGCACTGTCAAGCAGAAGCAAGTTATAGCTCAAATCCAAGTGCTTAACATTCACAAGCCCAAGTGATGCTACCGCCGCCGATCCGCCACATCCGTTGATACCACTGCGCTCAACAGATACAGATGTAAGATTGACAAAATCCCGTTGAATTCTATTGAGCTTGTGAAAGCCAAACCGCTCGGCTACCTTGCTTCCAAATACGATCTCGTGGTCCAACACGCGTTCGTTCTCTGATCCGGCATACCGGGTCGTTACTGCTTGTTCAAATGTAACCGGTTCAATGAACTTTCGACTGTTAGCTTTCATGAAGGACCCTGCTCCCGGCACAATCGTGTGGAAGTACTCGATACCCCCGCTGGACCCGCTATTCTTGCCTCGTGCCGGGACATCCCACTCAATACCAAGAGCCAAAGCTCCCGGCCAAGCTGGTAATTGACCTTTCCACTTTACTGTACCCAAGTACCCGTCAGTGGTGAGCACACGGTAGCCGACAATCATGGTTTCAAAATGTGGAGAGGATACGACTCATCGAGTCGAAAAGGCGCGCCAGATATGTGCTTATGTAATCGTGGTTTTGGTTGCAAACCTGTCGACTGCAAAACTTCGCTCGCTCATTTGCATTTGTAGTGCATCTTTGTTTTGGTTGCAAACCTTAAAAAGTACTATAAAACGCCTGCAACTCTTGCCCCTCTGTTTTCCTTTCCTTTCTTCTTCTTTACCGTTTCCCAATGAATTTGATGGCAGTCCCCAGCACGTCAAATTCATCCCAAATGGTCCTCGATGAGTCTCCTGAAGCGCCCACGGTGTCTGCACGTCGGCCCTTTACCTCCCCTTCGGCCAGGGGGGAAGTGAAGGCCAGTGCCACCGTCCGCTTCACTGATGAGCCAGTCTTGGTTACTAAAACAAGACAGTGGCTCGAGACTACAGCGAGCACCATCAATCGCTTCCCAGCGATCAAACGGTCACCCCCAATTCCTTCCCCAACGATCTCCAGGTCATCTGCCCTGAATGTCGTCGTCGATATCCTTGAGAGGCCCTCCTTTTACGCCACCAATGCCGATCTCTACGACTGCCATGGTGTGCTTGACTTCGACGCATTCAAGGCAGTCATGACTCGAACCCCACCCATTCCTTGTCGTAACGTCGATATCGAGAAGCAGCGCCACTTCCCTCGTTGCCTCCGCGACTTGGAACGTGAGACCCAATTCTCGTTGAGGGACATATTTCAACGATTGGGAGCTGACTTCATCGACGAATACGAGCATCATTGGATGAAATTAAGACTGGTCCATCATGATGCGTTCAGCTTGGGCCCACTCCCGATTGCCGCCCGTTACGTTTCAACGGAATTGGTGCGTTTCTACAGAGGTTTGGGCCAGGGCATATTTGCCGAAGCGTTCGACGTCCACTTCCAGTCTCCACTCTGTAACTTGAATGAAGTTTTGCAGCAGCTCACAGTTGAAGATCCTCCTCGCCTGTGGCCTCCAATCCTTGATCCAGATTTGTCTCCCTTTTCGGGTGACTTTGATGTCGACGGTTGGCTCGATTTTGAGAAGGCACAGAACAGGTGGGAACCTATTTGCAAACGATTCTTGAGTCCAGTCCTACATGACCGTGACGAAGTGACTGACAAACTCAGTGTGAGTATTCGTCATTTGGTTCACCCCATCACCTTTTTGTCGTCTCAGTGCCTGCCTGCCCTTCGAACATTGCAGTGGTTTTTGAGTCTTATGTCCATCTGTACCTTTGGCCTTCTTTCAAGCGCAGAGAATGATTTGTTCAATGTTGGTAATGAAGGTCTTGACAGCATATCTTCCGGGTTCACCATGCCTATGTTGAGATTTACCAAGTCCATTGACGAAGATGATCGTATCACCAAGGCACTGTGCTGGCTTGGTGACGATCTCGTTCGTTGGCGAAGGCCAACAAAACTGTTTGTACCTCGGAATAAGCGCACAAGCAAACCGAATCGGAAGTCCATATTCGTGCCATGGAAAGGACTTCGAAAGCCGCCAATCATTACACCAGCAGTGCAAAATCCCAAGCCCCTCTTCACGAGGATTGGTGATACACTCCTCACACTTTGGTGCAAAGTTCGAGAACCAGTGCCTACCTGTCAAGGTCCCCAAATTTGGTGGCCGGCACCAGCTAGGTATCAGTTCGGCAAATTTGGTCGAAAGAAACGTATTCACGATGACGAAAACATGTTAGCCACCCCAGTTGGGCCGCCAATGTTCAAGCGGACAACCTTCAGATGCCGTCGCTTGTTCAACATCGCTACTAGGCGATTGGAAGTTAATCCGACCTCACCTCGTCTGAGACCTCCAACACCACCCTCTAAGGATGACCATTGGAAACACCCCAAAGTAACAATTTCCGGACGTCCGCCTTTCACAGTCAAAAAGATAAACGTGGAGACACTGACATGTCCCAAGGGAAACTTTTCGGAGAATACCACAAAGAGGAGCTTTCCCGCCAAATTGGTAACCTCAGACGCGAACTATGCGTCGAAGAAACAAGCGAACCCCTCGAAGAATCATGCAAAAGCCTTTGAAAATGCTATCAGGTATGACTCGGTCCGCTCGCGGGCCAACAGGGTTGCCTGCAGAAGCAAAGAGCACAAACTGGCACGTGTGGAAGCTGACAGTGAGCGGGTCAAACCTGAGAAGCAAGTGGATGAAGTCAAGGTAATATTGAAGGCCAGGCGGTCCATGCGTTCGATGGATGATCCCAGTGAAGATAGCAAGAGCACTCAACCTGGAGATCATGATCATCCCAACTTCATGGGTCAATTCGACGACCTCACGGACTCTAGTATGAGTAAACCACCCCATGATATCCATATGCAGATCGACCTCCAGGAGAGCATGATCAATCAACCTGTGATTCAAGAGCCTGCTGGTTTCTTGGATCCATACGAGGACCTTACAGTGTTCACCATGAGTAATCCAATCCGTGACACCCACATGCAGATTGATCTCAATACCCCCAATCAAGGCGAGTTTGTATACGAGCTGATCAATGGTGTATCAGGGAAGAAGCCTTCCAGTGCTTGTTGTGAAGAACACCCACCTGGGCCTCTTGACCCGATTTGGTCCAGTCAGTCCTCCAATCCTACTTGTGAAAAAAGCTTTCCCGAGCCCTCTTCACTAACTCCAAATGACCAGGATCCCGCTTCTAAGTGTGAGGAAAGTACACTAGAGCTTCTCAAAGTCTGGCCTAAGGACCAGGCTTCCAATCCTAAGTGTGAGGAGAGTACACTTGAGCTTCTCAAAGGCTGGCCTAAGGACCAGGCTTCCAATCCTAAATGTGAGGAGAGTACACT